>CM060686.1:10854500-11489500 GCA_030686995.1 Artemisia argyi
CTAATTGTTTTTTGTAGCGCGTCAAGAAGGATTAAAGAAAGAGATCGAGAAGTCACAAAAACTGTATCAAGAACAAAACATGCAAAAGGCCAATAAACAATAGCGACAAAGACAACAACAACAACAACAACAATGCCACGGCCACCGGTGGGATGAATACTTAGCATTCATATTAATAGTACGTTACAAATTAAACATGCAATATTTTACTTCATGTAATACCGATAAACGGGCTAATACTATTTATTCGTTCGCAAGTAAGTTTATTTAAATAATGTGACGAGCATTCAATTTTTAGTCAATAATTATTACTACACTTTTTTGGTGCATTTCAATATTTTTGCTCTTAATGTAGTTTTTTGTCTTGTGGTGTGTTAATGTCACTTTCTTAATTAAACGTCTTGGAATATTGCGTGACTTTGATATGACTGTATAAATTATGTCGATGTTACATGTTGAAAATGGTAGTATATAATAAAAATATCTTCACACTATTATCTTAATAATAAGAATCTTCTAAATCGAAGAAGTATATAAAGGAGAAGAAAATTGTATTTTAAATGTTATCCTACACCTATCACGAGGTAAGCATTATTCATTTGAGTTTGAGATCATGTGATTCATGTCGTCATACTGTAAATACTTAGAGTGAGTTACTAATGAATGCTCCAAATTCGATATTATAGTTTATAAAAAAATGTTGTAATAATGCATTAATTAAAAAATAATTTATGTAACTTACTCATATTAAAAGATTATATATGAAAAGTCTCATATAAATATAACATTTTACAAAAAACCTCTTCTTATTAAAAAAAAGAGATCGAGAAGTCACGAAAATTGTATTAAGAACAAAGCATGCAAAATGCCAATGAACAACAACAAGAAGAACAATGTCATGGCCACCGATGTCAATATAGATGAATACTTAGTATTCATATTAATAGTACGTTACAAATTAAACATGCAAAATTTACTATACGAATTATAATTTATTATACGAATTAAAATTTATTATACGAATTAAAATTTATACTCTTGAATATACTAATTACTTTAATATTTTATGTTTTTATAGTTTTATTAAAAAAGAACTTTGTTTTATAGTTCGCTTTTAATAATGTAATTTATTTGAACAACAAAGTACGTCTTTCATAAAAAATGCGAGTTTCAAACATGAATAAAAAATTAGTCCCAAACATTACGAAAAAATAATTAGATCCAACCTGTGTGCATTGCATGGGTGCATGGGGATGAATATAAAAGGTCTCCAATATTAATGTCATAACTTCATATTTAAAATAATTTATGTAACTTATACGTATTAAAATATTACATGTGAAGAGACTCTTTTCAGTATAACATCTTGAAAAAAATCTCTTCAAATATACTCTTTTAATGTCAATAAACTATTTTAAATGTGTGACATGCTTGGAACTTAGATATATAATGACGAAAATAAGTGCTGAAAATTACGCTATAAAAACTTATATACAACCCATGTGCAACTCAATAAAGTATTTTAAATACGTATAAAGCTTAGCAAATATGTGACACAATGACAACTTAAATATAAAATGACGAAAATAAATGCCGAATATTACGCTATGAAAACTTCTATACAACCCATGTGCATCACACGTATTTTAAATCTATGAAAACTTCTATACAGTCCATATGCATTGCACGGGCATTGTTGACTATCATAAGAAATAGTTATAACTTAGCCGGATGTATTAATATTAGTTTGTTCCAATAAAAACGATAAAGTCAATACCAAAATAAATAGACAAAAAATATTACTTAAAAAATACAACTTAAAAAATTACATGTCAATAAACTATTTTTAATACGTATCCTGCTTACAAAATGTATGTTACCATGACAACTTTTATATATATAATGATAAAAATATGTATCGAATATAAAATGACAAAAATAAAATACGGATATTAAACTTTGAAAACTTCTATACAACCCATATGCATCGCACGGACTTTCAGAGTTTGCTAAAATAACAAAATACGACATATTAAAAATATCACCTTGAATAATGAATAGAATGGAAAAATTACATAATTTTGGCTCGCAGTTATTTATAAATTATATAAACAAATAAAAAAGCTGTGTGCATCACACGGGTCATCAGGCAGCCCGAGTTATATATTGTATTTTGAGTGTTTAAATTGACCTCAATTAAAAGTAACGAAATAACGGCATCAACATTTTTCATGTAATGCTAACAAACAGAACTTAGAAACTTATTGACCAACAAAATCCATCCATGATCATAATGACGAAATTAATGCTGAAAATACGTTATGAACATTTAGATCGAGCCCGTGTGCATCGCACGATTCTGAATCCCTGTTATATATAATTTTAAAATTTTTGAAGGCTATTGATCCATTCCTCTAAAAAAGTATTTAACTTTAACTGTACATAGCGAGGATTTTTTGAAAAGTAGATTCGAAAATGACAACTAATACATGTAATTTTATTCGGCAGATTATTGATAAACATTTTGGGCTGAATATTAATGAATATTTTGTATTGATAAACATGTTGTATTAATGAGCATTCATACAATTATTGATAAACCTTTATTTATAAACATTCAGACCTTGGAAAAATGTTTAAAATAGATCATAAATTCTTTTAAATATCAAATGAACAAATTTTGACCATCTATTTTTTTCATTAAACCAAAAAAACCACATTATTCTTCTTTTCAAAAATTAAGTATCTCACAAACCGTTAATCTTATGCGAAAAGAATTATACCATCGCGGCAATGATTAAATCATTTTTCTATAAAGGGGCACTTCTATATACTTTCGACGAATTTTGTTTTCGAGATTTTTTTTGGTGAGTGTTGAAATTTACACCGTGAAAAAATCACACGTTATTGGTAAAATCATATGTGATTTGTTATTTCATGTGATTGGTTATATTACACGTGATTTCTAAGCTAACAAATAACATACGATCTTCAAGGCGTAAATTTCAACACTAAATAAAACACACTAAAAAAGTTTTTCGAAAGTATATCGAAGTGTCCATCTACTAAAAGATAAAAAAAAATTCTCGCCGCGATGGTGAAATTTTTTGTCACTTACGATTTACTATATGCATGATATTTTATTTAAAAAGGTGGAAATTACGTTTTTTTTTTTTTTTTTTTTTTTTTTTTTTTTTAATTAAAAAATGTATGACAAGGATTTGTCCATTTGATCTATATAGAATTTGTGGTCTATGTTGATCTCACCTCTCAAACCTTGATTGATTAACATTCAGACCATAATTAAAGAAACTTTGTTGATGATCATTCAGACCTTAATTAATAAACATTTTTTATTCGGACCGCAATTGATAAATATAGTCATCAAATAATGAATTGTTGTTCATCAAAGTTATGTTTTGTTCATAACAATTCCAAATTTTGTTCTTCATTGTTTAAAATCTTGATCATCAAACTTTTTTTATTTATTTTTTTTTCATAAAAACATGAATGACTAAAACATGCTAGTATCCGATAAACACTTTAACGTTTAAAACATTTTTTGAACACCTAGTAGACATCATCAATGTTCATCATTTACTTACTTGTTCATCATCAAATAAAAAATCTTCAAAAGAGTCTCACAAAGAAGTATTAATGTTGCATGTCATAGATGAAGCTTAATAAATAAGTTTTAAGTTCTAGCAAAATATCTTCACTAAACTTTAAAAAAAAAATGATTTTTGTATTTCATCTAACGCCCGATAGTTGTTCTAAAACACACTTGATTTGTTTAAAAAAAATAAAAAAATATCTTTTTGAAAAATCATAAACAGTGATTGATTTGAGATTTAGAGAAGATTTCATGAAAATTATGTATTATAAGCCTTTTAATTTGAGATGTTTGTAATTTGAGAGAAATTCTATTTTATGATAAAGGTGATATTGGAGTATGTGGTAAGATGGAAGACACCTTTCACTCCATATGGTCTTTTAGACTTTTTGGCATACTCATTCTTCAGTCTACACATAAAAAGGGGTTTTAGCCTATACTAACTGGACGTGCTTAATTATCTTATTAAATGAGTAGTAACCATAAATTAACATTTCCAAAAATATGGCATGTATCAGATCTCTTTAATCACACCGTTAATGTTACTGTGTGGCTTTGTTGAAAAATGTCATCTCATGCAAACCTACATCCCTTTATATAAATGTCCATTATCAAAACATTAAGAATCATCATCAATAAAACACATTAAGGTTTATTCTCTTCTAGTAATGGCTTCAATGTGTGCATTTGCTTCCCCATTTTTATTATCAAATAGTTCATTAGTTAGAAAAAATATTTTACTTAACCAAAATACGAAAAAAAAAGTTGCTTGTGAAAAGCGAGTATACTTATCACCACGTTCCGAACTTACGGATGTTGCTACCGTGTCACCTATTACTAGAAGATCAGCAAGTTATCCGCCTTCATTATGGCCATATGAACGTATTCAAGCGATCAATAGCAAATATATAGTATGCAATTTAATTTCTGCTAATAAACTTTGTTCATTCTTTTGTCGAAGTGAAAATTTAACACATGGTTGCTTAAAAACGAATGTGGCATTTTTTTGGTATGTGTAGGGAGAGAAATACGCGACAAGATTGGATACTCTGAAAGAAGAAGTGAGGAACATGATTTACAAAGAGAATGAAAAGATGGAAAATCCGTTAAGTACACTCAATTTGGTTGATGATTTGCAAAGACTTGGCATATGGTATCATTTTGTGGATGATATAAGCAATGTTTTGGATAATGTGTACAACAAATACTACAAAAATACCATAAAATGGAACACATTGGATTTAAATGTTAAAGCTCTTGGTTTTAGGCTCTTGAGACATAATGGATATCATATCACTCAAGGTTTGAAGAACATTAGGGATGTGTTTTATCTCGTTGCTTTGATTCACATTCTTAAAAAATCTGACATTATTGTATTTGAATATTTTGTGTAGACATATTTAAGGACATTAAGGGTAGCAAAGGTAATTCCAAGGGACACTCGATTGAAGGTACTCTTGGTATGCTAAACCTTTATGAGGCTTCTTACCATTCATTCGAGGACGAAAATATATTGGATGAAGCTAGAGATTTCACAACAAAATATTTACAAGGAAGTTTAGTAAAGATCAATGATCAATATTTGTCGTCATTAATAAGTCATGCATTGGATATGCCACTTCATTGGAGGATTCCACGAGTGGAGACAAAGTGGTTTATTGAAACATATGAGAAAAGAAGTGGAATGAACACCACAGTGCTCGATCTTGCCAAGTTGGACTTTAACATGGTGCAGGTAGTTCACCAAGAAGATCTGAAACACGTATCAAGGTATACGCATTATGTTTGCTTTTCTTTTCTTTTTTTTTTTTTTTTTTTTTTTTTTTATTTTTTATAAGCAAACGAATTAGATCGTATTTTATGTTTCTGTCACTACTAATGACTCATTTTCAAGAATTGATCATATTTTCTATGAAGAATAGATGGTGGAGAACAACAAAATGGGATGCCAAGTTGAGCTTTGCTCGAGACCGTTTGGTGGAGGATTATATGTGGTCAATTGGTACTAGTTACCAACCTCAGTTTTCTCTTGTGAGGAGAACTCTAACAAAGGCTATCGCTATAGTTACTACTGTCGATGATATATATGATGTGCATGGTACTTTGGATGAGCTTGAAAATTTTACGGATGTTATCTCCAGGTTACTGATATAATGTTTATAACACATAGATGGAATGTATATTTACTAGTACCTGCACTATTGTCCTGAGTTCTTAAAATGTTTATAACACATAGATGGAATATCTACGCAATTGAAGAACTCCCTGACTATATGAAGATATGTTTTCTTGGAATCTATAACTCGGTAAATGGTATGGCATATACTACATTGACAGACACAGGATTCTTCATCCTTCCATACTTACAAAAAGCAGTAAGATATCCATCTTCTTTAACTATAAAAAAACTCAATTCTCTTTATGATTATCAAAATTATGATATGGTTTAATATACTTTTTATATTTTTGAATGGATTATATTGCAGTGGTTAGATTTATTTAAGACATACCTAGTAGAAGCAAGGTGGTACTATACTAAATATATGCCAACGTTGAAGGAGTACTTGGACATTGCTGAAGTATCTATATCGGCACCTGCAATACTAACGCATGTAAGTTTTGTACTGAATGTTTGTTCAATGGAAGAAGTCATACAAAGCATGGATAAAATTAAGAATTTGATCCGTTATTCATCCCTAATCTTACGACTTGCTGATGACTTGGGAACATCCTCGGTAACTATTACTATTTCCCTTTTATTGGTGTTTATGCTTACTAGCTTAGCTGTTAAACACTAGGGTTCATTCTTTGATTACTAACAATAATTAGCATATCTTGTATTTTAACTTCTATTATCGTATTTCTTATACGAAAAGGTATGGGATAAAAAAAATAATTGAAGTTAACTATAACGTGGTTTTTTAAGGACGAAATGGCAAGAGGAGATACTCCCAAAGCAATCCAATGCTACATGCATGAGACTGGTGCAACTGAAGAGGAAGCTAGAGCACACGTGAGATCGTTAATCATCAAGTTTTGGCAGAAGCTAAACAAAGAACGAGCAGGGATTAAGACTCGATACTTGAAAGAGCTCGGCGAGTGTGCAACCAACCTTGGGAGGATGGCACAATTCATGTACCAGGTAGTAGATGGGCATGGGCATAATACAGATTTCACGGAAGCATATGTACTATCATTGGTTGTCAATCCAATCGAAGGGGTGTAGTAATTCTCAAGTATTTGCATCTTCCATTGAAAGGGACTTTATTTTTAATATGAATGACAAAATAACCCCCACTTCATGTATTGGAAGAATATGTTGTTACATTGCATTGCATATATAACATTTATCAAATGCTATTACACTATTAATACACTATTCAATAAATAGTAAAAGATATTAGTAGTCCTTGGTGATTAGTTTTTCTTAGAGCACAACGTGCAGCAACAAGCTTCTCCCTCCCCATTCGGGCTCCACCATGCCACATCACCAAAACACCTCAACTTCAACAAACCACAACAAACCCCCCCTCACCAAACAACAAACCTCCACTTCCCCATTCGGGCCCCACCTCTTACACACTTATTTTTTTATTCATTTCATTAAATAAATTAAATTAATTTCACAAATACTTAAAAATAAAAAACATACTAATTTTATTTCATAAAATAAAAAGTTACAATTTTTTCACAGCAACAAGTGTCTCAAAACTGAATACTTTCTGTTGTTCTTGAGCAGTAATCTTTGCCAAATCTTCTTCTTCTTGACCTTCTCATCACCAATAAAAAAAAACCCATTAAAAACAAAGACCCATACATAAAAATGTAATCTTTAAGCAAACAAAGGCATCAAAAACAAAAACCCATGTATAAAAACACAATCTTTATAAAAACAGACCATCATTATCAAAAACATATGTATAAAAATGCAATCTTTAATGAATTCTTGAGCTAAAAAATACCTTTATTAGAACTGAACTGAAATGAAAGGGTTTGATGTCAGACGAATTGCTTCGCCGTGGCCACGGCGAGATAGCCAACGGCGAGCATCCTCCGGTGTGGCCAGGGGCGGAGCCAGGAATTTTTATTAAGGGGGGCTCGAATATTTTGAGATAGTAATAACGTACTTTTAATGTTTTTCTTTGCGAACTAATGATCGAACTGATAAACATGCTTGACCTCAAATGATGGACTTGCATGATTAGAAGTATGTATTTATCTTTATCGAAGTTTATAAAACTTGAAGCAGTTGTCAAACATTGGCGGACTCAGCTATATATCTAAGGTTAGGTGGTTCTTCTATTTACTCGAGCCAAAACAACAAATAGTTAACCGACTAATATATTGGTTCGTGTCGGCTCATTTTTACATTGTTGTATTTTTATATAATAGTTGAAAGTTATTTACCACTAACATAGTCACAACTTTTGTAAAACAATACGTTTTATTAAATGATCAATAGGAACTAAATGTGTCTTTTAAAGAAGAAAAAGAACAAGATATGAAACCTTTGAAATATATATATTTGAAAACAAAACTGCCTAGCACAACAACTTCTCAACTTTTTACTTTAAAACTATTTACTCCACCCATTTGTCTTCTTCTATCACCCATTCCAATAAAAAATGTTTTAACTAATCTAAAAGTCATCTTCTTCATAGGATACATCCATTCTTCATCAGAAACGTCCGATCATCGTTGCTAACAGAGTATTATAGCATGTGCTAAATTAAAAACTTGATGAAACATGGTCTGAAATTCATACTATAAGCCGAAGAAGTTGGTCAGGTTGGGGGTGGCTGAGCACCTGCCTGCCACCCTATTGCCTCCGCCTCTGGGTGTGGCGGCGAGCAACGGCTCGCCGTTGGAGGTGCCACATCGGACGGCGAAGTCAGGTTCGTTGTCCGCACCTTGTGCTCTTACATGTTAGTCTTTTGTGTTTTTTTTTTAGTTATTGCATTGCATATATAATAACATTTATCAAATGCTATATCACCGTTGATACACTATTCAATGAATAATAAAAGACATTATTAGTCCTAGGTGATTAGTTTTTCTTACATGTTAGTCTTTAGTGTTTTTTTTAGCTCTTTTGTTAATTATTTGGTTTCCATTGTCTGTCCTAAAATTACTATCCCTTGCATTGTTAGTAATTGTCCTCGAGGGTTTTTATTTGTTAGTCCTTTTGATAGCCTATCAATATCAGTGACTCAAGCCCACTAATTATACGTTCTGATCAAGCCCAATACAAGGGCCCATCAGTCACCACCTAATGAGGACTCGTCCATAAACCCAGGTCACACTTGGCCTCATAGCTTTCTCTATATACATGAGTACACATGCAGGGGACCACAGCTTCCCAAATGTTACTAATGCTTAAGATGTACCATTTGACAAATGATAGTGAGACGCACGATAAGCATTATGCTGTATGAGCCAAGGAGTCAACACCACCTGTCCACCTTGTCTGCTCATCATATGATCAACGTGTGGTCTACCCACAACCATTGATC
This sequence comes from Artemisia argyi, assembly GCA_030686995.1. Classification (NCBI taxonomy): domain Eukaryota; kingdom Viridiplantae; phylum Streptophyta; class Magnoliopsida; order Asterales; family Asteraceae; genus Artemisia; species Artemisia argyi. The sequence continues at coordinate 10,863,627 of CM060686.1, forward strand.
ATCCATCAAAGGGTTTACCTCTAAACTCTACATGCCTCACTATAAATAGAAGGCATCCCTCACAGCTTCACCAAGTAAATTCATACACTTGGGCACAATAGTTACATAAAGTAACACACACCTATTACAAAGATGGCTTGTTTAAGTGTTACCCGATCATTCTCAATCATCTCTTTGGTTCCTTACCGTTTAACACAGGAAATCAAACAACACAACCATCCGTAATCATTCTCTAATCACGTTTTACACACAAAACATAAGCATGTCGCCATCCGTTAAAGACATCAGACAAAATAGCCACAAACTTTAGCCTATTTTCACTCATTTTTCTTACCAAAAAAACTCGAAAATTTCTTTTTCCTTCTAATTACACAAAGCTTTTTGACCAAAAATGTCCAGTGAAACTGATGCAGGATTTCTGATTAGGTTTTAATATTTCTAAAAGTCTCGTCTACCTTATGGACTCATGAGCAGTGTACCCAGTCGTGTGGAGTGTAGTAATCGGTAAAGCCGAAGTCGTCCCAAGAGCTATGCGTTTTGGATCATAACTGAAGTCTATGTCACATTTTAAAAGGGTTTTTTACATTGTTGATTAATTAAACTAAATAAGCAGAAATGAAATACTGAAAGTAAATTGAGTTGTAAAACAGTAGGGAGAAAGTGTACTAACCTAGTTACTCATCCTATCATGCAATGACTATGTTTTCTAATTAAGCTTCCTATCGTGTTCATGCAAATAATGTCCTAAAAATGTTATTTATATATTTAAATAACTCTACGTTTATGTCAAAATTAACGTAAACAAGTTTTTAGTGACAAAACATTTTTTTAAAAATGTGAAAACAGTTTACGTCAAAATTAACGTAAACAAGTTTTTAGTCGAAATATCACGTTTCTGCATAAATCACTCTAGTTAATAACAAACAAATTTACAACTTGACAAATAAACAAAGAAGTGAATTTGTGTTTCAAACTTCACATTTTCAATGTGACAAAACATTTTTTTAAAAATATACTTTACAAATTATTTTTGATTATAAAGAAATGTTTTAATTGAAAAAATAAGTTTAAAAATTATAACAGCTATTTCCCCCCAAAATCAGCTCCAAACTTTTCTAAATAAACCTTCACTACTAAAAACAAAACAGGAGTGTTTTTTTTCTGGCATGGTACCACAGTACCCCTAAATTTAGTGGTATCGTCTGGTATTTAGTAGTACCGTCCCACTGTAATGGGCAAATTTCTTCTGCCTGTAAATACCAGCCCACTTCACAGTTTTTGGGCATCCATTTTCACAAAAAACTTTCTGAGTTTAATCCTCCTTTCACACTTACATTTCTTTGATCATTAGTTAGTTTTCTTTTGTTTAAAGAGTGATCCTTTCATCCAACCAAAGATCTCTGTGAAAAACTAGAAGGGGGGTTGAATAGTGTACCGCTTTTTAAGTTAATTACCTTTTGAAACTTTACGTTTAATCAAAGATCTAAACTACAAGACAATATATAATATGCAAGTATAATGAAAGAAACGATCAAACCACAACACGATTGTTTATCGTGGTTCGGCTACAAGGACTCTTTTTCCTTGTCCTACTCAACGCCTCGAGTTTCCAACTCGAGAGTTTCAAGCACTAGTCAACAAGCTCCTTTCACCGGTGGAGAAACCTTTACAATCGTCGCTTTACACTTTATCTGGTACAAAGCTAAATATCGGGTCCTAGTTCAAGGTAGAACCAACCTAACGTTGCCTATCCACTATTTCTGACACTATGCTAGATGTCGAGTTCTTTTACAAGGGTACAACCAATCCCGTCACACTATGTATTTTAAGGCCTAAAATACTAACCGATCACTACTGAATATACACAATCAAATGAAGTGTTAACTACACTAATTTTACACAATGCAAAGTTAACAAGTCTTGCAGCGTTGTGTTGAATACTTGTAACTTCTCGGATGAACATGTGAACTTCCTTTCTACATAAGAGAATCACACAAGTGAGTTGCTACTGAGTTAGATAAGATAAATGAGAGTATATATATATATATATATATATATATATATATATATATATATATATATATATATATATATATATATATATAAATTATGACTCTAAATGATGAGAGATTTCTTGCAAGTGGCTTGGTATTTATAGCCAACCAAACCAGTACACTGGCGGATCCGGCGGAACCAAAACAAGGGTTCCGCCCTTGTACCCCCAGGGTTCCGCCAGGTCTGAAAGTCAAAGACTTCAAGAAATATTTCCATATCTAGCAATGTCACATCAAGTTACTTCTGGTCAACACACAATAGAAGAAGTGAGAATCCTTCCAAAGTGTGTAAGATGTCTTATGGAAAATCAAATACTCAACCTTTCTATAAATGCTCATGATGCATGCCATGATGTCATGTTACCATTTCTATATTAAGAAATATAACACTGTTATGTTTAACATGAAATGTAAAGTCTAGTTATACAAGACTAACACTAAAATCATGTTTTACTACAAACTAAAGCTTACACTTTTTCGTTAATAAAACTTAGCAAAGATCGTAAAATATAAATAACATTTTTAGGCGATATTTGTATTAACAATCACCGTCATTCCTCTATTACTCAAGAGAAGAACACAAAGTATCAAGAAGTCTTTGTATAGTGCACTTGCATTACTTATAGTTTGCTTGATTGTATCTTGATATACATCATGTGTCATAGTCTTGTTGAGTCATCTTGTATTGATCATTGTGATCTTGTTTAGATCTTGGAGATTTCTTGTAGCTTGTGTATTACTGTGTTGATCAAGTGATTCAAGAGTAGAGTGTGAGGATCGTGTTGATCATGTGATAAGTAAGGATCGTGTAGATCGTGTGAGAAGTTAGGATCGTGAGGATCGTGAGGAGATCGGTACTAGCTAGATTAGTACTCGACATTTAGCTTAGTGTCGAAAATCATGATAAGTGATGTTGTACGGATTTCTCCGCCTAAAGATAGCTTTGTTGACATAGTGCTTAGAACTCTCTAGTTGGGTACTTGGGGAGTGGAGTAGGGCGAATAAGAGGTTCATGACTGAACTACTATAAATCTCGTTGTCTCGGTTTGATCTTCCATCTCATCTCTTTATATCTATTGTTTATATTAGATAGTATAGTTTAGTGTTCATATTGGTGTTTGATTGTGTGAAAATCAATCTTATTATAGTATAGTAGTATTATATCGAAATGATCCGCGTGAAATACGGATCACCCGAGTCGTATCCAAGTGAAGGTGAATGGAATCAAGAATATTGATTCGTGAAAATCGTGAATTGAGAGGTGTAAGAGAGAAAATAACAATAAAGTAATTCAAGTATTCACAAACAAAGATGAAATATGCGAAGAGTACAAGCTAATAATGCACAAAAGTTTAAAACGTAAAAATAGAAATGCAACCGCGTTATTTCAAACGTAACTTTTATTAAAAATTGATCCTACAATCTTGAAATTATTTTCTAACAATCTTAAACTATTAAAATGAATTTCCAAAAAAGAAAAATATTTTTTTGACTTTTCTATTATTTTCTATGAATTTATTTTGATTTTTGTAATTTTAAATGAATTAAAAATGGAATTAAATAGAAAAATAAGGTGGAAAAATGAAAATTAAATTCTGAAAATTCTAAAATATTATAAAAGAATTTCTAAAAATATTTTTGTATTTTTCACAGCTTTTTATGAATTTTTATGGATTTTTTGTTTATTAAAAATTATTTAAAAATGAATAAAATCAAAAAGAAATTAAGAAAAATACTAAAAATGCTTGGAAAAATCTGGAAAAATTCCAGAAAATCAAAAAAAAAAAAAAAAAAAAAGAACTCAGAGAAAATTTTTGGAATTAAAAGAAGCTGAAAGAGTGCTTATTTAAACCAACTGCTTATTCACAAGTGCTTATTATTAAGCACTTGTGAACAAAACTCTATGAAACTTGTAATACAGTTCTTATGTGCTATTAAATGCTCAGAAAAGTAAGAGTTGAACAATTTCAAACATAAGAATCCATAGAATCTCAAAAATATAGCTATAAGCTCAAATGATTAAGCTCACTGAAAAGCAGATTAAACTCAGATAGTTGCAAAAGCTAAGCAGTGATACTCAACATTATATCATAAACCAATAAGCTCAGAAATAACAATCTAACACAAGTTTAAGCTCAAAATTCCAAAGGCAGGCTTCAATAATCAAACAGTTACCCTGCCTTAACTAGGCTTATTCATAGGTTCAAAAAGCACTTCCAAATAGTCTCAAAATTCAAACAAATGGGGGCAAACACTAGACTGAACACTTTACCTCAGAGTAATGCAATAAACTACAACTTTGACTTTTTCCAATCTACACTATTGTTTTTATACACTTTTCAGTTTATATATAACCTAACTAAGCTAATGAAACAATATGATCTATTCTATTAACTCTCAATCACAGAAGAATTCAATAATCCAAACACTCCTTTAAACTACTAATTTCACTACATCTAAAGATCTAGAATACTCAACTCTTTCAATTATAATTTCTTACTGATTAAAATCACCTAACAACGGTAAATCACCAACCATTAGCTATCAACTCCAACTGTTATGCTATATTCACAGTTTAAAAAATATGACAGATTCACAATACTACACAGATTCAAATCACTAAAATATAACAGATCAGCCTACTCACAATTAAACTCAAACAGTCACTAATAAGGACTAAATTCAACACAGATTTATTCAATCAAATTAAAATCTACAACTAACAAACTCTGAATTATCACTAATTAACACTATATCAGCTATAAATCTTAATGAAATAGTAACAAACAGACAACTACAAAACTCTACTATTCAACTACAATCTATAGGATTCAAAACAGAATTTTACCACTTCAATCCCCCTCAGCATGAACAGAGGGGGTTCCCTTTGCTTGCCTGTCTTTTAGACAGGCTGAGACCTTCCCTGATTGTCTCAACTTATCTCAATATACCTCAGCAACACAGGATCTTATCACCTCTTATTCTAATTCAGAACTTTAGTTGAATGAAAAGGTAATAATACACAGCAAGCTATTAAGCTTGTATATATTATTTATAAGCTGAAGGCAGCTTATTAGAAACCTAAAACATCTAAACTTTGAAACATTTTTTATTTTTTTTTTAATTTTCTGATTTTTATTTATTTTTCTTATTTTGTAAATGACTAAAGTTTAAATGGAATTAATAGAAAATAAGCTGATTCAAACTAAGTTTAAGCTATATTAGAAAGCTATAAGACTAAATAAGCAATGTAAATTGATCAATAAGCTGAATTATAAGAAAAGAAATTAAGAACTTTTATTAAAAACTCAGTTGAACATTACAGAAGCTAAACTAAATACAATGAAATTTTGACAGCATAACTCTAAGCTAAAAATTACACACTCAACTAGCTAAAATGCTCATCTATTTATAGGAAGAGAGTGAGGTAGGGGGTCTCCTTTGCCAGGTTGGCGATCCACACCAACATGTGTTTCTTTACCTCTATTCATAGCCCTTTGATCATTTTGTGTTTCTTCAAATCATCCACAACCCTTGGATGATTAATTGAGACGTGGCCTGATCAATTACATGCTTCCATCTGTCCCATTCGTGTGCTCTTTCTCTGACTTATCAGCTCATCTAGAAGCGAATCCAATGAAGGAATGTGACGCGTTTTGCCGAATGCTAGCTTGCCAAGTGTCCACCCAGCTCACATACTCTCTCTGACATCTCCTGAACACGTGACCATGCTTCTAGAAGCTCTAATGATTATCTAATCATGGTTGATTAGAGTGGGTGTTAGCTAATTGACCATAGTAATGAACTAGGGTTCATGGGGGAAAAGGGTTTCTGGGTTTAATAAGAATTGGGGATAAAAAGCTTGGCGCATTTGGTATTTTAATATCTTGACCAGAACTTTGACCCTTGACCAAGGTTATGATATCTTTGACCGGTTTAATAATGGGCTTGGGTAATATGGATTTGATATTGGGCTTTTGGCTTTTGGATTATGCAATGGATTACAAACTTGGACCAAATATTTGTGTATATTATCAGATTTTATGAAAATAAAATCCAAGGACCAAATGTGTAATTTGCCAAAACTTAAAGGACTGAAAATGCCATTTTTGCAAAGTAACTTCCAAGGATTAATTCTGCCAAACTTGAATACATGAAGGACTTGTGTTGACTTATAGATCCCAGGCTTTGACTATTTGACCATCTCCTACTCTCGTGCCCGTTTTTCCAGTTTTTGCCTGATTATTTGTCTTTTTGTGATAAATCCGTACCTGCATGTTCACAACATAAAAACACATATTTCATTGGCATTTAGTTAGTAAATTTAGTCTATTTGGGTCGGTATTTGACCATGAAATGGTATGTGATTTAACACATACCAAAATCCCCCAGACTAAGGTATTGTCGTGTCCTCACGCAATGTGATCAATTCACGCTATTGGGATAAATAATTTCACAACTCTTCCAACTAATTTTGTAAAGTAGCAAGGAGGTTCGAAAGAAGTAATAAAATCATTTATTCCCACAAACGCTCCGTTTTCCATTTTTTTTCCTTTATTCCACTTTTACTTCTATTTTTGGAATTTTCGTACTTCATACTTGTGACGGTTTATTGAACTTTCATTATTTTGCAATAATTATTAGGGTCAACGAGTAGAAACACTTCTATTTAAGAAGTGACCATACGGATAAAAATCGTCATCCTTGATTTTTCACGAGTCCCTAAACTAAGCGTACAAACGAGATCACAGCTTATCTACAAATTAGATGCTAACTGATACGTGGGGATCGCACCAGGCTTTACCTCTCAAGGGATCTCGAGAAGCTTACAACCCTCACCAGGCAGTGTACCTGATCGATGTAGTATAGTATAATTACAAGTACCGGGGGATTGATCGTTCAGCTAGGAATAGTGTCGCTAGGATTAGAAAACCTGAAGACTAGGTCTAGAGATGAGGGATGATTCTTTTTGTATTTTTATATATTTATGAAAGCAAGTAAAAATCTCGGTTTTGGAAGAGTTGGGCGGAATTAGTTGCTAATCAACTAACCCAATACTAAAGATGCAATCAAAATAAAATACTAGAAATGAAAATAAACTAAATTACACTAAGGTTGTGAGCAATATATGGGAGAATTGTGTTTACTTAGATTTCACTACTCCCTAGATATCTTTTACATGTTAATTACTTGTTATAGTTGCGTGGATGACGGATTGTATTCCTTAATACCATTCATGGGGTGGCGTACTTACTTCCCCAATCCTATGAGCGCCTACTTCACTCTTATGTCGAGCCGGCTAAGAAGCTCTAAACATGGGATCACTAGAATTTGCTCATGCATTAAATACAACCAATAAAACCTAGTACACATCGGTTCATGTTTCCTAAGACGTTCAAGCATGTTACACAATGGAGATCTGCCAGTTTTCTTAACCCTAACATTGAAATCATTCATCCAATACAACCATAAACAAGTAATCAACACATAATTAACATCTAGGTTTCATTACATCTAAGCAAACACAAGATAGATCTAGCCTAGCATGTTGAAATCAAGACAAGCATAAGATAAATTCAAACAACACATAGACATATTGAATGAATTAAGAGAAGACTTATCTCAATTGAACATGAAAGGATTCAAGGGGTGAAAACCCTTGAAACATTGTAAAATATGACCTAGGGTTTACAAAGTTCGGCCCTAGTATTCTCCACACAAGTTCCTCTCTATTGAATGAAAAATAGAAAACTATATATAGATTTTGATGGGTGACGGCGTCAAGAACAAAAGTTTGACGCCGTTATCTCGCCGCCAAATAGTTTCTCGGACTGCCTAGATCTGGGTCTGACGCCGTCATGTATACACCTTATGCAGGCCGTCACCAAAAATTGTCTTGACGCCCTTGTTGTGACGCCTTCAGGTTTTCACTGGGTCGTCATGGTTTTTACTCTTGACGTCATCAGGATCTTCCTCTTGACGCCGTCAGGTACTGTTGTCAGCATGGAAAATTAAGTCTTTGCCGTTTTCTTCACTTTTATGCTCCAAAAACGTCCGAATTGCTTCCTTTTCTAGAATTCACTCCCAAAGTACCTAAAATCACAAAAGGAACGATTTAGGGCAATATTTGATCAAATAAATTCAATTCCGGGCTTAAATGACCCCCTAAAAGTGGTTCATTTTTCGCCTCATCATATACCCTTACACTCGAGATTTGCTTGTCCTCGAGCAAATGCGCTTTTATTCTAATCAAAATACAAGTTAGGGGTCATTTAACACTAATATAAAAGTAATTACAACAAATAATTGTTCCACTAAAGACCAAATACAAGCACGGAGGTCATATACTAGCACCTCACAAATAGTGTTTAGATACTCACATCTCTCGGGTGTAATAAAGTAATATCACAATATGGAAACGGAAAATATCTCTCACTACCTGTCATAGCAAAATAGATTACCATAGGCTTGGGAAAGGATCAAACCTCCACCACATGGCGTAACCACCTAGGATAAACTATCAAAGAGGTCTTTTAAAGGGTTGTAACGTTAGGTGTAGGGATATGGAATACACGGTTTTGTTGGATATAGGCAGTCTTTACTGGTGGCGTGTTAACAATCTTGGTTAATTACATGTACAATATGGCGTTGCTAAGCCAAGACTAGACTCGACTTAAGCTAATAAATCAAAAATAACAAAAACATAAAATGAACATAGAATGAAAAGGGATGGTAGTCCATATGTTTTTTCTTTTTTTATTTATTTATTTTATTATTATTATTTTTTTTTGCATACACTCTTACCCTACCATCCAAAATAATACATCATAGGGATTGAAAATTCCCCTTACACTTGAATTTTTACATACTTTACAATAAACTAATCTAATGACTCGAATCAAGATAATCAAAAGACTTGGAATACTTTTAAGATTAACGTACATATAGGGGTAATAATATGATGTTCTTCCCCATTACTCCATAACATAAGTACTTTACCCATGAGTCCCAATCGTCCCAAAACAATATGTACAAGGATATGACTCGACTTAGCAACCATGTAATCAATTAGATAGTTAACTTAGGGTTTAACAAATAACAATAATGCACTAAAGATGAGTGCATACACGGAAGGTTAAGGCGATTTGGGTGTACATTTAAGTGGGGTGTAACAAATTCTTCCTTTAAGTAAGATGCTTAAAGTTAGAAATGAAAAGATAGGTTCGGAAGGGTGTACTAGGGGTTTCGTGTACCAAAAATGAGTACAACGCTAATGGGAAAAATTAATTGACTTAACTAGCCAAGTAATATGACTCCAATATATTTTTGATTAAATATAAATCTAATATATATATAAATATTTTCTTGTTCTTTCAAGAAACCAAAACCACGAAAAATCAAAGTTTGGAGGGCGGCCCCCTTAATGTTTAAGGGGACCGGCAGCCAAATGAAGGGCGGCCCCCTTAATATTTAAGGGGGCCGGCCATCTGATTGTTCCAAAACGATTTTCCTCTTGTTTCTTTTGCCAAACACTCCACTTTTTCAACACCCCTTCCTTCTGCTACTGCTGTGACGAAAAACCAAACCCCAAAACACCTTAAACCACTTCCAAATCACATAATTCGGGTTATTTCGCAAAGGGCAAATTCATCTAACACGATCACCATTACATATTGTAAGTTTTTCATAACACATTTCATCTAATTCCATCTAATTTGGTCAAACTCAAGATTATGCATGTTTTAATAATTTTTTCAAATTCATAATTTCTTTCGAATTGAGCCTAAAATTTCCATAACTAAATGTTTCCCTTAGGATTAGGATGCTTAATTAACACTAGAAACTAGTCATTATAAACCCTCTTGTCGAAAATTTTTGAAAAATTTCATACACTCCTTTTCAAAACTTTTGTTAAACACATTGTTAAATAATGCTAAAAAAAACAAACTTGTTAAAACTAATTACATTTTATTTGTATAACTTGTAAAACATGAAACTATATTTCTCGACTAAGTAAAAATATTTTTGTACACAATAAGAGGATGTTTGGATTATTACCAAATAATGTTGAAATTAAGTCGTTATAATTTTTACAAAACATTGTCAAGATTATATACCTAAAACATGTAATTCTGACTTATCAAGATATATAATTCATATATATATTGACATACTTGTGATGTAAGTGTCTAGTTAAGGAAACGTTTGGTTTAGTACGAAAAATGACATTTTTGAGTCAAAATATAAACCATCTTTTTCGAAAACTAATCACATGCATAAGAAACTCGTAAGAAATGGCTAGTTTTACAACCTAATGTAAATCTAGTAAATTTCATGATATATTAAGATGTTTAAAAGGGCGTTTGGATTTGTCCATAACTACTTACTAAACATCGTAAAATATATCTAGAACAAGTTAAAAATAATATTAAGGAACATGGTAAACTACTTCTTAGGATTATTGTCTTAGAGTCGAAGTATGTTTAAATTCCAACATAAGTCTTAAAAATATATACATTTTATTCTTCTTTATATTTATTTTGGTCGTTTGTATTGTTGTTGTGTTTAGGTGAAAATGCCAAAAGCGACTGCCGAAAATCTTTCCCACACTAAAAACTACATTCCCAAAGTTTCCCAACTCCCTACTACATCTCCTTCCATTGGACGTATATATCGTCAAATTGAAGATAGAAACGTTCATGAGGGACGTGTAGTAGATCTAGCCTTTACTCAATCCGACTACATTAATCACTTGTTTACAAGCATCAACTTCAATTGCCTTTTTGAAATTAATGAACTAATCGTTCCTCGTTTCATAGTCGATTTCTATAGCCAAGTCACCGTTCAAACAAATGATCTTGGTGCCATCACCATCTCCTTCATGATCCAAAATGAATTTATCACCTTAACTCTCAAACAATTTGGTCAAATTCTCCAAATTCCTTTTAGAGGTCAAGCCGTTTTCACAAACGAGTGGGACCTCGAATCTCTACATCGTTGTCGACTAACCTTTGGTCCTTATCTCTCCGACATCCCTCATCCCGACGAAATTCGTCAAATCCTTGGTGTGGAGCGTGCCACTACAACCCGAAAAATAAAATCCAAAAACGTCCAAATCACTTCATACCAACTTCTCCTCAAGGAATTAGGCCCCCACATGAAGTGTTGGGAAGAACTCATTCGTGAGAATGCGTTCGGTACTGGAGGTCACCGGGACCATCTCCCGGCGTGCCTTGCTCACATGTTGTATTGTATCGCTGTCGAAAAGCCATACAATTTGGCCTACTTCTTTATCAAACGGATTGAGTGTGCAAGAAAAACTCCCAAAGCCAATCTTCTATATGGAATGTTTCTTACTCGTCTCTATCGTCATGTTATCGAGTACTACCCCGATCATGACAATAGCATCTATGAGTCCATCTATCCCACCTTACGTTCTCTCGCTCTAAAACAAGCTCGACAAACTCGAAGTGACAAGGGAAAATCTCGTCGTCATAGCTTTCACGGTTCATCTTCTCGACAAGACGATGACGATGAGGAGGAAAACATCCATGATGCTAGTACCCCTTTGTTTCTCGATTTCGTTGATAATCTAGAGGATCTCGACTACCCCGAGTATTTAACCCCATCTCCTAGTGATCAAAACGAACAAGTACTTCATGAACGAACAACCGAGATGCTTAGACGACAAAAGAGTTTGCATGAAGAAGTTAGAGGTGGCTTCAAATCTATCGGGAAGACTTTGAAGGGTATCTTCGGGAAGAAAAGGAGATGATGTGTTTAGCTTATGCTTGTTGAACAATATTTATTTTTATGTCTCTTGATTGTGGATTTTTTTTTTTTGCGCTATTTGTCCGAATTATATTCGGAAGTACTTGTACTTCTTTTGGATGATTGTTTGGATACTTGACTAGGTTGATAACTTGCTTAATTATGTTCAATATATGCTTATGATTGCATGTTTTATCACTTAATCCATATATTTGCTTGCATGCTTAGCTTATGTATACATATGTATAACATGTATGCTTTCTAATAGACCAAAACAAATGTGAAATGCCCAAATAGAGCTTGCTGCAAAAACAAAACAGAATATAACGTTTTTCCAGAAAAATTTTGAAACTTTTGAGTTCTGGGTCGTTATATGGGCGGCCCCCTTAGTTCATAAGGGGCGGCCCCCTTAAATTTAAGGGGACCGGCCTCCATTTAAGGGGACCGGCTATCTGGAACGGTTTTTACACTGTTTTCTTTTGCAACTTGTGATCTCTTTTGCTAGTCCCAACTACCATTTCCCTTAAAAACTAAACTGATTTTGGAATCTAACAATACAATTTCAAATTAATTCTATTTCTAAATATGTTTTCATACTATGTAATCCCCATGCATGTTTAATTCACATTCCATCATCCTCAACCTTCATCAAACCTCATCCTTTTATCATGTCATCACCAAGAACCACCCATTCAAACAATGCCAAGAAACAAAAACTTGTCATTATTCCACCAAAACAACTATTCATTGACCTCACAAATGAAGACAACACCACCCCCTCACCACCACCTCAATGCTCATCTCCTAGTGCACCAAATGCACCTTCCAAAACACCATCAACAAATGGAACCTCTACTTCTTCCATACCATCCACTTCATCTATAAATGACAACATAAACACCCACTTGTCTCCTCCACCAATAATTCAACCATCACAACCTACCAATGAGAACACAACTCTTGCACTAACCCTCTCATTATCACCATTAACACCTCTTGATGCACACTTCTCATCATCCCCTATCAATCCACCAACCTTTAACCCCGTCCCATGGAGCTTACTTGAAGCTCATGGTGACACTTGCCTTTGTTGCATCCACAACCAAACAATTGTGTTCGGCCTAAGAGATGAGATACAATACATGTTTTCACACATTGAAAACTTGTTGCATCAACTACCAACCACCACTACTACAACTCCACCACCACCAACAACAAACATTCCTCCACCATCACCATCTCCATGTTCACCATCAATTCCACCCAATTAGACATATTTGGTATTTTGCAAATAAAATTGTCTTAAACCATTTTGGATGGCAAGCTCTAGAGAGGACTTTCATGTTAGAGCTTTGGTTTATTTTATTTATGATTGTAAGCCTTCAAGGCTTTTCCTATTTGTACTACTTGTTGATGTAATGCATGTTGTAACTTTTTTAATCAATGATTATGGTTATGTTTAGTATCTATTCTTGCATGCTATATATATATATATATATATATATATATATATATATATATATATATATATATATATATATATATATATATATATATATAGTGTATCTTTATTTTCAGAACTCTGTTAAGTGCGGGAACTGCGAGAACTTCAATTTTGCATTAGAAAACATGCATGTTCATATAAAACATGTATGTTTTCTTACATACACCTTAATACACATATCTGCGTAACATACATGTTCATATAAAACCTGTTAAGTGCAACATATCAATGCAAAATGGTTTTATATGAACATGTATGTTACGCAGGTATGTGTATTAAGATGTATGCAGGAAAACATACATGTTTTATATAAACATCTATGTTTTCTAATGCAAAATTGGAGTTCTCGCAGTTCCCGCACTTAACAGGGTTCTGAAAATAAAGCCCCCCTATATATATATATATATATATATATATATATATATATATATATATATATATATGTGTGTGTGTGTGTGTGTGTGTGTGTGTGTGTGTGTGTGTATGTGTGTGTGTGTGTGTGTGTGTGTGTGTTGCTTGTCTACTAAATATTTTTTTCAAGAATTCCATTTCTCGATTTCTTTATGACCTCAAAACGAGGGGGAGTATACATCAGGAGAGCTAAAATAAAATCGGGATAACCTTTTTGATGCTAACAAAAAGGGGGAGAATTGATATAAACTCACAATAATACTTGTATATATACTAATTTTCGCTTAATGAGTTTAGATTTTGTAATCATCAAAAAGGGGGAGATTGTTGACATAAATAATGCATAAAAACGTTATTTATATATTTCTATATCTCTATGTTTTGACGATCACAAAATGTAAAATCATCAAACGTAAGATTACTACGTAAACAAGTATTAAGCTAGTTTATATAATTATATCCAACTTAATCACTTAAGGTATGGATAAACAAGTGCTTAATACATCTCATGATCAAGGGGGTATTTAATTAATTAATACAAAGTTTATTTAATTACATAAACATATTATATATTTTTGAAAAACAATTTTGGTAAGAAAGAAAAATGTTTTAATCATACTAAATATATGAATTCAAATCTTTAACCAAAATCAGTTAGTTTTTCACCAAATAAACTTTCCCCACTAAATGACAAGTTTTATGGCCGTTACAACTGGGCAGCCCCCTTAATTATAAGGGGTGGTCCCCTTAAAATTAAGGGGACCGGCCAGGCTCCTGTGTCAGATTTTGTCAAATTTTTATCCTATAAATACCACCTTAAACCTGGAATTTTCCCCCACCTTTTGCACGAAAATTTCAGATCTCAAACTCTCTAAACATCTTCCAAAACCCTTTGATCATTAGAATATTAATCCTTGTTTCAAGTATTTCAATCCCTTCTCATCCATCCTCATCCAAAGTGCAAAAGAAGAACACTCCTTCTACAACTAAGTTCAAGAAGTATTGAAGAGTAGTTGTGCATAGTGTGTATATTATTTGTGAAGTTGTGTTGTGCTTGAAATAAGTAGTTTAGAAGAAATAGAAGTTGTGTAGGGAGAAGAAGTTGATTAGTAGTGAAGTAGTGTAGTTGTGAAGAAGATATGTGTGAAGTAGATAGGTGTGAAGAAGATAGGTGTGAAGTAGATTGGTGTGAATAAGTTGTGTAGAAGTTGTGATTAATGGTAGGCTTTATGATCATCTCAATGACTTGAATAAGCGACGTTCCCTAACATGGGTGCAACGCCTCAAGATTTGCATTGGGGTGGCAAAAGGACTCAAGTGTCTTCACTCGGGTATCTGGGATGAGAACAAACTAGTACACAGACGCCTCGAAAACTATAACATATTGTTAGATGAGAATCTGGAAGCAAAAATTACTGGATTTAACAATTCCATATTAGTCTACAGAAATCAGCCACTCGTGTATGACCATTATCCCACTAGTGATCCTGTTTACGAAAAAAGCATTATCGTCAATACTGAAATAGACGTGTACTCATTTGGGGTGTTACTGTTTCAAATGCTGAGTGGGACACCGAAAGAATTGATAATGATTGGTGCTAAGTCAGAGAATCTAATAAAGGTTGTCCATCGCTACTATGATGACGGACTCGACAAGCTAATTGATCCATGTATAAGAGATCAAATTGATACTCGCTCTTTACACACTGTTGCAGAAACTGCGTATAAGTGCCTTAGTTTCAGCATAAAGGAACGCCCTTCGATAAATAGGATCATCAAGAGGATTGAAAAAGCATTGTACATTCAAGTAAGTATTTTCAATAAAAGAGTGTTAAATAATGTATTAGAAAATTTTGATTTATAAAACTTTTGTTTTGCATTTTTGTAAATGCATAAGATGGATTGTTAGGCATTTCAGAGCGTAACAAGATGCAAGAATTGAGCATTGGTTTTACATTATTTTTAAGTCAATTGGTAATAAATATAACAACGGGCTCTCTTTCTAATAACAGAACCACAGAGTTTCTGCTTCTACCGCAATAACACAAATTAAGCCACCAAATAGAAGCTAGAAGATCTTCGAATTCCAATAGAGGAGATCAGCTTAGCCACAGAAAACTTTAATAAAAAATATCAGATCGGTAAAGGTGGATTTGGTGTGGTATACAAAGGAGGACTCGCTGAACGCTTGCAAAACCATGAAGTTGCCATCAAACGCCTTGATAAGACTGGTTACCAAGGAAAGAAGGAGTTCCTTAATGAGCTTGAGTTAATTTTCAGGTTTCATCATCAAAACATCATCCCTTTCGTTGGTTACTGTGATGAAGGCGACGAGATGATATTAGTTTATGACTATGCTATCAAAGGTAGTCTTGATAATCATCTTCAAGGCCCAAATAGGAAATGTCTGCTAACATGGGTACAGCGCCTGAAGATTTACTTCGGGGCAGCAAAAGGACTCGACTACCTACATACGGGCCTTGGGGAAGGGAATACAACAAAGTTATACACAGAGATGTTAAGAGTGGAAACATATTGTTGGATGAAAATCTTGAAGCTAAGATTTGTGATTTTGGATTGTCAAAATCAGATTCCAGAAATGGTCAGCAACTAAGCAAACTCTATACAAATGCTGCAGGTACCAACTACTACATGAATCCTATTTACCATGAAAGAGGCATCCTCCGAACAGAGTCAGACGTGTATTCATTTGGAGTGGTAATGTTCGAAATGTTGAGTGGGATGCCAGCTTGGTATCGAAGAAAACTTGGAGATGGTAAACCACAGCCTCTGATAAATCTTGTTCGACGGTACTATGATTACGGAAAGGAATTGTTAATCGATCCCCAAATTAAAGATCAAATTGATAACAGTTCTTTTCAAACATTTGTAGAAATCGCCTATAAGTGCATAAGTTTTAATTCAAAGGAACACCCTACAATGGAAATGATCGCCGATAAGATTGAGGAAGCATTGGATTTTCAAGTAAGTATTGATCATATTATTTTGGGAAAATTGTCTAAAAATACATTCAATTTGTCACTTTTTACTATTGTATGCATTGAACTTTTTTTTTCCTATTGTATACACAAACTTTGTTAATCTTACTATTGTATACACAAACTTTGTTAATCTTACTATTGTATCAATACACAAACTTTGTTAATCTTACTATTGTATTAATATTTAGTGTGCTTAATCATTGTCATGTCATAAAACAAGCGTATTATTGATACAATAGTAAGATTAACAAAGTTTGTGTATACAATAGGAAAAAAAAAAGTTCAATGCATACAATAGTAAAAAGTGACAAGTTGAATGTATTTTTAGACAATTTTCCCTATTATTTTCAAGGACTCCAGATTTATACAAATGGAGGTATCCAAACTTACATGGATTATATTCCATACTAAATTCCCCAACACTCCGTTCCCGAGAAATAAAATGGAAAGAAGAGAAATGAAGAGGTTTAAAACGAGAGAAAAGAAGAGGAGATGAAAAAAATATTGATTTTTTGTTTGTGTTTCTAAGTTGGAGAGAAAAGAAGAGAGCTTTAATTAAATTATGTACAAAAATCATATTTTATCCAAATCATCCCAAATTGGGAAGAAGATTATGAGGGGAAATTTAGCATAATTTATTTTCCTCTTCTCTTCTCAAAAAAAAAAAAAAAAAAAAAAAAAAAAAAAAAAAAAAAAAAAAAAAACTCGAGAACATAAATATTTTGTCATTTCCTCTTCCCTTCTCTTCTTTTCTCTCCAAATAAAAACTCGGGAACAGAGTGCAAGTTTTTAATGTTTTTATTGTTTGGTTGTACTATAAATAAAAATCTCATGTCAAGAATAAAAATGGTTAGGTCTTTGTATTATCAGACACTCTCATTAACATGCGCATTAATACTTAATTCAAGAGACCTGATAACTTTTTTAATTGGGCAAATAATATAAAAAGGTAACATACTTGTCACAATTTCTTCGATTGGGTAGTGAACTACAAAATTTCCCATTTGGCACTATTAACTTGTCTTTTTTTCTTTTTCTGGGTATTTTGTAAAATTTTTGGACAATTTTGCCCCTTATAGCTAATACAAAATTTTTTTTCCCGAAGGGCAAAATTGTCCAAAAATACCCAGAAAAAGAAAAAAAGACAAGTTAATAGTGCCAAATGGGAAATTTTGTAGTTCACTACCCAATCGAAGAAATTGTGGCAAGTATGTTACCTTTTTATATTATTTGCCCTTTTTAATTGACCATACGCCACGCATTATATGATAATTGAAACTTAATAAATTGGTAAGATATATACATATTCTGATATGCATCTTTCCTACTAATGTTCTTTGTACTATATCTTTGATTTGTGCACTTGGCTAAGTTCTATTCTCTTGTGGTAGGTAAAAGAAGTTTCAAGCAAAGGCGATCAATAGCCTTTTAGAGTAAGGCAGTTTTACCATGATTCTTCACGATAAGCTTTTTTTTAACGGGCTTCATTTTTTTGTATGAGAAACTTTGTGTTGTATCATGAATAGATGTATTCTCTCCTTTAAATCATTTGACGAAAAATGAAGTGTAACATGTTGGCATTACTGTTCAACAGTATAACAGCATATGAGCAGATCGAAAACCATCTAAACGCCTTTTGTGCTCGTGTAACTTCGATAAATATTTGCCTTCAAATAATAGATCTCCACATGTATGTATACTTGAAGTCTTCTTGATCCAGTGAGTAGAGTATCCTTAAGCTTTATTAGCCTTGGGTGAGTCAGGGGCGAATAAGTGGTCGCCTTCATATTGATATATATTTCAAGTTGTTGTGGTAGCAAATGTTTCAGTAGGGCGACCAGCTTTTTTTTTTTTTTTTTTTTTTTTTTTTTTTTTTTTTTTTTTTTTGCAAAAGGTGAAATATATTATTGCTCCAAATATTGTACAATGCTTGAATACATAAACTGAATTGGACATATCCAAACAGAACTCATTCAAAGATTAACAATTCTATATCAGATAACAACATATATCTGACATTACACAATATGCAGTCCTATACTATATCATACATCAGCACATAGTCTTCAATTCTTCATTCAAGCATTCTTTCATCCACTTTTATTCACCTTTTAATTTGCACATTAGCATCTAGCTACATTTCCAAGCATTTTCCACCTTGATCATTCATCCTGCCACCACAATAACCAAGGTAGAAACAGAGCTTGGCATCACTAGGCACCCTTTACCACTCCACAAGTAAGGGTTATACTAGTTGTGCTACATTTCCATTTACTACAATGGCTTCACACAGCTAGGAACACACTCCTTACGGTGAGTACCTCCATTCCTCCTTGGCAGTGTATAGATTGGACCATGTAGGTTCATCTTTCACTCCTCACAATTTCTATCTTCATACACTGCCCACCAAAGCACACATACCCTACATACACCGGGAACCTACATATAGGGCGACCAGTTAGAGCCAACTCAACCCAACCGTTACGACCCATACCAAATAACTACCTATTTTGACCCATAACCTCACAGCTCTCAACCTACGAATAGGTATGGGAATTCCATTTCAACTATAATTAACTGATACAACAATAAATTGCTAACTTCAAGTATTCAAGAAATAACATAACTTAGATAACACTATAATGTGCAGTTCTAAGAATTGCTAAAAAGTAACAACAGATTTAAAGCAGGATACCTTTGAAGAATATAACTTATTTTTTGTTTCAGGCACTTGGTGAGCATTTATGAAGTATATAACCTTTGAGATGGAAAATAAAACATGAAATGGAAAATCCTTCTTCACTCTACCCGGGCAGTCGAGCCATCATGGCTATGATGTACACACCTAACTGGTCTTTCCATGGCTGTTTTGTTAGAGTTTAACCATTAAATAGCACGTATTGCGGAAGCTAGGATCGAGTATAACACATAAATATTAACTAAAACATAAATAGTAAACGTACCCGATGCACTTCAAATTAACCTTGATTCTTGTACAAATAGATCAATGATAAACCCCTTACCGTTTTGTTTATCGATCTCTTGATAATTACTAAAGTAAGTAATTACCTCGTTCTTGTACACACAAACTACCAACGAATAAAGGTTTGATGCAAGTAAACAAAACACTTATTTTGTTTAACCAAAATCGACCCAAGAACCCTAGGAGGGGGGTGGACGATCGGCCAAGAAAGAAAAGAGGCAAAGGAAAACTTTAGGGTTTGTGTGTGTGCACAAAAGATGTGAAACCCTAACCCTTGGCCTTGTATATATACTAGAGTAAACTTGGAGGACAAGTTGGACATGGGTTGGGCTTCCCCTCCCCTTGCTCGACCGGCCTAGGCACCCCCAAGGGGTGTTCTAGATCCTTCTTGACTCCTTGTTACACTTTAGTCCTTATCTTTCGTTACTAACGATAGTTAGTCCATACGGTTAATAACTAACGACCATTTAGTCCATTAAGTGTTTATAAATATATATATACGATACTTTTAACATATATATATATATATATTTATTATACATTATTCTTGTTTGTAAAGTGTGCAATCCCGAGGTCTCGGGTTCGATACTAGACATTTACATATTAATGTTTATACGTAGCATTTAACAGCTCCCACTCGTATATCCATTAATAGTAAAATGACATTGGTTAGCGTCTTGCAACACTCCAATGCCCCTAGTTCAATCCGAGCTAGGTTTCCTGGAAAAACCTTTAATGATTCATCATTATAATTATCCTTTCATTACTAATACCACCTTAATAAAGATGTGAGGTTCTTTATTAAATTTCTGTTTCTCGTCTCTTTATGATTGAACAAAATTACCAAAACATCTGAACTTATTCTAGATAGACTTTGGGCATGGCCATGCAAACATTTTGTCAACCCTACGAGGGGCCCAGTAGTATTAAACTTCCAAACAAATCAGAAGGAATAAATTCTTTCTTGACTACAAGAATAACCCATGAACTTTGCAACACTTCTGAAAACAACCCTTATTACTCCCTGTTACGGTGAGCGGTAGATTGCTTCACAAAAATGCACTACATCCATGACACTTATCTGGTATCTCAAGTTTGAGGATAACTTTAAATATGATTCTCACATTAAATATTAAATCATATTATTGGGATAAGTCCAATACTCAATTCATTGAATATCATGTGAAATTGGTATGTCTACGCATCAATATACTTTCAAGTATATCCTAAACCAATACTCAAATTTGTCTTAGTTTAATGATATTCCCATATCATTAATCGATAATGGACAATTTAGAATAATAACTTATTCATGGATCTTAAACATGCAAATATAGGATATATTATTAAGACAATGAATAAATAAACATAAAACATATTTTATTTCATTAAAATAATAATTGTACATTACATCCTTTATCCAAACACTAATCACAAATGGACATGAAACTTTCAGCTAATCTAAGTCCTACACCTTCAGCATGCTTGTAAAGCTTGGTGCCAGGTAGAGACTTTGTTAATTGATCTGCCAAGTTATCATCTGTGTGAACTTTGAGCATTTCGATTTCGCCTATTTCGACTTGTTCTCGAACATAGTGATGCTTAATCGGGAAATGTCTGGTGCCTTTCATGATTCCAGGCTCATTGGCAAATGTAATTGCAGCTGAGTTGTCACGATACATTTTAATAGGTCTTTGAATCGAAGGCATAACTCCTAGCCCTGAAACAAACTTCCTAATCCAAACAGCTTCCATTGCAGCTTCTGAAGCTGCTATATACTCATTTTCTGTAGCAGACATCGCTAGTACACTCTGCTTTCTGCTCCTCCAATCCACAGCTCCTCCATTAATGACAAAGACATAACCAGTTTGAGACTTCGTATCATCCTTATCACCTTTCCAAGAAGCATCGCAGTAACCTGTAACATCAAGTTCTGCTGATGGAGTACCCCCATAAACCAAGAACATATCTTTAGTAGCCCTAAGGTACTTAAAAATATTCTTAACAGCAGTCCAGTGAGCTTCACCTGGATTCTGCTGATATCGACTGGTTAAATTATGAGCAAACGCCACATCAGGTCTTGTACTTTTCACCGCATACATTATAGATCCCATAGCCGAAGCATAAGGGACTCTTTTCATGCGTTGCACCTCTGCAGGTGTTGAAGCACAAACCTTGTTGCTCAAGCCATGTTGTTCTTGCATTGGCAAATATCCTTTCTTGGAATTTTGCATACTGAATCTCTTCAGTATTTTATCAATGTAAGCACTTTGGCTTAATCCAATTAATCGCTGAGATCTATCTCTATATATCTTGATTCCCAGAATAAATGCAGCTTCCCCTAAATATTTCATAGAAAAACACTTTCCAAGATATGCCTTAACCTTTTGCAAACTTGGAATGTCGTTTCCCATGATCAATATGTCATCAACATATAATATAAGGAAAATTACATTACTCCCACTAACGTTGTGATATACACATGGCTCATCAAGATTTTGAGTGAATCCATACTTTTTAATTTCACTATCAAATCTCTTATTCCATTGTCGTGATGCTTGCTTTAATCCATAAATGGATCTTTTAAGCTTGCATACACGATTTGGGAATTCTGGATCTACATACCCCTCAAGCTGCGCCATATAGATGTCTTCATCTAGGAGACCATTTAAGAAGGCGGTTTTTACATCCATTTGCCAAATCTCATAGTCATAGTAAGCGGCTATGGCTATAAGAATCCTAATTGCCCTTATGCCAGCTACAGGAGAAAAGGTCTCCTAATAGTCAACACCAAAAGTTTGAGTATAGCCTTTAGCTACCAAACGGGCCTTATAGGTGTGTACAATGCCATCCATGTCTGTCTTTTTCTTGAAGAGCCATTTACTCCCAACTAGTTTGGCACCCGAAGGTAGGTCGACTTCTTCCCAGACTACATTGTCTTCCATGGATTGCATTTCCCCATCCATAGCAACTTTCCATTTAGCCTTTTCAGGACCATTCATGGCTGCTTTATAACTTGTAGGCTCATCAAGATCACCCAGTAAATTCTCATCACTCTCTACATTAAGACGTAGACGAGTAGGAGCTTTAACTGGTCTTGTTGACCTACGAATGGGAATCACTTCAACTTCAGGTGGAGGACCTAAACTTTCAGGTTCTACCGGAAGTTGGTTAGTGTTTTCAGAAGGTGCTACATCTTCTTGACCGTCTTCCAGATCATATACTCACCCACTGAATTCTTGAGATATGAGCTCCTTTTCAAAGAAGTCTCCATACCTTGCAACAAATACTTTGTTTTCAGGTGGGTAATAAAAGTAGTAACCTATAGTTTCCTTAGGGTATCCTACGAAGATGCACTTTACAGATCTTTGTTGGAGTTTGTCTGCTGAGTCACGTTTAACATACACCTCACAACCCCAGACCTTAAGATAAGACAAGTTATGAGCTTTTCCAGTCCATACCTCATATGGAGTCTTATCAACCTTCTTTGTTGGAACCATATTTAAAATGCGAACTGCAGATTCCAAGGCATAATCCCAAAACGAGTAAGGAAGAGTTGTTAGATTAAACATAGATCGTATCATGTCTTGCAATGTACGATTCCTTCTCTCAGATACACCATTTTGTTGTGGAGTATATGGAGAAGTAAGGTGCTGGACAAATCCCTCCTTTGCTAGATAATCTATGAACTCCTAACTCAGGTATTCACCACCTCTATCGGATCGAAGAGCTTTAATCTTCTTTCCAAGTTGCAACTCTACTTCTGCTTTAAACACTTTGAATGTTTCAAATACCTCATGTTTATGTTTAAGTAAATAAACATAACCATAACGGCTGTAATCATCCATAAATGTTAAGAAGTAGCTAGCACCTCTCGTTGACACATGCCTAAGTGGTCCACACACATCTGTGTGAATGAGACCAAGTAGATCATTAGCCCTTTCAATCCTATTTTTAAAGGGTTTCTTAGTCATCTTCCCAGAAATGCAAGATTCGCATTTATCATATGATTCATCATTGATCTTATCTAAAAGCCCATCATGTTGCAGCTTTTTCATGCGATCTTTGCCAATGTGAGCAAGTCGACAATGCCAAAGATAAGACGAATCCAGACCTTTCTTGATTCTCTTATTGTTGATGCTATACATTGAATTGTTTGTAACAAAAGCATTATCATTATTATTCATATCAATTTCAAAGACACCATTCATAGCAATAGCATTAAAATAAAAAACATCATTTAAAGAAACTGAAATTCCATTGCTGGAAATGGTATGATGAAAACCAAGGTTTAACAAACATGAAAATGAAATAACACCTCTAACAATTGATGGTGCATAATGACAATTATTTAAAGATAGTACTAAGCCCGAAGGCAACACTAAATTAAAAACTCCTATAGCTTCAACTCCTGCATGCGCTCCGTTACCAACGTGCAAGAATTGTTGTCCATAGGCCAGCTTTCTCTCAACTCTAAACCCCTGCAAGGTATTGCAAATATGAATGCCACATCCCGTATCATATACCCATGAATTCAATTTAGGAGTAAGAGTGAATAATTCAATCATAAAGAACGCACCTGAAGTACTGGGGTTACCAACTTCATTACCCTGCTTCTTCTGTCGCAAGTCATGAATGTAGAGAGGACAATTGCGCTTCCAATGGCCCTTTTCATGACAGTGGTGACAAGCCTGATCCTTCTTGTTTGGAGGATTTGTCTTGTTCTGCTTAGGCTGATGCTGTTTTATCTTGGGTTGTGGTTGATAGGCCATGACCTGCTTGCCTTTATCACCTTTACCTTTGCCTTTGTTCACATGCGATTTCTTCTGGATTCTCCCCCCATGAATTGCCAACACTTGTGGGGTAGGAGCCTTGACCTTGGCTGGTAGACTTTTCTCATAATCAACAAGCAATGCGAGTAATTCTGAGACTGTCTTCCCCGAGCAGTGCATGTTGTAATTCTGCACAAAACCAGCAAAATCCCTGTTAAAGGACCTGTTGATCAAGTGCACTTGCACATTGTTGGGGTAACCAAAACCAATTCTGTGAAGTTGATCAAACGAATCTTTCATCTCATCCACATAATCAGCTACTGGTTTACCATCACCATGTTTGCAGTCGTGTAGCTTGTCAAGTTCATCATACAATTCAACTGCAGGTGGTTTCTCATAAGACTGCCTGAGCATCTCAAGCATAGCTTTAGGAGAAGAGTACTCATACTTCTTTTGTAACTGAGCACTCATGCTAGTGAGCATTAAACAAGCAACCTCATTAAACTTAGCATTAGTCACCTTTCAAGCTGCCTTTGCTTCTGGTGTTGCAGTAGCAGCAGGTTCAGCTGGGCATTCCTCGGTCACGTAGTCTAGCTTTTCGGACGCCCTCAAGACAATTATGAGCGAACGGTGCCAGTCATTGAAATTCTTTCCAGTCAGTTTGTCTCTCTCAAGATGACTCTTGAAAGCAGAAATCACAGTTTGGTTATCGGGTTGAGCCATATCTACAGATAAAGTTCAAATATTAGTATTTTCGATAATAAATATCTTCAAGAAAATAAAATACCCAAGGCTATATTGATATAACCAACTAATTTTCTTGAAAATCTAGGATCCAACTTTACACAGATTCCACCACATCAGTTGATCTGCTAGTGGTGAAAGTATAAAAGTTGGTAATCTGTCGAACAATAATTGACAAACAAGATTTCCAATTCCTAGATCATTATGAGATTTACATCAAATTGATTCATCAATTTGCCTTTGTAAGCATGTTTCATCCCATCTCATACCTTAAGTTCTAGGTCTCACGCATAACTTAATTAAGTCGTCTACCTTAGAAACTGTAAAATTACAATTATGGTCTCACGCGTTAAAAGAATTTTACCTTGTTATAGTAATTTAACCTAGGTCTCACGTTTACTAAATTAAAATTCCAAGTGTTCCTTATAGATAGATGGCATGTAACTTAAATTATTAAGGGTATTAATTTTGATATGTTAATCAAAATATGTACAAAGATGCATGCACTCATCTTTATAGCATAAGTTTTCATAAAAACTTTTTATATCCAATTCGTGAAATTAATACACAAAGTTTTACTTGAGGTTTATTCCAAAACCCTAAGATGACTTTCTACAATTATGATTTTAAAAGTAATTCGTTTAAGACATATTCAAGATTGTGATAACCAAGGCAGACTCTAAGGCTCTTTTCTAAGCCTTCAAATCACGGTTATGAATATCATCTTAAAGGACTTAATTTTAAAAGCATATTTGTACAAAACATCAATCAAGCAAAAGTTTATGGATTCAATCTCAAAATCATGTAATAAGGTATGAATTTTGCTAGTCTCGCCTGGGAGCTGATTACCGTGCGAATCGGACCACTATCGGCACTTAAGACCTTGCAAGATTCTTACTTTATCACATAGGGTTTCACCATTATTAGTCCGTATTATTTTCTTTATAAAAACAACCCTTTTATTGCTTACAACAAGTCAAACTAAAACAATAAAACATGTATCAAAGAAAATCAAAACAACCAATAATAAATAAGTGAAACAATTAGCCACATGCAATCCGTATTAGAAAAGATCCTAAT
Organism: Artemisia argyi; assembly: GCA_030686995.1. Lineage (NCBI taxonomy): Eukaryota > Viridiplantae > Streptophyta > Magnoliopsida > Asterales > Asteraceae > Artemisia > Artemisia argyi. Next base: position 10,889,948 of record CM060686.1, read on the forward strand.
AAAATCAATTCTAGGTATAATATTGCATGTAATCAACTAAGGCCTTCTCCTCTTGATGGAGGAGAGTCACATACATTGACGAATCAATTGCGTAGGCCAAAGCTAATAAACACACCACATAGCATATATAAATCGATTTTTAATATGTATTGGAGTCTTCCCCAATTTAAGATCTATCTAAAACATGTGAAGAAAAAACAAGATCCATGACTAACATGCATGTAAGTCACGGATTAAAACCTAACAATTAGCACATAGGTCACAAGATACGTTCAATTAACCGGTTAATGACCTAGGGTTTCTAGTGATTACAAATAATCCAAGAAAACCACAAAACCCTAATTAGGGTTTCATGGAAAAATCGACCCCCCCCCCTTTAAATTAGGGTTAGGGTTTCGAATTTAATTAAAAAAAATAAGGAAAACCCTAGATCAAAAACATGTACCTAAAACAATTAAAGATCCGATTTTTATTACGTTTTAGTAATCAATTACATGTTATACATGGCTCGTGATGCCACTGTTAGAGTTTAACCATTAAATAGCACGTATTGCGGAAGCTAGGATCGAGTATAACACATAAATATTAACTAAAACATAAATAGTAAACGTACCCGATGCACTTCAAATTAACCTTGATTCTTGTACAAATAGATCAATGATAAACCCCTTACCGTTTTGTTTATCGATCTCTTGATAATTACTAAAGTAAGTAATTACCTCGTTCTTGTACACACAAACTACCAACGAATAAAGGTTTGATGCAAGTAAACAAAACACTTATTTTGTTTAACCAAAATCGACCCAAGAACCCTAGGAGGGGGTGGACGATCGGCCAAGAAAGAAAATAGGCAAAGGAAAACTTTAGAGTTTGTGTGTGTGCACAGAAGATGTGAAACCCTAACCCTTGGCCTTGTATATATACTAGAGTAAACTTGGAGGACAAGTTGGACATGGGTTGGGCTTCCCCTCCCCTTGCTCGACCAGCCTAGGCACCCCCAAGGGGTGTTCTAGATCCTTCTTGACTCCTTGTTACACTTTAGTCCTTATCTTTCGTTACTAACAATAGTTAGTCCATACGGTTAATAACTAACGACCATTTAGTCCATTAAGTGTTTATAAATATATATATATATATATATATATATATATATATATATATATATATATATATATATATATATATATATATATATATACGATACTTTTAACATATATATATTTATTATACATTATTCTTGTTTGTAAAGTGTGCAATCCCGAGGTCTCGGGTTCGATACTAGACATTTACATACTAATGTTTATACGTAACATTTAACATGTTTAACTTTTCTTTGCCCTGGTTCAAGTCATTTCTGAATCTTGGAAGTGATACATACACTTCACTATCTCGTGTATGGAAAGGATTAACATCAAGCCCCAGCTTATTTGCATTATAACTGAAACTTTTATACTCAAATAGATTTAAGCATTTGATTAACAAAATTACTCAAACACTCAACAATTGTCGTTCTTGTTTCAATATACTTTTGCATGTTCACATAAAATAAACCTTAAAGGGCCATAACCAATAATCGGGCTTGAGCCATCTAACCTAGCTATCATATAATACTCCCCACGGTCCATGCGGCTAAAGCTCGGACCGGAGAGAAAACTTAAAACATTAAAATAATAGCCGTTTTTTTTTTTTTTTTTCGTTTTTTTTTTTTTTTTTTTATGAAGATATCTAATAGCAAGTGGAATCAAATCTTCAAGCAGGAGCTAAAACAAAACAAAGTAGTTTCAAAATCAGATAGTTGATGAAGACTATCGTGCTTTAATATTTAAAAGCTCACATTTCTGAATAAAAACTCCAACTACATTTGATAAACAATTAGTACAATAAATTACTATAATTTGTGAAAGCTTAGAAAATCGGTAGGTACAAAAGTCCTAGAGTAAACTACACCATTCGTCCTTGTGGTATGCGTTGACCGACAGATTTCGTCCTTTGACCAAAAAAATTGCACCGTCCATCCTTAAGTGGGAAACGTTATGTGTGGTTCGTCCCTCACACTAACTGGGATGGATAACTGTCGTTTGTTGAGGTCCAACAGAGGGTATTTTAGTCTTTTCCCACCCAAACACTCTTCCTTCCCACAACACTTTTCCCTCCAACCCACACTTTCTTTTTCCCGCTTATTTTTTTTGTCCTTACCCCCTACTATAAATATTATCCCATCCTCCACCAACCTTTTTAATATCTTTCTTTTTCTCATCTTTATTTCTTTCTTTCTTCCATTAAAAACCCAAATCACAGTTTCAAATCAAAATGGTTAATTGTCATTATGGAAAAGTTGCAGTGGTGAGAACATCATGGACTAACATCAACCCAGGAAGAAGGTTTTATTGTTGCCCTGATGTGGTGGGGTTGTGCTCGATTTGTAGAAATTGGTTTTGATATCTTTTATTATATTATTAACAATTGTTATTTTAACCTTTTAACAGGCATCAGAGTGTCCTTTTCTTGATTGGGTGGATCCCCCTATGTGTGCTCGATCTGTTAACATCATACCCGGACTGTTGAGATCATTGAACAACCATCGAGGACAAATCCAAGTGTTGCAGGAAGAAAGAGCAAGGATGAAGAAGCAACTTTATGTTTCTTGGGCTATTGTCTTCATGTTTGTTGTTTACAATTTGTTGACTTAAGTTAGATGTTAAGTTTGGTGTAAGGTTAGGTCTTTTGTGGAAGTTAGATGAAAATGTAACAACTTTTGTGGTTGATATGAATGAACTAAAGACAGATGTTGGTTCTTGTTGAGTTGTTGGTTCTTTTTTGAGTTGTTGGTTCTTATTGAGTTGTTTGTTCTTTTAGTCAAACAAGTAAAAGTCAAGTTATTACAAAACTATAATTGACCCATTACCAAAGTGAAGTAAAAGTCAGATAAGTAAACTGCAATTACAGATAAGTAGTAACTCAATTTGACCCATTACAAATTTAGAATTGACCCATTACCAAACTAGTATTGTTGACTTCAGCATAAGTCACACATACTAAACTTCAATTATTAAACCAAGTAGCAAATAAATTGACCCATTCTCCACATACTAAACTGCAAATATCATTAAGTAGTTAAGTTAATGATCAAGACATACAAGCCATGACCATCCAAAAGAACCTAACTGACATGTCCAAATACAAGCCATGCTCATCCAAAGTTATAATCCTACTACAGCAGGTCCAAAATACAAACAAGTAGTCATAATTCAAACACAAGTTCACTTAAACATAAAACATAAACAACTATCAACCAAGAACAACAACTTTCTTCCTTGGTGGACCTTTCTTCTTCTTTCCATCATCAACTGCAACTCCCTTACCTTTATCAGCAGGTGTTGATCTTCTTGCAGAGGTATCAGCTCCATCACTAGCAACACTTCTTTCTTTCCTCTTGTTACCAACTCCCTTTGACTTTTCTTTTCTTGGTCCAGCGCAAGTCCTTGAGTTGTGACCTCTGGTTCCACATTTGTCACATGTGACAGTCCTGAGTTTCCTAGTCAGCTTGCCATCCTTGGATATATGCACCAAATCTTTCTCTGCCCTAGACTTTCTCCTTTCCTTTCTTGGTCTCCCAATTTGTGGGTGATGAGCTGGTGTCACACCCCCAAAATCGGGTCCAGCGGAAGCATACATGTAGCTGGGGTGCAACTCAATTGGTATTACAACACGAGTTCAAAAATGGTTTTCACTTGAATCATTTAGAATAAAATAGCTTAATCAAAATGTTGAATTTTACATTTTTAGAAGTAGTGCGGAAGTAGGCCTTTAAATTAGTTAAAAACGGTCCCCATATGAATATCAGAGTCTTCTATGACCATGTCATGCCCTGCCAAAACCTCCAGTAGCGTGCCATAGCTTAAAACCTGAAAATACATGTTAAATCGTCAACACGAGGTTGGTGAGTTCATAGATTTAGTAAGCAAGTATTTCCCGTAAGCAAGTGTTTCCAGTAATCAAGTATTTTCGGTAAACAAGTATTTTCGGTAAACAAGTATTTTAAGTAAACAAGTATATCCCGTAAACAAGTATTTCCAGTAAACAAACATTTTCGGTAAACAAGTATTTTGCGGAAGGCAAGACAATATAACAAATACAATGTCACAACCAAAAATAAGGTATACAGTGCCTAAGCTCATGACCCCGAAGCTCGACGTAATCGTATGAAATCAATCATAATAATGCCCCTAGTAAGTGTTTGCCAGACACTCGGAAATAATCCGAATGATATGCGTCCGTTTGACAGGTTGGCGCGACCAACTCGGACGGGGTGTCAACCCAAATAGATCTATCCACAGCATTCGCGCTTACACGCATGTAATTAACGGTTCATGATAAAGGGGACTTCAGTGGCAGTAATAGGTAACTCAGGCAAAGTAACAGTTTTGTATTTATGTCCGCAAAAGCAAGAACTTGTATCCATAAGAAAGTAATCAAGGATGGAATAAGTAATTCATAATGTATTCAAGAAATCAATCAAGTATTTCAACCATCCAGTAATGTTTGAGAAAATGAATCGCGTTAAAGTAAAACAAGCATTGAATTTAAATAGTAATGAGCATGTATCTTCCCCCAAAACAGTTGGAAAACAAGTAAAAGTAGGGGTTATGAACTCACCTGGAACAATTGATATGATAATCAAAAAGGAAAACGCACGAAAATCGAGGCATAAACGCTCTAACCGCAACCTAAATGATTCATATGTCTTAGGTTCGAAAACGAGGTCAAGCATGCAAGTCATACACTATATTATCACTTGTACATGTTGTTGAAATTTTTATCGTTAAAAATGTAGGTAATCAAAGTGATCTCGTATTTAAGTCATCCACCATTTTAGAAAACGTAGTTTGTAAATCTCATGACCAAATATTAGTCGTCTTGTAAATATATATTTTGAAAATCTCTAACGTACCTAATAAGTATACGTAATGCTCTACCATTTTTATTTACGTCATTTTAGCCAAACTACACTCTAAAATGTCCAAAAGTTCATTTTAATATTTCCATCAGCTTTTGAGAGTAGAATAAAAAGCTGTCAAAATGTATTGTTTCGTCGCAACTTTCCTAGGCCATAACTTTTGCGTCGTAGTTTCGTTTTTCAAGTTCTATATATTCCCGCGAAGGTATTCAAGTATACTTTAGGTTTTTCAAAGTCTCGGCTAGCCTAGATGTCATTAAATCTCAGTTTTCCTAGCTAGAAAATCGGGACAGATTCAATATTTCAGAAAATATAGTTTTCGTCGTCAATCTTGGAAATAGCATATCTTTTTCGTTATAAGCCCGTTTTATCTCATTCAAGCGGCTATGTTTTCGTTATTAAGTCTACTTTCTACATTTCTAGCCTAATATGGCCACCAAGGTACTGATCTATCAGTAGGAGGTCGAATGGGACAGATTTGACATCAAAAGTGTCAAACTATTTTTACTAGTGTTGTGTTTATTATTACCACTTGACAACAACTCCAAGTCTAGTCCTAGTTCATCCATCAATTTCCCAACTAGTATATGGTGATCTAAACATAAACTTAACAATATTCAAGATCCATGTACAAGATCATCAAGGATGTTTAAAATTATTAGTTTACTAATATATAGGTATATATAAAGTTTTTATCACTTTCTTGTAAATATTTTTACTAACCAAATTTCTTGTAATTAAAACTTGTTCAAAACATAATTTCTTGCTAAAAGATCAAAGTGGATGTAAAGATTTTCAACATGTACCAAGTGATAACCAAGTATATATTAGACAAGCATGAAACTCATGAAAATCATGAAGTATTAGTAGTGTAAAAATTACTTACAAAGAGGTTAGTGAGATGAGATGTGTAGAGCACTTGTGTAACCCCAAGATTAGTATCAAACCCTTGTTAATCTTGCCCTAAGTACTCTTGTAAGTAACCAACAAGCTCTCCTTTTCTTCCTTGCTCCTTAGGTGGATCGAATGGTGTGTATAAATGGGAGGTGATTATGTTTTCTTTCTTTGTAACTAAAATGGGAACTAAGTTTATGTATGTATATATAGCTAAAATGATGGTCAAAAATATCTAATGGTTTGGTCTTTGTTTTGCCGAATTTCATGGAAAAGAAGGGGACAAGTTTTGTGGTCAAGCCACCAAAATTAATTACATGTTTCATGTATATCTTTTTAGTACTAATATAGGTAGATATGTTGTGTTTTTATCATACAACATAGGGGGGAAGGGGCGGCTATTAGGAAGGAATTGGAAGAAAATGGCTTTAATTTGTATAAAATGTATATATTGAATGTATTGGGTAGTAAAAATATGTATTGGGTATTAGTTTAGTAGTTAACGAAAGTTATACGTAATTAAACGTAAGATGTAAAGAATTTAACTTGGTCGTCGGAAAATATTTTTGGGACTTTTGTAATAATGTTGGAAGTATAAAAATACCCTAAAAATAATTGTGGAGAAAGTCGGGTATGTCGAGTATTAAATTCTTGAATAAAAATTAACGTTTGTTGAATTTAAAACCGTAAGTATTTAAATAATAGAAATTTGTTTTATAGTATAAAATTATGAACTGGAGAAGGAGCAAGGTACCGGAGCATTGTGGACTAAAATTAGCCTAAGTCCTAGAGTTCTTAGAATTTATTTAAAAATTAACGTCGATTCAAGTAAAAGAGCTCATGTAAATTGTTCTAAATTAAATGTCGAGAAATTTTAAATTCGAGTTTAGAAAATAGTATTGACCTGGGAAATAGCGGGTTGTGATATTAGCTGCGAATTTGAAGACCCTCAAACTCAGTTTACGTAATGATGAACGATAATCGTGAATAGTGATTTCCTTCCGGAAATGAATAGTGTCACATGAATAGTAAAATTTTTGAACGTTTCTCGGAATCACAAACTGACTCCGAAAATGATGAATAGTAAAATGATGAATAGTGACCGGTGAATAGTAAATGATGAATAGTAACTGATGAATAGTGAATAGGAGAAATGTCCTGAAAATGCGGGTTGTTACAGTCTCACTCCCTTAAAAGGAACTTCGTCCCGAAGTTCAGTTTGTGTTGGTCTCTAGAGTGGTGTTGGTTAAAAGATGATGATATTATCGTGTAAGCTACTGAGCTCTAATGGGAGTTCAAGTCTGACGGCCACTAGGTCTACTCTGTCAGAAATCGTAAATGGTTCAGTGTATATCAGGTTTAACTTTATGAAGTTTTCTGAATGGTATTATGCCTTTCCTAGGCAGAACTTTCAACATAATCATGCCACGAACTTGAAATTCTAGTGGTTTACCGCTTATCGAACTTGTAATTGATTCTTGATTTGTAGGAAATTCCTGGTTATTTCATGAATGCTTACGGGACTAGTGAGTTGGGCTTTTCCAAGTTTTGATCCATCAATGGATGTTGACACATCGACCATAGAGTGCTTCGAATGGTGTAGTCTCTAAGCTCGTGTGGTAACTACGGTTGCAACTGAATTTGATTTATGGCAAATGGTTAATCCAACCATTTCTAGTGTCAATCACACCCGATTTGGGCATATCTTCCTATGTTTGAATCATTCTCTAATTCTGACCATTGGTCTGCAGATGATAGAGGGTGTAGTTCCAAAGGAATCTTAATGTAATTGCTAGGAGTTTGAGGTGAATTAAATTCCTCTATTAGGAATAATTGAAATGGGTATCATGAATCTGGTGGAAGAACTTACAAGGTTAAGTCCGTCAAAGGGTGTTGTTGAAAATAATAGATTAGGATAAGGTTGTGATCCTCCGCAGGATGTCATGAATTGAGTCTTTCTCCACCTACGATGCTTAGTCTCCATTACTATGGTTTTCCCCAAGCTTTATGTCGTCAAATCACAAACTCCTAAAGGTATAAGTGATGTAATATAGTGATGGAGTTTTCAAAGTTTGTTTTGAGATTGTGTGTTTTGTTCATAAACCTTCCCTGAGTAAATGAATTTACAATTTTTAAGCAAACGGCTTTCTAAGTAACATTTTTCTTAATGTTTCAAAATTTAATAGTTATGCAAGATAGGATTGTTTTCAACATTAGATGGACAGTATGGTTTACTAAAGATCGATGTTTAAAATTTCTTAATATTCAATAGTTTTTGTAAAAGAATAACCAAAAAGGAATTTACTTGTCAAATAAGTGTCTCAGAAAAGTATTTCTTACAAGATATATGTTTTGTATAACAGTAGTTTGGAGAAAAATCCATTTAGAAGTGAAAGTATTAAGAGGATAAAATAGCCAGGTATATATGTCTGCACAAATGCGTAGGTGTCTAACATGTTTCAATAAAGTCTATTGGTGAGGACATGTTCAATTTATAGTCTTGGGTAAGAGGTTGGATTTATTTCTGTGGTGTGGCTTAGTGACCATTCGTATCGAATCAAATCCTGTAATTTAGTCAAGCCAATACTTTCCAGATGATGGAATTTTGGTGATTAGGCCAGTGATAGTGGTTCGAATTGTTTTGTGATATCCTGAGATTTTTGTTGAGTTATGAATGGTCTTAATGTACCAAGGAATCATCCTCCTAGAAGGTATGGAAAGTCTTTCCTAGGGAGGTCATTGATAATATCCACTTATCAATATAGGGAGTAGTGAGGGATGAGTGACATCGGAATCTATAGAGTGTCACCTGATTCTTTGTATATATGGGGGTGGGGAAAAGAAATGATAGTGATGGTGAGAAGGGAAGAGACTGTGACAACTGCAACAAAATGAGATTGTGACAAAAGAAAATACGGTGATATGAGTGTATTGTGCATAAATATGAAAGTTCATGAAATAAAATGACTAGCTGACATGCTTCCAATCGGTGGTTTACGTAGTGATGAAAAGTATGAAGGTTCCAACAACGAGAGTATACACACACATGAATGAAACATTTAGAAATTGAGTTGAGAATTCAATCCAGACATAACCTTATTATAACCATTCTCAGTGTTGCAAAATTCACTTCTGAGTCAGACATAGGTGGTCAGCCTATATCTCACTATCCCGGGTCGAATGTAGATGACCAGTCTACATTCCACCGAGGTTCCATGAATTTTGAAATACTCAGCTCAGTTATACTAATACCATGTCCTTCACAAATACCAAGACGTTCTGAAAGACAAAAGTAGGTGACCAAACTCGAGGTCAAATGATGAAACTATGCAAGGAAAAACATAACACGGTGACATATATGATACGTGAACATGCTTATATGAAAGACAATTATAGTAATCAACTATAATAAATGAATATAATATACCAGGTAATGAGATAACAATCTCATCACCTATGTCAGCAACTAACCACAAACGAGGCTTCAGTTTGGCAGGCAGGCACGTGACGGTCATAGGGTTAAGTTTTCGTAAAAGTAGCTATAGTCTAGGTTTTAAAAACACTTAGTTCGCTATAGCCAAAGCTCTGATACCAATCTGTCACACCCCCAAAATCGGGTCCAGCGGAAGCATACATGTAGCTGGGGTGCAACTCAATTGGTATTACAACACGAGTTCAAAAATGGTTTTCACTTGAATCATTTAGAATAAAATAGCTTAATCAAAATGTTGAATTTTACATTTTTAGAAGTAGTGCGGAAGTAGGCCTTTAAATTAGTTAAAAACGGTCCCCATATGAATATCAGAGTCTTCTATGACCATGTCATGCCCTGCCAAAACCTCCAGTAGCGTGCCATAGCTTAAAACCTGAAAATACATGTTAAATCGTCAACACGAGGTTGGTGAGTTCATAGATTTAGTAAGCAAGTATTTCCCGTAAACAAGTGTTTCCAGTAATCAAGTATTTTCGGTAAACAAGTATTTTCGGTAAACAAGTATTTTAAGTAAACAAGTATATCCCGTAAACAAGTATTTCCAGTAAACAAACATTTTCGGTAAACAAGTATTTTGCGGAAGGCAAGACAATATAACAAATACAATGTCACAGCCAAAAATAAGGTATACAGTGCCTAAGCTCATGACCCCGAAGCTCGACGTAATCGTATGAAATCAATCATAATAATGCCCCTAGTAAGTGTTTGCCAGACACTCGGAAATAATCCGAATGATATGCGTCCGTTTGACAGGTTGGCGCGACCAACTCGGACGGGGTGTCAACCCAAATAGATCTATCCACAGCATTCGCGCTTACACGCATGTAATTAACGGTTCATGATAAAGGGGACTTCAGTGGCAGTAATAGGTAACTCAGGCAAAGTAACAGTTTTGTATTTATGTCCGCAAAAGCAAGAACTTGTATCCATAAGAAAGTAATCAAGGATGGAATAAGTAATTCATAATGTATTCAAGAAATCAATCAAGTATTTCAACCATCCAGTAATGTTTGAGAAAATGAATCGCGTTAAAGTAAAACAAGCATTGAATTTAAATAGTAATGAGCATGTATCTTCCCCCAAAACAGTTGTAAAACAAGTAAAAGTAGGGGTTATGAACTCACCTGGAACAATTGATATGATAATCAAAAAGGAAAACGCACGAAAATCGAGGCATAAACGCTCTAACCGCAACCTAAATGATTCATATGTCTTAGGTTCGAAAACGAGGTCAAGCATGCAAGTCATACACTATATTATCACTTGTACATGTTGTTGAAATTTTTATCGTTAAAAATGTAGGTAATCAAAGTGATCTCGTATTTAAGTCATCCACCATTTTAGAAAACGTAGTTTGTAAATCTCATGACCAAATATTAGTCGTCTTGTAAATATATATTTTGAAAATCTCTAACGTACCTAATAAGTATACGTAATGCTCTACCATTTTTATTTACGTCATTTTAGCCAAACTACACTCTAAAATGTCCAAAAGTTCATTTTAATATTTCCATCAGCTTTTGAGAGTAGAATAAAAAGCTGTCAAAATGTATTGTTTCGTCGCAACTTTCCTAGGCCATAACTTTTGCGTCGTAGTTTCGTTTTTCAAGTTCTATATATTCCCGCGAAGGTATTCAAGTATACTTTAGGTTTTTCAAAGTCTCGGCTAGCCTAGATGTCATTAAATCTCAGTTTTCCTAGCTAGAAAATCGGGACAGATTCAATATTTCAGAAAATATAGTTTTCGTCGTCAATCTTGGAAATAGCATATCTTTTTCGTTATAAGCCCGTTTTATCTCATTCAAGCGGCTATGTTTTCGTTATTAAGTCTACTTTCTACATTTCTAGCCTAATATGGCCACCAAGGTACTGATCTATCAGTAGGAGGTCGAATGGGACAGATTTGACATCAAAAGTGTCAAACTATTTTTACTAGTGTTGTGTTTATTATTACCACTTGACAACAACTCCAAGTCTAGTCCTAGTTCATCCATCAATTTCCCAACTAGTATATGGTGATCTAAACATAAACTTAACAATATTCAAGATCCATGTACAAGATCATCAAGGATGTTTAAAATTATTAGTTTACTAATATATAGGTATATATAAAGTTTTTATCACTTTCTTGTAAATATTTTTACTAACCAAATTTCTTGTAATTAAAACTTGTTCAAAACATAATTTCTTGCTAAAAGATCAAAGTGGATGTAAAGATTTTCAACATGTACCAAGTGATAACCAAGTATATATTAGACAAGCATGAAACTCATGAAAATCATGAAGTATTAGTAGTGTAAAAATTACTTACAAAGAGGTTAGTGAGATGAGATGTGTAGAGCACTTGTGTAACCCCAAGATTAGTATCAAACCCTTGTTAATCTTGCCCTAAGTACTCTTGTAAGTAACCAACAAGCTCTCCTTTTCTTCCTTGCTCCTTAGGTGGATCGAATGGTGTGTATAAATGGGAGGTGATTATGTTTTCTTTCTTTGTAACTAAAATGGGAACTAAGTTTATGTATGTATATATAGCTAAAATGATGGTCAAAAATATCTAATGGTTTGGTCTTTGTTTTGCCGAATTTCATGGAAAAGAAGGGGACAAGTTTTGTGGTCAAGCCACCAAAATTAATTACATGTTTCATGTATATCTTTTTAGTACTAATATAGGTAGATATGTTGTGTTTTTATCATACAACATAGGGGGGAAGGGGCGGCTATTAGGAAGGAATTGGAAGAAAATGGCTTTAATTTGTATAAAATGTATATATTGAATGTATTGGGTAGTAAAAATATGTATTGGGTATTAGTTTAGTAGTTAACGAAAGTTATACGTAATTAAACGTAAGATGTAAAGAATTTAACTTGGTCGTCGGAAAATATTTTTGGGACTTTTGTAATAATGTTGGAAGTATAAAAATACCCTAAAAATAATTGTGGAGAAAGTCGGGTATGTCGAGTATTAAATTCTTGAATAAAAATTAACGTTTGTTGAATTTAAAACCGTAAGTATTTAAAGAATAGAAATTTGTTTTATAGTATAAAATTATGAACTGGAGAAGGAGCAAGGTACCGGAGCATTGTGGACTAAAATTAGCCTAAGTCCTAGAGTTCTTAGAATTTATTTAAAAATTCGCGTCGATTCAAGTAAAAGAGCTCATGTAAATTGTTCTAAATTAAATGTCGAGAAATTTTAAATTCGAGTTTAGAAAATAGTATTGACCTGGGAAATAGCGGGTTGTGATATTAGCTGCGAATTTGAAGACCCTCAAACTCAGTTTACGTAATGATGAACGATAATCGTGAATAGTGATTTCCTTTCGGAAATGAATAGTGTCACATGAATAGTAAAATTTTTGAACGTTTCTCTGAATCACAAACTGACTCCGAAAATGATGAATAGTAAAATGATGAATAGTGACCGGTGAATAGCAAATGATGAATAGTGAATAGGAGAAATGTCCTGAAAATGCGGGTTGTTACAGCTGGTGGTAGCAGAGTAGTTGGTACAACACACTTAGGCCAATGCAATGGACCTCTAATAGGTGTGATCTTGTTTGAGTAAGCTTTCTTCCATGTTTCCAGCCTACAAAATGGAAATGCATTAATAAGCAGGCTACATGCAATGTAAATGAATTAATGGATTCATACCTGTAACATGGATGTACCCAATCCTCTGGTATTCCTGATGATTGTTTGTTAAGTGCCATGTTCCAGTTTGTAGCTATAGCATGTTTACAGGGGATCCCAGTTAACTCCCACTTTCTACAGGTACATGTCATCTGCTCCACATTCACTACACATTGATCCCTCCATGGACCACTTACCTCATACTGAACACCTCCTCCCCAAGTAACTGTATACTTATTTGCCTCATCACAGTTCAATTTCAAAAGCTTTGTAGCAGTTGGAGTCAGTGGACCATCACATTTTTCAATCAGCTTATTAACATTCACTATTCTTTTCATGAGATAAGCCCTTGCAAATTCAAGTGTTGAAATAATAGCCTTATCTCTACCACCAACAAGCTTGCCATTAAAAACTTCACACATATTGTTCACTAATACATCTGTCTTAGCTCTCCCTATTTAGAATTTAAATATAAATTAAAGACTGTATGTGTAAATTGTAGATTGCAAATAGACTGTATATGTAATTGTATACCTGAGAAATGGCTTCTTGCCCAGTGCTGAGGTGGGATCTTCAACAACCACTCATAAGCAGGCTTGCTAAATTCTTTAAACTCTTCCATTGCAAGCTGGAACTCTGGTATTGTTGTTCTTGTGGCACATTTCCATAGTAATTCTTTGTAAGTTTCACCATTCCATGTCAGCTTCATATTTTCATGAATATGTTTCACACAAAATCTGTGCTCAGCAGAGGGAAACAACTTTGCAAGGGCTGGAATAAGACCCTACAACAGTTACACACATATGTTACAAACAAATAAAATAAGGTGTAAAAAATCATAAGAATTCATAAAAAGTTAAGACATTTGTTGCAAGAGAATTATACCTTTTGCCTGTCAGTAATAAATGTGAAGTGTGAAGATCTTTCAAGATCCAAATCATCTCCTAGTTGTGATAGAAACCACAACCAAGAATCTGTGTTTTCAGTCTCCACAATCCCATATGCCAAAGGGTATATCCCATTATTTGAGTCAAGACTTACAGCAGTAAGTAATTGACCAGGGAATGGACCCTTAATGAATGTGCCATCCAGTCCAAGTATCTCTCTCATTCCAGCCTTGAATCCTTCTTTCAATGGCCCTAAGCAGACATATATTCTTTTAAAAACTCTTGTTGGAACTGTATGGTCTGCTTCTGATTGAACATGGATCTTCACAGTTGTGTTTGGATTGGCTTCTTGCAACTCTAATGCATAACTTCTGAGCATCTTATATTGATGAGTAAAGTCACCTCTCAATTTTTTTTCAGCCTCTGCTTTTGCTCTGAATGCTTTACTTTCTAAAATAGCTAACTCATGCTTCCTCTGTAATTGCTCTTGAACAGCTCTCACTGGTATTTGAGGGTTTGACTGGAGTTGGTCAACAAGTTCTTTAGCAAACCATTTTGATGTTGCATATAAGTTATTCCTGGATTGCAAGCATTTATGATCAGATCTGTGAGTTTTCACCTGCCATGTGTTTAAGCTACTGACTTTGGATACTAACAACACCCATGGACATTTATTGGCATTAGCTGCCTTTCTACTATTAGGTTTTCCCCCATTTATTATTCTCTCTCTTGCCTGCTTACCCTTGGATGGACTAGGGTATTCAACCCCTTTATCTGAACATACCTTACTTTTGGTCCACTTGGCCTTTGACCCACTTGCATCAGGCCCATTACCAGCCTGATTATCTTCACATGTGGAATAAGTTGGCATAACACCCCTGCACACAACTCTCACTCTTTCATTGTCATTTTTTTCCATTCTAAGACCCCTCCTTGTTTCAATTGAATGTTCCTTAACTCTTTCCTTTACTAATTCCCTAGTTGCAAATTTCTGACCAACATAAAAGTATGTCTTGTAAACTTGGTTAGAAGCATGTGCCTGTTTCCTAATTTGTTTCAACTTTCTTTTTCTCAACCTATCAAGTTCATTTTCCTCATCAGAAGCACTCTCAAAGTATTCATTATCCATAACTTCTATTTCTTCTTGTTCTTCATCAGTATCAGATATTTCATCTCTGTTCTCACAACCCATGAACTCAGCAGTTTCATCAATGTTGCAATAGAAGTCTTCCATGTAAACATCAATCTCTGGAACATAGTTTTCTTCATCCATAACATAATCACTATCCTCACTATCATCACTATGATCAGTATAATCACTATGATCACTAGAATCACTATGCTCACTAAAATCACTACTCTGAATATTTTCATTCCCTTCAGTTTGATCCACATTATCAACATTATCCACATTATCAACTTTCTCAGATCCATGTTTTGGTAATATGTCATCTAAATCAGCAAAAGGATCAAAGTTTGGGTCTTGTGAATCTACATAAGGGTCATAGGAAGAGTAAAATTCATTCACAAAGGCACTATCTCCTTGACTAGGTACATCCTTAGCAGCACCACTACCTTGACCTTCATCTAACCTTACAACATAAGGTTGTGGTTCTACATCCTTAGTGACACCACTACTTGGACCTACATTGACACTACATTGTGTACCTACATTCCCTGCATTCACATGTTTCTTAGCAACTGGTGTTATACCTGCTTTGGACTGTATTGGTTCATCTAACTCTTCTATCAATATCCTTTTCTTTTTCAATGGTGAGGTAAAATAAAGGTCAGGATTGGTTTTCTCATGCTCAACATATATATCAATCAATTTATGACCTTCTTCAACATATTTGGACATGAAAAGAACATCTTGGTCACTGCCTAAAGGTTGTAGTCCACTATCTAAATCACAATCAGGTTTGAGAAAATGGTAAAACATTATTTTATGCCCATCATTGCCTAAGTCTTCAACAATAGCATCTATCTCATGCACAGAAAACTCATCAGAATCTAACTCATCAACAATCTTTGAATAACCATTTATGTACCTCCTACCAGGTGATCCAGTGAAAGAACTACCATAATGCAGCCTTATTGAAAACGCAGTACGTATGCCAGCTGAAAAAAAGTAGTACAAAAAGAGAAAAGGTTAGGGTTAGGGTTTATTAGGGTTTAATCAATTAACGATCAAATACATCATTATTCTTTAATTTAAAAGAAGATTAGGGTTAAGGTTTATAATGCAGCCTTATTGATTTTGAAAAAAATTGCAAAAACGTATAACACTCACCATAAGCTACATTTGGATCGAAATCAACCTCTGGTCTTCGTATTACATACGCCAACTGTAGCACCATTTCATGTAACTTATATTGATAATCAGTTTTTGTAGATTAAAATTAACGTTTGATTATTTGGAGAAGATGAACAGTTAGAGTGTGGGTATGTGTGTTTAGGTGTGGGGGGTTCTGATTGAATTGACGTGGGTAGATGGCATATTAAATCTAGTGTGTGGGTGGGAAAAGACTATAATACCCTCATTTGGACCTCATCAAACGACCATTATCCATCCCAGTTAGTGTGAGGGACGAACCACACATAACGTTTCCCACTTAAGGATGGATGGTGCAATTTTTTTGGTCAAAGGACGAAGTCTGTCGGTCAACGCATACCACAAGGACGAATGGTGTAGTTTTGTCAAAGTCCTAATCAGTTGATTACAACTCAAGGATCAAAGCATTGACTACAGCTAATACGCAAACGAAATTTGAACTACCCAAATAATTTAGAATTGTTAAGTACATCATTGAACAATGATCTTTGAAATTTGTGCTCATCTCTAGTTAAATAATGTTGAGTTCTCAAATTAAAAATGACATGATTTAAACAAATCACCTTGGAAATGCATTGTTATTTACAAAGTCACTCCCCTGGAAAGGTACCCGATTATGAACACATATGTGTGCAGGTTCACCTCCTTTTTGGATTATAATATACTCCATCCGTCTCACATTAAATGTCCTGTTTGATTTTTCAAAGTCTTTTTTTTCACAACTTTGACCTTAAATATTTTTGCTTGTGTAATATAGTATTTGATAAAATTTATACCCAGTGAAAATATATTTAATACTCAATTCATTCATATATTTTGCATCAAGTATTATATAACACAAACAAAAATATTTAAGGTCAAAGTTGTGAAAAAAAGACTTTAAAAAGTCAAACATGACATTTAATGTGGGACGGAGGGAGTATTCGATAACTTGTATCTAAAAGATTTAGTCGTTTTTCAGAACCATGTTAAGTGCGGGAACTGCGAGAACCCACTTATGTAGTACTAATAAATGATAATGTGCAACATATCAATGCAAAATGGTTTTTTTTAATTAAAAGAAACATCAATTCCTGAAAACATTAATGAAAAGGGTAGAAAAGGTATTTTAGCTTATATACTACTAGTACCTCATTAACTGAATGCTACAACATTGGGATTCCTTCAAATATTTTCTCAGTGATAATGATCACCTATCATCAACTTGCTTCTATTAACATAACCGATCATAATTTTTTAAACATAAAAACACACACCGATTACACCTACAACCCTAAACCCCCAAATCTCACATTAGTGGCAATAATCAAAATCCTACAAATCCGTTTGATTTTTTTCGCCGAATAATAATTACATCAATAGAAGGTATGATCATCAGTGTTCTTTATTTGTATTTTTTTTATCTTTTTTTTTATTGTTGATGGTTTATGGTGCGATTGGTAATTTTGAAGGCATGCATGTTCAATTTTGTGTTATGATTGTTTGATTGTTAGATTAATTTAAGTAAACATTTGGTTTTGATTTGATTGTTCGTTTAATTTTTTTATGAGGCAGCTAACAGGCCAACTTACTTGATACTTCCTCTTCGGTAGGGCTGAGCACCGCAGGTTCAAACCGAACCGGACCGACGAAACCGAACGAACCGAACCGGACCGACGGCCTGTCGGTTCGGTTTCGGTTCTGATTTTTCATGAATTTCGGTTTCGGGTCGGTTCGGTCCGGTCCGGTTCGGCCCAAAACCGACAAAAAACATGCCAAAATACACATGGACCGACAAACTCGAACCGAACCGACGGCCCATCAGTTCAGTTTCGGTTTCGGTTTTTGATGAATTTCGGTTTTCGGTTTTTTCGGTTCGGGTCGGTTCCGACCCGATGCTCAGCCCTACTCTTAGGTGTGGGGTTCAGAGGGCAATTTACTAGCCCACCAAATACTTGAGTATCTCCAGTTATCTAAAAGTAGTGAACAAGTTCAATCATATAAGAATATATTGTAGTAAGACATAATTTTTTAGTAATTACAAAAAGCATAAAACTACGTAAAGTTTGTAACTTTAAATTAAGAAACTGATAATATATTACTAAAGACAATTTAACGGATTACAATAAGATGACAGGCAAGCGAGCAACAAGTTGCGCCGCAACCCCTTTTGGATGGCAAAACCAATCCTACTAAAAATGAAGTTTTGTTTCTTGAGTGTCGCAAAATTGTTTTGCACAACCTGTTGAACTCTAGACAAAAACTTCACTGCTTCCGGAGCTAGGAAACCAAATGTATCAAAAGCAAAATGGATAAACACGTGTTGATTCTCTAAGCAAGCTTTCTCGTGTTTAGCCACTTTGCTCGATTAGCTTGTCTAGCAACAAACCCGTTGTCCCTGAGCCCAACAAGAGGGGACACTCCAGTAAGATCCACACAAGCATGCTTCCCCCCCAGCCTACCCAAACACCCAAACACAAGTATATCAGCTGGCCGTAAAGTAGACCTCCCGTCAAGCGGATCCGTCCAAAAAAGTAAATACATATATATACACACGTGATATGCCATGTTTCACCGTACTGCCCTTAATTTGAAAGAAAAAAGTAAATACTCCCTCCGTCCCATAAAAACTGTCCAGTTTGACTTTTCAGAGTCAAACTGGTTCAACTTTGACCTTAAATATTTTTTATGTGTTATATAATACTTGATGAAAAATTATACCAATGAAAAATACACTTAAAACTCAATCTATTCATATATTTTGCATCAAGTATTATATAATAACCACAAAAATAAATAAGGTCAAAGTTCAACCAGTTTGACTTTGAAAAGTCAAACTGGACAGTTTTTATGGGACGGAGGTAGTACATATATACACGTGACCCTACAGTTTTTTTAAAAAAGATTATAACTTCTTGAAGATATTACCTATACAACAAGACCCATTGGCAACCTTTGACTATATTAGGTATCGAAGACTGAAGAAACTGGTATAATTCAGGAGAAACGAAAAAGGAATCAATATTAAGGTCGATAACAGCTGTCATTGTATTATTTGGTTTAGCGGCATCTTCAAATGCTTCTGAGCTGCTGGTGCTTATTTCTGAGCCCTGATCTCCATTTTCTTCTCTACCATTTGACACTTCTTTATTCTCAGATTTTATGCTTGTTATAGAGCTTTGTGTGGTGTTCTGTTCACGAGGATTAAATGTATCATCATCCTCGTCGTAAGTATCTAAAGGGATGTGTTGATATGAAATATCTTTATCTTTCCATCTGTTTGGAAGTGATTGAATTGGCTTAAGATGCTTATCGTTCTTGTTTGGACTGGATTCACTTGAAGGACGAATGTAAGTAAGTACTGAAGAGATGTAACTGCCATCCTTCGAATGTGACCTGGCCTACACATTAATATATCCATTTTACAAATCAACCATATTTTCAAACGCGCAGGACCTACAGATTTCTACCACGGCAGGTAAACACTGTATTTAAGCTAGAATTTGAATAACGTAAAACAATCACCAATCAAGCTTCAAGCTTTAAGTCAATCTAAATCCTATGAAAGTGAATACGCAATGTTACGGTCTTTTATAAAGAGTTAATTTGAGCTAGATCATCAAGTGAGTTCCTAGCGGTTAAATGTCTAAGCAAGTACGATTGAGCAGAAGCAGAAGGATTTCACTCAAATATATCAGGTTTAGTTACTGTATGAATATATATGCAAACGGAAACTAAGTCCATCAAACGGAAACAAAGATGTATAGATCTTTTCAACAAGACAGTGCACATTCAACTCTCTCAAAATGAAATCTATTCTAAACATACACGACATGATTCCTTACTTCCTAACTCCGCCAAGCTACATCTACCCAAAGCTTCTATCTTTGCACACATCCGATACTAACCGGATCAACTTAACACTAACAACCCGTCCCACATCAGTACAAGATAAAACATTTCAACCCCTTATAAGTCTAAAGTAATTGGATACTACTAATATACCCTTTCACCATTTTTCTTAGTCGAACCACGGGCATTACATTAACACATAAACTTTATAACCATAAATCAAGCTACTTTCTAATAAGGTGTTTGTGTAAGCTTATTACGAGCTTATTTGATTTCGCCTTATATTTCATAAGCCTGAATTTTCCGGCTTATTTCGAGACTTATGGGCTTATACAAGCTTATTATATACTATAATAAACTTATATATTATATAAGCCCATAAATCCCAAAATAAGCCGGAAAATTCAGGATTATGAAATACAAGCCGAGATCAAATAAGCTCATAATAAGCCCATAAATAAGGTTAAACAAACACCCCCTAAACAAATACAAAAAGTACACAAAACCCATTATAAATCTTGATCCAAAACACCATAATATCAATCAAATAAGCCCACAAATAAGCTTAAACAAACACCCCCTAAACAAATACAAAACCCATTAAAAATCTTGATCCCAAACACCATAAAATCAATCAAAAGAATGTACCTTTGGAGACACAGATGAATCAGAAAAAAGATTTGTGAGTTTGTCTGTGACTCTTTCTTTCCAAGAATGCATTTTTATTACAAAAAATTTATTAAAAAAATATGATTTGGTGAAATTTTTATAAAAAATTTGTGTTAGAAAAATGAATCTGAGAGAATTTTGATTTACGTTTCGTCGGTGATCAGCAAAAAAGTTAAAGGTATGACAGCTGTCTCATTAGATTTTTCTTAATTTTGGTTTTGTTTTATGGTACCTACTTTACTTTACGTGTCCGAAAGAGATCCTGTTCCCGAACCCATCATACGTGAGTAGGGGTGGAAACGAGCTGAGTAGAGCTCAAACTCGGCTTGTTTATATATATAAAGCTCGAGTTTGAGTTCGATCTCGAGCTCGTTTATTTTTTTAAGCTCGTTTACACCTGATTATATATATATATATATGGTAAGGATCCAATAAGAAGAATAATTAAAATAAGAAGGGTAAGAAGTAATTCTAGCCACACATTTTTATATGGGAGGGAAAATTTGAATGAAGATGAATCCATTTTTGTAGGTCCGTTTAGAATGTGTGGTTGTGGTTACTTCTTATCATTCCTATTTTAATTATTCTTCCTATTTGATCCTAACTTTATATATATATATATATATATATATATATATATATATATATACACTAGCTTCAAGACCCGCCCGATGGGTGGGCTAGCTTTATGTGATATCTTGTTTATTATTCATAATTGATTAGCAAAAGTAGTTAATATGATAAGTATTCTAATAATACACAGTGCTTAATGTTCATATTTACAAATATTTTATTTGTGATAAAAAATCCAAATGAAAGCAATCTATTGCAAATTATATTGTCAAGGAAACATAAAAAAATGAAGGCATATAAAATATAAGACAACTAACAAAAACATTGAAAACATTGATTTATTCGACATGGAAAAAGGTAACCACGATCAAATGGCATGACTTCCACAACAATGAAACTTTGTTTGAACGACAATGAAACTTTGATGACAATGTACTAAAGACTTTATCAATCATACATCTCCCTTGAGGACTGTTTTCTGCAACTCACATACATTACGTATTTCTATCTGTTATCAAACCACTTACCTGACTTCTAAATGATCATAGCTATAACCATTTTCCACAGTTTCGCTACAAAGTATACACAAACAATCACTAAAAAACAAAATGTGTAGCTTTATCTCTTAACTTTAACTTATGCAAATTAAACATGAAAGTCAAACTTTGACAAAAATGTACATGAAAGCGTCACACCTATCTCCAAGATTCCTCTTACAAGTATGACAAAAACTAAGAAAGCTCTGCCAAGGTGATTTCGGGCTGGGGTCACAACCTGAGTGAACATCACAACAACTCCACAACAAAATGCGTAACTTTATCTTTTCACTTCAAGGAATCAAGAAGATTTTGCATATTCTCTCATCGTCTTCCTACTCCAATTTTCTTTTCTTCTCGGAAAGCAGTGATAATAGTGTATCCAGTTCCTTAACTGACATTTCATAACCCTGTCTAAGGATTACACACGAAGTGTCACAATAACAATTCACCAAATAGAATAACATAAAACTTGAATAGCTTAGTGAAAAAAAAAACTGATAAGGGTTACATAAAGCTTTTCTGGGAACTTGAAAACTCCTACTAATTAAAGTTCACATCTACTCTATAAGAATATTCTTTTTTATGAATAACTTTTAAATTAGATATTAAATAAAGTAGATGAAGCTACATCCATACTAATATCAGATGCTTTGATAGACACCAAATGTTGCTAAACATTATTTCCATGTTGAATTTAGTATAAATATATTATATACTTACATAAATGAGCATACTTTAACATTTTGCATATGTATTAGCAATAATCAACTGACAATTAATTATGAAAAATATTCATTGGTTCATTGGTTTCATCCACAAGTTGATAAGTATTGTCATGATATTGAGAAGTTTTAATATATAGGGTGGGACGAAATGTACTACCATTCCTAAAGTTATAGCATTGATGTAGTTCAGAATTATATTATTAGAAAACAATCTGAGATATAGCGATCGTGCTTTTTACTGTGAGCACTTACCTGGAGTAATGCCAGGCGAAAATGTTCCAACGGAGAAGCACTTTTAGATACTTGATAAGCAATCGTCACTTTTAGATACTTGATAAGCAGTCGTCTTCTTTAAAAGCTACATCTAGTACATAGAAACCTTTAGCGATGAGATGCATTTTGAATTATATCCTTTCAAGGTATCAAACATGTTGGACTAAAGGACTACATGGTAAAAGATGATACATCTAACTTTAGGACAGACGTTTGTGATACTTATTTAAATGCTCATTTGCTTATGTTAAGAATTAAGTATCTTCTATACATTTCATCACGAGAATTAAATATTCTCACCCAATCTTCATCATATCCTTTTATTCATCACATCTATACAGACGGATAACATCTATATAGACGGGGAACAATTTCTTTATGCTTAACCTTCATAATAATTTAAAATAATAAAATCTACATGAAAACACATTTGGTGAGTACCGTAGCTTATTCGAAATCACTTGTTCTAGTAGATAGAGCTCTTGCCTTAGCATCCTCTTTTACCACTTGAGAATGTTCCAATATTGCATGAGCATAGCATCATATATCTGTACGTAAATAGCAAGATACAGTCATAAAGCAGAATTTCATAAATCATTATCACCAAATTTTCACAGTTATATGCCTTTATTATTTCATATTCCAGGTGTACTTTTGCTTGCTTGTTATTTCTACAAAGGAATATTCAAAAGTATCAACTACTAAGCAATAAATATGATTGCAGCATATATTCCGAAACCACTAAACTTGTAAAAGGGTAAATTCTATCGGCTTTTTTGCAAAAAGATGATATGTTGTAAAGTGAAGTCATTTGGGATCAGGTTGACGTTTTTGAGAGGACTGTTCCATCCTTGCGTTCAATTTAGAAAAGCAATTACATCAGCCAAAAGAAAATTCCAAATATAAGAATTTTCCAAACTAATAACGCAGGTCAATATTAGAGCCCATTTTCCGAATGCATGATAGAAGAAAATAAGAGAAAGGAAAGAACAAACATGTACCTGCATGTTAGCTTCATCCCATGGTAGCCCAACTCCCTTACCCCACACACTTTTCCATCTATTTCAACCTGGAAACATGACAGAAAGATAAAAAAGCATTAAATAAACTGTATAAACATGAATAAAAATATAGAACAATTATATACATGACTAATGTCTATATAAATGAATCCCTATTATTTGAAACATTAAAATTCTGAAAAGGCAAAGTAATTACATGTGCATATAATTCGTTGTTCTGGCTCATGTTAGTTGGAAGTTGCTGAGGTTGAAAAGTCATGCCTAAACCCTCCATCATGCGCTGAAGGTAATGTGAAAGTGCTTATAGATCGAAGCTGATTCACTTCCACATCGAGAGTTTTCTCCAGGTCTGAAAGCTCTTGCAAAAATAATCACAAAAATATTGTTTTCATTTTGTTAGTAACCTTAAGTAACAATTTTTAAGGGACCTTATTAAATGTGAATATGATCGAAGGTCGAGACCTGGTGCATTGTTAAATCAATACATGAGCATCAGATTATAACCACAAAAATTAATCCTGAAACATTTAACAATAACACATTAACGATTATCTGTTTCATGAGAATTAGCAACTTCTTAAGACGCATATTGTTCACGACAAAGTATGATATGCATTAAATCAGTTGATGGTAAACCTATAAACATTAAACTGTTTTCATGAATCAAAGTATTAAGTTTCATAGAGTTCACACATTGGTAACGTGGAGACACATAAGTCAGATATCATTCAAATACTCTATGGAAGTTATATATGTGCTCTCATAGTATCAGTTCCTACAAATAATACAGTTTACTAACATTTTAATCAATCAATCATCATCAATATTAGAATCCTATAAGAAATACTAAAATACACTGCACAAATGTGAGGGCAGACCGGGAAGCATGTTCGTTATAAATAACTTATATTCTTCCTTGTTATGAGAAATAATGAAAAACTGCATGGGAAAACATTTACAAATAACTACAATGTTTTTATTCAAATGGATTGACAACTTTTGGAATATTACTTAAGAAGGTAAATAAATACTTCAAGAAACCTAAAAAGGCCATTAACACAATTTTCTACACGACAACATGAAATCTAAAATCCAAAAAAGAAGAATATTGAAAATGTATATGTAAATTTTATATGTACCTTTCTTATTTAACAGAGCAGCCAAACATATTTGTAGACGGGAGGAGCCAACACCCCTGTAGATGGCATGAACCAAACATCCCTTTAGACAGTTGCATCCTATAATATAATCAATCAATTCTACTTGAGTTAAGCTTCAAAAAGACATAATTCAAGAAGTTACCAGACGAATAGTACGGATTATAGTTTTTAAACCAAATTTGGTTAAAGGAGTTATTTATGAACATGTCTAGACATGCTTAAAAGAAGTGGCATATAAGTAAATTTAAGATCAACTATGGTGCTACAAATACATCATTGGTGCACCTACTAAAGTTATGTTCATGTAAATTATACTAAAGCTATGTTTATGTAAAGTATACCTGAAGTGGCTTTGACTGCTTAGAGAGTGACATAATAGCTGGGTTCAATGCTAAAGTGGCTGATGGTGTTGACATAATATAAAAGTCTCTTAGATTGATAGATCAGAACATGCCATTTCAGCTTTGCAATAGCCTCATTTGCTGCGGTACAGATTGGTATCTTTATGAGCTGTTCAATAAGGAACTCTGGTCCAAACAATGCTACTGCAACAAATATAGCTCCATGGGTTCTAACAATTGGAGCAAGTACCACTGACAAAAAATCTAAAAGCCACTGCGAAGCTTGGAAATCAGATGGATTTTGACGATGAATCTTTATTTTAGCCAAAAGACTTTCCCCCATCCCTACTGTTACAAAATCCCAATATAGATTCAATTAGGCAGACACAAGCCATGAACCAAAATAAAGTATTTTATTTAATTGTCAATTCGGTCTTAACGTAACCGTGTTTGCTTTCACCCAACCATGCTAATAACCTGATAACCAATGGTACACAGTTACACTCCCGAAAATATATAGAGAAAATAATTATTAGTGTGTTGAAGTAGTTGTTATGTAACTTTCCGGATTCCCATAATCATATTACACGTTCAACACACAATTATATAAGATCAATGCAACATAATTTATTTGAAAGATTGTATGAGTATAGTCTCAAACCTGCATATATATGCTTTACAACTTGATGTGAGAACAATTTAAGAGACAGTTGCGACTTCTTTTGCCTTATTGTTCTTGCGTTTATGAAGCTCATTTATCAACCAATGGTGAGTCATGGAACCAAGTGTATATCCAAACCATCATTAGGTGTTTGGAAAAGATCAACCAACAACCGTATGCATATGCATATACACATGGAAAGCATAGATTGTCCAAATAAAATTCATATCAGATTGATCATAAGAGGTTTAGTTTATTCTATAAGTTCAAATGTCTGGATAATAAAGATAGTTATTTTAATGAGTTCATTTAACCAAATGATAATCACATGAGTTGTCTTTATAAGAAATCCCAAACACCCGAAAGTCCAACAGGATAGAACATAAAAGCAAACACACAAACAATAAAACTAAAAACAAAATATTTATAACCATGAAACCGTTATCATTTTTCCTTTCTCTTACCGGCTACATATAAAGGTTCTTAAATTTCATCAAACATATTGTGTGCAAACATATACTTTTAAAAGACACATGGCTAACCTCCTTTTCATATCATCATTGCAGTTAAAATAAAAAAAACCAATAACATACTCAAATCATTTACACACATTGATCATAAAGTTCAAATCTTTAGCAAACAAAACCCACAAATTGATTCAATTTTAAGTTTTTCGAATTTTGTATTTGTGATATCAATTGGAAAATTTTAATTTGCTATTAAATCACTTACTCAAAGTTGAATATTTTGGGAATTAGGGTTATAATGCCCTTTGAAGATATCTTTGATGATGATGTCGTAGCCTGTGAGATCTTTTGGTGGTGAGATAACCCGATCAGAATATGTGAGATCTGACGATGATGATGATGATGATGATGATGATGATGCCGATGCCATAGATTATATAGAATGGGGGTGGGATGAATTTGAAAATGCCGAGTGAAAGAGTGAAATAAGGGATGATAGAGATCTCGTTTTGACTGAGAAGAAAAAATTAATGCCTCCCTAATTTATCTCCCTATTTCTCCAGAATTTGATTTAAAAATTTTTAGAAAACTTTCTATTAGTAGTGATGTTTCCAGGTGTAGTTTTTTTAGAATTTTGGGAGAGTTTTTGATGCTAAAAATAGCAATCACACTTGTGCTATATATAGAGTGATATATATATATATATATATATATATATATATATATATATATATATATATATATATATATATATATATATATATATATATATATATAGTAGTGATGTTTCCAGGTGTAGTTTTTTTAGAATTTTGGGAGAGTTTTTGATGCTAAAAATAGCAATCACACTTGTGCTTTAAGGCTCGTTTAGGCTCGCGAGCCTAATTGATTTTTATATATTATGCTCGAGTTCGAGCTTGATTATTCAACAAGCCCAACTTAGGCTCGAACTCAGGATCGAGCTCGTTTAGGCTCCGCTGGTTTGAGATTTTTACCGATTCGATCTTGAGCTTTTCACAACCGGCTCAACTCGTGACTTTCGTGTTGTAGCGATAATTTTGTTAATGATTTTTCTTAAATGTATCCGATTTTTACAAATTATGCTTTTAGTATTGTTTAGTTTATAAATGAACTTGATTACTTTGTGTGCTGATTAGTGGTTGGGAGGGTGTGGTAGCACCAAGACCATCACGCCATCACTTCTCCATGGTAATCATCACGCATTGTGTTATCGCAAGACCAAGGAGGGGTTTGTGACCGTTTGATGGCGAACAAACAAGCACTATCTTAAAAGAGAAGTGATTAGCATACTCTAATTTTTTATTGAGACTCACAATACAAACAGTTAAAGCAGTTAATATTAAAAGTACAACTGTTTAATACATAATCTGGAGTGTCCCAATAAAAATTGGGAGTGTGTCAATCACTTCCCATCTTAAAATAGTGTGTTATTCAATATGTCTACTTAAAAAATGCACAAAGTTTAAGAAAATCACACTAATTATACTCCTCACCAATAAATATGTAGTATCATAACACATAAAGTCTATTTTGATTAATTAAAAACTTAAAATATGAAATGGACACTTGTAAATGATGGATCGAGTAAATTCTTGGTTTGTATTATAAAAATAGAGTTGTAGCTTAAAAACCAAATATAAGATAGAGTTTTGACATGTTATCACACTTTGTGCTCTAAACAAAGATTTTATTGAGGTGTCTCATTGAGACATTACCGGAATGTTAAGACCCACTCAACTTATCCCATGTATGAATATAGTTTGGTGGCGATCAGTAGCAAAACATTCTTTATTATCGTATGTTTTAGAAACTTTTTATAAAGAAAAAGCCAAAGAAACAAACATATTTTGACAAATCGACAACAATCGTATAAAGAAGAAACAAAATGATGAACTTTATGATTTTAAAAAGATGCTTATGAAGCAAGCACTTCAACATGAGAGAAGCTATTATGAAACAACTTTGATAAAATTCCCTTTTAAAAATCAGATAACCTGTCCTCTATTTTGTAAGGCTTTGTTTAACGGGTGTTTTCGGAAGATTGGATTAAATGAATACGAAAAGAAACAATGAGTTTGTTGAATTGAAATCACGTCTACTTAAGATAATTTATATGTTTAATTAATATGTATTAAATGCATTTTTCAATCTAAAACAAAGTTTCAGTTAAATTAATAACCTCCAACTAATGCCCCGAAGACTCCCGTTATGGTGTTTAACAAACTCACAAATTCATTTTGTAAAACTTGAGTTATAACCAAGTAATTCTCATGCCCAATTACTGTATCTAATATAAGGCAACTAGACCCAAGACTTTTGGTCTATTGGTGTGTGAGTTCCCCACAAACCTAGAGGTTGTGGGTTCTTTGACAAAGGCTTTTGGTTCTTTGACAAAGGGTTGCGTGGGTCGATCAAGAACATAATAGTTTGTGGAGAGATTTTCTTTGGATATACAATAATTTAAAATCTCTCGAATTTTCGTTTCTTAGAGAAAAAGATGTCACCAAAGCGAATTGGACTAGACTTACACAGGGGCGAAGCTTCATAGGGGCCGGGGGGGGGGGGGGGGGGCGCCCGACCCCCCGAAAATTTTTTTGCGATGTAGGGGGTATATAGTTTTCGTGTAGAAAAATTTCGGTATATTCGGTTTCGACCCCCCAAAAATTTCGGTATACCTGAAATATAGCCTTAGGAAAAAAAATTTAGATCCCGACCCCCCACTTACAAAATCCAAGCTTCGCCACTGGACCTACACACCACACTAAAACTAAAAATATAGTAAGAGAGCATGGTATGGGTGCTATTGCACGTCATTGGGTTGTTTTGGTACTAATGACACACCATTGGCATGCCATATGCCCATATTGTACCGTTGCTATATTCCCATTCGTCCCTTCACCATTGCACCAACTATTTTTTTTTTTTTTTTTTTTTTTTGATGTTTTAGTTATTGGTGTATTATTGAGAGGGTAATAAGGTGGCATTGATATGATAGACGAATAATGTGTTATTCGCTTCTAATGTACCGAGCACTCTAAGATAAATATCAAACACATAGTGGGAAAGTTTAAAGACAGACACCAACCAGTAAAAATTATCGAACAAAAGACTTGATAAACCCATGCCCATTATCTTAACAGATCGACCATGACACATATCCTTAATTTTGTTTTGTTTTTGCAATGACTTTGATCCAATAATACAGATGCGTATATTCCATGTCCGTATCACCTATTACCTAATCGAAGACCATGTATATATGTTCTATATACACTGACCACATGCATTAATATCGAATTTCAAAAATTTCTACCTTTGTTCATGCAGCATTTCTTCAAATGATTTCGAAATTATTATATCAAATACTACGAAGATATGATTACTAAAATATGATTTGTCTTTGATAAACACTTTTTAAGTATACAATTACCACCAAAAAAAAAAAAGCCTCACTAAGACATTTCATCAAACACGTGGTAAGCGTGTCAGCAATTGCATCTTTTTATACCCGATATATTAAACATGAGCCTTCAACCGATATCGATATCAAGAACCTAGAACCTCAGAGATGACATCAACAATACTGAGGGATACTTGTAAAAAGGAGGAAAACGAGACGGGAACGAAAGACACTTTTTATTTGATCGTCATACATATATCACATTACTAGAATCCACGAGTAAACATTCAGAACATGCCAACAATGCAAAGTTACAAATATTTGGAACAAGCCAATAATGCAAAGTTACAAAGGTACTAATGACTACTAAACACATACCATATAATATAACACATCAAGAAACTAATCTTATCATGAAGAATCACTCCAAATCCGGCCGCTCCCATAACTTCTCAATCACTTTGCTTGAGACCACCTTTTTTTTCCTACGAAAAGAACGTACAAAGTACATTAATAACTGAAAGGCTTACCAAATCAGAACATCTCACCAATTTACTGAGTTTTAATCATCATATACCGTGTGGCCTTTCATCGATAAAAAAAAATAATATGAAGTCTCTTTAATCAAGTACTAATATGCTTGTTGATGAGAACTAAGTTTTTATTTTAAAAAAAATTGTGGACAAAAACTTTATTCTTGATATGAGATTTATTGTGGTCCAAGCAAGCAATAAACAAGAAAAAAAAATATTATGTTATATAATCCATGTTACTTTTGATAATTCTGTATGTTGAAACTAGAATTTCTTTAAAATAATATGATCAAGACTTACTTGAAAATCCAGCGCTTCCTCGATCTTATCGATGATCGTTTCCATTGAAGGGCGTTCCTTTGAGTTAAAACTGATGCACTGATACGCGATCTCTATAAATGTATGAAAAGAACTTCGATCGATTTCATCTTTATCTTTTATTTCGGGATCGATCAACAATTCCTTTCCGGAATCATAGTACCGTCTGACTAGCTTTATCAGAGGCCATTCTTTGTCATCTCCAATTT
Organism: Artemisia argyi; assembly: GCA_030686995.1. Classification (NCBI taxonomy): domain Eukaryota; kingdom Viridiplantae; phylum Streptophyta; class Magnoliopsida; order Asterales; family Asteraceae; genus Artemisia; species Artemisia argyi. The sequence continues at coordinate 10,920,886 of CM060686.1, forward strand.
TTCGTCGATAATAAGCCGGCATCCCACTCAACATTTCAAACATTACCACTCCAAAGGAGTACACATCTGACTGTGTTCGAAGGATGCCGCTTTCATGGTAAACAGGATCCCTGTACCAATCAGTACCTGCAACACCTGTATAGTGTTTACTATGTTGATGATCATATGTCAAGCCTGATTTTGATAATCCAAAGTCACAAATCTTAGCTTCCCAATTATCATCCAACAATATGTTTCCACTCTTAACATCTCTGTGTATAACTTTGTTGTCCTCTCCCAGGCCCGAATGAAGGTATTCAAGTCCTTTTGCAGCCCCTAAGCAAATCTTGAGTCGTTGATTCCATGTTAGGCAACGTATCTTTTTTGGGTCTCTAAGATGATCCTCAAGGCTACCTTTTTTAGCATACTCAAATACTAATATCATCTCATCATCTTTATTACAGTAACCAATGAAAGGGATGATGTTTTGATGATGGAACTTGAAAATCAACTGAGCCTCATTAAGGAACTCCTGCTTTCCTTGGTGACCTGTCTTGACAAGGCGTTTGATAGCAACTTCATGGTTTGACCATTGTTCAGAGAGTTGTCCTTTGTAGACCACACCGAATCCACCTTTTCCAATCTCATTGGCCAAGTTGATCTCCTCTAATGGAATTTGAAGATCTTCTAGCTTTTGATACTGCTGGCTTGGTATTGTAGTGGTAGAAGGAGCAGCTCTGTGCTTCTGTCAATATAAACAAAACCATTTTGTTTAGAAAAAGATTTAACTATTTGGCTAAGAACAAATGTATAATGTTTTGAGTTCAATGTTCTAAACTTGATGATTGCTAGTTATTTAAATAAAAATACTTACTTGAAAGTACAACGCCTCCTCAATCTTTTTGACGATCCTATTCATCGACGGCCGTTCTTTGATGTTGTAACTAAGGCATCTGTATGCAGTATCTGCAAATGTTTGTAATGAACGACCATCAATTTGATCTCTTATATTGGGATCAATCAATTTATCCATTTCATTGTCACCATAGTGACGATGGACCCGTCTTATCAGATCAGGTTCCTCATCTGTTCTCTGTGACACCCCACTCAAGATTTCAAACATTACCAACCCAAAAGAGTACACGTCTACTTCGGTATTGACTATATAACTTTGCTTGTAAATGGGATCCATGGATGCCTTAAAATCTTTGATTATATCACTGTCTGCAAGATCCCATTTTTTATAATCTGACACTTGAGGCTTATTTCTTGGGACAAACATTGACAAACCAAATCCACTAATTTTGGCTTCCATATTCTCATCCAGCAATATGTATTTACTCCTGACTTGTCTGTGTACTACTAATCTATTTTCTTCCCAAAGACCAGAGTGTAGGCACTTGATTCCTCTTGCTGCCCCTAGGCAAATCTTGAGGCGTTGTTCCCACGTTATGCGGCGTAGTTTATCTTGGTCTTGGAGATGATCACGAAGGCTACCATTGATAGCATGCTCGTAAATTAGAATATTATTATCGTCTTGTTTCTGAAAGTAATCACCAAAGATAGAAGGCTCGTAAAATAGAACTCTATCACTGCCTCCTTCATCACAGTAACCAATGTAAGGGATAATGTTTTCGTGGTGGAATCTGGATACTATTTCACGCTCATTACGGAACATTTCCGTTTTTAAAAATTTATCAGTAGATTTATGCCTGTCAGAAACAATATTATAGATTTTAAAGACAACTGGACGGTTTGGCCATCGTTCAGATAGTTCTGCTGTGTAAAGGTCACTATAAACATGAGGTGGGAGAGAACTCTTTTCAGACATTTGCAAGGCCAATTCGATCTCCTCGAATGGAATAAGTAATTCTCTTGGGTTTCGATATTCACCGCGACTTCCTTCGACAAAATTAGCTTCTCGGGTCTGCGAATGTAAACTGATTGAGTATCCAATTTTTTACAACGTTCCTGGTGACTTTATTTTGTGTAAAAGGTTTCGAAGCTATAAATGTTTTCAAGTATTTTTTACCTCCATTTATTTCATTTTAATATTTTGATAAAGTATCTGAAGATTATAGATAGTAAATAATCAAAGCTATGTATTACCCAAACTTTTTATTAAATGCTCAATTATGTGGGGAAACACTTTGTGATTGGTTTAGAGTGTTTAATTGGTGATTTTTACTCTTAATTTGTAGTGAATATTATTGGGTAATCTTGATGGGTTAGTGTACGTGTTTTACCAATTCATAGGTTTTACCAAGTCTTGGGTTGAACGAGTATTATGGAAATGGCCGAGTATTATGCATGGCATTAGAATAGGGACTTAGAGGTGTACGTGGGGTAGTAGTGCACGTTCTATTTCATTCACATTTTAGATAGTTTACTATTAGTATAAATAGTATAGTAGCTTGCTTTGTAAATGTTGTACTCAGTTTCTTTCATATTGAAGTATTATACCTGAAAACCCAATAACCTATATCACATAGCTGTTTTGATTGGTGTTTGTGGGTGTGAGTTCGGGGTGGGGAAGGGACTGAATACCAACATTTGGCATCAGAGCCGCGTTCGATTAAAAGGCGGGTTTGAGAGTCGACTCTCGAAGGTGAGGAGCCTTCGAGTGTCGGGCTGCCATCGCAGCGGAAGCGTAGACAGCAGGGGCTGTCATTGGGACTGTTTTACAGCAGAAGACGGAGACCGATAATGTGTTTCGGGACTATGTTGTCGTGGGAGAGACGGGGAGTACCGTTCAAGACGACGGTGCTGACCGGTGATAAACATAGGCGGTCCGTAGCTGTTAGTCGTGATCAAAGGGTTGTGATCAAATCCGGCGGTAGGTTGTAGGTCACCGGAAAATGGAGAGATTAACCGGTTCGCGGGATAAACGGACGTGAAGAGTCGTGAAAAGCAGGGAGCTTTGATTCGGTTCGCTTGGCGGGTGAAAGAAAACGGTAGAAGCAGGTGGCTTTGTTTTCTTGATCGGTGGAAGAATGCTCTCATGTCACAGAAGTGTTATGAGCAAATGGGTTCTGTGTGGTGACAACAATAGTCGGGTGGTTGGAGACTTTGGACGAGACCAAGGTAGAGGTCGTGAGTCCGGGAAAAGTCAGGAACGGAGAAACAACACGGTGTGAACATTATGGCATTGGAGTTCAAATCGGGTGGCTTTGGATGTGGCCAGGAAAGAGGTCGTCGATCTGTGAAGAGTCAAGATGTTAATGAACGGTTCCAACGGGGATGCCATGTGAGATGTTACAAGTGTGGTGAATTTGATTCGGGTTATGTAAAGATTTTGGACGTGACCGAGGTGAAGGTCGGGTGTCCGGGAAGAGTCTTAAACGTCAAGGTGAAGAAATGAATCGATCAAGATTACGAAGGTAAATGTTGGGTAATCTTGATTGGGTAGTGTACGTGTTTTACCAATTCATAGGTTTTACCAAGTCTTGGGTTGAACGAGTATTATGGAAATGACCGAGTATTATGCATGGCATTAGAATAGGGACTTAGAGGTGTACGTGGGGTAGTAGTGCACGTTCTATTTCATTCACATTTTAGATAGTTTACTATTAGTATAAATAGTATAGTAGCTTGCTTTGTAAATGTTGTACTCAGTTTCTTTCATATTGAAGTATTATACCTGAAAACCCAATAACCTAGTATATCAATATCACATAGCTGTTTTGATTGGTGTTTGTGGGTGTGAGTTCGGGGTGGGGAAGGGACTGAATACCAACATTTGGCATCAGAGCCGCGTTCGATTAAAAGGAGGGTTTGAGAGTCTACTCTCGAAGGTGAGGAGCCTTCGAGTGTCGGGCTACCATCGCAGCGGAAGCGTAGACAGCAGGGGCTGTCATTGAGACTGTTTTACAGCAGAAGACGGAGACCGGTAATGTGTTTCGGGACTATGTTGTCGTGGGAGAGACGAGGAGTACCATTCAAGACGACGGGGTTGACCGGTGATAAATATAGGCGGTCCGTAGCTGTTAGTCGTGATCAAAGGGTTGTGATCAAATCCGGCGGTAGGTTGTAGGTCACCAGAAAATGGAGAGATTAACCAGTTCGCGGGATAAACGGATGTGAATAGTCGTGAAAAGCAGGGAGCTTTGATTCGGTTCGTTTGGCGGGTGAAAGAAAACGGTAGAAGCAGGTGGCTTTGTTTTCTTGATCGGTGGAAGAATGCTCTCGTGTCACAGAAGTGTTATGAGCAAACGGGTTCTGTGTGGTAACAACAATAGTCGGGTGGTTGGAGACTTTGGACGAGACCAAGGTAGATGTCGTGAGTCCGGGAAAAGTCAGGAACGGAGAAACAACACGGTGTGAACATTATGGCATTAGAGTTCAAACCGGGTGGCTTTGGATGTGGCCAGGGAAGAGGTCGTTGATCCGTGAAGAGTCAAGATGTTAATGAACGGTTCCAACGGGATTCCATGTGAGATGTTACAAGTGTGGTGAATTTGATTCGGGTTATGTAAAGATTTTGGACGTGACCGAGGTGAAGGTCGGGTGTCCGGGAAGAGTCTTAAACGTCAAGGTGAAGAAATGAATCGATCAAGATTACGGGGGTGAATGTTGGGTAATCTTGATGGGTTAGTGTACGTGTTTTACCAATTCATAGGTTTTACCAAGTCTTGGGTTGAATGAGTATTATGGAAATGACCGAGTATTATGCATGGCATTAGAATAGGGACTTAGAGGTGTACATGAGGTAGTAGTGCACGTTCTATTTCATTCACATTTTAGATAGTTTACTATTAGTATAAATAGTGTAGTAGCTTGCTTTGTAAATGTTGTACTGAGTTTCTTTCATATTGAAGTATTATACCTGAAAACCCAATAACCTATTATTTCAATATCACATAGCTGTTTTGATTGGTGTTTGTGGGTGTGAGTTCAGGGTGGGGAAGGGACTCAATACCAACATATGAGGTTTTTATGTTTTGGTGGGAAAAAGTGGAAATAAGTATCCGTTGATGATTTATGAATAAAAAGTTTTTATGTGTTCACTAGGGATTTATACGGTTGAATTTGAGCATGAATTAAATTTCTTAGCGGTTTTTGATAAGATAAAAATCGTATGTATACTCATAAATATCTTATCTAGCGTAAACTAATAAAAGTCTATCAAGTGGAAAATCGTATTAAGCTTTAGTGTTCGTTGTAATATCATGTCTAAGAAACCTCGTATTGGAGAAATATCATACCCAGGGAAAATCGTATTGGAAATATCGTGATAAGCATATGCTTTTATTGTTCATTCGACATCTGCTAGGATTTTTGGACCAAACATTTGGCTGTGTGGTGATTTGATATTTGACATTAAATGGATACGAGATTTGAGTGTTTAGATTCGACATTTGTTGGATACAAGTTTTGGTTACACGTTTTGATATGAGATTTGGCTTTATATATAGTTGGATAAAAGATTTGTTCGAATTTTAAAGATGAGGACAGATTTAAAAAAAAAAAGAAAAAAGAAAAAAAAAAGGATAGTGAATTTCAAGATGAAACGCGTGGAATCTTCAAAAATTTAAAATTTTCATAAATTACTTTCACAATTTAACATCTAAGGGGGCGTATGGTTCCCCGTAATCTGACGTAATTGGATGTAATTGTAATTTGATTACATTACGTAAGTTGTTTGTTTCGCAGAATTGAAGGAATTGTAATTCATATTACATTACGTAGGCTGTTTACTTTGCGTTGTAATTGTAATTCAGCCATTATTATTATTATTATTATTATTATTATTAAAATAATAATATTTATATAATAATAATAAATAATATTTATTAAAATAATATTTATATAAAAATAATAAAATAATATAATATTATAATAATAACATATAATAATAATTATAATAGTAATAATAATAATAAATATTTATTATAATAATAATATAGAATAATAATTATATAATAATAGTAATAAGATATAATAATAATAATAATAATAAATATTATTATATAAATGTAATAAAAATAATAAATATTATTATTATTATATAAATATTATTATTTTAATATTTATATTAAATTATTATTATATCTTATTACTATTATTATATAATTATTATTCTATATTATTATTATTATTATTATTATTAAGGTTTTTTTTTTTACCTTTTTTGAATTATAATTACGTTGAGATCCAACCAAACAAAGTAACAAAATACATCAATTACAATTTCAACACATTACAATTACAGCACATTCCAACTCTTTGAATAACAATTCATTCAAATTACAATTCGTTTGACAGATTACAATTTTTTTCAAAACATACTACGAACCAAACGCACCCTAAGGTTTTTAATTTCAAATAAAAGGTTTTTAATTTCAAATAAAAAGTGATTTCAACTTGACTTTTTGAATAGGGTTAATTCCATACATCTCCAATTTAAACCCTTAAACAAAATCTTAAACCAAATCCAAATTCTGTTGTAAACCCACTTATAAACTAAACAGGCCCTAAATCTATAAGTGTAAAGTTGTTTGAAATGATTTTTGAAATAATATGAATCAAGATCACGACAATGGTTTAATAGATGAGTATGTTAAGTCATTAGTTATTACAGTAGTTTATATGAATCAAAGGTCAAACGATAATTAAATAGTCCTATTCACGAGATCTGTGAATCTTGAGTTTTCATCTCGTCACGGGGTGTCCATGGTACTGGAACCGTCCCGAACCGGAACCGTCCCAAAAGAACCGAGAACCGAAAATATGGAAAAAGTGGAACCAAGAACCGTCCCAAGTTCTTCGGAACGGTTCCGGTACGGGAATTTCGGTACTTTCCCACAAGAACCTAAGTGTTTAAATAATTTATTTTTTTCATAGTTGATCATTCATAAAGGCATGCTAATAATGCTATAAAAATACAAATACACAAAAAAAAAAAATACAAATACTTATTTACTACATATTCGAGATAAACTTACGATAGTGATTTCGAGATAAACTTACTTTCATGTTGATGAATGATGATGATCTTTGAATTGATTAAAAGTTAAGGTTTTATTTTTGTTATGTGTTTTTAAGTTTTAGATTTTTTATGTTACACCTTAATAATGATTAGATTTTTTTTTTTTCTTAAAAGGCTATACACATTACACAATTTCACAAATAAACCCTATAAAATTTCATATTTTCAAAGTATTCGGTTCTTTCGGGAAAGAACCGGAACAGGATGGTTCCGACCCGAACCGTCTTGAGAACCGAAATTTTAGAATTTTAGGAACCAAGAACCGTACCATGGTTCTAATATACGGTTCGGTTCTGGTACGGTACCGGTACGGTTTCTCGGTTCTTTTGGTTCCTCAGTTCTTTTGGACACCCCTACGTCACATGGTGTGGCTTTATAACCCGTAATATTTTCAATCCATTTTTTGTATTTTTATAATTAAACACTTTATCTTTAAGCTTTTTTGACAAAATAGTAATAATAATACCTTTCTAAAAAAAATAGTAATAATAATAATGAACCTAAGATGCATATATTGAATGACACATTGGCATATATAGTACTTTTTCGCATTTTGTTGTATGATGTCATATTCAATGATATATATAAGAGCATGCCCATACGTAACGCACGTTATAACTTAACGCAGTGTCACGTCAGCGCCACATCAGCTTTTACACTTTAACTCAACACTTTCACTTAACACCCACATCAATAACTTAGCCTTAACTCAACAACAATTTACAAAAACACTCCTTCATTTAGGGGTAAAGTGAAACTTTTTTTTTTTTTTTTTTTTTTACAAAACAAGCACTTTAACGTGCGTTAGTGCGTTAACGTGACACGTTAACACGGAGTTAACTCGGAGCATGCAGCCGTAACTTTGATGTTAACGTGCGTTATTTCACTTTAACGTGGGGCTCCGCGTTATGTGTGGGAATGCTCTAAGTGTACTACTATTTAGCCTTTTGTTGTGTATGGTTAAAAGAAAAAGAAAAAGGAAAAAAGGACTTACTTGAACACTCTTTTTTAATGCATCTATGATTGTCTCGAGGACCGTAAGCATTGTAGGGCGCTCCTTGATGTTGTAACTAAGGCATTTACACATGATTTCTTCAATCATGCGGAAAGATGGACTGTCGATTTGGTCTCTTATTGCAGGATCAATTACCGAGTCTAGCCTATTATTAAAGTGGTGTTGGACCGCCATAGTGATACTTGTTGGCATACTGTCTTCACCGGTACTCGGTCTGTAAAAAGGGTCCGGCCGAGTCAATATACGGAATAATAGCACACCGAATGAGTAGACATCCAATTCTTCCTTGAGAAAGCCGGTCGCTACGTAAATGCGATCCATGTGATCTCTCAAAGCACCCTGTTTATAAGGTTTATAGACCTGCTGACGTGGCTGATCACTGGGGATTAATTCTGAAATTTCAAAACCACATATTTTGGCTTCGAATTTTTCACCTGGGATTAATTCTAACAATATGTTGTCCTCCATGAAAGATCCATGTATTACTTTCCCGTGCTGCCCAAGACAAGAGTGGAGATAACATAGTCCTCTTGCTGCATAATAGCAAATCAGCAGACGAAGATCCCACGTTAAGTGACTCCTCTTATCTTTCAAAAAATTGGCAAGGCTGTCAGTGACAGCAAAATCGTAAACTATAATCATTATTTCGTCTTCCTCACAATAACCAAGGAAAGGAAGGATGCTTTCATGCTTCAAGATGGAAATGACTTTGAGCTCGTTAAGGAACTCATTCTTTCCAGCAAAGCGCTTGAAGGTAGCAGTGCGATTTTCCCATCTTTCAGAGAGCTTTCCTCTGTAAAACACACTGTAATCGATAGTTTTTTCGAGGAATTCTTCAGTAGTTGCCGACTTGATCTCCTCCAGTGGGATTCGGTTTTCAAGGTTTTCCATGGGAAAAGACATTGTTTTTTTTTTCTTGCTAAATATTTGTGAGTATTAATGTTTGTATTTTGTGATTATAGACAATACTGATCAAGTTTGCTAATATATAGACGATAATACACTCAATTTGTGCCTGAGTCGTACTATTGATTTTTTGTTGGTTTAGGATGGGGGAACATGATATGACAATACACTAATATCTTCTTTTGAGGATTTGAATGGAAAAGTTATTGCAATAGTCCTCTGGTTTCCTGGTGGATTCCTATGAAATTTGAAATTTGTATTGCAATAGTCTTGTGATTTCTTGGTGGGTTCCTATGAAATTTTTGTGTTTGTGTTTTGTGATTTTAGAAAATACTGATCGATATATAGTACTGTAAAATAGGGGTGACAATTTTTGACACGACACGAATTTAACACAAAGTTAAACAGGTTTGGGTTGTGGATAAACAAGTTTGGGTAAAAAACAGGTCAACCCGTCTAACTCGTTTAATAAACGAGTCGTGTTTGGGTTGAGTAAGTGTTAAATAGGTCAACACGTGAACCCATTTAAGTATATAAGTCTCTAGAAATAAAATATATAACTTTATTTTAATGTTGGATATTGATTAAGGGGGTGCTTGGTGGGGGGTTTAAGGGGGGTGGGGAATGGGTAAGGTATTCAAAAGGACTCATCTCTCTCATTATTTTGTGCTTGATAATGGAGTGCAAAGGGATTGATTAACACAAAGTGGGTAATCAACCATTATAGAGTAAATTGGGGGGTAATGTATTGATTACCCACCTCACTCATTCCTTTGCATTTCATTTCCCTTTCCCTTTCCCCACTTTGAACCAAGCGGTCCCTAAATATATTTTGTTATGTACTTAATATGAGTGAATTAGGATTATAACTCATATATTATATATTGAAATTGACGCTTATAACTCAAATATTATTGTAATTGTCGTATAGTTATTTTTATGTTATTTCTATAAATTTTAGATCCTTATATCATAGTTTGCATTTAAACTAGTTAAATCAACAAACTACCAACCTTATTCACTCCTTGACCTATTTACTTAAACAGGTTAAACGGGTCACAAATGGGTTACGCGTGTTATACAAGTCTGGGTTAGGGTTGAGCTTCTTGACACGATTAATAAATGGGTCGTGTTTGGGTAGAGGTTATTTCAACCCGCGAACCCGAATAGGTTTACACGAATACGACTCGATTGCCACCCCTACTGTAAAAGCAAGCCAACTACTTCTTACGCAATTATTTATTGCAATTTATTATTTTGGGTAAAGGGGACCTTCCACCCTAGTAAAATATTTTTGCAATTTATTAGGCAAACGTAGAAATGGAATAAACGTGGTTGATTATTGGTATCTCCAAAATGTAAGTAATACCTCTTTAAGTTTTTAATGTTTTTTATTTTATAATTTTGTTTTTATTATAAAACTGCCAAATGAAAATAAAACCAAAGCAGAAAATAGAAAATATAAAGTTTGATAAGTTAAAAGTAGTAAAACATGAAAAATACAGAGCATAAGATCATAAAAAATAAATTGTCTTGTCTTGTTAATAAAATAGTTAAAACTGCCAAAAAAAATGCAAAACAAAAAATATAAAGTTTGAAATGTAGAAGAAAAAAAAGTTGAATAAAGTGGCAATAGAGAATATATCTCTTGTATTTGTAAGATAAACGTACCAATAGTACACTTTAAGAGCATAAGGTGTGTTCACCCTGGGTGAAAGTTTCTCTCAGTGACACGTTAGCGCCACATCAACTTTAACCTTATCATTTTAACTAAAAAAAACACCCTTATCATCACTCAACCTTAACTCAATTATTTTCAAATTCAACCCCTAAACTAAAACTAATATGTTGACATAAATAATGTGTGAAAACGTTATTCATATCTTTTGATATCTCTATATTTTGAAAATCACAAAATGTAAAATCGTCAATCGTATAATTACTACGTAAATAAGTATTAAGCTAGTTTATATCACTATATCCAACTTAATCACTTAAGGTATGGATAAACAAGTGCTTAATACATCTCATGATCAAAGGGGTATTTAATTTATTAACACAAAGTTTATTTAATCATATAAACATATTATATATTTTTGAAAAACACTTTTAGTAATAAAGAAAAATGTTTTAATCATACTAAATATATGATTTCAAACATTTAACCAAAATCAGTTAGTTTTTCACCAAATAAACTTTCCCCACTAAAAGACAAGTTTTCTGGCCGTTACAGTTGGGCGGCCACCTTAATTATAAGGGGCGGTCCCCTTAATTTTAAGGGGGCCGGCCACGATTTAAGGGGACCGGCCAGGCTCCCCTGTCAGAAACTGTCAGAATTCTTCTCCTATAAATACCACCTTAATTCTGGAATTTTACCCCACCTTTTGCACGAAATTTTCAGATCTATAACTCTCTAAACATCCTCTAAAACCCTTTGATCATTAGCATATTAATCCTTGTTTCAAGTGATTCAATCCCTAATCATCCATTCTCATCCAAAGTGCAAAAGAAGAACACTCTTTCTACAACCAAGCTTAAGAAGTGTTGAAGAGTAGTTGTGCATAGTATATATATATATATATATATATATATATATATATATATATATATATATATATATATATATATATTCATTTGTGAATATTGTGTTTTGCTTGTGATTAGTTGTGTAGATAATAGAAATTGATAAGTAGTGAAGTAGGATAGTTGTGAAGATAGGTGTGAAGTAGAAGATTGGTGTGTAGAAGATAGTTGTGAAGAAGATTGGCGTGTAGTATATTGGTGTGAAGAAGTTGTGTAGAAGGTGTGATCAAGTTGTGAAGTTGTGTGGTGTGTAAATTGGTGTGTAAGGTTTTCTCCGCCAAAAGGGAGTTTGTTGACATAGTGAAGAAAACTCTCGAGTAGGTGACTCGGGGAGTGGAGTAGGAACAAGGAAGGTGTCCTTGTAGCCGAACCACTATAAATCCTTGTGTTGTGGTTTGATCTTTCTAACTCTTCTCATTACTTATTTATTTATCTTTACTATATTAGTTTTGTTAGTTAGTTACCATACAATTGTTCATATAGTGCAAGTATTGAGTTCACATAAACTAGAATCGAAGTTTTTAAAACAAACTTGTGTTTATAAATTTAAAAGGACGTAAAACTATTCAACCCCCCCTTCTAGTTTTCCACAATTGGTATCAGGAGCCACGTCTAGCAAGATCTTTAAAATATATTGTATTTTAAAACTTGTAACGATCTATGGAATCTGAAAAATATTTAGAAGGGCAATCTATGCAAAGACCACCACTATTTGAAAGTGATGGATTTTTATATTGGAAAAATCGATTCGAAACTTATGTGAAATCAAAAGATCTAGATCTTTGGCATATTATTACCAATGGTGATTTTTTACCTATTCAAAATAACCCCGAAACTAAGAAAGATGAAATCGTACCTTTTGAAAAACAAAATGATGATTTAAAAAGAAAACTTGCTAAAAATAATGAAGCAAAAATGGTTATTTACAATGCGCTACCACGTAAAGAGTACGAAAGGATCTTTATGTGTGAAACCGCAAAAGAAATTTGGAACTCTTTGTTAATAACCCACCAAGGTAATAATCAAGTCAAAGATAACAAAATAGATCTACTTGTTCAACAATATGAGCAATTCACGATTCCGGAAGAGGAATCAATTGATAATGCTTTTGCTAGATTTAACACCATAATCACAAGTTTAAAAGCACTTGATGAGAATTTCTCTAGTAAGAATTTTGTTAGGAAGTTTCTTAGAGCTCTTCACCCAAAATGGCGAGCTAAAGTGACGGCTATTGAAGAATCGAAGAATTTGTCAACGCTACAACTTGATGAATTAATTGGTAATTTAAAAGTCCACGAAGCTATAATAAAGAAGGACTCCGAAATGGTTAAAGGGAAACGAGAGCAAAGCAAGTTAATCGCCTTGAAAGCTAGAAAAGAATCCAACAACGAAGATAGCTCATCTTCCGAAAGCGAAGACGAAGAATATGCCATGACCGTAAGAGATTTCAAGAAATTCTTCAAAAGGCGAGGAAGATTCGTTAGACAACCACACGATGAAAGAAGAACATCTCAAAAGAATAATGATGACAAGTATAGCAAGAATGAGAGAAAATGTTTCAAGTGTGGTGATCCGAATCACCTTATTGGAAAATGTCCAATGATGACAAGAGATCAAAATCAAAGAGCGTTTGTTGGAGGTGCTTGGAGTGATAGCGATGAAGATGAGAAAGAAACAACAAAGGAAGAAAAGTGTCTCATGGCTAAAACATCAAGTTAGGTACGTTCCGAAACCGAATACTTTAGTGATGAAAATTTATCATTAGATGAAAAAGACTTAGATAGTGAATACAATAGATTATGCAAACTAGGACAACAAGTTATGGCTAAAAACAAATCACTAAAATACATAAATAACCAATTACAAAATAAAGTACTTGAACTAAAAATTAAAATACATCAACTTGAGAAAGGTAAAGAAACTTTTGAAGAATGTAAATCATGTCAAGTGCTTAGAAGTGAAAACAACAAACTTAAGGAAGAAATTTGTAAACTTGATAAATTTGAAAATACTAGTAACTCACTTAGTAAAATTATAAGTTTTCAAAGAATATCCGGAGATAAAACCGGTCTAGGTTTTAACTCAACCGAAGCCTCAACAAGTGAAGTTAAAAATGTTAAATTTGAAAGCGAACTCAAGGAACTAAAACCTTCAAAATCTAATCCTGAGTATATACTCATAAATGATAAGAAAATACATCTAGCTAGTAATGAAGAAATAAAACCGTTCTATAAACCATCTTTAAAAACCGAAGTAGGATCGTCCAAAACTAAAACAAGATCTAAAACACCACCACCTAGGAAACCGAATAATTCTTACCTTAGACCTAAAACACCTCAACCAAGAGTAAACCAAAGTAGACAAAACTTTAACAATAATCAACAAATGTGGAACTTCAATCCATGGGGAATGTTTCCACCATATATGCACCCAAGTCAAATACAAAACATGTTCGGGACAAACAACTTTGGTCAAATGAGACCATGGGGACCAACGTGAAAACTTTCGCCATTCATACATGGAAATCTTTGATGTCACCTCGTGTTCGGACTTTCCTTTGAGGATTTTGAAGTTTAACGCATTGAAGACGAAAGGTACACATTTCCTTTTATTTCCTCGTAAACAAATGCATGCTTAGTTTAGTATCTAGCTTTTATGTGATTTTGATTGGTTCATTATTCTCTCTAATCTTTACTTCTATACATATATATACTTATTTACTTAGACTATATCTATATATATATATATATATATATATATATATATATATATATATATATATATATATATATACACACACACACTTAGCTATATCTAGGATCTTATAACTTAGAAAACTCATTTGTTGATTTTCTAGAACTAGAAATTGTTCGTTTACGAACCCTTTCTTTTCCCCATTTTCCTTATTGAACTTTAAAGTTCAACAACACTCATGCTGATGAAGAGAGATGAGTCAAAAAAATCTATGGATGAAACAAACTCCCGGCTTCCGTTGCATTCGTCTCCTTCCTTTATTCTCGTCTTATAAGCCCATAGTACATACATATATATTTATATATATACATATACTTATGAACCTTCCACAACGTTCTCGTGTACTTGACAACTTGATAAATTTCATCCGAAATGATCAAGAAAATTTAATTGGCAAATTGTCGATTAAAAGTGTCAAGTAATTCCTTTCGTGCGAATACCCTCCAACGTATTTTTGATTAAATATAAATCTAATACATACATATGAATAATTTTCTGCTCTTTCCAGAAACCAAAATCACAAAAATCGAATTTTGAAGGGCGGCCCCCTTAATGTTTAAGGGGACCGGCAGCCAAATGAAGGGCGGCCCCCTTAATGTTTAAGGGGGCCGGCCATCTGATTGTTCAAATCCGTTTTTCTCCTTTTTCCTTTTGCCAAACACTCCACATTTTCATACCCCCTTCCACTGCTTCTGCTGTGACGAAAACAAAAACCCAAAAACCTCTCAAATCACTTCCAAATCATAGAATTCGGGTTAATTCGCAAAGGGAAAATTCATCTAACACATTATTCATTACTTATTGTAAGTTTTTCATAACACATTTCATCTAATTTCATCTTATTTGATCATACTCATGATTATGCATGTTTTATAAAATTCGTCAAACTTCATAATTTCTTTCGAATTAAGCTTTAAAACTCCATAACCAAATGCTTCCCCTAGGATTAGGATGATTAATCAACACTAGAAACTAGTTATTATAAACCATCATGTCGAAATTTTTTGAAAAATGTCATACACTCCTTTTCAAAATTTTTAGTAAACTCATTGTTGAATAATGATTTGAAAACGTGTTAAAACTAATCACATTATACTTTTGTAACTTGTAATACGTGAAATTACATTTTTCGACTAAGAAAAATTATATTGGTTCACAATATAGGGGTGTTTGGATTATGTTCAAATAATATCGAAACATAGTCATTATAATTTTTATAAAACTTTGTTATAATTATAAACCTAAAAATTACTAATCGGACTTGTCAAGATATATAATTCATATATATATTGACATACTAGTGGTATAAGTCAATAGTTAAGGAAGCGTTTGGTTTATTACTAAAAATGACAATTTTAAGTAAAAATACAAACTATCTTTTTCAAAAACAAATCACATGCATAAGAAACTCGCAAGAAATAGCTAGTTTTACAATCTAATGTAAATCTAGTAAATTTCATGATATATTAAGATGTTTAAAGGGGCGTTTGGATTTGTCCATAACTACTCATTAAACATCATAAAGTATATCTAGAACGAGTTAAAAACAATATTAAGGAACATGGTAATCTACTTCTTAGGATTAGTAACGAAGTATGTTTACGTTCCAACATAAGCTTTAACAATAAACATATACTTTTATCTTTCTTTATATTTATTTTGGTCTTTTTGTATTATTGATGTGTTTAGGTGAAAATGCCCAAAGCAACTACCGAAGATCTCTCTCACACTAAAAACTACATTCCTAAAGTTTCCCAACTCCCTACTACATCTCCTTCCATTGGACTTATATATCGTCAAATTGAAGATAGAAATGTTCATGAAGGACGTGTAGTAGATCTTGCTTTTGCTCAATCCGACTACATAAATCGCGTGTTTACAAGCATCAACTTCAATTGTCTTTATGAAATAAATGAACCTATCATTCCTTGTTTCATAATGGATTTCTATAGCCAAGTCACCGTCCAAACCAATGATCTTGGTTTCATCACCATTTCTTTCATGATTCAAAATGAATTTATCACCCTCACTCTCGAACAATTTGGTCATATCCTCCAAATTCCTTTTAGAGGTCAAGCCGTTTTCACAAACGAGTGGGACCTCGAATCTCTTAATCGCTATCGACCAACCTTCGGTCCCTATCTCGACGAAATTCCTCATCCCGACGAAATTCGTCAAATCCTTGGTGTGGACCGTGCCACCACAAGCCAAAAAATTAAATCCAAAAACGTTCAAATCTCTCCATACCAACTTCTCCTCAAGGAATTAAGCCCCCACATGAAGCGTTGGGAAGAACGCATTCGTGAGAATGCGTTTGGTACCGGAGGTCACCGGGACCATCTCCCGGCATGCCTTGCTCACATGTTGTATTGTATAGCTGTCGAAAAGCCGTACAATTTGGCCTACTTCTTTATCAAACGGATTGAGTGTGCTAGAAAAACTCCAAAAGCCAACCTTCCATATAGAATGTTCCTCACTCGTCTCTATCGTCATGTTATCGAGTACTACCCCGATCTTGACAATAGTATCTATGAGTCCATGTACCCCACTCTACGTCCTCTCGCTCTAAAACAAGCTTGACGAACTCGAAATGACAAGGGTAAACCTCGTCGTCATAGCTTTCATGGATCGTCCTCAAGGCAAGACGATGACAATGAGGAGGAAAACATCCATGATGCTAGTACCCCTTCGTTTTCTGAGTTCGTTGACAATTTAGAGGATCTTGACTATCCCGAGTATTCTACCCCATCTCCTAGTGATCAAAACGAAGAAGTGCTTCATGAACGAACTACCGAGATGCTTAGAAGACAAAAGATCTTGCACGAAGAAGTTAGAGGTGGCTTCAAGTCTATCGGAAAAACTTTGAAGGGCATCTTCGGGAAGAAAAAGAAATAATGTGCTTGGATTATGTTTGTTAAACAATATTTAATTTTTATGTCTTGTGTGCTATTTGTCCGAAGTTTATTCGGAAGTACTTGTTATTTGGATATTTGTTTAGGATGCTAACTTGATTGTCTTTGATATATTTTTTTTATGCATGCTTCTCTTAATCTATATATATGTTTGCATGATTAGTTAATGTTTATATAACTATATGACATGTATTCTTTCTAATAGACCAAAACAAATGTGAAATGTCCAAATAGAGCTTGCTGCAAATACAAAACAGAACATAACATTTTTCCAGAAAATTTTTGAAAATTTTGGTTTCTGGGTCGCCAGATGGGCGGCCCCCTTAAATCATAAAGGGTGGCCCCCTTAAAATTAAGGGGACCGGCCATCTGGAACAGTTTTTACACTGTTTTCTTTTGCATCTTGTGATCCTTTTTGCTAGTCCCAGCTACCATTTCCCTTAAAAACTAAACTGATTTTGGAATATAACATTGCAATTTCAAATTAATTCCACTTCTAAACATGTTTTCCCATTATATAATCTCCATGCATGTTTAATTCACATTCCATCATCCTCAAACATTCATCAAACATCATCATGTCATCACTAAGAACCACCTATTCAAACAATGCCAAGAAACAAAAACTTGTCATCATTCCACCCAAACAACTCTTCATTGATCTTACAAATGAAGACAACACCACTCCATCTCCACCACCTCAATGTTCATCTCCTAGTGCACCAAATGCACTCTCCAAAACACCTTCAACAAATGGAAACTCCACTTCCCCCATACCATCCACTTCATCCATAAATGACTACATCAATACCCACTTATCTCCTCCAACAATTGATCAACCATCACAACCCACCAATGAGAACACATCTCTTGCACTCACTCTCTCATTATCACCATTAACACCTCTTGATGCACATTTCTCATCATCTCCTATCAACCCACCAACCTATAACCCCGTCCCATGGAGCTTGCTTGAAGCTCATGGAGACACTTGCCTTTGTTGCATTCACAACCGAACAATTGTGTTCGGATTAAGAGATGAGATCCAATACATGTTTTCTCATATTGAAAACATGTTGCATCAACCACAAACAATAAACACAACACCTCCACCACCATCAAAAAACACACCCCCACCACCATCATCTCCATGTTCACCATCCATTCCTCCCAATTAAACATGCTTTCACAAATAAAATTGTGTTAAACCTTTTGGATGGCAAGCTCTAGAGAGGACTCTCATGTTTGAGACTTGGTCTTTTATTTTAATGATGATTCTAAGCCTTTAAGGCTTTTGTAATGCTTGATGTATCTTTCTTTTATATTACTAATATTATGATTATGTTTAGTCTTTACTCTTGCATGCTATATACATATATATGTTGCTTGCCACTAAATACTTTTGCAAGATATCCATATCTCGATTCCTTTTGGCCTCAAAACGAGGGGGAGTATACTTCGAGGGGGAGTTTACATTAACATGGGATAACCTTTTTGATGCTAACAAAAAGGGGGAGAAGTGATATAAACTCACAATAATACTTGAATATATACTAATTTTCGATTAATGAGTTTAAATTTTGTAATCATCAAAAAGGGGGAGATTGTTGACATAAATAATGTGTGAAAACGTTATTCATATCTTTCGATATCTCTATATTTTGAAGATCACAAAATGTAAAATCGTCAATCGTATAATTACTACGTAAACAAGTATTAAGCTAGTTTATATCACTATATCCAACTTAATCACTTAAGGTATGGATAAACAAGTGCTTAATACATCTCATGATCAAAGGGGTATTTAATTTATTAACACAAAGTTTATTTAATCATATAAACATATTATATATTTTTGAAAAACACTTTTAGTAATAAAGAAAAATGTTTTAATCATACTAAATATATGATTTCAAATATTTAACCAAAATCAGTTAGTTATTCACCAAATAAACTTTCCCCACTAAAAGACAAGTTTTCTGGCCGTTACAGTTGGGCGGCCCCCTTAATTATAAGGGGCGGTCCCCTTAATTTTAAGGGGGCCGGCCACGATTTAAGGGGACCGGCCAGGCTCCCCTGTCAGAAACTGTCAGAATTCTTCTCCTATAAATACCACCTTAATTCTGGAATTTTATCCCACCTTTTGCACGAAATTTTCAGATCTATAACTCTCTAAACATCCTCTAAAACCCTTTGATCATTAGTATATTAATCCTTGTTTCAAGTGATTCAATCCCTAATCATCCATTCTCATCCAAAGTGCAAAAGAAGAACACTCTTTCTACAACCAAGCTCAAGAAGTGTTGAAGAGTAGTTGTGCATAGTGTATATATATATATATATATATATATATATATATATATATATATATATATATATATTCATTTGTGAATATTGTGTTGTGCTTGTGATTAGTTGTGTAGATAATAGAAGTTGATAAGTAGTGAAGTAGGATAGTTGTGAAGATAGGTGTGAAGTAGAAGATTGGTGTGTAGAAGATAGTTGTGAAAAAGATTGGCGTGTAGTATATTGGTGTGAAGAAGTTGTGTAGAAGGTGTGATCAAGTTGTGAAGTTGTGTGGTGTGTAAATTGGTGTGTAAGGTTTTCTCCGCCAAAAGGGGGTTTGTTGACATAGTGAAGAAAACTCTCGAGTAGGTGACTCGGGGAGTGGAGTAGGAACAAGGAAGGTGTCCTTGTAGCCGAACCACTATAAATCCTTGTGTTGTGGTTTGATCTTTCTAACTCTTCTCATTACTTATTTATTTATCTTTACTATATTAGTTTTGTTAGTTAGTTACCATACAATTGTTCATATAGTGCAAGTATTGAGTTCACATAAACTAGAATCGAAGTTTTTAAAACAAACTTGTGTTTATAAATTTAAAAGGACGTAAAACTATTCAACCCCCCCTTCTAGTTTTCCACCTAATACTTCATTTAATAACTAACATAACATTTAGGGAGAATTGCATATATACCCACTAAAACTCAAATACTTGCATATTTGTTCAAAATACAAGTTTTTAATGCATGATGTATAATGCAAGTTAAGCATATTTTGGGTATATATGCAATTATGCAAGTTTTAGTGAGTATATATGCAATTGCCCCATATATTTAAAACACAAATTACATTAAACATTAAATTTAAACATGAATTACATTAAACATTAAAGTTAAAACACAAAATACAAAGTACGATAAATATAAACTACGATTAAATGAATCATCTGAGGCCCAACCCTCCTCACTCGAAGAGGACCTAAACTCGCCATCATAATACTTTCCTTCCATGATGTCAAACCAGTTATTCTTAAGATGTTCTGCATCCCTAGCTTCCTGCTCCAAACGAGCAACTTCTTATTGTAGTTCTCTTTGTTCTATTTCTCTCCTGACTTCCTCATCCTGCTCAAGAAGTCGGAGTTCATCCTCAGTGAGTCTATATGGATTTGGTTGTTGTACAACCGGTGGATCGGGTTGTTGTTGGACAACCGGTTGATTGTTTACCGGTTCATTTTCCAGTGGAGTGTTCACCGGTTCATTTGGAATCAGGTTGGTGCTTGGGAATTGCTGGGAAAAGTCTTGTACATTTGGGAATTATTGAGAGAAGTCACGGTGACTCGGGAATTGTTGGGAGAAGTCTTTGCAAGACATTGTGTGTGAGTGTGTGCATGAGTTGTGTGTGTGATAAACAACTCCGGTGGAGTTGTGTATATAGGCAACTTTGAATTTGAGTTTAAATTTGGTTATCCCGCTCGTATTTGAATTTTGAATTTTGAATTTGAATTTGGTTATCTAACTCGAACTGTACCATTTAAGAACCAAAGGGGTGTTTTGGATTTTTTTTTTTAATTCAAATACTAAAAACGTTAGAGGGGGCAAAAGTGTAATTTTTTTATTAGAATGATAAGGCAAAAAATGAACCGTTTTTAAGGGTTCATTTAAGCCCCAATTCAAATTTATTTGATCAAATAATGCCCTAAATCGTTCCTTTTGTCATTTTAGGTACTTTTGGAGAGAAATCTGGAAAAGGAAGCATTTTCGACGTTTTTGGAGCATAAAAGTGAAGAAAACGGCAAAGTCTCAATTTTCCTTGCTGAGAACAGTACCTGACGGCGTCACACATTCCATAATGACGGCGTCAAGAGTAACACAAGAGGTGGAAGTGGATAAAATCCGTGACGGTCCAGTGAAAACGTGACGGCGTCACCCAAGGCCTTCATGGTTCAAGAGTTGGTGACGGCCCAGAACTAATTTACACATGACGGCGTCACAATTGGATCTAGACAATACGATTTCATCATAGGCGACGAGTTGACGGCGTCACAGATTCCTTCTTGACGCTGTCACCTTGTAAAATCTATATATAGTTTTCCAAATTTTATTCATTAGAGTGTAACTTGGAGGGTGCAACTTTGAGGAAACCCTAGGTCGAATTTTCTAGCTTTTTCAAGGTTTCAACCCTTTGAATCCTTCATGTTTTAATTGAGATAAGTACTCTTTCAATTCAATCAATATGTTTATGTGTTGTTTGAATATATCTTACGCTTGTCTTCAATTTAACATGCTAGGCTAGATTTCTTTTGTGTTTGCTTAGATGTAGTGAAACCTAGATGTTGATTATGGGTTGATTGTTTGTCTATAGTTGTTACGGATGATTGTATTCGATGTTAGGCTTAAGAAAACTGGCAGACTTCCATTGGTAACTTGCTTGAACGTCTTAAGAAACATGATTGGAGGTGTACTACGATATTAGGTTGTATTTAATGCGTAGGAGAATTCTAATGATCCCATGTTAGGAGCTTCTAACGGCTCGACATGGAGTGAAGTAGGATCCTATAGAGTTAGGGAATATTGTACACGGCCCTACGACTAGTATTAAGGAATATGACCTGTCATCCATGCAATTGTAACAAATGATTAACCTGTAAAAGATATCTAGGGAGTAATGAAATCTAAGTAAACACAGCTTTTCCTATCATTGTTTACACCATATTAGTATAATTAGTTTTATTTTCATTTTTGTTATTTTAATTTAATTGTGTTGATATAAATAATGCTTAAAAACGTTATTAATATTTCTCAATAAACCTATGTTTTGATAATCACAAAACTCAAATCAAATTAAGTCAAGATTAAGACGTAAACAAGTATTTAGTAACAAATATTTACCTCTACATCTAAATATCACTTAAGGTATGAATAAACTAAGCATCTTATGCATTACATGATCAAAGGAAACCTTGTCTTAAGACATAACATTTTATAAAATGATATTAACATTTTATATATATTTGTAAATCATTTTTGGTATTGTTGTATTAAACTAAAAAGATATGATTTCAAATTTCCAACCAAAAAGGGCAAATTTTATCCAGAAAAACTTTTCCAATGTTCAGGAGGGCGGCCCCCTTAATTATACTAGGCGGCCCCCTTAATCATTAAGGGGACCGCCCCCTAATTAAGGGGACCGGCACGCTCCAGAACAGTATTTTCTGGCCCTTTAAATACTGGATCATTCCACATATTTTTCTCACCTTTTTGCACTAAAAACTTTCTGATCCAACCTCCATTTCTATATCAAAAATCCTTTGATCATATAATTCATAAGTCTTTGTTTCAAAGTGATCCAAAGCTTCATCCACTCAAGTGCAAGAAGAAGAACACTCCTCTACATCCATTTAATTGTAGTCGTGTTGTGATTAGCTATTTTCATATTGTAGTAGTGTTAGATATTTGTAAAAGTGTTGTGAGAACTTGTTGATTGTAGAAACTAGGTGTGTTGTAAAGTAGTGTAGTAGTTGTGATTTAGTTGTGCATAGAAGAAGGTGTGAAGTTGACAAGGTGTGAAGTCTTGAAGAAGTTGTGAAGGTGTGAAGTCTTGAAGAAGTTGTGAGATTGGTTCTAGCTACGATTAGAACTCGACATTTAGCTTAGTGTCGTTAACTCGTGTAAGCCAAGGTGTGTAAGGTTTCTCCACCATAAGGAGTTTGTTGACATAGTGAAGAAAACTCTCGAGTGTGGTACTCGGGGAGTGGAGTAGGGCAAGGAATGTGTCCTTGTAGCCGAACCACTATAAATTCGCGTGTTGTGGTTTGATCTTTCTAACTCTATCTTTTCTTCATTCTATTTCAATACTTTCATTATTAGATTAGACTTGCTTATATTGGTTGTTACGTGAACTCACTTGAGATCGAATCGAAAGTTTTTATAAGCTACAAAATATTTTGTAAATAAATTTAAAAAGGACGTAAAACTATTCAACCCCCCTTCTAGTTTTCCACAATTGGTATCAGAGCCAGGTTTAGCAAGATCTTTAAAATATATTGTATTTTAAAACTTGTAACGATCTTTGGAATCTGAAAAATATTTAGAAGGGCAATTTATGCAAAGACCACCACTATTTGAAAGTGATGGATTTTTATATTGGAAAAATTGATTCGAAACTTATGTGAAGTCAAAAGATCTAGATCTTTGGCGTGTTATTACTAATGGTGATTTTTTACCTATTCAAAATAATCCCGAAACAAAGAAAGATGAAATCGTACCTTTTGAAAAAAAAATGATGATTTAAAAAGAAAACTTGCTAAAAATAATGAAGCAAAAATGGTTATTTATAATGCGCTACCACGTAAAGAGTACTAAAGGATCTTTATGTGTGAAACCGCAAAAGAAATTTGGAACTCTTTACTAATAACTCACCAAGGTAATAGTCAAGTCAAAGATAATAAGATAGATCTACTTGTTCAACAATATGAGCAATTCACGATTCCGGAAGAGGAATCAATTGATAATGCTTTTGCTAGATTTAACACTATCATCACAAGTTTAAAAGCACTTGATGAGAATTTTTCTAGTAAGAATTTTGTTAGGAAGTTTCTTAGGGCTCTTCACCCAAATGGCGAGCTAAAGTGACGGCTATTGAAGAATCAAAGAATTTGTCAACATTGCAACTTGATGAATTAATTGGAAATTTAAAAGTCTATGAAGCACTTATAAAGAAGGATTCCGAAATGGTCAAAGGAAAACGAGAGCAAAGCAAGTCAATCGCCTTGAAAGCTAGAAAGGAATCTAGTATCGAAGATAGCTCATCTTCCGAAAGTGATGACGAAGAATATGCCATGGCCGTAAGAGATTTCAAGAAATTCTTCAAAAGGCGAGGAAGATTTGTAAGACAACCACATGATGAAAAGAAAGCATTTTAAAAGAGTAAGGATGACAAGAATGAAAGGAAATGTTTCAAATGTGGTGATCCAAATCACCTCATTGGAAAATGTCCAATGATGACAAGAGATCAAAATCAAAGAGCATTTGTTGGAGGAGCTTGGAGTGATAGCAATGAAGATGAGAAAGAAACGACAAAGGGAGAGAAGTGTCTTATGGCGAAGACATCAAATGAGGTACGTTCCGAAACCGAATATTTTAGTGATGAAAATTTATCATTAGATGAAAAAGACTTAGATAATGAATATAATAGACTATGCAAATTAGGACAACTAGTAATGGCCAAAAACAAATCACTAAAATACATAAACAATCAATTGGAAAATGAAGTACTAGAACTAAAAATTAAAATACATCAACTTGAAAAGGGTAAACAAATTTTTGAAGAATGTAAATCATGTCAAGAGTTTAAAAGTGAAAACGAAATACTCAGGGAAGAAATTCGCAAACTTGATAAATTTGAAAATAGTAGTCACTCACTTAGTAAAATAATAAGTATTCAAAGAGTATCCGGAGATAAAACCGGTTTAGGATTTAACTCAAATGAAGCTTCAACAAGCGAGATTAAAAATGTCAAATTCAAAAATGAACTTAATGAACAAAAACCTCTAAAATCTAATCCTAAGTATATACTTATTAATGATAGAAAAATACCTCTAGCCAACAATGAAGAAGTAAAAGCTTTTTATAAACCTTCTTTAAAAACCGAAGTAGGATCTTCTAAACCTAACACAAGATCTAAAACTCCACCACCTAAAAAACCAAATAACCCTCATCCTAGGTCTAAAACACCTCAACCAAGAAGAAACCAAAATAGACAAAACTACAATAACAATAGTAATCAAATGTGGAACTATCAACAAAGCTACAATCCTTGGGGTATACTACCACCTTTCATGCATCCTAGTCAAATGTTAAACATGTTTGGACCAAACAACTTTGGACCAAAGAGGCAATGGGGACCGAATAGATAGATGAACATTCCTTGAGGCAATCTTGAAGTTTTCTCACCGTAGACTTTTTCAAAGTCTATATGTCATCTTAAAGATTTTGAAGATTTTTTGTTGAAGACCACCAGGTACGTCATTCTTTCACAACTCATTGCCATGCTTAGATAAATATGTTTTGTTTGATTATGTTGTTTGTATAGATATAGCTTTCTATTTTTCTTTCTATTTGTTTGATAATATATATATATATATATATATATATATATATATATATATATATATATATATATATATATATATATATATATATATATATATATATATATATATATATATATATATATATGGGAATATATTAGCTACAATTGAATTGTAGCTAATTCTCTACAATTTGTGTTATAAATTGTGGGCCCTGAGTTATTTTGTGGGTCCTTGACTTGTTTCTGTAGGTCCTTGATTTATTTTCTTGTGTATTTTAGTGGGGGATTGTAGCTAATTAGCTACAAAAATTGTAGCCAAGTTATTCCCTATATATATATATATATATATATATATATATATATATATATATATATATATATATATATATATATATATATATATATTCATGCTTGCACATAACCTAGATACGTCATTAGTTGACTTTCTAGAACTCCAGGAAATTGTTCGTTATCGAACTCTTTCCTTCCCCCTCGTGTTACTTTTGATCTTTTCTGTTCAACACGAAATTTCTATTATGTCCACTTTTAGAAGACTCAAGATGATGAAGGGATATGAGTCAAGTGGACTATTATCATGCAAGAACGCCTTCGCACGTGAACACTATGGATGAAACAAACTCCTTTCGCCGACTATGCTCTATCTCCGTTATCATCCCTCAAACCTCACCTATCAACCCACCATTCACTCACACTTACACACTATATATATATATATATATATATATATATATATATATATATATATATATATATATATATATATATATATATATATATATATATATATATATATATATTCCCGAACACATCTCAAACTCTTCATTAACTTGACACTTTGATCATTCTATCCAAAATGGTCAAAGGTACATTTTAATTATCGAAACGTTAATTAAAATTGTCAAGTATCTCATCATCGTGCCAATTAACGCTTACGTATTTTTGATATATTATAAATCTAATTATATACGTATTAATATGTTTGTTCCAGAAATTTGAACTGCGAAAACTCAAAATTTAATGGGCGGCCCCCTTAAAGATTAAGGGGACCGGCTTGTTATCGAGGGCGGTCCCCTTAATGTTTAAGGGGACCGGCCATCTAATACTCCCAAATTCATTTTCCACCTTAAATCTTTTCCCAAACACTCCATTTGTTCGTAAAATCCTCCCTCACCTCTGCTGAGTACGAACCAAAACAACCAAAACCATCAAAATCCTTCACCAAATCACCAATCCGGGGTTGTTTCGCAAGGGGCAAACGCTAACCAAACGTATAACAACATCTTTTGTCAGTTTTTCAACATACATTTCATCACATTTCATTCAATTTGGTGTCTAATCAATAATTAGGTATTTTATTAAAATTTATTTTAATTCAAATTTTAGTGAAATAGAAGCTAGGAATTGAATAACCAAATGCTTCCCATAGGATTAGAATGATGTATTGCAACTCAAACTTAGTAGAACACATCATTTTGTCAAAATCTTTAATCGCCCATAAACCCTTGTTGAATTTCATTTTTCAAAAGACACATTGTTGATATAACTCTTAAAAACTAGTTAAAACTTACTACATTATATTATTTTAATGTTGTAAACAATCAAAACATACTTCTCAATTCGTTATAAAATGGTTCATGAAGACAACATGGGCGTTTGGTTCATGAACAAATTATAATTATATGTAGTTATTTAAAACTTAAAACTAGCTCATAAAATTTGTTAAAACTATTAGAGTCAATAGATGTCATCAAGATATATATATATATATATATATATATATATATATATATATATATATATATATATATATATATATATATATATATATATATATATTGATGTTTTAGGTTATATTCATCTAGTTAAGGGAGCGTTTGGTTTATCTTGAAAAAGATATTTTGAAAACCAAAACTCACATTTTAACCTTTTAAACATGTTTATGCTAAGTCAAACTCTTATGAAAAAGCAAGATATATAATCTAATATATATGTAGCCTTACTTCGAAATGAATTATGATATCATACTCTTTGACATCATATATTCTAAACGAGTTTAAAACCAAAATACAAGGAACATTGTGAAAATACTTCATAGAATATTTTTTTTGGTCGAAGTAGAATTTCGTTCCACATATATTGCATATATATATATATATATATATATATATATATATATATATATATATATAAAACATATGCATGATAATTGTTTTTGTCTTAATTTTATTTTTGTTGTTATATTGTTTAGGTGAAAATGCCTAAGACTACGGTTGGTGATGTCTCCAAAACCAAACAATACATTCCAAATGTTTCCTCTACTCCCGACATGTCTCCTTCAGTTGCATGTTTCTATCGTCCCATTGAAAATAGAAACATTCACGAAGGAAGAATTGTCGATCCATCTTTCTATGAATCTGATCAAACCGAACGAATGTTCTCTAATATTCGTTTTGAATGTCTTTACCAAATCAACGAACTAATCACTCCTCGTTTTATCCTCGACTTCTATAGTCAAGTGACGGTGCAAACCGATCCCTATGGTCATCTCCTTATTTCCTTCATGATCCAAAATCAATTCATCACTCTTACTCTTGCTCAATTTGGACAAATTCTTAGAATCCCATACAACGGCCAAGCCGTATTCTCAAATGAATGGGATCTTTCCTCTCTTAAAAAAAAAATCGTCCTCAGGATGGCCCATACTATATTGAGATTCCTAGTCCTGAAGACATTCGTCAACTGCTTGAACTAGAACGTCGTACGACTAGTCGAGTAATCAAGTCAAAGAATGTCGATATTCATGCAAATCAAATCCTCCTCAAAGAGCTAAGCCACGATATGAAAAAGTGGGAAGAACTCATTCGCGAGAATGCGTTTGGTACTGGTGGTCACCGTGATCATGTCACGGCAAGCATCGCCCACATGTTATATTGTGTAGTTGCTGAAGAGAACTACAATTTGGCTTATCTTTTTGTTCATCGAATCATGTCCGCCAAAAACACCCCAAATGCCAATCTTCCTTACGGTATGTTCCTTAAACGACTTTATCGTTATGTCATGGAACATTACCCACATCTTCAAAGAGATTACTACGTGCAAATCCTTCCTACTTTGAACCAACTTACTCGTGTTCGTACTCGTCGTTCTCGAAGTGACAAAGGAAAATCTCGTGTTCCTTTGTTTTCTATGCCTCGTGGGTCTACATCTCATCGTGACGATGATGATGATGAGGAGGAAGACACCTCACGTGTTAGTACTCCATCCCCCACGACCTTTGTTGATGATCTTCCTAATCTTGACTATATCAAGTATCAAGTTCCTCTTCCTCATGAACGTACCGATGAACTTCTCTTCACCTGTCAAACGTCCATTATCAACCAACAACAACAAATGCATGAAGAAATTCGAGGAGGATTCAAATCCGTTGGAAAGATGTTTAGAAAGATGATTGGGAAGAAGAAGAAGTAGATGATGTTGATGTATTGCTACTTATTATTATTATTCTCTTTTAGACATTTGTATGGCTTGTTATGTGTCCGATTTATTCGGAAATACTTATGTTATCTCTTGTTTAATTCTTGGATGATGCTTAGAATTTAACTATTATCATGCTACTATCTTCATCATATTTTAATGCTATGCTATGTTTCTTTTAAAAGTGGAATATAATATGTTTGTTTGCATGCATAATTTGTTTTTATATATATTTTTATATCATCATTCCTAGAGTATATACTTCTAATAGAGCTTGCTGGAAACACACACTTGAAAAATCACCCATTTCTGCAAATTTTAGGTTTCTGGTCGACTGGGAAAACACCAGATGGACGGCCCCCTTAATTTCCTAGGCGGTCCCCTTAATTATTAAGGGGGCCGGCCTACAATTAAGGGGACCGGCCATCTGGAACTGGGTTTACTGTTTTCTTTTGCATCTTGTGAACTCCTTCTCTAGTATCAGCTACCATTTCCCATTTTAACCCAACTGATTTTAGAATCTCATTCAACCATTTCAAATACATACCTAAATCAACTATTTCCATACTATAAATTCCCTCCATAATCACCATTCTTCATCTCATCATTCCTCATCTAAATCATCATGACTCCACCAAGCACCTCAAACTCCAAGGCCTCTAAGAAACAAAAGATTGTCATCATCCCTCCAAAACAACTCTTCATTGACTTAAAAAATGAAGACAACAAAACCCCATCACCTCCACCAAAATGCTCATCTCCAAGTGCACCTAATGCACCATCCAAAACACCTTCCACTCATGGAACTTCCTCATCCTCCATACCCTCAACTTCATCAATCAATGACTACATCAGTTCACACTTGTCACCACAAGTATCATCACCACATCCTACACAAGAACCTATCTCCACCCATCTTACCATCTCACTTTCACCAATAACACCACTTGATGCTCATATCTCATCTCCACCAATTACACCACCATTCTTTGTCAATCCCGTGCCTTGGAGGTTACTTGAATCCCATGGGGATACTTGTCTTTGTTGCATCCACAACCGAACTATAATCTTTGGTCTTAGAGATGAAATTCAATATATGTTTTCATATATTGAACATTTGCTTACTAACCCACCACCACCACCAACTCCACCATCCTCTCCAATTATTCCTCCACCACAATTTTCACCCATTCCTCCACCATCACCATCATGCTCTCCAAATTAAGCATATGATATGCTTAATAAATAAAGCCTTTACCACCCTTTTGCTTGCAAGCTCTATGAAGCCCATGTACTCTTTGCATGATGAAATATTATTCTAGTTGATAGTTTATGTAATAGTAGTTAATCTTTATTATTGCTATATGTATTGTTGTGTCTTGACACAACTATTGCTTTAATATGAATGCTTCTTTTCAAACATGCTTAACTATATTCTCATCACCTTATATATATTTGCATGTATATACTTGTGCTTCTAATATTTTTGTTTTGCAAAGCATTCCATAGCTCGTTCTCTTGGTGCCCCCAAACGAGGGGGAGTACACATCAAGGGGGAGATATCTTCCCGTCAAATTTTCACGTTTGAAAAAGTGTCGGCATAACCTTTTTGATTCTACAAAAAGGGGGAGAAGTAAATATAAACTCACTAAAATACTTGTTTAAAAACTAATTTCTGAGTTAATGAGTTTAAGTTTTGTAATCATCAAAAAGGGGGAGATTGTTGATATGAATAATGCTTAAAAACATTATTAATATTTCTCAATAAACCTATGTTTTGATAATCACAAAACTCAAATCAAATTAAGTCAAGATTAAGACGTAAACAAGTATTTAGTAACAAATATTTACCTCTACATCTAAATATCACTTAAGGTATGCATAAACTAAGCATCTTATGCATTACATGATCAAAGGAAACCTTGTCTTAAGACATAACATTTTATAAAATGATATTAACATTTTATATATATTTGTAAATCATTTTTGGTATTGTTGTATTAAACTAAAAAGATATGATTTCAAATTTCCAACCAAAAAGGGCAAATTTTATCCAGAAAAAGTTTTCCAACGTTCAGGAGGGCGGCCCCCTTAATTATACTAGGCGGCCCCCTTAATCATTAAGTGGACCGCCCCCTAATTAAAGGGACCGGCACGCTCCAGAACAGTATTTTCTGGCCCTTTAAATACTGGATCATTCCACATATTTTTCTCACCTTTTTGCACTAAAAACTTTCTGATCCAACCTCCATTTCTATATCAAAAATCCTTTGATTATATAATTCATAAGTCTTTGTTTCAAAGTGATCCAAAGCTTCATCCACTCATGTGCAAGAAGAAGAACACTCCTCTACATCCATTTAATTGTAGTAGTGTTGTGATTAGCTATTTTCATATTGTAGTAGTGTTAGATATTTGTAAAAGTGTTGTGAGAACTTGTTGATTGTAGAAACTAGGTGTGTTGTAAAGTAGTGTAGTAGTTGTGCATAGAAGAAGGTGTGAAGTTGACAAGGTGTGAAGAAGGTGTGAAGTCTTGAAGAAGTTGTGAGATTGGTTCTAGTTACGATTAGAACTCGACATTTAGCTTAGTGTCGTTAACTCGTGTAAGCCAAGGTGTGTAAGGTTTCTCCACCATAAGGAGTTTGTTGACATAGTGAAGAAAACTCTCGAGTGTGGTGCTCGGGGAGTGGAGTAGGGCAAGGAAGGTGTCCTTGTAGCCAAACCACTATAAATTCGCGTGTTGTGGTTTGATCTTTCTAACTCTATCTTTTATTCATTCTATTTCAATACTTTCATTATTAGATTAGACTTGCTTATATTGGTTGTTACGTGAACTCACTTGAGATCGAATCAAAAGTTTTTATAAGCTACAAAATATTTTGTAAATAAATTTAAAAAGGACGTAAAACTATTCAACCCCCTTCTAGTTTTCCACAAATTGCATTAGTAGTTAATTGGGTTAGTTGGCTAGCAACTAATTCCGCCCACTCTTCCAAAACCCGAGATTTTAATTGCTTTTATAAAATTATAAAAATACAAAAAGAATCATCCCTCACCTCTAGACTTAGTTTAAGAGACTTTCTAATCCTAGCGACACTATTCTTGAGTTGAACGATCAATCCCCCGGTACTTGTCACTATACTACACTACAATGATCAGGTACAATGCCTGGTGGGGGTTGTAAGCTTCTCAAGGTCCCTTGAGAGGTAAAACCTTTTGCAAGGTTGCAAAACCACGCATCAAGTTTTTGGCGCCGTTGCCGGGGAATATTTATTGTCTAGGTTAGGATTTCTTTTTATTAGGTCTACTTGCTAGATTCCTTTCTAGTAAGATTTTGTTTTTATTTTTAGGTTTTCTTTACTCTATCTTATTTCTTTGTGTCTTTGTTCGTAACCTTTACCATCCGACATCATGGAAGGTGGTAACATCTTTGAACCCATCAACCCACCAATTCAAAACCACCCACAAAACCCACCACTACCAAACCAACCTCCTAGGCCCTGAACCTTAGGAGAGTATTCCCGTCCTAGCCACCAAGGCTATCGAAACACCATTGAGCTCACCCAAGGAGCCAATGTGTCTCCATTGCGATCTGACACCATCCGGTTGGTGCAAAGCAGATGTGCATTCCATGGACTTCGTTCCGAAGATCCTAATCAACATCTCAAGGACTTCCTTAAAATCGTAGATTCCATAGACCTTGATGTTGCAACCAGAGAGTTGACCCGATTATGCCTATTCCAATTCTCTCTACGTGATCAAGCTAGTCAATGGCTTGAACGTTTTCCCGCAGGATCCATCACCTCTTGGGATGATCTCACCGCTCGTTTCCTTGCTCAATTTTTCCCACCGGGGAAAACTGCGACACTTAGAAATGATATCTTGATGTTCCAACAACGTCAAGGTGAAACCTTCTATGAAGCATGGACTCGTTTCAAGGACTTACTCCAAAAATTCCCTCATCATGGTATAAATCTTTGGCTATTAGTTCAAATCTTCTATGACCATGTCGACTTTCACACCAAACGTACCATTGATCGAGCCGCCGGAGGCAGGTTGCGCGATAGAAACGCCGAGGAATCTTGGGAAATTATTGATGAGCTTGCCTTCGACAATCAAGAGTTATGGGAAGTTACCCATGTTATAAACTCGGCTATGAACGCGATGTCGACGCCTGGGGAAACCAATCAAATCTCCGAAGAACTCCTTTGCAAACTTGAGGCAAAGGTTGACTATCTCATGGAAAAACAAAAGAGACCTTTAAGTCCCAGACGGGCAGCAGTCAACTCTGTTTCAAAAATGATCCCAACACCATTGTCTGAGTCACCCTCTAGAGAGAATGTCGAAACCTTTCAAAATTATATTCCACCTTATTCACCTCCTCAAAGCCTTAGTTCGGAATTCGAAGCTCGAGTGAGAGAGTACATGGCAACCCATTTTGAGCGGCTTGCTAAATTCGAGGAAGCTGTTTATAAACAAAAGGAGGAGATGCAAGAGAAAATGAAGGAGATGATGAGTCTAGTGGAGGAATAGGCAAACAAAAAAAAACCGGAAATGATGTTACTAAGAAAAGAAAGCGCTACCCCCACTACCTGATTTGTTAATTCTATTACAATTGTCCACGAGGATAATGAGGAAAAGGAAGCCCCTAGTGAACAAACCACTGAGGAACCACCAAAATCCCAATCACTAGGTTACTACCTAAAACATGATATAAACGAGAGAACCATATCAAATTGGATAAGGGGTGACGGGCGTAACCAATCCTCCAACCTGGTTTCAAAGAAGGAGAAAGAGGAGAAAGATGAGTATGACACATTACCTGGGGGACCAGTATTCGAAAAGCTACTTTTACAAAAAGTGGCTACTAAGCAGATGGCTTGTGGGAACTTTGAGATACCAGCCAGCATTGGGAAGCTGCAATATTTAGATGCTTTCGCCGACCAAGGATCAGAAGTAAATCTCATGCCCCCTAACTATCTGTACCCAACTAACCACAGAAATACCGGCCACCATCCGTGTTAGGCTATCCTTCGCATGTCACTCTTATGTATACCCTTTGGGAATTGCAGAGGATGTACTGGTCAATGTTTCAGGGTTCATGTATCCCGTCAATTTCATGATCATCGATGATAAAGGAGGTGGGTGCATGCCAATAATCCTTGGAGCACCATTCCTTACCACTGCTAGAGCTGTCATTAGGTATGAAAAAAGGGAAATCGAGCTTAAGTCAGGAAAAAGAAAGATTACCTTTCCTATGACCCCAAGATATGTGCAGGAAAGCCAGATGAAAAGAAAGCTCGAAAACAACATTGACACATCGCCTAATCATGTTCAAGAAAAAATTCTTGCGTGGGAAACAAGAATCAAAAGCTACAAAGAGACCAAGCCCGAGAAAGGAAAAAATGGCAATAAAGTTCATGTCAAGTTTGAATATAGTCAACTGACAGAGAATCATGTACCATTTGCAAAAGGGGACCTGGTACTCTTAAGACACTCAGAGATAACAGTACCTCCCGATAAGCCAAGTCCCTGGTGGTACGGACCATTCACAATTGAAAGCATACGCCAAGATGGGATAGCTACTTTGAGCAGTAAAGGAGGAGGGGAGGTGACTGCGAGTGTCGATCGATTGAAACATCACCACCACAATAGTGAGGATCGTAATTATATGGGATACGTCATCTCGAGAGACGAGGTCACGTGATTGACCATGACCTTGAGTCTAGCTACAAGACTCGTAAATAAAGAAAAGTGCTTCTTGGGAGGCAACCCATATTTTGTGTGATTTTTAATTGTTTGATTGTTATTTGTTTCCGTGTGCATGCTTTATTTTTATTGTTGGTAGATCATGTTTCAAACTAAATTGTGAAAATGCTTTATTTTGTTGTTTAACTTCGTCTTAACTTCATATAAAGGTATTTTGCAAAAGCTAAGTGCAAGGGGAAACCCCAAATTTGTTTATAAGAACGAAATTGATCATGATTCTCCACAATATTAAATGAACATGTATATTAGTATTTGTTAGAGTCAAATGCTTGTATCGAGTCATAATGATATTTTGCAGGATTTTCCAGGAAGTAGGACATAAGTTTTTCCAGAAATTTTCCGGAAACTTAACGAAAAGATTTCTGCAGGTCACTTCTGACGGCGTCAGGAGTTAACTCCTGACGGCGTTATGTGTAAAATTCTGGAAATTTTGCGAGTTTTGTTTTTCTAACGGAGTCTTTAAGTTTTTGTTAATTCTTTAGTTTTATAAACTCCAGGAAATCTGCAAATATTCATTCCACAAGCATTATATCTTACATTGCTTTCTAGGACTTGTTAGTATAAATAGATTGCCGCCGATTTTATGCGAGGTTGCCTTGTTTGTTTTCTCAGGTTTAACAAGTTATATATGACAAGAAGATGATTTATTTTTCTGGAAGGGAAGCTTTGAACGTTCATTTTCTTGGAGGAAGATCTAACCTTGTTAACGCACTATCCACACCGAACGAATCAGGGGAGTATTTGCTTTCATTCTTTTACCTGTTTTACTTTTACATCCTTTAATTGAACATTGGGGACAATGTTCATCCTAAGTGTAAGGGGAGGGTAAATAATGATACCTTATAGGATACAATTGCACTTGAGTTTGTTTGTTTGATGGTAGGTGTGTAATAAAACTAAGAGAAATACTTGTTAGTTGATGAGGCGAAAAATGATCCGTTTTAGGGGGTCATTTAAGCCCTAATTCGAATTTATTTGATCAAATATTGCCCAAAATCGTTCCTTTTGTCATTGTAGGTACTTTTGGAGTGAATTCTGGAAAAGGAAGCATTTTGGACGTTTTTGGAGCATAAAAGTGAAGAAAATGGCAAAGTCTTAATTTTCCTTGCTGGGAACAGTACCTGACGGCGTCAAGAGCATTCATGTGACGACGTTGAGAGTAAAAGTGATGACGGTCCAGAAGAAACGTGACGTTGTCACGTATGGCCGTCAAGGTTCAAGATTTGGTGACGGCCCAGAGCAATATTACACATGACGGCATCAGACTTGGATCTAGGCAATCCGATTTCACTATGGGCGGCAAGTTGACGGCGTCAGACATTCCTTCTTGATCTCGTCACCCTGTATAATTTGTATATAGTTTTGCAATTTTCATTCCTTAGTGTGTTGGAATTTTAGTGGAACCCTAGCACGATTTTTACTGCTCTTTCAAGGGTTTTTACCCTTTGAAACCTTTCATGTTCAATTGAGATAAGTATCCTTTCAATTCATTCAATATGTCTATGTGTTGTTTGAATATATCTTACGCTTGTCTTGAATTTAACATGCTAGGCTAGATCTCTTGTGTGTTTGCTTAGATGTAGTGAAACCTAGATGTTGATTATGGGTTGATTGTTTGTTTATAGTTGTTACGGATGAATGATTTCGATGTTAGGCTTAAGAAAATTGGCAGACTTCCATAGGGTAACATGCTTGAACGTCTTAAGAAACATGAACCAATGCGTACTAGGTTATTATGGTTGTATTTAATGCATGAGCGAATTCTAATGATCCCATGTTAGGAGCTTCTTGCAGGCTCGACATAGGAGTGAAGTAGGAGCTTATAGAGTTGGGGAAGTACGTACGCCACCCCACGAATGGTATTAAGGAATATAACCCGTCATCCACGCAATTGTAACAAACTATCACCCTGTAAAAGATATCTAGGGAGTAATGAAACCTAAGTAAACACAACTTTACCCATTATTGTTCACACCACAATAGTTTAATTAGCTTTATTTTCATTTTTGTTATTTTATTTTGATTGCATCTTAGTTATTGGGTTAGTTGATTAGCAACTAATTTCGCCCACTCTTCTAAAAACCCGATATTTTATTTGCTTTTATAAAAATATAAAAAAAGAATCATCTTTCACCTCTAGACCTAGTTTTTAGGCTTTCTATTCCTAGCGACACTATTCCTGAGTTGAACGATCAATCCCCCGGTACTTGTCACTATACTATACTACATCGATCAGGTACACTGCCTGGTGGGGGTTGTAAGCTTCTCGAGAGGTAAAACCTGTTGCGATTCCCACGCATCATTAGTGTAATTTTAGCGCCAAATTTAATTTTTTTTTACAACATTTAGGAGTGAAACTTTAGCCTTAGCAAGCGTCTCATGGATAGGATTTGTATGACTAGCACAAAACCGTACCACTTAAAAAAATTTTCCACCCAAATATGTGAGGTTCGCTTTTAGATTTGATAGGAAAAGCATTCATTATTAGTGCTTATGTGTGTACCGGTAGCATTTAGATTCTAGAACTTGCGTTAGTGATGCATCCCGAGACAGCTAGTGAGACTACATTCGTGTAGTAGGATTTACTACATGATAAGAGGCATTAGGATCACCCTTGTGTTAAACCCGTATCATAATTACTTGACCATTTAAGTCATATTACTTGGCTAGTAAAGTCAATTGATTTTCCCACACCGTAGCGTTGTACTCATTTTTAGTACACGAAACCCCTAGTACACCCCTCCGAGCCTATCTTTTCGTTTCTAACTTTAAGCATTTTACTTAAAGGAAGAATTTGTTACAACCCACCCAAATGTGCAACCAAATCGCCTTAGCCTTCCGTGTTTGCACTCATCTTTAGTGCATTATTGTTACATGTCTAAACCCTTAGTTAATTATCTAATTGATTACATGGTTACTAAGTCGAGTCATATCTTGTACATATTGTTTTGGGATGATTGGGACTCATGGGTAAAGTACTTGTGTTATGGAGTAATGGGGAAGAACATCAAATTATTACCCCCATATGTGCGTTAATCTTAAAAGTACTCCAAGTGTTTTGATTATCTTAATTCGAGTCATTAGATTAGTTTAATGTAAAGTATGTAAAAATTCAAGTGTAAGGGGAATGTACATTCCCTATGATGTATTATTTTGGATGGTAGGGAAATAGTGTATGCAAAAAAAAAAAAAAAAAAAAAAAAAAAAAAAAATCGAAAAATCAAAAGAAAAAAAAAGAAAAAGAAAAGGAAAAAAACATACGGACTACCATCCTGCTTCATTCTATGTTTATTTTTAAGTTTTTGTTATTTTTGATTTATTAGCTTAAGTCGAGTCTAGTCTTGGCTTAGCAACGCCTTATTGTACATGTAATTAACCAAGATGATTAATTCGCCACCAGTAAATATTGTCTTTATCCAACAAAACCGTGTTTTCCATATCTGTTGAACCTATAAGACCTTGATAGATCTTCTTGAGCACTCTAGAATCATTAGTAATGTCACTGTAATCAATAACACACTAATAGACAATCTCTGCAACTTGTATTTATAAAGCGGAAACAAAACACAAGCTTGATACTAAGAACTCTTGATCCTCTATGGATCTTTTAATTATATTAAGAGTATTCACGAAAAATTATTCAATACATAATCATGTGTTCCTTTTATACACAAGGAACCCTAAACCGTTTCTCAAGAAACGTATATTCTAAAAACTTCTAAAAGATATGCATTATCACTTCCTAAATAAACTCATGCATATCCAAACTACATTACATAAAATACGGAAATACTATATCCGCAGAAACTAATAATGCTGAAACTAGTCTTCAGCAGATACACTGCTTCAGCAGGAACTAACTCTTCAGCAATATCCTTCAGCATAAACAGCAGCAGAATTCTTACTTCACAGAATTCCCAACAATCCTCCCCTAATCTTGAATTTGACCTGGTTAAGTTCAAGATTCTTGATAGATCTTCAATATAACATACCAAGAGGATTGTAATAAGATAGCACCAGCAAAGAATCATCTTCAGCAGAATCTCTATGATCAGCAAATACTTGAAAGCTCCATTCGTTGTAGAATCTCTGTGAGAGGTGAATCATTGAAAATAATGGATTTGATGTCTCTTTACCAATAGCCATCACTACTGGAGTAGCCAAGTGTTCTAAGGTACACTGATAACCACATGATTTTTAGCAAATCATCAGCTATAAACGGATTTGAGATGTCTTTACCTGTAGCCGTTTGCTCAGGACTAGCCAATTATTTTGATGAAAATCATCTTGGTTAACTGATTACCAAATATGGTTTTCCACTGCCTTTACCACAAGCCATATACATGTGGGCTAGCCAATTATTTAGAATCCATAAAGGAAAAATCCATGGTCAATTGACAACCATTTCAACTACTCAGCAACAAAGCATGGGTGAGTTGAAAACCCTATGATTTTGAACAAACCATTACAGCTATCAACAGATTTGATGTGTCTTTACCAAAGCTGTACCCTTTGGACTAGCCAACTTTATGATGGAATAGTCAACATCAGGTAAGTTGATAACCAAACCTGCATACAAATACTATACAACAATATGTTAGTTTTTTTTTTTTTTTTTTTTTTTTTTTTTTTTTTTTTTTTTATTCAGAAATAAAAAACAAAGTTACAACATGATATCCCTAATCAGATGCTGCTCTGGAAGTCTTAATCCTTTGTTTGAAAACCTTCACCAAAGATTCAGCAAACAACCTTGTATTCCCTGCTGGATCAGGAGGAATCTCCAACTTTTGTTGTAACATTTTCTCCATCAGAGACACTTTCAGAGGATATCTTTTGGTAAGATCCATAATGAGCCTCAGATCAGTTGTAGTTTCCAAAACATGAACATAAGGCATAGGATAGAACTTCCAACATTGAATTTTCCATCTCTGATTGTTCTTCCATATGTCATAGCTTACACCAGTGGGAGTAGAAGAATCAAACAACACTTGAAGATCACCCAACAAATACAATCCAGATCCTTCAGGAGTATGATTTGCATAATACTTAAGAACTAACTCATATAGAGTTATCAAATCCTGATGATCCACAAGATGTAGAATCTGTTGAAGAAATGTAAAGGATATGGAAGTTTTATCCAATCTGTAAATGGTATTAACTTGACCATTTTTACTTAACTCCCAATGAACCAAAACATCTCTAGTTCCCACAGGCCAATAATCAGAGGATCCTTCCCTTATAAATGAAGCATCAGAAGCATTCACATTGATAAGACTTTGTTTGGAATGGGAAGATCTGACTTTGGCCATTCTCTTGCCTCTTCTTCCAGGAACATAAATAGCATCATGAACTTCTGTTTCAGCAGATTCAACTTCTGCAGCATTAGTTTCTACTGATGGAGTATCCAATTGTTCATCAGTAGAATCTTGAGAAGATTCAAGTGCAGCAGAGGCATATTGTTCATCCATAGCCTTCCTTATTTGTTTGTTTCTAGCAGCTTGAATCTCAACTTCTCTTACCTTCAGTTCATGAAATCTGGCAAGCTCAGCCTTTTGTTCAGCTTCTTGTTCCTCAATCAACTTTCTAGTAGTCTCTTCACCTAATCTTTCCTGCTCCAATTGTCTCCTAGTTCTCTTTCTAGTTGGAGCATCTGATGTCATTACTTTTGCTTTACCTTTATCCACATAAGCAGCAACATGTGGTAAATCAGCAGAAGTATCAGGTAAAGATACTTGTTCAGCAGCAATAGAAATATTCACAGATGAAACAGCATCAACATTGAGGAGAGGAATATTCTTGGAAGCACCCATTCCAGCTTTGTCATTCCTAGCCTTGATTTTGTTATAAATCTCAACTAGTTTGTCAAATGGAAGTCCCCACACTCTTGATTTGGACCAAGCAGTATTAAATAATGAACTGCTTTGACTTCTCACATATGTTCTCATATAATCCTTCTGCTGTGCTTGAGTCATAGGTTTTTCTCTTTTAGCTTTGGCTTTTAATTCATCTGCTACCTTCTTCCTCATCTTTAGTACTTTTACAATTTCAGAAGCATAGTCTTTCTCCTCTACCCTTTTACCAATAATATCAGCAGCTACATCAGGATTATCAAGCATTTGTTTTCCAATCTGCTACCAATCTGACTCATCAAACTCTAGAACAGCTGCATCCAATTCCCTTTGTCTTTCAATGGGTAAGTTAGAAACATATCTTTGAGTGACTGTATCCAATTCTGCATCAAACTTGGCTTGTTCTTCCTCAGCTAGACTAGCACTCTTCTTATAATCTTCCCATTCTTGAAATAGTTTTTCTTGTCCAACTCTATCTTCAGCTGTAACAAGCTCATCCAAATCATCATGAGGGACATTATCTGCAGCAATATCATCATGAGAAACATTTACATCTGCCATAGGTTCATCATGTACATCTTGAACCTCTCTATCAGAAGAAACTTGTTTATTCTCAGATGAATGATGAAGAGGAGAATTCAAATATTCTTTCCCTGTGACAAAGTATGCTTCTCCTGATATATCTCCTTTATCAGCAGATTGATCTGCAGCAACCCCACTTATTGATTGTTTCTCCTGAAGTATATCCACAGCTTCAGTCATCAGCACATCATCATCACCACCAGTC
The DNA here is from genome assembly GCA_030686995.1 of Artemisia argyi. Taxonomy (NCBI): domain Eukaryota; kingdom Viridiplantae; phylum Streptophyta; class Magnoliopsida; order Asterales; family Asteraceae; genus Artemisia; species Artemisia argyi. Next base: position 10,962,297 of record CM060686.1, read on the forward strand.
ACTTTTGAAGTTTCAACAGCTTTCCTTGCCAAATACTGTCTTGTACTTCTTCTTCTGTGGACTAGTATCTTTGGTTTAGATTGAGGTGCTTCAACAACTTTAAGAGGAACAACATGAGACTGTCTAGCAACTTCAGCTAGAATCTCAAGAGAATCCAAATTTGCCTCCTTTGCTACTTCAGTTGAATCCAACCCATCCTTACTTTGCTTCTGCTGACTCAGCTGTGCCTCCAAATCTTGAACCTTGCTTTTCAGACTTTTAATTTCATTACCAAGAGTAGTCTTGGTCTCAGCAAGCTCTTTCTGGAGATCTTCAGTCATTTTCATGTACCTGTTAAGGGAATCATATACAAAAGTGAGAGTAATAGGGTCCTCTGCTCTACCAGCAGATTGCTCAGTGGTATATGGAGCTTCATTGAACCCAGCAGGAGAAACAGACTCATGTACAACATTAGGAGAACCTTCATTAATTTGCTCTCCCAAAGGACTGGGTAAAGGTAGTCTAGTAAGCTCAGGTTCAAGAGTCTGAAAGTTATCTTCAAACTCGTGAATTTGCTCATCTGGAGCATCCTGGGCTGGTGAAATGGTAGGACTAGGTGACATATGTACAGGAATAGGTGGTGGTAAGTCAGTAGAATCAGGTAATGGTTCAGCAGTTGTAGCTGGCTCTTCCTCCATTACCACTGAAGGATTACCATCAGCAGCAACACCAGAAGATGATGGATTACCATCATCAGCAGCATTAGGAGCAGGCACATTACCAGCATCATCACCCTCAACTACATTGGCATTGCCTTGTGGCAACATAGCTTCCAACATAGGATGATGTTCCCCAGTATAATTAGTTTTCATTGAGGCAAACAACTTAGAACCTAGACTTTTAATAGGTACATGGGTTCTATCTTCAGTGGTTATGTCTAAAATTATTTGTAAGAATCTAGGGTACATTAAGAACTTATGCTGTTGCTTATCTATATTTTCTAGCATATTATCAAAAATAAACCTAGAAAAATTATAAGTTTGACCCTTAGAAAGACAAACAATACAACAACCCAATTGCAGAGAGAATTGGTTCCATCCACCACACTTGTTGCTGATACATTGAAGTAGCAGATGCACCAAATACCTCCACTTAGGACAAAATTGATTCTTGTGCCACTTGGATGTATCAGTACTTTGATATCCAGCTTCTTTTAGCCCAGCAAGGATCTCTGCAGTGTTGGAATGATATATACCATTCTCATCATTCAGCTGAAGCTTTGTCCTAATCAACCCTTCTGTCACCACACATTCTACACCATCAATTTCAGCCACAATCTCTGTATCCGACCTCTTAGTAGCAGATGCCCAAAATTGCTTCACCAAGGATTCACACACCAAATCGGGACTATGCTGTAACACCCCCAATTCATGGATGCAGCGGAATTCAAACTAGGTGTTACTCGACGGCACAATAGTCACGATAATAGAAAACGAACTCCAATTGAGTCGTTTTAAAAGATTTATCATTCAAATTGTATAAATATCAGAGATTACAAAATGAGGTCCCAAATGGTTCCATGTTTACAAATCACATTAAATGAGTTTTCGAATGATAATAAAATTTATAGCCCTCTTGAGTATCCGTGTCCTTCCGTGCCATCCTTGATCGTCATGAACCTGAAATACATGCTTGAGAGGTCAACACAAAGGTTGAGTGATATTCATAGAGTTTGTTTAATGTTTGAACACAATATGTTGGTAGTGTGAGCTATAGACTCACACCAATGTTTGGAAAACAAAACAGGTAAGCTACGTTATTATACGCCCGGTACGGTTATTAATTCACTAAGCTTATGACACCAAAACGTTAACGGGTACCAATATCGATCGGCGGTTTTATCCCGGTAGGTATGTTGCTGTTATACCCATGTCTCAAATATTAATGCATTTGTATGAACGTATTCACTACAAATGGGATTCGTCAATCCCAATAGGCCTATTCACAATATTCGCGCTCACTATTTCTAGTGATTAAATGGTTCATAATAAGGGATCTCGGTTTAGCAAGGCTGGTACTTAGTCATAATAAAACAATCAGGCAAGCATACAATTTAAAAACATTGTGCTCGGTTAAAAATAGCATGTATTCCCCCCAAGGGTTTGTAAAACATTGAAGTAATGTAAAGTGGAGCTATGAACTCACCTTGGGATGTAGTGACGTAATGAACACAACTGTGCCAAGGTGTATGGCAGAATAGTAACATAAGTGATGTCAATAATTAGAGCGCAACGATACAGAATCGGCATAACCTAATGAATATAAGCTTGTCTCAAAACATAATACGCAGAAAGTAATCGATACGTATGAGTTTCAAAAGGTAGAGTGTTGTAGTTTTCGTGGAATATTTGTATCAATGTTTGTAAAAAGTTTAGTATCCCATTCGTGTGGTGGTATAAAGTCATAGACTCACACAAAACGCACGCCAAAGCACAAATCATATAGCATAAGTATGAAAGGTAATAAGCACGTATAAAAGAATAAACCGGTAATAAGTGATTTGTTATTAAGTCGTAAGTCCATTAAGAGTGCAATACATTAATCCTAAACCCTTGTAAGATTATATATGTATTTGACATGGTACATGAGGTTTGTAACTTGAAGATTTGCTAAAACAAGCCCTATGTATGAGTTAGAAACTGAAATTCTAAAACAGTCCCAAAGATTGGAAAGTCTGCACAAATCAGTGAGTTATGGGCCTTAGGTAATTAGATAGGGTGATAGAGCTATGTCTTGTGGTCGTTTCGCCGGGTGGCGCACCTCATAACTCATCCCGATGAGTAAATGAGAGCCAAAATGGCGAAAGGTGTCAAAATCTGCACACCAGATTTCAATCACAAAAAGCTCATGGTTCTGGTCATTTCTGGAGTTCGGCCCAGTTTTATGAAATGTAGGTAAGACATAAACGTAAATGTAGCCGCAAACGGTGCATCAACCAGAGTTGTAGAACTCTAGATATCGCCGAAAAGGTGGGACTGCAGTGAGCTGTTCCAAACAGCTCATGTATGCAGTAAATAAACAAACAAAACGCACCCTATTATGCAGAAAATCAGTAGCAAACGTGCCCTATTTGGGGCTGTTTTGGCAGTTAACAGAAACCCCTGGTTGGGCCGTTTTAGCAGCCAACAAACGCACCCTAGTTAGGCTGCGTTTCAGCAAACAAACACACCATTGCTGAGGCTGCGTAGCAGCAAGCAAATGCCCCTGTTTGGGCTGTAATAAGCCTATCCAAGCGCACCCTTTGGGTGGCTGTGACAGCAGACAAACGAACACCCTTGTAAGCTATGGTGTGGGTCAAAACAACAAAACCAAGCGCACCCTTTGGGTGTTGTGGTGTGGACTGAAATAAACCAAACGGACACCCTTTTTTTTGTTGAGTCGCTGCTGTGGTGGGTCGTAAGCAAAACAACACCCCTGTGCTAGTTTCCAGTCGAGAAGCAGAATCAAACAAATACCCTTGTGGGTTGGGTTCACCGAGCACAAATGAACACAACCCTCTTGGGTTGGTTTGAACCGTGCACAAACAAGCATCAAGCGCCCCTAGTCGGGATGTCTGACACAAAAACAAACACATCCTTTGAGTATTTCCTTTCCAGCCGAAACACAACAAACACACCCTTCGGCTATGGCTGAAACTAACAAGTCAAAACCAAACCTACACCCTCTTGGGGTGTGCTGTTAGCGGCCAGGAACCAAACCAAACCAAGCTCAACCTTGGACTTCTTGGTTTAACAAAAGCAAACACCCCTTTTGGGTGAGATGTGACAGCAAGGCAAGCACACCCTTCGGGGTGGTATTTACCAGAACCAAACATAAAATAAAAACCAATGAAGCCAAGATAAGCTGGAATATTGACTAGAAGCAAATCCATACAATACCAAACCGTGACCCTTAGTGGTCTTGACCCGTACCCACACGGGTCTGACATGACTCATTCCAAACTACACTAACCCACGAATTTTGTTGATTCACCACACGATTTATTGTTAAAAACATGTTTTATTCTAGTTTATTTCCACGAAAAACTTGTAACGTTTTGATTCAATATTCGGATACAAGAATAAAAATGAAAAAGAGATGAAACAAGGTTGTGTTAATACCCAAAACGAGAGTGGAAGAGGTGGTGGCGGCGGTGGTTATCTCGAACCAAAATACACCCAAAACCAAGCCAACCTTTTGCAGATTTTTGTAAACCCGAGACCAAATAAACACCCACGCCCTTGTGGCGTTGATGTTGGTGATGGCGGTGGAGGATGAGGCGGCGTAGCAGCTTGGGAGAGAGGGAGGGAGGAGATAATACCTTTTCTTTGATAAGAGAGAGTGAGATGAGGAAGAGATAGATAAGATCTGATTTTTATCTTTCTCAATTAAAAGGCGGTGGTTAAGTAGGATAGGAATGGAAAGGTGGGCTTGTATTATTATCATACCGTGTATTTCGTGTCCCGTTAAGTTAAAATGTAACGCGATACCTCCGTTTGGTAATTGCGGGAAATATATTTCTTGAATCGTTATAATAATAATAATATAAAAAAATGAAATTATTGACTCCGATTAACAATTATCGAATTTAAACAATTACTAATGCGATGTCAGTACGCGTGCGGTGTCGTTTTTCAGGAAAAGCAATATAACCTCTCGTTAAATTGACAACGGTGAACATAATTGTTCATAAAGTAATAATTCGAATCAGAGCAAATTATTTAACTTGGGGAGTTACCGGTTAACTATCGATTACAGTATTTGTTTTTACGTTACGGTAAAAGTGAAATAGTTAAAAGTCAATGTCAAATGGCAAAATAGTCATTTTGCCTTATGAAAATTTACGGGTTGCTACATTATCCACCCCTCATTTAGAACTTCGTCCCGAAGTTCAGCGGGTGTTATCTGTTGACAGAGTGTTCGAGAGTCGAGACAAGATGGAAGTACATTCTGGTCTTCACGCTCCCACGTGAATTCGAGTTCTTACCGAAAGTTCTAACGAACTCTTGAACAATAGGAATGCGACCTTACTTAAGTCATTTGACCTTACGGTCTATGATCTTGATTGGTTCTGTGATAAAGTTCAGACATTCATCAATCTGGAACTCTTCTAGAGGAATAGTGACCAATCCTAGTCTGGATCTTGTATAGTCTGATGTTGAGATGTATGGGAAAGAGTGTAGGTATTTGTGGAGAATTTTGATCTCACACTCCCAGGTGAAATCAGGAACTCTTTTAATGTTTTGATGGGTGAGCGAAAGTGCTACGATTAATATCATGGCTCAAACTAACATTTGTAAGAAATAAAGTAAGGGTATAGATGTTTGGAGGACTAAAACAATTGGAGAGTCTAATGTTGCAGGGCTAGCTGAAAATATTGGAGAACCAAATGTTGTGGCGCCTCTTCGAGTGATTGTTGTGCCAGGTGTTAAGAGGTTGTTTTCACAAGGATTTCATGAGTTGCAAATGCAGCAGTTTCAAAAGCCTAGAGAGAGTGGTTGCATTTAGGTGCCTAGATGATGAATCAATTTTGATGTCTCGTAAGCCAGTGGATCATGTTGTAAGAGCTCGGTCTGCTCATGAATTAAATAATGGAAAAAATAACAATAGTAACAAACGGTGTGGGGATGTGGAGAGAGAACATTTCGAGAAACAATGTCTCTAAAATAAAGGTCAACAAATGGAAGGAACTCTTGGGAGAGTTTATGTGTAGGTGTCCACACACCCAAGTAAAGTAGGTATCTACGTACCCAAGTAAATAGGTAGAATATCAAACACAGTCTGTTAGTTTGAGACTGAACCAAGTCAAAAGTGTAACAAGTCTATTAACTCAATAAATAACTCATGATTGTAAAGATTTGCAACGGCAAAAGTGACAACTTATGAATGAACTTAGGAAGTTCTAATGAGATTTTAAAACTTTTGCTGAGAAATAGAATACTGGAGATTCTAAAGTTCAAGTTCATACTCATGTCATATCGGATACAACTAAGCCCACTTGTTTATAATTCTTTATTTACATAGAGAGGCATCCCAAACAATGTAAATAAAGGAATATAAACTTATGCTTCGGTGATTTACAATTTCTTTATTTAAATGAAGAGGCATCCCAATCCATTCAAATAATTATTAATCATCCTACTTAAGAATTCCCAACACAACATTCATACTTAGCCGGTGAGTTACAAGGTAATGTATTACGAGATGACACTGGTGTTCCAAAAGTACAAGATGAATATTCAATCTTGTAAAGCTAATGAGGGTACTTGTGGTGTAACTAAGGATGATTTGAGCTTTAAAAGTGCATCAAGATCTGTTAATGAGCTTGTGGTTTCAATGTTTGTGAAGATAATGATGTGATATGTTGATGAACAAAAGTGTGTAGTGTATGCTTAACATTAATATTCTTAGGCATAGATGTTGAGTTTGTTTTGAAAATCTTAAGAGATTTTAAAGGTTTATGATGGAATGGTATCCTTAGGACCTAAACAGGATAGTACTTCTACAGTTCTACAGGATGAAGAGAAGAATTGATAACTATCCCAAGATAGTAGTTCGGATTATCTTATAAATGAAAAATTTCAAGAATGAAATTAGATCATACAAATAAGGTGTTAAGATCTTGCTGAGTGGTAAGATACTATCGTGTCTCTAGATTGCTTTAAAGTATTCTGGTGGTGTATCGAGTTTATGTAGGAAATCAATCTAAACATAACCCTAGCACAACTATTCTCAGTATTTGAAAATTTTAAGTCGAACATAGTTAGTCAGACTATGTTCCACTGTCCCTAGGTTAAATATAGGTGACTAGTCTATATTTAGCCGAGGTTCGATAAAATTTTCAAATACCTAAATTAGGTATACTTGTGATATGTCCGTTGCTTTTGAGAAACTGTCCACTAAACAAAGGCAATGTCAAACCATTTAGCTGCAAGTCCCGCCCATACAAGACTTGTAACCTATGTTTTCACATTCCATTGCATAGAAGATAGTACGGGTAGATATGTGTGGAAAAGAAGTTTTAAGTAGTTCTAAAATAGTCCATACTTGGCCAGGATCACGAACTTTTAATAATGAAGGTTTCAGAAGAAAACTTTGATGAATGTATAGAAACTTCAGCTTTTGTAGATGATGGATTAGTTTGTCCTTTAGAAATCTCATATTTCTATTTAGAAATCGATAGATTGTGATGGGTTTTTGATATCATATGAAATGATATTGATGATGTGATGGAATAATTCCAGAGACCATTGCGCAAATCACAATGTCTCGGAAGTAGATTAGACCATTGTGCAATTCACAATGTCTATGAAGTAGATTAGACCATTGTGTGACTCAAAACATTTGAGAAATGATTAAGACCATTGTATCTATACAATGAGAAATGAATTAGACCACGGTTTCATTTATAGTGTCTATGGATGTAATAGAGACCACAGTGTCTTATAATGTCTTGGAAAATAGACGAGACCATTGTATCATACAATGTCTGGGAAATAGGAAAGACCATTGCAATTAATTACAATGTCTTGGACATAAAATGTTGGAGTAGAAACATGATTGGGAGAACGTGGTTGTGCCGAAATGCCCTAGAATAGGCATGTGCAGATATGTTTAGTCCATTGTTTAGATAAATGATTGAAAATAAACCGAGTTTATATATCAATATACTAATATGTTCATGTAGTATAAAATGCTTACGGGGAAATGCTCAATTATGTTTAGGGTACATATATCAATATGCAATTATGTTTGTGTAGCATAAAAATGTCTACGGGAAAATGCTCAAAATGGGTATATATCAATATACTAATATGTTTGTGTAGCATAACATGCTTACTAAGTCCATAATCGTCTGGAGGATGGAAGACACGGAGAGCGGAAGGCTATAAAAATGTTTTTGCTTGTAATTGTAGTTATAGTTTAGGTCTCAATTAGACCCGTTTCTCTATAACCATGGCTCTGGTACCAATCTGTAACACCCCCAATTCATGGATGCAGCGGAATTCAAACTGGATGTTACTCGACGGCACAATAGTCACGATAATAGAAAACGAACTCCAATTGAGTCGTTTTAAAAGATTTATCATTCAAATTGTATAAATATCAGAGATTACAAAATGAGGTCCCAAATGGTTCCATGTTTACAAATCACATTAAATGAGTTTTCGAATGATAATAAAATTTATAGCCCTCTTGAGTATCCGTGTCCTTCCGTGCCATCCTTGATCGTCATGAACCTGAAATACATGCTTGAGAGGTCAACACAAAGGTTGAGTGATATTCATAGAGTTTGTTTAATGTTTGAACACAATATGTTGGTAGTGTGAGCTATAGACTCACACCAATGTTTGGAAAACAAAACAGGTAGGCTACGTTATTATACGCCCGGTACGGTTATTAATTCACTAAGCTTATGACACCAAAACGTTAACGGGTACCAATATCGATCGACGGTTTTATCCTGGTAGGTATGTTGCTGTTATACCCATGTCTCAAATATTAATGCATTTGTATGAACGTATTCACTACAAATGGGATTCGTCAATCCCAATAGGCCTATTCACAATATTCGCGCTCACTATTTCTAGTGATTAAATGGTTCATAATAAGGGATCTCGGTTTAGCAAGGCTGGTACTTAGTCATAATAAAACAATCAGGCAAGCATACAATTTAAAAACATTGTGCTCGGTTAAAAATAGCATGTATTCCCCCCAAGGGTTTGTAAAACATTGAAGTAATGTAAAGTTGGGCTATGAACTCACCTTGGGATGTAGTGACGTAATGAACACAACTGTGCCAAGGTGTATGGCAGAATAGTAACATAAGTGATGTCAATAATTAGAGCGCAACGATACAGAATCGGCATAACCTAATGAATATAAGCTTGTCTCAAAACATAATACGCAGAAAGTAATCGATACGTATGAGTTTCAAAAGGTAGAGTGTTGTAGTTTTCGTGGAATATTTGTATCAATGTTTGTAAAAAGTTTAGTATCCCATTCGTGTGGTGGTATAAAGTCATAGACTCACACAAAACGCACGCCAAAGCACAAATCATATAGCATAAGTATGAAAGGTAATAAGCACGTATAAAAGAATAAACCGGTAATAAGTGATTTGTTATTAAGTCGTAAGTCCATTAAGAGTGCAATACATTAATCCTAAACCCTTGTAATATTATATATGTATTTGACATGGTACATGAGGTTTGTAACTTGAAGATTTGCTAAAACAAGCCCTATGTATGAGTTAGAAACTGAAATTCTAAAACAGTCCCAAAGATTGGAAAGTCTGCACAACTCAGTGAGTTATGGGCCTTAGGTAATTATATAGGGTGATAGAGCTATGTCTTGTGGTCGTTTCGCCGGGTGGCGCACCTCATAACTCATCCCGATGAGTAAATGAGAGCCAAAATGGCGAAAGGTGTCAAAATCTGCACACCAGATTTCAATCACAAAAAGCTCATGGTTCTGGTCATTTCTGGAGTTCGGCCCAGTTTTATGAAATGTAGGTAAGACATAAACGTAAATGTAGCCGCAAACGGCGCATCAACCAGAGATGTAGAACTCTAGATATCGCCGAAAAGGTGGGACTGCAGTGAGCTGTTCCAAACAGCTCATGTATGCAGTAAATAAACAAACAAAACGCACCCTATTATGCAGAAAATCAGTAGCAAACGTGCCCTATTTGGGGCTGTTTTGGCAGTTAACAGACACCCCTGGTTGGGCCGTTTTAGCAGCCAACAAACGCACCCTAGTTAGGCTGCGTTTCAGCAAACAAACACACCATTGCTGGGGCTGCGTAGCAGCAAGCAAATGCCCCTGTTTGGGCTGTAATAAGCCTATCCAAGCGCACCCTTTGGGTGGCTGTGACAGCAGACAAACGAACACCCTTGTAAGCTATGGTGTGGGTCAAAACAACAAAACCAAGCGCACCCTTTGGGTGTTGTGGTGTGGACTGAAATAAACCAAACGGACACCCTTTTTTTTGTTGAGTCGCTGCTGTGGTGGGTCGTAAGCAAAACAACACCCCTGTGTTAGTTTCCAGTCGAGAAGCAGAATCAAACAAATACCCTTGTGGGTTGGGTTCACCGAGCACAAATAAACACAACCCTCTTGGGTTGGTTTGAACCGTGCACAAACAAGCATCAAGCGCCCCTAGTCGGGATGTCTGACGCAAAAACAAACACATCCTTTGAGTATTTCCTTTCCAGCCGAAACACAACAAACACACCCTTCGGCTATGGCTGAAACTAACTAGTCAAAACCAAACCTACACCCTCTTGGGGTGTGCTGTTAGCGGCCAGGAACCAAACCAAACCAAGCTCAACCTTGGACTTCTTGGTTTAACAAAAGCAAACACCCCTTTTGGGTGAGATGTGACAGCAAGGCAAGCACACCCTTCGGGGTGGTATTTACCAGAACCAAACATAAAATAAAAACCAATGAAGCCAAGATAAGCTGGAATATTGACTAGAAGCAAATCCATACAATACCAAACCGTGACCCTTAGTGGTCTTGACCCGTACCCACACGGGTCTGACATGACTCATTCCAAACTACACTAACCCACGAATTTTGTTGATTCACCACACGATTTATTGTTAAAAACATGTTTTATTCTAGTTTATTTCCACGAAAAACTTGTAACGTTTTGATTCAATATTCGGATACAAGAATAAAAATGAAAAAGAGATGAAACAAGGTTGTGTTAATACCCAAAACGAGAGTGGAAGAGGTGGTGGCGGCGGTGGTTATCTCGAACCAAAATACACCCAAAACCAAGCCAACCTTTTGCAGATTTTTGTAAACCCAAGACCAAATAAACACCCACGCCCTTGTGGCGTTGATGTTGGTGATGGCGGTGGAGGATGAGGCGGCGTAGCAGCTTGGGAGAGAGGGAGGGAGGAGATAATACCTTTTCTTTGATAAGAGAGAGTGAGATGAGGAAGAGATAGATAAGATCTGATTTTTATCTTTCTCAATTAAAAGGCGGTGGTTAAGTAGGATAGGAATGGAAAGGTGGGCTTGTATTATTATCATACCGTGTATTTCGTGTCCCGTTAAGTTAAAATGTAACGCGATACCTCCGTTTGGTAATTGCGGGAAATATATTTCTTGAATCGTTATAATAATAATAATATAAAAAAATGAAATTATTGACTCCGATTAACAATTATCGAATTTAAACAATTACTAATGCGATGTCAGTACGCGTGCGGTGTCGTTTTTCAGGAAAAGCAATATAACCTCTCGTTAAATTGACAACGGTGAACATAATTGTTCATAAAGTAATAATTCGAATCAGAGTGAATTATTTAACTTGGGGAATTACCGGTTAACTATCGATTACAGTATTTGTTTTTACGTTACGGTAAAAGTGAAATAGTCAAAAGTCAATGTCAAATGGCAAAATAGTCATTTTGCCTTATGAAAATTTACGGGTTGCTACATATGTGTCAAAGCATAGTGAATCTTTGACCTTTGTAGAAATTCCACCATTAAATCGAATTCTTCATGTCCCTTTGCCTTTCTCAGAATAGCATATTTGTTATGGTCGCCCTTCAATTCAAGTTGAGCCATTTGAATGAACTTGTGTGAGATGGTTATGAATTACTCTAGAGAATAATGGGTTTATATGGAGTGATTAGCGAATAATTTTGTTTCGTAAAAGATATGCAAAGTGAGTTAAATTTGGAAGTTCCCCAATCGTGGTCAAAATTATCGGAACAAATTATTGACCGAGTCTGACAAGCAATTAAAAAACTTCCAATTTTGAATTTACCCTTCAGCAGAAATGAAAGTCAAATATGCTGAAGAATGGTCAACCATCAGCAGAATCAACCAAAAGTAAAAATATCTTCGGTCAATATCTTGGTTTTACTGTGCCACCCAACTCGCATTAATTATCGTAACGCCTAAACTTGGCTTATTTAATCACCCCGAATAACACATCTCAGTCATCAATTTACCCCAAATCATCTTTCAAACCCTAATTTTTCAATTAACCCCAATTCTCCACCAAAATCATGACATCAAACCCAGAAAGCTCAGATCACCATTCTTCTTCTATATCTTCAGAAGAAGATCTACCACCTTATCCAAGGGATCTTGATGGTTCTGACTATGAAAGAGAACTGAAGAAACGATGGGATGCACAAGAAAGACAATGGAATGCTCATAGGAAGGGTGAACCAAGCAATGTACCCATTCCTGCTGAGAGAGAGCTTGTCTCTCCCTTCATCTATACCTCTGATGAAGACTCTTCAGAGGAAGAAAATGAAGATCCAACCTTTCTTCCTCCTTCCACACTAGAGAGATCCCAACCAAGATCAAGTAAGAGGGATTCATCTCTTCCAACATCACAAAATTTGGTGTTGGATCTTCCTGCTCTAGGACCTGGTCTTCCACATCAAGAACATATTGGACAGAGCAAGAAGGCTGAGATCATACGTAAGGGAAAGGAGAAGCTGAAGTAGATGATTGAGGAATGTTGCCATGGAACAAAGTTCTTGAGTATTTTATTGACTTTGATTCATGAGCATCTTCACAGTCTTCCTTCTCTTCTTTTTACATTTTCATCTTCAGCTTCATCATTGTACTTGTCATAGCCTCAAGTATTTTGTAATAAGTGATAGAAGCTAGTAGTACTTAATTAGCCAAATGTTTAGGAATGGTCATTGTAACTCAGTTGTAACATTGAATGTAATCTGTAACTTGTTTCTTTGAATGAATGAAAAGATCTTCTTAATTAATCCACTGTGTAAGACCTTCAGCATTTTCAATTTATCAGTAGAAACCATGTTCAGCACTTTGACCACATTCCTTTGACTTCTGCTCTTGGTGACTTTAACATGAAGCTTATATTCTCAGAACATCTGTAAAACAGACATCAAACAAGCAAATACACCAAACAACTTGCAAACATATTAGTGGTTTAGTGTTAAAAATTATGCAAATTATACAAAATATACAAAGTTTACAGTCATCATCCTCCCCTGAGGCATATGCCTCCCCTGAGGCTTATGCCTCCCCTTAAACTTTGTAGTTAAGGGTTAAGCATTCCAATATGGACCACCAAATATTGAAACCTTGGTCCATCAAATGCTTTGGTTAACAAATCTGCCACATTTTCATCTATGTGAACTTTTACCACTTTAACCAAATGTTTCTCATAAGCATCCCTTATAAAGTGGTGTTTGATTTCAATGTGTTTGGTTCTATTATGAAAAACTGGATTTTTAACAATACAAATGGTACTTTGATTGTCAATGAAAATGGTAGTATTCATGAAGTTATACCCATAATCCAGTAATTGATTCTGAATCCATAGAACGTGTCCACAACAATTGGCAACAGCAACATACTCTGCTTCAGTAGTAGAGGTAGCAACAATGGTCTATTTCTTGCATTGCCAAGAAATCAGTCTTCTTCCAAGGAATTGGCAACCTCCAGTTGTGGATCTTCTATCCAAATTGGCACCAGCATAGTCACTGTCACTATAAGCTGCTAGCTGAAATGGAGACTCTTTGGGATACCAAAGACCTAAGTTTGGTTGGCCTTTAAGATACTTAAAAATCTTTTTGACAGCATTCATGTGAGAAGTAAGTGGAGTGACTTGGTGCCTTGAACATGCACTCACAGCAAATGTAATATCAGGTCTTGAGGCAGTCAAATACATCAAAGAACCAATCATTGACCTGTATAAATGAACATTCACAGGGAGATCAGGAGCAAGATTGTTCTTTGGTTTGGGAGCCTCATAGGGAGTAGTGGCAGTCCTGACATTCTCCATAGCAAACTTGGACAACATATCTTTTACATATTTCTCCTGATGTATGAAAATACCATCAGGTTTCTGCTGAACCTGTAAACCCAAAAAGAAAGTGAGTTCTCCCATGGCACTCATCTGAAATTCACCCTTCATCAGATCTTCAAACTCTCTACACCATGCTTCTTTGGTTGAACCAAAGATAATATCATCCACATACACTTGCACAAGAATAATATCCCTGGAATCTTTCTTGAGGAATAGAGTCTTGTCAATGGCACCTCTTCTGTAACCATTCTTCAGCAGAAATGTGGAAAGTCTAGCATACCAAGCTCGGGGAGCTTGATGAAGTCCATAGAGAGCTTTAACAACCTTGTACACATACTCAGGATGATCAGGGTCTTCAAATCCCTTGGGTTGAGTCACATAAACCTCCTCTTCAATCTCACCATATAAGAAAGAACCTTTAACATGCATCTGATAAACCATAAAGCCCATGTAAGAGGCATAGGCCAAAAATATCCTTATAGCTTCAACTCTGGCCACTGGTGCAAAGACCTCATCATAGTCAATGCCTTCCTCTTGTCAAAATCCTTGAGCCACTAGTCTTGCTTTGTTTTTCCCCACAATACCCCTTGCATCTCTTTTATTCTTCAGAATCCATTTTGTCCCAATGGCATATTTACCATCAGGAAGAGGAACCAAAATCCAAACCTGCTGATTCTTAAATTGCAGCATCTCCTCTTGCATTGCCTCAAGCCAACTTGAATCAACCAGTGCTTGAGGAACACTAGTTGATTCTATCTGAGAAAGAAAGCATGCAAACAGACAATGTTTGAAGTCTGTGTGATTGTTCCTCTTTTGATTGTAAACATAAGAGATGAAAGCAACTTCACCATATTTTGTATTCTTGACAGTGCTTCTAGTTCTAACAGGGTCTTTAGGATCTCCAATAATCTTTGATAGGGGATGAGCATTATGAATCCTTTTTGTAGCTGTAGGTGGAACATCAATTTTGGCATCAAGGTTGTTGACTGTAGGCCCAAACTCAGTATCATAAGAAGCTGAGTGAAACAAGCCAGGCTTTGGCTGAAAATTCCCAAGTTCAGAAGGACTTGGAAATCTTGTAAATGGCTTATCAAAGTCTGCTGAGACTTCAGTAGAGATGGGAGAGTGAGCATCAGCAGTATCAGCATCTGAGATCTTTTCAGTGGGAATAGGTGTGCCTTCAGCAGAATCATCAGCAGTATCCTTGTTTCCACTGACTGCTTGTGTTGATTGATGTAGGATAGCTTCAGTTTCATGTGTAACCTTTTCATGGAGTTTCTGAGCTTCCCTAGTAGCAGCATGTTCTTGCTTCTTCAGTCTTGTAAGATCCTCTGCATAATGTGACTCATCATCTTGTGCAGCAGCAGAGTGATTACATACAAAATGGTTAGGTGGAAAAGATGGTACAACAATAGTATTCTCTTCTGGCTCAGATTCACAGTCTGAGTCATCATCCATGGAACCTGCAGGGTTAGAGTTTGGATCTTTGGTACCTGCATTAGGATTAGAAGCATGCCTAGTATAACCCAAATAGTCAGTCAAATAATCTAGGTCAAAATACCAAGAATGGCCTTGTCCCTGAATATTAGGCTGATCTTCAAGAAATCTTAGATTAAGGGTCTCTTCTATCTTTTTAGCATTCAGATTATAAACCCTATGGGCCTTGTTATGAGCTGAATAATCAACTATATATCCCTCATCAGCTTTCCCATCAAACTTACCCAGTATATCAGTAGTATTCAAAATAGTCACTTTACATCCAAAAGGCTTAAGGTAATGTATGTCTGGAACTTTCCCAGTGAGAAGTTCATAAGGTGTCTTGACATGAAGTCTAGTGATGGATACCCTGTTCAAGACATAGCAAGCAGTACTTACTGCTTCAGTCCAAAACATTGTGGGTAGTTTGGAGTCTGCAAGCATTGATCTTGCTGCCTCAATGAGGGTTCTATTTTTCCTTTCAGCAACCCCATTTTGTTGTGGGGTTCTTGGAGTACTATAGTCCCTTATAATCCCCTTAGACTTACAGAATTCTATGAATACAACATTTTTGAATTCTGTACCATTGTCACACCTAATTCCTTTAACCTTTTTATTCAGCTGGTTTTCAACTAACATAATGAATTCTTTCAAAATTGGAGTTGTTTCATCTTTAGTTTTTAGAAAGAATACCCAGCAAAACCTGCTATAATCATCTGTGATAACCAGGCAGAAGTACTTGTGATCAATACTTCTAATAGGAGTTGGACCAAAGAGATCCATGTGCAGCAACTAAAGAGGTTCAGAAATGGTGCTCACAGCTTTGACTGCTTTGTAAGAGGCTCTGTGTTGCTTTCCCTTGTTGCAAGCAAGACAATTGTGTTCATTGGTGAAGAGTTTAGAAGGAAGGCCCTTAAGAAGACCAAGTTTGGACAACTTGTTAATAGTCTTGTAATTCACATGTGCCATTCTCCTATGCCATTTATTAGATTCATCTAGGGAAGCTTTGGCTACCAAACATGTTAGATCACCTTCTGGCTTGATATCATTCAGATTGAATGTGTATAAGTTGAAGGTTCTAGGAACTCTCAGCAATACAGTTGTGTCTTCTGGGAGTTTGAAGTCCTTGGAAAGTACAAGACACTCATCTTCAGAGAAGAAAACCTTATTCTTAGTGTCACAAATTTGTGATACAGAGAATAGATTAAAATGCTCCAGTTCCTTCACATAATAAACATTTTCAAAATCTAACAAGGGTGTCTTAATTGTTCCTTTCCCTGTAATTTTGCCATCTCCACCACCAAAGGTTACAGTGCCTCCTCCTTCTATGGGCTCAAAGTCATGCATCTTGTCCTTGTTCCCTGACATACTTCTAGAACAACCACTATCAACAATACCAACTTCAGTACTTTTCAAAGGATGTTCCTACAACAACAACAAAAATGATACAAAATTAGTACACATTGGAAACTCAAGTCATTGCTGACTTGAGCCTGCCTTGTGGATCATTAGTGATAGGCCATGTAGATGTTTTAGATCCACCATTGTTCTTGGGCCTGTAATGCATATTAGGTCCCTTCTTTGTCTAAGAACAACCTGCTGAGGGCTTCACAGCAGTATTCCATTTCCCACCACCATAATACATTGAGTCAAAGTGATTAGGCCAATAACCATTAGAAAAGAAAGAACTAGTGGGTCGAACATATGGTCTAGTACTGGTTCTTCTCCATGAAGAATGTGATTCAGCAGAATTGGGTTTCTGCTGATGTGGAACAAAAGAGGGTATTTCACTAACATTCTTCCACATTTGCCTAGGTGTCCTTTGACTAACACATTCACCCATTCTTTGCTCATGAAATGTACAATCCTTAATCAAGTGATATTTACTTCCACACACAAAACACTTCTTCCTTTTAGAAGATTTATTCAAACCAAAAGAAGTTCCATAACATGAAAAAGTATTCAAATCACCATGACAAACAGAATTGTTTTTAACAAAACCAAAAGTGTTATTATGCAAAGAATTTAAAAACAAGTCTTCAGTAGAAACTGTCTTGTTATCAGCAGCAACTCTAGAAAGCTTGTGGGGAGTCTTGGGTGATGTCTTTGGGTTGGTCTTGGGAATGGTCTTGGGCAGGTCAGACTTCTCACTTGAATCACAGCTAGCAAATGAGGTAGACCCTTCATCAGAAGACTTGTCACTGTCACAACAAGAGACAAAGTCATTAGATTTCACAATAGGGTCTGGCAAGTCAGTTGACTTTTTGCCATAGAGATGGTGTGATCCATCAAAGTCACAAGGTATAGATAGGTCAATAGGCATATGTTCCCCTCTTATAGGTCCAGGGACAGCATGTAAGTTACCTTCTTTGACAAAGTTAGCTAAACCTGCAGGTGTGGATTTACCTAGGTCATTTTTAGCCTCTAAACCAACATATTTTTGAAATCCCAAACCTATTTTAGAGTTCACAGCCTGACTACCATAAAGTTCCCTAGCTAGATTATCACCTGATATTAACCATTGTTTATTTCTAGCTATCTCTTTGTCTAACTTAACTAGTAATTCTTGTTTTTCCTTTTCCAGATCAGACTTCTCTTTTTCAGTACGTTTTAAGTCTATTTTAGCAACTTCTAAATCACTTTCTAGAACTCTTATTTTTTCATCATACTTAACTTGATTCTTTTGAAACCAGACTTTTTTGTTTTTCTACAGTTTTTAAAGCCATTTTATATGACTCTAATTCAACATAACACTCATTGTATTTTGGTTTCAATTCATCAAATTCTTGTTTAAGCTCATTGCATCTTACACTACATCCAAACACACAGTTGTGTACCTGAGAAATTCCCATCAAGGAGACTTGCTCCTTCTTGTCTTCTGAAGATGAGTATGCCAGCAGATTCACTTGTGAAGAAGTAGAAGCTTCCTCTCCAGCAGGTTCATGGTCAGCCCAATCAATTTGGTGATCCAGAGTCACCATAGCCTTTGGAGGTACAGTCTTGGTATTCCCTGCTTCCACTGGATAAGAGCCATATCTAACTTCATCTCCAGCCTTTCTCTCCTTACATTCTCTTGAAAAATGTCCCACTTGACCACAAGTGTAGCATTTAACCTTCCTTCTATCAAACCTTGCTGCTTCTCTTCCATTAAAACCAAACTTCCTTCCAGACTTGGCTTCAAACCTCTTAATGTTCATGGAGATCATTGCAATCCCATTTCAAGTGCATCTCCTCCATTTCCAATGGATCTACCTGTTCAAAATCCTCATAAGCGAGAAACTGCTGATGTTCATATTTAGCCACAAATGAATGAATAATATCCTCCAACACACTACTGGATTTTGGTTTAGGAGCAGATTGAGTATGAGTTTGAGAAGATGCTCCTGATGAATATGAACTTGAGGCTTGATGCACAGGTTTTGTAGAGGCACCAACAAATGCAGAATGAGTGGATGGACGAATGGGACTTCTAACATCAGGCTCAAGGGATTTAAGCCTATTGTAGAGGTCATCAAAGGACATCATGTCCAACCCACCTTTGGTCTTGAGAGCAATACAAACTTGTAACCAAGATGGCAGCAGAGATCTCAGAAATTTAACATTACAGTCCTCATTATCGGGTCTAGCCTTCAACTGATTAAGTTGACTTAATATTTGATGAAACCTGTCATAACCCTTATGAATTCCCTCTTCTTCAGATATATGAAATTCTTGGAACTTTTGCTTCAGCATAGACTTCTGCAACCTTCTTGATTCATCATTCCCACCAAATCTTGCTTTTATAGCCATCCAAATGTCCTTGGCATCCTCCATAAAATGGAAGTCACCCATGTGGTCATCTGGTATAGCTTGGAGCAGAATTGTTCTGACTTTGCTCTCCCTCTGCACAGCCAGAATCTCTTCAGCAGTTTTAGGACCTACAATAGTAACAACTCCATCGGCATCTGTAACATGCTTCTTCAGACTATTCCCCTTTTTGACAACCTCCCACAGATTCCAATCAATGTTTGTGATCCAGTTCTGCATCTTCATGGACCACAGATGATATTCTTCAGCATTCTTCAAGTATGGAAACTTAGCATTACTGTTGGAGAGGTTGAGTTGTTGAAGAGAAGTGGTGTTAATGTTCTGGGTTGTATCAACATCATCATCAGATCCAGGCATGTTTGTTGATTTGTTTGGATTTTTAAGGTGTAAGATTTGTGTTTCTTAGTATGACAGAGACTCTCTCGAGGCTCTGATACCACTTGTTGAACCTATAAGACCTTGATAGATCTTTTTGAGCACTCTAGAATCGTTAGTAATGTCACTGTAATCAATAACACACTAATAGACAATCTTTGCAACTTGTATTTATAAAGCAGAAACAAAACACAAGCTTGATACTAAGAACTCTTGATCCTCTATGGATCTTTTAATTATATTAAGAGTATTCACGAAAAGTTATTCAATACATAATCATGTGTTCCTTTTATACACAAGGAACCCTAAACCGTTTATCAAGAAACGTATATTCTAAAAACTTCTAAAAGATATGCATTATCACTTCCTAAATAAACTCATGCATATCCAAACTACATTACATAAAATACGGAAATACGATATCCGCAGAAACTAATAATGCTGAAACTAGTCTTCAGCAGATACACTGCTTCAGCAGGAACTAACTCTTCAGCAGTATCTTTCAGCATAAACAGCAGCAGAATTCTTACTTCACAGAATTCCCAACAATATCCCCACACCTAACATTATAACCCTTTAAAAGACCTCTTTGATAGTTTATTCTAGGTGCTTACGCCAAGTGGTGGAGGTTTGATCTTTTCCCAAGCATATGGTAATCTATTTGCTATGACAGGTAGTGAGAGATGTTTTCCATTTCCTTATTGTGATATATACTTTATTACACCCGAGAGATGTGAGTATCTAAACACTATTTGTGAGGTGCTAGTGTATGACCTCCGTGCTTGTCTTTGGTCTTTAGTGGAATGATTATTTGTTGTAATTACTTTTATATTAGTGTTAAATGACCCCTAACTTGTATTTTGATTAGAATAAAAGCGCATTTGCTTGAGGACAAGCAAATCTCAAGTGTAAGGGTATTTGATAAGACAAAAAATGAACCGTTTTTAAGGGGTCATTTAAGCCCGAATTCGAATTTATTTGATCAAATAATGCCCTAAATCGTTCCTTTTGTCATTTTAGGTACTTTTGGAGAGAAATCTGGAAAAGGAAGCATTTTGGACGTTTTTGGAGCATAAAAGTGAAGAAAATGGCAAAGTCTCAAATTTTCTTCCTGGGAACAGTACCTGACGGCGTCACACATTCCTTAATGACGGCGTCAAGAGTAACACAAGAAGTGGAAGTGGATAAAATCCATGACGGTCCAGTGAAAACGTGACGGCGTCACCCAAGGCCGTCATGGTTCAAGAGTTGGTGACGGCCCAGAACTAATTTACACATGACGGCGTCAGAATTGGATCTAGGCAATACGATTTCATCATAGGCGGCGAGTTGACGGCATCACAGATTCCTTCTTGACGCCGTCACCTTGTAAAATCTATATATAGATTTCCAAATTTTATTCATTAGAGTGTAACTTGGAGGGTGCAACTTTGAGGAAACCCTAGGTCGAATTTTCTAGCTTTTTCAAGGGTTTCAACCCTTTGAATCCTTCATGTTTTAATTGAGATAAGTACTCTTTCAATTCAATCAATATGACTATGTGTTGTTTGAATATATCTTACGCTTGTGTTATGGAGTAATGGGGAAGAACATCATATTATTACCCCCATATGTATGTTAATCTTAAAAGTACTCCAAGTGTTTTGATTATCTTAATTCGAGTCATTAGATTAGTTTATTTTAAAGTATGTAAAGATTCAAGTGTAAGGGGAATGTTCATTCCTTATGATGTGTTATTTTGGATGGTAGGGTAAGAGTGTATGCAACAAAAAAAAAAAAAATAGAAAAAGAAAAGAGAAAAACATACGGACTACCATCCCGTTTCATTCTATGTTCATTTTAAGTTTTTGTTATTTTTGATTTATTAGCTTAAGTCGAGTCTAGTCTTGGCTTTGCAACGCCATATTGTACATGTAATTAACCAAGATGATTAACTCGCCACCAGTAAAGATTGCCTATATCCAACAAAACCGTATATTTCATATCCCTACACCTAACGTTATAACCCTTCAAAAGACCTCTTTGATAGTTTATCCTAGGTGCTTACGCCATGTGGTGGAGGTTTGATCCTTTCCCAAGCCTATGGTAATCTATTTGCTATGACAGGTAGTGAAAGATGTTTTCCATTTCCATATTGTGATATACACTTTATTACACCCGAGATATGTGAGCATCTAAACACTATTTGTGAGGTACTAGTGTATGACCTCCGTGCTTGTCTTTGGTCTTTAGTGGAACGATTATTTGTTGTAATTACTTTTATATTAGTGTTAAATGACCTCTAACTTGTATTTTGATTAGAATAAAAGCACATTTGCTTGAGGACAAGCAAATCTCAAGTGTAAGGGTATATGATGAGGCGAAAAATGATCCATTTTTAGGGGGTCATTTAAGCCGGAATTTGAATTTATTTGATCAAATATTGCCCTAAATCGTTCCTTTTGTGATTTTAGGTACTTTGGGAGTGAATTCTGGAAAAGGAAGCATTTTGGACGTTTTTGGAGCATAAAAGTGAAGAAAACGGCAAAGTCTTAATTTTCCTTGCTGGGAACAGTACCTGACGGCGTCAAGAGCAATTTTATGACGGCGTCAAAGCAAGGCCGTCAAGAGTAAAAGTGGTGACAGCCCTGAACAGAAATACACATGACGACGTCAGATTTGGATCTAGGCAGTCCGAGAATATTTTTTGCGGCAGGTTGACGGCGTCAGAACTTTCTTCTTGACGCCGTCACCTTAGGAAATCTATATATAGTCTTTGTAATTTTCATTCAAAAAAAGAGGAGAATTTTAGGGTCGACTTGAATAAACCCTAGCTCGTGTTTAACAGTATTTTCAAGGGTTTTCACCCCTTGAAACCCTTCATGTTCAATTAAGATAAGTATCCTTTCAATTCATTCAATATGTCTATGTGTTGTTTGAGTATATCTTACGTTTGTTTTGATTTTAACATGCTAGGCTAGATCTTTTGTGTGTTTGCTTAGATGTAATGAAACCTAGATGTTGATTATAGGTTGATTACTTGTTTATAGCTGTAATGGATGAATGATTTCGATGTTAGGCTTATGAAAACTGGCAGACTTCCATAGTGTAACTTGCTTGAACGTCTTAAGAAACATGAACCAATGCGTACTAGGTTTTTATGGTTGTATTTAATGCGTGAGCGAATTCTAGTGATCCCATGTTAGGAGCTTTTTGTAGGCTCGACATAGGAGTGAAGTAGGAGCTTATAGAGTTGGGGAAGTACGTACGCCACCCCACGAATGGTATTAAGGAATATAACCCGTCATCCACGCAACTGTAACAGACAATTAACTTGTAAAAGATATCTAGGGAGTAGTGAAATCTAAGTAAACACAATTCTCCCATTTATTGTTCACACCACTAGTTTAATTAGCTTTATTTTCATTTTTGTTATTTTATTTTGATTGCATCTTAGTTATTGGGTTAGTTGACTAGCAACTAATTCCGCCCACTCTTCCAATACCCGAGATTTTTACTTGCTTTTATAAAAATAGAAAAATAAAAAAAGAATCATCCCTCATCTCTAGACCTAGTTCTTAGGTTTTCTAATCCTAGCGACACTATTCCTGAGTTGAACGATCAATCCCCCGGTACTTGTCACTATACTATACTACAACGATCAGGTACACTACCTGGTGGGGGTTGTAAGCTTCTCAAGATCCCTCAAGAGGTAAAACCTGGTGCGATTCCCACGTATCACACACCCTTAACGCAGACCCACAGTGTGTTAACGTAAGCTTTAACGTAAAAAAGTGAAACCTTAACGTGGGATTATAGTCAACACACCTTATGCTCTAAATAAATAGATGGAGGCATACTCCGTATGGTGCTTGAAAGGACAATAAAGAGATTGAAACTTTATTGGTGGTTCAATAATGTTTGTAAGACTGAACGTAATAAGGTGTTACCCCTCGCCCCCAAAACTTGTTCAGTCTAGGCCATCGGACGAGTCTCCCTTGTTACTTGTGGACTAACCAGACGCGTCCTCCCCCTATCCACCCAATTCATTTGGTCTGCATGCTGATCAAATGAATTAAAGAAAATGAAAAGAAAAAAAGTATGTCAAATGGCTATTTAAAAAAACAAACACATTTTAGTTTATTGAAAAAAATCGACATTGATAGCGCCCTAATTATACATATTTTCGGGCATGATATTATATGTTTTATGATCATTTATTGTGAACTTTCGATACCTAATAGTATGACATGTGTGCAGGTTCACTCACGGATGCTCTGAAACAAGAAACATCAATAACACAAGTATTTCAGCAAATAAATCCAATAAACATGAAGTCTACAATATAAGTCCAAATATCCTAGCCAAGTGCGCCGGTTTTCCTCTTATGTGCTCCGTACTTGCTCGCTCGGTCAATAAAAGTCAAGAAGAAATATTTAATAAAAGTGTGCCCGTTTTGTATTTGAAGTGCGTCGTACTTCCTCAGCAATTATGAAACTTTGGCGCCAAGAAAACAGCTAAGTGCGTCACACTTACAATTGAAGTATGCCGTACTTCGCCTATCAGATGCCTATTAATAGAGCTCATTTGCAAGCATTTGAACTCTCCACTCTATAAACAATTTTCCAAAGAAGTCAGAAGAAGAAGTACAAAGTAAGATTGTGATTCAGAGCCATAAGCAAGGGTAGAAAGAATCAAGCAAGGGGCTAACATACTCTTTGGTGTAGAACTCTTGGTTACTTGTGACACTAGTGTAATCCATTTGATTAATCCAATCCGTATGTTTCTTGTTTACTATTCTATCATTACTGTTATCATGAACTCATTAGCCATGAGAGGTGATGCGTGGTGACTGCACCAGGCTTTACCTCTCAAGGGATCTTGAGAAGCTTACAACCCCCACCAGGCAGTGTACCTGATAGTTGTAGTATAGTATAGTGACAAGTACCAGGGGATTGATCGTTCAGCTAGGAATAGTGTCGCTAGGATTAGAAAACCTAAATACTAGTTCTAGAGATGATGGATGATTATTTTTGTATTTTTATATTTTTTAGAAAGCAAGTAAAAATCTCGGGTTTGGAGGATTTGGGCGGAATTAGTTGCTAGTCAACTAACCCAATACTAAAGATGCAATCAAAATAAAATACTAGAAATGAAAATAAACTAAATTAACTAAGGTTGTGAGCAATAAGTGGAGAAATTATGTTTACTTAGATTTCACTACTCCCTAGATATCTTTTATACGTTAATTACTTGTTATAGTTGCGTGGATGACGGATTGTATTCCTTAATACCATTCATGGGGTGGCGCACTTAATTCCCCAATCCTATGAGTGCCTACTTCACTCCTATGTCGAGCCGGCTAAGAAGCTCCTAACATGGGATCATTAGAATTTACTCATGCATTAAATACAACCAATAAAACCTAGTGCAATTAAATACAACCAATAAAACCTAGTGCACGTCAGTTCATGTTTCCTAAGACGTTCAAGCATGTTACCATTTGGAGATCTGCCAGTTTTCTTAAGCCTAACATCGAAATCATTCATCCAATACAACCATAAACAAGTAATCAACACATAATCAACATCTAGGTTTCATTAGATCTAAGCAAACACAAGATAGATCTAGCCTAGCATGGTGGAATTAAGACAAGCACAAGGTATAGACAACCAACACATAGACATATTGATTGAATTAGAAGAACACTTATCTCAATTACACATGAAAGGGTTCAAGGGCTGAAAACCCTTGAAAAACCTGTAAAATTCGTAATAGGTTCGGCTTTAGGGTTTCTCCAAACTTCTCCCTCTTTATGAATGAAAATTAGAAAACTATATATAGAAAACTAAGGCTGACGGCGTCAAGACCAAATAGGTGACGCCGTCATCTCGCCGCCAAAATACTTCTCGGACTGCCTTGATCTACATCTGACGCCGTTATGTGTTATGGTCTTCCAGGCCGTCACGTGTTTTACTCTTGACGCTCTACTTGTGACGCCTTCACGTTTGCACTGGGCCGTCATGCAATTTACTCTTGACGCCGTCAGGATGTTGCTCTTGACGCCGTCACCTACTGTTCCCAGCAAGGAAAATTAAGACTTTGGCGTTTTCTTCACTTTTATGCTCCAAAAACGTCTGAATTGCTTCCTTTTCCAAATTTCTCTCCCAAAGTACCTAAAATCACAAAAGAAACGATTTAGGGCAATATTTGATCAAATAAATTAAATTCCGGGCTTAAATGACCCCCTAAAAGTGGTTCATTTTTCGCCTCATCATATACCCTTACACTTGAGATTTGCTTGTCCTCAAGCAAATGCGCTTTTATTCTAATCAAAATTCAAGTTAGGGGTCATTTAACACTAATATAAAAGTAATTACAACAAATAATCATTCCACTAAAGACCAATAGACAAGCACGGAGGTCATATACTAGCACCTCACAAATAGTGTTTAGATACTCACATCTCTCGGGTGTAATAAAGTATAAATTACAATATGGAAACGGAAGATATCTCTCACTACATGTCATAGCAAAATAGATTACCATAGGCTTGGGAAAGGATCAAACCTCCACCACATGTCGTAAGCACCTAGGATAAACTATCAAAGAGGTCTTTTAAAGGGTCGTAACGTTAGGTGTAGGGATATGAAATACACGGTTTTGTTAGATAAAGGAAGTTTTTACTGGTGGCGAGTTAACAATCTTGGTTAATTACATGTACAATATGGCGTTGCTAAGCCAAGACTAGACTCGACTTAAGCTAATAAATGAAAAATAACAAAAGTATAAAATGAACATAGAATAAAAAGGGATGGTAGTCCGTATGTTTTTTCTCTTTTCTTTTTCTATTTTTTTTTTCTTTTTTTCTTGTTTTTTCGATTTTTTCGATTTTTTTTTTTTTTTTTTTGCATACACTCTTATCCTACCATCCAAAATAATACATCATAGGGATTGGAAATTCCCCTTACACTTGAATTTTTACATACTTTAAAATAAACTAATCTAATGACTCGAATTAAGAAAATTAAAACACTTGGAGCACTTTTAAGATTAACGTACACATGGGGGTAATAAATGATGTTCTTCCCCATTACTCCATAAAATAAGTACTTTACCCATGAGTCCCAATCGTCCCAAAACAATATGTACAAGGATATGACTCGACTTAGCAACCATGTAATCAATTAGATAGTTAACTTAGGGTTTAACAAATAACTATAATGCACTAAAAATGAGTGCATACACGGAAGGCTAAGGCGATTTGGGTGTACATTTAATTGGGGTGTAACAAATTCTTCCTTTAAGTAAAATGCTTAAAGTTAGAAACGAAAAGATAGGCTCGGAGGGGTGTACTAGGGGTTTCGTGTACTAAAAATGAGTACAACGCTAAGGTGTGGGAAAAATTAATTGACTTAACTAGCCAAGTAATATGACTTAAATGGTCAAGTAATTATGATACGGGTTTAACACAAGGGTGATCCTAATGCCTCTTATCATGTAGTAAATCCTACTACATGAATGTAGTCTCACTAGCGGTCTCGGGATGCATCACTAATGCAAGTTCTAGAATCTAAATGCTACCGGTACACTCATAAGCACTAATAATAAATGATTTTCCTATCAAATCTAAAGGCGAACCTCACATATTTGGGTGGAAAATTTTTCTGAATATACGGTTATGTGCTAGTCATACAATCTCTTATCCATGAGACGCTTGCTATGGCTAAAGTTTCACTCCTAAATGTTGTAAAAAATTTTAAATTTGGCGCTAAAATTGCACTAACAAGTATTTCTCATAGTTTTATTACACATCTACCATTAAACAAAACAAACTCAAGCGAAAGTGTATTTGTAAGGTATTATCATTTTACCCTCCCCTTACACTTAAGATGAACATTGTCCCAATGTTCAAGTAAAGAATGTAAAAGTTAAATAAGTAAAACAAATGAACTCAAATACTCCCCTGATTCGCTCGGTATGGATAATAAGGTGGCCAGGTTAAATCTTCCTCCAAGAAAATGAACAATCAAAGCTTCCCTTCCAGAAAAATAAATCATCTTCTTGTCATACATAACCTGTAAATCCTGAGAAAACAAACAAAGCAACCTCGCATAAAATCGGTGGCAATCTATATAAGTTACTAAATCCTAGAAAACAAAGTAAGATATAATGCTTGTGGAATGAAGTTTGCAGATTTCCTGGAGATTATAAAACTTAATAATTCACAAAAACTTTAAAACTCCGTTAGAAAAACAAAACCGGTAAAATTTCCTGGTTTTTACACGTGACGCCGTCAAGAGTAATCTCGTGACGCCGTCAGAAGTGACCTGCAGAAATTCTTATGTTAAGTTTCCGGAAAATTTCTGGAAAAACTTGGTCCTACTTCCTGGAAAATCCTGCAAAACTTCATTATGACTCAATACAAGCATTTGACTCTAACAAATACGAATATACATGTTCACTTAATATTGTGGAGAATCATGATCAGTTTGTTTCTTAAAAACATATTTGGGGTTTCCCCTTACACTTATCTTTTGCAAAAATACTTTTAGGTGGAGTTAAGACTAGGCCAAAACAACAAAGTAAAGTATTTCCACTATTTAGTTTAGAAACATGATCTACCAACAATAAAAATAAAGCATGCATACGGAAGCAAATAACAAATAATCAAACAAAATAAAATCACACAAAGCATGGGTTGCCTCCCAAGAAGCGCTTTTCTTTATTTACGAGTCTTGTAGCTAGACTCAAGGTCATGGGTTACTACGTGACTTCATTGTTGGTTTCACTCTCTGATTGTAAATATTCTTTGTAGAAACCAATCGCCTTTTTCTCAATCGCTCTTATAATCCTAAGGGCAAATTCCTTATCGACTTTATACTTTGGTCCTAGAGCTAAGCAATCTTTGTAGAAAAGACTCCTCTTTTCCCATACATAATCCATGCCCCTTTTCTTATCCTCTTCATTGATGTCCTCAAAAGCACCAACGTTATCCTTATCAAATCGGGATATAAAGCGAAATTCTTTCATTCTATTAGGCATCATATAAGTGATCCTATCGGTGTTACTTGCAAATTGGTTTGTCCCTTCTATCTCATCATATTCTAACTTTGACTCCTCAACAAACGGTTTGCCAAACACGACATTGGACAATCGACAATCAATAACATTAGCAAGATCTTCCACAATCATAAAGTCGGTGATAAAAGTGAAATTCCCAACAAAGATATGTAAACCTTTAACTCTCCCGACAAAGTTACAAACTCCACCGGGGTATTTGGGATCTCTTCTAGGTTCGAGTCTTGTTTTCACTATATCATTATAAACATTTGAGGACATAATGTTGATTAGGGATTTAAAGTCAATGTAAGCATTTTCAACGTGTCTGTACCCAATCATACATGGTATTTTAGCATTCTTAGGATCGCCTCTCTTTATCTTAGGTTCGATTATAGTGAAAGGAGATCGCGGGTTATCAATAAGATCATTATAATATGCAATCTCCTCCTTAGTGGGGTATAGATTAAAGTAATCATTAAGCTTCGGATCTAATTCCCCCTCTTCTAGTCCCTCAACAACATTCACAAAGTCATTAGGTCCAAGGTCCTCATTTGAATACAAGGCGGACGCTAGGTCACTAAATGCATGTTCGAGCTCAACCTTAATCAACCTATTAAGCTCTCTAAGTTCCCTAATCTCACTCTCAATTTGTTCACGTAACACAGCCACTTCTCTAGGGGAAAGGGGTGGATGCGCGCTTTCCATAATGGTCAACGGAATAGTCAATGAATTTAATTTACTAACAAAGGCACAAAGAAAAAGATAGACTAAAGAAAACCTAAAAATAAAAATAAAATCTTACTAGAAAGGAATCTAGCAAGTAGACCTAATAAAAAGAGATTCTAACCTAGACAATAACTATTCCCCGGGCTGCGGCGCCAAAAACTTGATGCGTGGGGATTGCGCCAGGCTTTACCTCTCAAGGGATATTGAGAAGCTTAATACCCCCACCAGGCAGTGTACCTGATCGTTGTAGTATAGTATAGTGACAAGTACCGGGGGATTGATCGTTCAGCTAGGAAAAATGTCGCTAGGATTAGAAAACCTAAATACTAGTTCTAGAGATGATGGATGATTATTTTTGTATTTTTATATTTTTTAGAAAGCAAGTAAAAATCTCGGGTTTGGAGGATTTGGGCGGAATTAGTTGCTAGTCAACTAACCCAATACTAAAGATGCAATCAAAATAAAATACTAGAAATGAAAATAAACTAAATTAACTAAGGTTGTGAGCAATAAGTGGAGAAATTGTGTTTACTTAGATTTCACTACTCCCTAGATATCTTTTACACGTTAATTACTTGTTATAGTTGCGTGGATGACGGATTGTATTCCTTAATACCATTCATGGGGTGGCGCACTTAATTCCCCAATCCTATGAGTGCCTACTTCACTCCTATGTCGAGCCGGCTAAGAAGCTCCTAACATGGGATCATTAGAATTTACTCATGCATTAAATACAACCAATAAAACCTAGTGCACGTCAGTTCATGTTTCCTAAGATGTTCAAGCATGTTACCATTTGGAGATCTGCCAGTTTTCTTAAGCCTAACATCGAAATCATTCATCCAATACAACCATAAACAAGTAATCAACACATAATCAACATCTAGGTTTCATTAGATCTAAGCAAACACAAGATAGATCTAGCCTAGCATGGTGGAATTAAGACAAGCACAAGATATAGACAACCAACACATAGACATATTGATTGAATTAGAAGAACACTTATCTCAATTACACATGAAAGGGTTCAAGGGCTGAAAACCCTTGAAAAACCTGTAAAATTCGTAATGGGTTCGGCCTTAGGGTTTCTCCAAACTTCTCCCTCTTTATGAATGAAAATTAGAAAACTATATATAGAAAACTGAGGCTGACGGCGTCAAGACCAAATAGGTGACGCCGTCATCTCGCCGCCAAAATACTTCTTGTACTGCCTTGATCTACATCTGACGCCGTCATGTGTTATGGTCTTCCAGGCCGTCACGTGTTTTACTCTTGACGCTCTACTTGTGACGCCTTCACGTTTGCACTGGGCCGTCATGCATTTTACTCTTGACGCCGTCAGGATGTTGCTCTTGACGCTGTCACCTACTGTTCCCAGCAAGGAAAATTAAGACTTTGGCGTTTTCTTCACTTTTATGCTCCAAAAACGTCCGAATTGCTTCCTTTTCCAGATTTCTCTCCCACCCAAAGTACCTAAAATCACAAAAGAAACGATTTAGGGCAATATTTGATCAAATAAATTCAATTCCGGGCTTAAATGACCCCCTAAAAGTGGTTCATTTTTCGCCTCATCAAGAGGCTAAACCTCTTGTGATTGCTTGAATATGTAAATATAATGAAGTGATGTTATGATTATGTTTTGATCTTTATCAATTTCAAATTTATGCTGTGAACTATTATATCTTTAGTCTTGCTATGTTTGTTTGTCAAATCTAATTGATTATAACCTATTGGGATAGGTCGAAAGAACCAATTTTTTATAAGCAATTCTAGGAACTTGTCTGTGTTTTTAGCCTTTAGTTGGAGGAATCGGCTTATGAGAGTTGGTAATAATCTAGACTTAAAGTATAATACTATCTAGAGAGAAATCTCTTGGTGGATAAGCATGAATCTTGAATTGAACCTAACAATTTATGAAATTGATCTTTTGACGAAAATATCTAAGTTGTAAGTTGTGCACCATTCTTATTATTAAACTAAGATCTAGCATAAGTATTGTTACTAAATTATATAAGCTATCCAAGCAATCATTTGTTTTATCATTTGAATTTTCCCTATTACACTAAATTGCTATTTGTTGAAATATTGTTTTGCTTACTAATCATTTCATACTTAAATCGAACGAACTAAGTCCCTATAGGTACGACCTGGTCTTGCCTTAAGTTCTTATACTACATACGTGGGTTATACTTTACCAGTGTGTTTGGTCTATTAAAATCGGTAAAACTAGTAATATAAATTTAAAGCTTTCCTTACACATCAAAGTTTTTAGCGTCGCTGCCGGGGACTTAAATCTATTCCTTAAGTATTTTCTAAGTGAATCTAGCAAAACAAAACCTTATTCCCTTTTTAAAACATCATCATGCACATTTCTGTGACATCTGTTGCAGAAAGGCCGACACACAATCACTCTTGTGTGACGCACTCAATCATAGAACATACAATACCGCCATACTTGTCACCAAGTATGATGCACTTAATTAAATCCGTGACGTTTTTCCTAAAACCTCACAAACTTTCAAATCGAATCATAATAAAAATCCAAAAAGAATCACTTATTGATCGATAGAAACTTCTGTCTTTCAAAACAATCATCTCGGTAATACTAAGACCGCCGTACTTAATCCTAAGTACGTCGACCTTATCACTCTAGCAAAAGTATGCCGCACACATCTCTGTGTACGTCACACTCACTTTCTTAGAAAATGAAATTTGTCTCACTTGATTTAAATTTCGCTCTATATTGTGTTTTGGATGCACACTCGTTCATCTGAAACTGATCGTATTTCACCTCTATCCGAACCTGACAGAACTTTGAATAAAAGAAAACAGAATAACAAAAGAGTTCCTATATCTCGAAAAGACGAAAGGCCCGAACAACCTTATGTTATCCACACACCCATTGATGATTTCTATAATTTCAAAATTTTCATTAAGTTCATTGAATTCTACGATCCAATGGGTAACGCTGATAATGAACCCATGTGGGCTAACGATCGTATCATTGCACCTACTCCTGGACCAGCTATTACCATTCCTGAAACCGCAAATGAGATTGCGATAAGAGGAAATCATTTAACTCTTACCAAAGCTAACCAATTTGATGGTCGAACCAAAATTGATCCTCACAAACACATTCATGAATTCCTTGGAGTTTGTGATATGTTTAAATACGAAGCTACCAAAACCGAAGCGGTAAGACTCATGATGTTTCCTCTATCTTTAACGGGAGAAGCTAAAACTTGGCTTGATGAAGGAACTATTGAATCATGTGACGAGCTTCGCATTGCTTTCGTTAGTAGATTTTTTCCACCAGCTCTATTCGATCGACTTCTCGGAGAGATCCGAGGATTCTCACAACATGAACGTGAAACCCTCACCGAAGCTTAGCTTCGAATGAAAGAATTGCTAAGGAATTGTCATGGACACGGTCTGACAAAAGGAAATATAATCAAAATCTTTTACCATAGTCTTGATGAACAAACTCAAGAAGCTTTAAATGTTGCAGCCGATGGTATATTTCTCTATATGACACCAAATCAAGCATAACAACTTCTCGAAGACAACGTCTTACTTAAGCTCGATTGGGCTAAAGATCAAAAACCTAAAACCGCCATTCGTAAAATTGCTGCTTTCACCGATGAAGGTAGTAGTAATATGATATTGACAAAATTATGGCCCGAATGGACGCCATGGCCCTAAAAATGGATGCTCAGTACAGAGAAATGAAAGAAAAATGTGAAACTTGTTATCATTGTGGTGGAAATCATTTAACCACAAATTGTAATGATGATGACACACCTCTGTCTCATGAAGAGGAAGCCAAATTTATGCAATCATTTTGACGTACTAAATTCTTATGATAACTATAGTGATCGCGAGCGAGATCAAGATAGATGGCGACCTAGTGAAAGATCAGAATATAACCAAGAATCTTCCAGACAAACGAATGCTAATGAAAAACCAGACTTACAAAAACAATTGAGTGAATTTATAAAAGCACAAAAATCGACAAACACTTTTGTCAAAGAAACATTCATGGACCTCAAAGATAAACTAGAGTCCACAACCAAAAACACCAAGCCTCATTTCAGAATTTAGAAGCTAAATTCGACAGACTTGATGACAAGCAATCTTATCGAGCTTCTGGACCCCTTCCTAGTAATACTCAACCTAATCAAAGGAATAGCTCATCTGGAAGCAAACCTTATCAACCACTACAAGCTCGTCATGAGCATGTGAAAGCTATCACAACCAGAAATGGTACATCATATGAACCACCACCTGATCCTAGTCAAACTCAACCTGCCGATGAAGTTTTCACTGATGACGAAGAAAAGGATGAACCGATTCCTCAAAAGAAAACTAAAACAACAACACCGGACACACCTGTTAGACGACACCGCATTGGAAGAGGCTGTACAAAATGGAGTGTTGGGTTTTTAGATTCTACTGCTCAGAATTGAACTAAGTGTCAAACTGCTGCTGATACGAATCTGCTGCTAAGGATAATGAATCTGCTGCTAGTGTTATCAATCTACCACTGTGTGAAACTACTGCTGAAGAGTCTGCTGCTGAAGAGATAGAGTTGTATACATGAGTGGATAATTATAGAATAGATCATGTGTATATCTTATACGTTTAGAATATTCTTATCTTGTATAGAAAGTAATTGTAAACCTAATAGGACTCCTTGGCCTATAAAAGGAGGTGCCTAGGGTTAGAGTAGGAACGTATTACTTTGTTCTCGTTTTCACTTCAAGGTTGTAAAACCCTAGCATTGTCGAGTGCTCGTATAATAAATATATTGAAGTGTTGATAGTTATTATAACTGTTCTTCTTAAGTTAAGCTTTAATATTCCGCGTTATAGCTTAAGTGTTAATTCAAGTCAACTTCTATAAAGATCGTTTGCTCAACTGGGTTCAACAAGTGGTATCAGAGCTTGTGATCTAGAAGTTGTAATCAAGAAGAATTTGTTCCTTACAAGTTTACTGTTCCAAATCAATTGCTGAAGATGAGTGACGACACACACATGGTAACTGCTTCAAATGTTCCCATGCTCAAGCCTGGAGAGTATGAGCTGTGGAAGATGAGGATTAGACAGTACATTTGCATGATTAACTTCAACATGTGGAATGTGATTGTGAATGGTGATTCTCTACCACAAAAAGGTGCTGATGGAAAAGAGATACCCATCAAATATGTAGAAGAAAACTCGGTGAGAAAGATGGAGATCAAGGCACATAGTATTCTCTTAATGGGGATACCGAATGAATTTCAATTGGACTTTGATGGCTGTGAGACTGCAAAAGCCTTGATGGATGCTGTGGAATTCAGATTTGGAGGGAATGATGCTACTAAGAAGTCAAGGAAAAATATGTTGAAGCATCAGTTTGAGAACTTTTCTGCTACAAGTGAAGAAAAGCTTGATGGTACTTACAACAGGCTTAATCAACTTGTTAGTCACTTAAAGCTTGTTGGTTATGTAGTTCCTCAAGAAGATGTAAACCTCAAGTTTCTTAGAAGTCTTGCACCTAAATGGAGTATGCATACAGTTGTTTGGAGGAATAAGCCTGATTTTGAAACTATGAAGTTAGAAAGCCTCTACAACAATTTGAAGGTGTATGAACCTGAGTTGACTTCTTCAACTACTTCATCTTCTGGTACTAAAAATCTTGCATTTGTATCTTCAAAGTCTAAAGGATCTCAAGAATCCCACTCTACTGCTTATGGGGTATCTGCTGCTACATCTGATGGATCTGCTGCTAGTTCTAATGATAATAATTCCATCAGTGATGCTGCCATATGTGCATTCTTGGCTGATCTGACAACCAACACAAGGTCACAGGTTCTCAATAAATATATGGATCATATTGATCCTGATGATCTTGAATAAATTGATTTTAAATGGCAGATGGCCATGCTGACCTTAAGAGCAAGAAAATTCTTGAAGAGGACTGGGAGAGAAGTCAAGTACATGGCTAAAGAAAATATGGGTTTTGACAAGTCAAAGATGGAGTGCTACACTTGTAACAGGAATGGCCACTTTGCCAGAGAATGTAGAGCTCCAAAGAAGAATGCTGAAACTCCAAAGAAGACCTCTGAAGAATCAAAGAATACCACTACTGCATTGGTGTCTTGTGATGGGTTGGGTGATTATGATTAGAGTGACATGGCTGAGGAAGAACCTAATTACTCTCTGGTAGCTCAAGTCAAGCATAAAGTGCATAACTTTGCACTTATGGCCTATGCATCATCATCTTCTGGATCTGACTCTGAGGTATCTAATGATTTTGATCTATCTGTGTGTTCTTTTAAATCATGTGCTGACACTGTAGAAGAACTTAAGTCTAGGAATGACAGTCTAATTAAAGAAGTTGAACACCTAAAACTTGATAACTTAGGTTACAAAGTAGGTATTCAAAATGTGGAAAGAAGATTAGAATATCTCAAAGAGTGTGAGCTAGAATATGTAGATAGAATTAACCAATAGGATGTTGAGATCTATCAGAAAAATAGTGAGATTGAATTTCTCAAGAATAAGTTAGAAGAAGCAGAAAAAGATAGGGATGCAGCTCTTGCTGATAAAGAAAAACATATAGTAAGAGTAAATAAACAACAATTTGCTTCTTATTTGGTTAATAAATCAATTGAGAGTACTTTGATGAGAAAAGGAAGTGGAATAGGCTACAATGAAGTTGCTCCTCCAGTTAAGAGTGCCTATGCTCCACCAGGAAAAGAACTATCTTTTATAAGTGAGTTAGATACGGAAAAACCTGTAGGTGAACCTAGTATCATAGAAACACCTAAGGTTGAAGTTAAAAACTTTCATGAGACTCCTATTATTGAAGACTGTAATTCAGATAGTGATGAGGAACAGGTTGAACTAAAACAAAGTGTGAAAAAGTGTAGGACCTTAGATATATCAACTTTATCACAAATATAAGCACTAGATGAAGTAAAGATGGTGACTTGTAATGAATAAAGATGTGGCGTTAAGATGAGAGAATAAGAGATGAAAATGAAGAACTTTTATTAAAGAGGCACACACATTACATACACAAGCACACACCTCAAATGAGCTTTGAGGTGTTTATATAGTTGGTTACATGAGATGCCCTAAAGGCTTTGATGGGCTTTCTAATCGACTTGGGCTTGGACTTGATTTACATGAATTATAAAGTGTTACTAACATAACTTTTAACATATTAGCTTACCAAGTCCAGTGCCCATTGACTATTCTAATAACAAAAACTACGACACATTACAACGTTACAATAAATGAGAATGACCATCACTTTCTAATATAATTTTTAATGCTAACAATCTCCCCCTAAGGGGTGGTCATTCGAATGATGCTCCACGTGATTAGGTCTTCTTTGTTCTTTGTTGTTGACCATTGTGTGTCGTAGTAGAATAGTCTTTAGTCTTTGTTCCTTCATGCTTTGTGATCTTTGATGACTGACTTTTCATCGTTCTTTGTTCTTTTGTGATATGGAGCGATCTGCCTTTCATCACTTCTGCGTCTGTGGTGGTTGTTCGCCATTCCAACATGCTCATACATCTTTAAACTTTGAGATTCACACATTAGCAGTTCCCTTTCTTTCACTTAGATCTTTGTCTCTTTACTTTGTAGATTCTTCTTTTTGGCGTAGAATCTTTCTTTGAACATTGTGTTGCTTAAATCTTTGAGGGAGCTTTCTTAGACTTTGTGATGTAAGTATGAGCATGTGGAATCTGTCGCCATGGAGGTGATGTGTAGCTGCATGAAAATAGTTAGCAATAAATCAACCGGTACCTACAGATAAGGAATTATAGATTGTCAACAGCATAGTGTGAAGACTCCTTCTAACTCTTATCAAGGCCGTTCCTATGTCAGATACTCCTGAAGTGTGAAGACTCCTTCTAACTCTTATCAAGGCCGTTCCTATGTCAGATACTCCTGAGGGAGCTTACAAGACCTACTTAGTAGCTCAATGACTGGGTGAGTCGCTGGGTATCACTCCACGACTGTAGACTGTTTTGAAACCACCGCGAACACTAAGCGTAACCCATAAAGAATTACCGAAGTGACCTACTGTCAGGGCTGCTTGATGTTGACCCTGGCATAAATTTCCATTCAATCATTGAGAATCACAAATGTGAATTCTCTCATAAATGTTCTCGGCATATTGCTAAGATCTGCGTAGGACTCTTAAGTTTACATCTGGCGTCCTTAATGATGAATAGCCAGTGTATAAATATCATGTGTTCCTATGAGATCTTTTGATGAATCTCAGGGCTCTAGACTCGATAAGTGCACATTTGGTTTCCTATGCGGAGATTAGGGAGAGGTCTCCTGCTTCAATATCAACCATCTCTAAGAGACAGGTCGATAGATTACACCAGTTCCCCGTGAGAATGAAACAAGCTCTTTTAAGAGAACTTGAGTGGCTAGAAGGTTAAGTGCAGTGCATCACTAGGTCCATGACGTCTTTGTCTTCAATACCGGCGTCACCTTAGCAACAACCAGTAGCATACGAATTGAACCCGGTGTCTGCCCTAAGGTTGAACATATGGAGGGCTATTTCTTTTCACCCTTTTTCATAACTTTTCTTTTTAATTCTTCAACCCCTTCTTTCTCCTTTCTCATTTTCTCCTTTTTTCAATCATACCTAAGGACTTCTAATTCTAATCTATTGGATTTGTCCTTGGGTAGATCCCTCCGGTTCTGGTGGATCATCGGACGGTTTTTCCTAACCTTAGTCACCTTATAACACCATGACTATCCTATCATTGCCATGAAACCTTTTGTGAAAAATCTCTCAAAGTGTTTATGATAATAAAACACATTGTTGACACTTCGAGAGTTTTGATTTTCTTTTGAAGGACTCCCCCTTCATATGTGCTCATGTGTTTTTTTAAGAAATTTGCACATGCGGGAGGAGTTTGCACTTTTGAATTGATCCACTTTCAGTGAACATGACCAATTCGAGACACGCTTACATCACTAGTTAGACAAGCTTGAAATTATTACCAGTCCTGGTCAAGTCCAAAGAAAGTCTCTCGATATGGTACATTCTACTCAGACAAGTCCTATTCGAGACACGCTTACATCACTAGTTGGACTAGCTTGAAATTATTGCCCGTCCAGGACAAGTCTTTTTGATTACTGACATTTTAAGCTTCGTCAATTCATTGGTACTTACTGAGTCGAGCTCTTCTGAGATTCAGTCACAAACTTTAAACATCTTTGATCACATTTTAATCATGTCTTCTCCCCCTCAAAAATAGCATATCGTGATATTTTTGATATCAACTAATTAAGAAAAAGCTTTTTGGAGAGATAGACAGATTTCATTATGCATGAATTTGGAACATTTTTTGTTTTTGTACTCCCCCTTAATGATAGCACATTTTATAATCAATTAAGGTTTTGGAGGGAGTTATCTTGAGCACTAATTTTGAGAGATTTTGAGAAATCTTTTGAACAATCTTGAAAAAGTGCTCAAGAATTCTATTTTGAAAACGAGTTTTTGTCTGAAATTTTTTTCGTTTGTTTATACTCGAACTTTTTGAAAATGATTTCATCTTTGAACGTCCGAGTCCTTGATTTGAAAATAATCAGAAGTCATCATTAGCGTCCGGGTTTCGTACTGAGGTATACGAAAGCCATAGTGAAGAAACTTTTTGAGAAACAACATGTTTTAGAAAAACATTAAAGAACTCCCGTTCAAGCATCTGTACATGTCCGTATCATTGTTGAATGACATTTCTAGAAACGTACAGAATATTGATTTATACGAGAGACATGTCGTGAGAAGAATATTTTTGGATTTTTTTTATTTTATATTGTTTTTGTATTTTTTTGAAAATTTTATATTTTTGTATTTTGTTTTTGTTGGTTTTTCAAATTTTGTATTTTGTTTTTCGAAAATATTTATAGCGAAGCGATTTTGAAAACATTTTTCAAGAAGATTCGAGAAGACGTTCTAGCTCCTCAGGAGTTAGGCTTCGCATGCCAATTCGTCGAACTAAATAGTCAAACCGTTCTTTTGGAAGGGCTTTAGTAAATAGATCGGCGAGTTGGTAATCAGTCTTAACGAAAAATAATTCAACAGTACCCTCTTCTACATGTTCTTTAATGAAATGGTAGCGGACTTTGATATGCTTCGTCTTTGAGTGGTGTACAGGATTGCACGAGATGGCTATGACACTTTTTGAGTCACAATACATAGGTATTCTGTCAAAAGTAAAGCCATAATCTGTGAGCTGTGTCCGCATCCAAAGAACTTGGGCATAACACGCAGATAGAGACACATACTCGGCTTCGGCGGTTGATAGCGCAGTACAATCTTGTTTCCGTGACGACCAGCTTACTAGCTTTTCACCCAAAAATTGTGCTCCACCTGATGTACTCTTTGCTGTAACTTGATCACCGGCATGGTCGGCATCTGAAAATGCTGTTAGATTAAACCCCGAATCCTTCGGATACCAAAGTCCCATGTTAATGGTGCTTTGTAGGTACCGAAAGATCCATTTTACCTCTTTGAGGTGAAGTTCGGTAGGCTTTGCCTGAAACCGTGCTAATAAGCAAACAACAAATTGAATATCGGGTTAACTAGCAGTTAGGTACATGAGAGAACCGATCATGCTCTGATATTTTTTCGGATCGATGGGTTTCCCGAACAAATCAGCACCTATTTTTGGTGAAGTGACCATTGGTGTACTAACAGAATCACAGTCTTCCATTCCATGTTTTTTCAAAATCTCTATTGTATATTTAGCTTGATTGATAAAAATACCACGAGGGGATTGATGTATTTGTAAACCAAGAAAGAATATTAGTTCCCCCATCATGGACATTTCAAATTTGCTTTTCATGAGATTTTCAAACTGTTTTGAATGGTTAGGATTGGTTGATCTAAAGATTATGTCATCCACATAAATTTGAACGATCAAAATGTCATCTTTGAATTTTTTGATAAACAGGGTGTCATCAACCGTTCCTTTGGTGAAATTGTTTTTTAGCAAGATCATACCACGCTCTTGGTGCTTGTTTTAAACCATAAATGGCTTTCTTAAGCTTGTAGACGTAGTCTGGATGATCTTTGTCGATGAATCCCTTTGGATGACTCACATACACTTCTTCTTTCAGAGTTCCATTCAAGAAAGCTGTCTTAATGTCCATCTAATAGACTGTGATGTTTTTGTGAGCGGCATAGGCTAAGAAAATCTGGATTGCTTCAAGTCTAGCTACAGGCGCGAATGATTCTTCGAAATCTATCCCTTCTTCTTGTGGATATCCTTTAGCCACGAGACGAGACTTGTTGCGAATTACAATTATTTCCTCATCCAGTTTGTTCTTCCACAACCACTTAAGATCAAGAACACGTTTATCAAGTGGTCGTTCAACAAGTTCCCAACTATCATGTAACTGGTATTGAAGAATTTCATCCTGCATTGCTTCAATCCAAGGGTTTTCTGCCATTGCTTCCCGAATATTCTTTGGTTCTTTGAGGCTGATTGAGCAAATGTAAATGCACAATTCGAGATTGGTGGCAAGTTGTCTCCTCGTCTGAACTGGCTTTGAAGGTTCACCAATAACATGTTCGATTGGATGGTCTTTTGTCCATTTGAGTGTAGAAGGGTACCTTGGGTTTAACGTATGTGTGTTAGACGGTTCTTGTAACCTTGAAGAAGATTCAGCAGAGTCTGTTGCAAACGGGTTTTCAAATACTTCTTCTTCTTCTAACGCAACACTGTTTGAATTATTTGTTGGTTCCTCTTGAAAATGTGTGTTTTGATTTTGCTCATCAACGCTTGGTAGAACAGTTTCAAGTACTGGAGTTGCTTGAGTAGATGTAGAGGATGTTGATGTAGTTGGTGCTTCAACTTCTATTGTGGTAGATGCATCTTGTGATGGTGGTGGTGGTTGATGGTTTTGAGTGGGTGCAGCGGAATGTTGTTGAGATGCAATTGTCGAAGCTCCACCATAGTATTCATCAAACATTAACTCAAAGAAATTTTCCAGTTCTTGTTCTGAAGGTTTGTCTGTGTTTGTTGAATGAGCTCCTTGAGGCACGAGTCCTGAACTGATGTGTCCAGAAGTCTCCGGGTTTGGTGCGGGTCCTAATCCATTTTGATTAGAAGCCATTGGATTAAGCGCGGGTTCTAGAGCGAGTCTCTCAGAAGCCATTTGTGAAATCTCGTCAAACTTCACATTCATCGTCTCCATTATCCTTTTAGTTCTTTTATTATACACCCTGAATGCCCTCGAGTTTTCTGAATATCCAATGAAGATTCCAATATCACCCTTAGCTTTTAACTTCCCTAGATCTTCTCTGTCATTCGTCGGATAGCACAAAGCGCCAAACACGTGAAGGTAAGAGATGTCGGGTTTACGGTTGTTCACTAGCTCATATGGGGTTTTATTGAATCTTGGATGTACTAGGGATCGGTTTTGAGTAAAACAAGCAGTGGCAACAGCATCAGCCCATAAGAATAGTGGTGCACTAGAATAAATTAGCATTGTGCGAGCAGCTTCCACACGAGTTCGATTTCTTCTTTCAACTACCCCATTCTGCTGTGGAGTTCTAACAATTGATGTTTGGTGAGTGATTCCCACATCTTCAAAGTAGGTTCTTAACTCTTGATTGGTGAATTCTGTGCCATTATCTATTCTTACAATCCTTACTGGAGCTTGAAGTAGAACTTGGATACGCTTCAGAAAGGTGATGATGGTACCTGGTGCTTCGTCTTTTGACCTCAAAAACTTTACCCAAGTATATCTTGAATAATCATCAACAATAACAAGAATGTACTTCTTCCCATTAATGCTTTCAACTCTCATTGGGCCACATAAGTCCATGTGCAACATATGTAACCTTGCTTCCGAACTTGGTACGGTTTTAGGTTTATATGATGCTCTTTTACTTTTTCCTTGTTCGCATGATGGACATAGGTGATCTTTGGTGTATTTGAACTTAGGAAGTCCGGTGACGATGTTGTCTTTAGCTAACTTGTTGATGGTGTCAAAATTGAGATGGGATAAACGTCTATGCCACAGCCAGGACTTTGTATCGGTTGCCCTTGTCATGAGACAAATTGGTGATGTAGAATCCATTTGGTTGATGTCGATAGCATACAAATTTGTACCACGATTACCAGTTAAGAGATCATCACCAACCAAATTTCTAACAAAAACCGTGTTTCTCCTGAATGCCACTTCTAAATCTGCGTCACAAAATTGCCCAACTGAAAACAAATTGTGTCCCAACCCTTCGACGTAGTAAACTCGAGTGATTAAAAAATTCCCAAACCGAAGATCTCCATAACCCAGAATAGCTGCTACATGATCATTTCCAAAGCGTACAGTTCTCATGAATTTCCAGATGAAATTGATTAGCAGCTTTAAATTCCTGGTCATGTGCTTGGAGCAACTCGAGTCGACGATCCAAAGACATATTTCGATAACCTGCCAAGAACAGAAGAGTTTGTATTTGGAAACCGTTTTATATTTGGTTCCATGGGGTTAGGAGTAAATTCCGAATCACACACATCAAAGGTTGCTACATGTTTATTTTGAACAACTTCCAATTTGCCATTCTGAAGAATGAACTCTCTACCCGTTGGTATCCACATACAATACTTAAGGTAGTTCCTAGGCATTCGACTACTAGTGGTAGACTTAAAGCGTGCAACTAATCTTTCTATAGATCTAGATCTAGCACTAGTTCCTTTTGGAACCTTCTTCTGATCAGGCGTAACATTCACATTCTTAGAAACACATTCATCATGAACATCATTAATTAAAGATTTCTTGCAAATTAAAAAAACAGAGTCATTACATGCATTAGAAACAGTACTTTTGACATTACATTAAGATGAAACATGTCTCTTATTACAAAACGATAAATTCCTAGGGTGTTCTTCTACTTCTTCCACTTTATTCTTGCTACTACTCTTAGATGCAGGCGAGACT
This sequence comes from Artemisia argyi, assembly GCA_030686995.1. Classification (NCBI taxonomy): domain Eukaryota; kingdom Viridiplantae; phylum Streptophyta; class Magnoliopsida; order Asterales; family Asteraceae; genus Artemisia; species Artemisia argyi. The sequence goes on from CM060686.1 coordinate 11,005,527, forward strand.
CTATTGTTCCTTGTATTGCTCCTAGGCTTTAGTCTGCTGCTCCTAGAGGTGGTTTCTAATCCTGTAGAAGGTAAGGCACACGCGTTAGGATTTATATTTGTAACACCCCCGAAATACCTGAATGGCAGCGGAATGGAATACCTGGGGGTGACTGTCATAGCACCATACTTACAGTTATATTGAACGACCTAAAGTGTCGTTTAGAAAATACAGCGTTTGATCATTAAAACATTCAGAGTTTACAAAGCTTAGGTCCCAAAAGAGTTTGACAATATAGTTAAAATAAGTTCAACAAGATCAAACGTTTCATAAGTGCAGAAAATATAGTGAGACGCGTCGACTCCGCGACTCCATGAAGGTCCAAATGTATGCACATGAGCTACCTTAATAACCTGAGAAATACATTGCGAAAAACGGTCAACACGAATGTTGGTGAATAATCATAGGTTTATAAGTAAATCTAGTGTACAAATGCCATAAGTAATGCCATGAAATAGGATGTCCGGAAAGTATATACATTGGCTCTTAAGCTCATGACCCCGAAGCTAGACGATACTTGGCCCCAATGAGTGTTTACCAGACACTCTAATAATAAAGACATGAAATGCATTCGTTCCATTTGGAGCAACCCAAACACGAATGGAGGCGTCACCCTCGATAGATCTATCCACTCACTCCCGCTTAGTACCAGAAATTAACGGTCCATGATAATAAAAGGGGACTTTTCAAGACGTGGTAAATAAGACAACTTAAGCAATGTATGAAATTTTATACTTAGGCATGTACACAAAACAAGTAATGCAATGTATTCTCCCCCGTGGGATTTGAAATCAAAATATAGAATTAAAACGGGGCTATGAAAACTCACCTCGAAGTAATGGTACAAAGATGGTGCAATGAGGTGAAAGTAGTCGGGACAATGAGGCGCGAGTATTAGCCGCAACCTAAATGAATAACCATGATCTAACTTAGATCAAGCCGTAATGAAATGAATGCACATGCACATGATACTCATACCACTCGTAATTTGAAAATACTAGTTATCATCGTAGTAAAAATAGATTTCCATACTTAGGAAAATAAGTCCTTATATAGGAGTATATAACTTGTCGTACTATCTCGTTAAAAAGCGTTAGCGTTAAATTCCTTGTATTGAAAACCTTGAAATATGTCGTTAAGTCATATAAGTATTCTTTCGGGTCATACGTATTCGTTGGATAAGAAAATAGTCCTTAGTAATATTTACTAGAAAATATACCGTTTAGCGCGTACGTTGTTATTTTTATTTGTATCCATATATATATATATATAGTTTGACGATGTTAGAATGGGTATAACTTTGTCGTTTTAGGCTCGTTTTCCTTGTTCTTTATGTCCACGGATTCGTCTTTGTATATACTAGTATATTTTAGATAACTCGGCTCTTTTAGGTTACGTTTAATGCTTCAAAATACCCATCGTATTCTGCCCAACAGCAAGCAGTTTTCTGGAAAAGTAGTTTTCGTCGTTAAGTTTGCAAAAATCATAACTCCTTCGTTATAAACTCGTTTTAATCCGTTCTTTCGCCTAAAGTTTCGTTTTTGAATGTATTTTCTAAATCTTTGGTCAAAACTTAGTCACCATCTACTGATTTTCCCACGAATTTAAAATAGGGACAGTAGGTATTTCAAAAGTTTCAAAAATCATTTCCAAGTCTGTAAACTAGTTCCATCCTCCACCAATCCACTTTCAAACACCACAAAGCTAATCTAATCCTACCATACACCTTCTTAGGGTGTCATGGGTCCTTAAATATCATCAAACCACTAGGTCTAACAAGAGTTTCATATGTTTCCATTTCTAGGGCTTCAAAGTTAATATGTACAAAAATGAAGTGGTACAAGTTGATACATGTGTAAGATCTTGTAAGAAAATTATATGAACATAATAATAACTTGTAAAAATCATAAAAATGAGTTTGTATACTTACTTGGTGGTTTAGAGAGTTTAGATGATGAAAAGCTTACTAATCCTTGAGTTTTTATTTCAAAACTCTAACAAGGATGATTATACTAACTAGTTTATAATATGATCTTGTAAAATTTACCCTCCTTGCTCCTTGTTTATCCCAAATCGAACCAAACACCAAAGAAAATGAGAGAAAAACTTGCTAAGTGTAAGTAAAAAGTGATTTTAGTGATAACTAATGTGAAAAAGTTTAATATATACTAGAGACATAAGTTAGGTGTACATTTAATTTGTTTGGTGAGATATTAAAGTTGGAAGACCTTTTAGGGGGGGGGGTTGGCCGGTTTTGGGGAGGGAAAGGGGGGATGTGTTGGGTGGTTAGTTAGTAAAAATTAGTACTAGTAGTTAAGTATAGTTAGGTTAGGTTTAGGTTTAAGGTTTAATCGGGTACCGGGTTTGTTAAAAATAAGTTTTGTTGAAGTTATTCGGGACGTAATAAAGTTATAAAAGTTGTAAGAATAAGTCGGGTACAAGTACGGAGAGTTAGGGTGGTTATCGTTTAATTTTGGTGAAAACCGGCGTTATTAAGTTAAACGTACGATACGTAATGGTTAAATTTCCAAAATACCGGGTAAATGAATATTATAGTTTTTATATTATAGAATTGAGTATAAAAATGTATTGGGATCATAGTCGGGAGTGTCGGACATATTAGACACATTTATAGTTCGCGTATTAGCGTTTATTTAAAAATAAACGTACGTAAATCGTTAATCGTACCAAAAGTATAAATTTAATTATCCTACGAGTGGAATAGTATGCAAGTGCCGTAATAATGATATGTCGACTATTTCTAGTCCGTATGAAATGTCCCTGACAATAATGCATGAATTCGCTCCTGAACCAATACGGTTACGCGAATTTGAACACTCGTAAACTAAATTTACGATGACATGAATAATGCACGTGAATAGTGGTTTTCTCTCGGGAATGAATAGTGTCAGGTGAATAGTAAAATTTCTGAATATGTCTCGGAATGTCAAATTGACCTCAAAAACGATGAATAGTGATCGATGAATAGTAAATGATGAATAGTAACTTATGAATAGTAAATTGTCGAGGTTTGGAAAATGATCGGAAATTACGAGTTGTGACAGTCTTCCCCACTAACAGGGACTTCGTCCCGAAGTTCAATTTTGGTTGATTTCTGAAGTATATTTGGTCAAAAGACGTGGATACTTGAGTTGCATTCGGTCCTCTCGTTCACAAGTAAATTCGGGTCCTTTTCATGAATTCCAGCGAACTTTCACGATAGGAATTCGACTTTGCTTCAATCGTTCGACCTCACGGTCCATGCATTCTAATGGTTCTATTACCAAGTTTACGTTTGTCTCAAGGTTGGATTTCCTTCCAAATGGGATTATGATTGACTAATCTGAAAGTCATTTCCTGGATTCAAATAGGTGAAACATAGTTGTGTAATCCGGCTATTCTTTAACAAGGCTCAAGTCTGACGGCCACTAGGCCTACTCTGTCCGAACTATTAAGTGTTCCAGTGTATATCGGCTTTAACTTTTCAAATATTTCCGAATAATATCATGCCTTTCCTAGGCAGAACTTTCAACGTAATCTGGCTACCAACTTGAGGTTTTAATGGTTTACAATTTTATAGAATTTGTAATTGATTCTCGACTTGTAGGAAAATTCCGGTTATTTCATGAATGCTTACTGGAATAGTGAGTTTGGCTTTTTCCGAGTTCGGTTCGTCAATAGATGATCAGTGCTTCTTCAGGTTTATAATGTAATATGGGTAATATATGTTGCTGAACTCTGTCAGAACTCAAATCTTATATTTCAGCTGGTCGATTCTAACATGAATCTGAAATGGTCCAATATACTTAAAAGTTCAATCTCTCGTGTTACCAAAATCGTATCATGCCTCTCCAAGGCAAAGCTTTCAATTTAGTTCGTTCTCCCGTTATGACCATCGATCTGAGGATGATAGGCGGTGTTCACATCTTTATGAGGTTCCGAAGGAAATCTTAAAATGACTGCTAGAAGTCCAAGGTGATTCAATCACCTTTATCAGGAATAATTGAAACGGTACGATAAATCTTGTAACTAATTCCACAACGTTACGTCTCTCGAACACGGCGTTATACGAAGAAGATAGAATACGGTTAACAATATTTGATTCTTTGGGTTTTGGTCTAATGGATTGCTAAGACATGTGTCATTCTTTGCCTACTGTGCTTGGTCTCCATTACTGACGTTTGTGATCGTTCTATGATGTTCCTCCTAATTTCCTTCATCACATTTTCCAATATTCCTTATTGTCAAGTCACAAAGCCCTAAATGCACAAGCGATATAGTATGGTGATTTGTTTCCAAATTTATCTCGCGATTTTTGAGTTTTTTTTTTTTTTTGGTCGAAATCTTTTTCTGAATAAACAATTTTAGAAAATGGAACAAATGGTATACTCAATATTAGCTTTATTGATGATTCAAAATTTAATAGTTACGAAATGTGACGCGGTTTTCAAACATGTTGTGAATAGAACTATTTACCAAGTTTGATGTTTAAACATTTCTCATTGTATAATGGTTCAAGTAAATACTGGCTAAAAAGGGTCGTATTTATTCAAAATAGGCAATTCAAAATTATTTTCCACGAGATATGTGATTTGTATGGACAAAATTTTGAAATCCACTTCATTTAAAAGTAAAAATACTAACAAGGATAAAATAGTAGCATCGGAAATATTCGCATAAATGCATAGGTGTCTAACATTCGGTTCCTGACATTAGAAAATGCCTATTGGCGATTATTCGACAAAACTACAAGTCTAGGTATCCAACCAACTTAAGTCCTGAGATGGTTTATCGTTGAAATTGCCATCATGTTGGCAATATGAGGGTTTCAATTGATACCATGTCGATGAATTTCCGTATTGTCTTCACATGTAGCTGGGGAGATATTCTTGAGTCTGATGCCTTTCTCGACGTATAGGTGAGGTTATCCAGAAGTTTTAAAGAACATAATGCTTTAGGGGAATCTATATCGATATCCATAATTCGAATCAATCATTCTTGTCGTAAATTCACTGCAGGGAAGTTTGCTTATGGATGAGACCATGTTAACTCAAAACACTTTACAGTATCGGTTAGGAGGCTTGGTTTATTCCCATGGTGATGCTTAGCGTACCTTCACAATGTGTTTGATCCCGTAGCTCAGTCTAGCTAGTACCTTTGAATAATAAAATCGGACAACTAGGTCAGAGATGGTGGGTCGGATGGTCCAGTGGCATCTTAGAACTGTTATTGAGCTATAAATTGCCTTGGTGTATACTTCTATTCTAGGTTAGTAGTTTTTCGTAACCCTTTTATTGTTTTTCTTGTATCAAGGAATCCTCCTAGTACTTAATATGGGAAGTCTCTCCTAAAGAAGTCAATGGAAAGTCTAACTTAATGACTAAGTGTGTGACAGGTGGGGTAAGTATCCAGAGAAAATTTGTCATAAAGAAATATTCATAAAAGAGTTTATTTGTTTAAAACGCTTTTGGATGAAGATTGTTATTAACAATACTTTATAAAGTAACTATTTCCTTCATGGCATAATCTTTCCTGAAGTATACATAGGTGATCAGGCTATGTATAGTTGAGGACTAATGATGCGATGCTTGATTTAATCAAAATAATATTATTTTTCTCAAAGCTTTAGATGGTGTTCAATGTTTTGTTTCGAAGAATGGTATTCTAGTCATTTCCTTTCAAAGTAATATAAAAATTGTTTCGCGTAATAATAGTAAATATTTGGCGTAGTATCGGAAAAATCAGTTTATAGTATGGTAACAAAACGGCTTAATTTAGAAATTTGATAAAAACAATTCCTCCATAAGGTAGTAAAATAGTTTGAAATAAAACTCGTGGAATGGTTTATTGGATACATGGGTAAATACTACGGAATGGTAATAATCTACTAGTCCTTCAAATGCTAAATCGGCCTAATCTCTAATAAGGCAATGACATAATGTTACGAAACGGTTGAAAATTGAACGATTGGGATAGAAAGCGGAGTAAACGAAAGTTATGGTTATCATAGAGGTAACAAAAGATAGTCATTACATTGGATAGGAAAGTGCTTAATACAACTAGGTTACATCAACGTACTTATGGAAAGTACCAAAAGAAAGTACAACCCTAGAGGGCTCGAACTATGGTTTTAAAACATGAACTGCCTCCTCCAGTTCCGGTCTCTCAACACCGGGCATTCACTCTTGAAGTGTCCCACTACTCCACATTCACGGCAGATTACCATGAGTTCCTGATGCTTTGTGAGGGTGGGAGTCTTGCAATCCTTGGCTTTGTGTCCGATCTTCTTACAGTTGCCACATGGTTCCGGGCAACGTCCTTTGTGATGAAACTGACACCTGTTGCACTCGGGTAATTTACCTACATATCCTTTCTTTTGGCTTGACCCAGCAGTAAAGGTCTCCACCACTTGTTGTATCTTAAACGGTCGTTGAGTAGCATTAGCATCCTGATTACCGACCCATTTTCTCTTGTTGTCATTATTGTCTCCCGATGTCTTGTCGCGAACTATGAGTTCCTTTGTTTCGATTGCCATCTGGATAGCTTCAGACATGGTATTGGGTTCACATGCGATGACCATTCTACGAATTTCAGGAGAAAGTCCTCCGATGTACCTTTCAAGTTTCTTGCTTTCCGGCTCATCCATTGCAGAGCCTAGTCGAGCTAAATCATAAAAAGAAGCAGTATACTTAACAACATCATCTCCTTCCATGGTAAGGTTTAGTGTTTCCTGTTCGATTGCTTGTAATTCGCTTTTCACACAAAACTTCAAACTCATCATCCTTTTTAGTTTCTCCCAAGAGTGTGAGTAAGCAGCATCAACTCCTACTACCTGGACATACTTAGTCCACCATTTCTGGGCATGCTTCTGAAAAGTGCAAGTGGCGAACTTAACTTTGTCTTCCTTACAGCAGTCACCACTTTGAAAGATTGTTTCTAATTCTTCGCACCATTTGAAAAATTCTTTTGTGTCAAAATTTCCGCTAAAGGAGGAGGGATTACAACCCATAAATTCCACGTGAGTAAGTTCCTTGGTGAGGGCGGTAGTTACGTTCCTGGCAATGAATTGTCCAACAGTGGCTTGCGTCATGCTTGGAGTGGTTTGCTTAAATCTATTTCCATCAAATCATAAGAGTCCATGAGAATCTATAGGTAATAAAATCATCATATTCATAACACATGAATATAATACATGAAGGTTTCGGTCAATATGGACCAATCTCATAGATAGCACAACCATTCCCTTATAGTAGAGTCAATACTTGGTGATTCCGTTTGTTCACCAATCAAAATACTACAAAATTCTTCGAACTATGCCACACCTCTCGTGGCTAGGGTAATAGTAAAAGCTAGTAAAGATATAAGTCTAGTCTAAAGACTTCCTGTAGTCCTTCTAGGTGAAATCAGGTTTATGGCATCATAAGGTCGAGATAGTCCTGAAGTAGTGTCTGAAGTTGTGCATCGATCAAGTCCTAGATAGTGTAGATTCTAATCCATTCTTGAGGAACCTGCAGATGTTCCTGTTGAGTCCGTAATCTTGGTATTATCCACAAGGTGTTATCTAATTCGTGGTAAGTGGAAATGGAAAAGGGAAATGACAATAGTGGTATTCCAAAGGATGAGGATAACATTGATGACAATGAGATCCTAGTGATGAGTTAGGAGGTAATGGTGATAATAGTGAATGGGATACTACCCTCTTTCGCGCTCTCTCGCGATATCCAAGAGGTAAAGTTGAAGTACGCACTATGGGACGACCAATAGTGTAATAAGTAACCAACGGTGGTGGTAGTACCTAAGTAGTAAGCGTCCTACTAGTGAAGGAAATAAGACATGCTATCTCCCTTGTAATAAGCATCCAAATAAGTCCATTAAAATTAAGTCTGAATACTCTACCAAACGGCATTCTATGTATAGGCTGAATGAGAACCTCGCTCTTATGACAATTCAATAGTGCTAATGGTGGTGTGAGTACAGCTGGTGGTATAATGGTAGTGGAAGATGACAAGGCATCTTCAACGTCGGAATCCGACGAAAGGATAACGGCGTGGGTATCTGAAGACATGTCACTTGCGAACCAGGTCAATATAATCATATATATACATATATATATATATTAGTATGGGTATGAATAACCCGTACAGTGTGTGCGTAAAGCAACATGTATAGTGAATATGCACCTATGATGAAATGATGAGATGCTATGATGATGTGGTTATAGTCTAGGGTCCAAGATACATCCTAGTTCGCTATAACCTTAGCTCTGATGCCAATCTGTAACACCCCCGAAATACCTGAATGGCAGCGGAATGGAATACCTGGGGGTGACTGTCATAGCACCATACTTACAGTTATATTGAACGACCTAAAGTGTCGTTTAGAAAATACAGCGTTTGATCATTAAAACATTCAGAGTTTACAAAGCTTAGGTCCCAAAAGAGTTTGACAATATAGTTAAAATAAGTTCAACAAGATCAAACGTTTCATAAGTGCAGAAAATATAGTGAGACGCGTCGACTCCGCGACTCCATGAAGGTCCAAATGTATGCACATGAGCTACCTTAATAACCTGAGAAATACATTGCGAAAAACGGTCAACACGAATGTTGGTGAATAATCATAGGTTTATAAGTAAATCTAGTGTACAAATGCCATAAGTAATGCCATGAAATAGGATGTCCGGAAAGTATATACATTGGCTCTTAAGCTCATGACCCCGAAGCTAGACGATACTTGGCCCCAATGAGTGTTTACCAGACACTCTAATAATAAAGACATGAAATGCATTCGTTCCATTTGGAGCAACCCAAACACGAATGGAGGCGTCACCCTCGATAGATCTATCCACTCACTCCCGCTTAGTACCAGAAATTAACGGTCCATGATAATAAAAGGGGACTTTTCAAGACGTGGTAAATAAGACAACTTAAGCAATGTATGAAATTTTATACTTAGGCATGTACACAAAACAAGTAATGCAATGTATTCTCCCCCGTGGGATTTGAAATCAAAATATAGAATTAAAACGGGGCTATGAAAACTCACCTCGAAGTAATGGTACAAAGATGGTGCAATGAGGTGAAAGTAGTCGGGACAATGAGGCGCGAGTATTAGCCGCAACCTAAATGAATAACCATGATCTAACTTAGATCAAGCCGTAATGAAATGAATGCACATGCACATGATACTCATACCACTCGTAATTTGAAAATACTAGTTATCGTCGTAGTAAAAATAGATTTCCATACTTAGGAAAATAAGTCCTTATATAGGAGTATATAACTTGTCGTACTATCTCGTTAAAAAGCGTTAGCGTTAAATTCCTTGTATTGAAAACCTTGAAATATGTCGTTAAGTCATATAAGTATTCTTTCGGGTCATACGTATTCGTTGGATAAGAAAATAGTCCTTAGTAATATTTACTAGAAAATATACCGTTTAGCGCGTACGTTGTTATTTTTATTTGTATCCATATATATATATATAGTTTGACGATGTTAGAATGGGTATAACTTTGTCGTTTTAGGCTCGTTTTCCTTGTTCTTTATGTCCACGGATTCGTCTTTGTATATACTAGTATATTTTAGATAACTCGGCTCTTTTAGGTTACGTTTAATGCTTCAAAATACCCATCGTATTCTGCCCAACAGCAAGCAGTTTTCTGGAAAAGTAGTTTTCGTCGTTAAGTTTGCAAAAATCATAACTCCTTCGTTATAAACTCGTTTTAATCCGTTCTTTCGCCTAAAGTTTCGTTTTTGAATGTATTTTCTAAATCTTTGGTCAAAACTTAGTCACCATCTACTGATTTTCCCACGAATTTAAAATAGGGACAGTAGGTATTTCAAAAGTTTCAAAAATCATTTCCATGTCTGTAAACTAGTTCCATCCTCCACCAATCCACTTTCAAACACCACAAAGCTAATCTAATCCTACCATACACCTTCTTAGGGTGTCATGGGTCCTTAAATATCATCAAACCACTAGGTCTAACAAGAGTTTCATATGTTTCCATTTCTAGGGCTTCAAAGTTAATATGTACAAAAATGAAGTGGTACAAGTTGATACATGTGTAAGATCTTGTAAGAAAATTATATGAACATAATAATAACTTGTAAAAATCATAAAAATGAGTTTGTATACTTACTTGGTGGTTTAGAGAGTTTAGATGATGAAAAGCTTACTAATCCTTGAGTTTTTATTTCAAAACTCTAACAAGGATGATTATACTAACTAGTTTATAATATGATCTTGTAAAATTTACCCTCCTTGCTCCTTGTTTATCCCAAATCGAACCAAACACCAAAGAAAATGAGAGAAAAACTTGCTAAGTGTAAGTAAAAAGTGATTTTAGTGATAACTAATGTGAAAAAGTTTAATATATACTAGAGACATAAGTTAGGTGTACATTTAATTTGTTTGGTGAGATATTAAAGTTGGAAGACCTTTTAGGGGGGGGTTGGCCGGTTTTGGGGAGGGAAAGGGGGGATGTGTTGGGTGGTTAGTTAGTAAAAATTAGTACTAGTAGTTAAGTATAGTTAGGTTAGGTTTAGGTTTAAGGTTTAATCGGGTACCGGGTTTGTTAAAAATAAGTTTTGTTGAAGTTATTCGGGACGTAATAAAGTTATAAAAGTTGTAAGAATAAGTCGGGTACAAGTACGGAGAGTTAGGGTGGTTATCGTTTAATTTTGGTGAAAACCGGCGTTATTAAGTTAAACGTACGATACGTAATGGTTAAATTTCCAAAATACCGGGTAAATGAATATTATAGTTTTTATATTATAGAATTGAGTATAAAAATGTATTGGGATCATAGTCGGGAGTGTCGGACATATTAGACACATTTATAGTTCGCGTATTAGCGTTTATTTAAAAATAAACGTACGTAAATCGTTAATCGTACCAAAAGTATAAATTTAATTATCCTACGAGTGGAATAGTATGCAAGTGCCGTAATAATGATATGTCGACTATTTCTAGTCCGTATGAAATGTCCCTGACAATAATGCATGAATTCGCTCCTGAACCAATACGGTTACGCGAATTTGAACACTCGTAAACTAAATTTACGATGACATGAATAATGCACGTGAATAGTGGTTTTCTCTCGGGAATGAATAGTGTCAGGTGAATAGTAAAATTTCTGAATATGTCTCGGAATGTCAAATTGACCTCAAAAACGATGAATAGTGATCGATGAATAGTAAATGATGAATAGTAACTTATGAATAGTAAATTGTCGAGGTTTGGAAAATGATCGGAAATTACGAGTTGTGACAATATTGTTGTCCTTTTTATCATCACTAGACTCTTTAGTATTATCCTTTTTGCACGCATTTGTCTTAGAAGTTGAGGTAGATGCACTAGTGGGACTAATCCTAAAAAGGCCAAGTGCTATCACTTTTGGTGTTTCGACAACCGTTTTTCCTTTATCAACAATCTTTTCATTTTCACTTTGCTTGGGCAAGGGTGTTGGAGTGACTGGTTTTTTCGAATTCTTTTTCTCATCGACTTTTGGAGCAAACCTTGAAATTGACATTTTTGGTTTTTGAACCGTGTTTGAAACATTTGGTTTCTCTAAAGTCGATGGTTTTGCAAACTTAGTTTCCTCATCCTTCCCTTTTTGACTTTCAAGCTGAGCCCTCAAAAGATCATTTTGCTCTTTCATGTTCTTGAAGGCACGCTCATACGACAATTTGTCATACTTGCATTCTTCTCTTTTTTGATCAAGTTGTTTAAAATATGACACATTTTCTTTTTCAAGCTTTATAAGAGCATTTTCATATTTTAAAACAATTTCGGAGGTCTCAGCTCTCAGTCTTTCATCGTCTTGAACCGAATATGTTTGTATGATGATAATAGACATAATATCAGTAGTCATAACAGCTTCGAAGAGAGAATCATTTAGGTTTTCCAAAACATTGATTTGCACAAAAGATTCATTAGCCTTCGTTATCAGGGATTTGTGATCCGTGACGAAGTCAGCTATTTCTTTCAAAAATGCTTGTTCAAAATGAATTACTCGAGCATGGATGTTATTAATTTGAGGAGCAAATTCACTTTCAAGAATCTTTTTAAGCTGTAAATGAACCGTGGAATTCCAATTGATTTCATTTAGTCTCGTTTTAGATTCTAAAGTCGTTTTTAGTTGCCCAACTCTGGTTTTAATATCATCAAAATATCCCCTTGCAACACTTGTGTTAAAAGTGTTGTTTGAGGAAATCTGTTCCATGTTTGAAAGCGATTTGGAAGCAACTACCCTTTTAGAAAACATTTTTGAGAATGGTCGTTTTATGGAAAAACCTTATGGTTCTTTTTGTGGAACAAAAGTAATTCCCGAAAGTTTGTTCAATTTATAGTAATCAATGGGTTTCAAATCCTTTTGTTTCATTTTAGTAATGCTCTCTTCGACAAGTTCCATCGTTTGCACAAAATCCCGAACGACAGGAGTATCATGTTTGGTGTAAATAAGATTACCATTATACAAAACATTCTGTTCTTGCTAAGCTTTCTTGAGATTACAAGGAGTAGTGTTACCAAGAGGCATTTTATGTTTTGTATGGTAAATCGGATTAGTTTGATTTGAAATCATTTTCATTGTTTGACTTGACTGACCCGACTTAACCACTAATTCTTCTAGATGTTCAATCTTGTGTTCTGACTCTATGATTTCTTCCAAAAGTTTATCTTCTTTAGTTGCAAAGTCCTTTTTCAACTCATCCTGTTCTTTTTCATGATTGGTATAAGCTGATTTTTGTTTTGAAAGTTGGTTTGTTAACTCAGAAATTTCTTGTTTTAAAGAGTTAATGGTTTTTGTTGAACTAGTTTCAAGATTATCAAACTTGTTTTTCCATTCCCTATCTTTAACAAGTAACTTCTTATAACCAATTTCAAGTTTTGACTCGCGTTCTTTGTCAATTTGAAAACTTTTTGCATTATCCTTGTATCTCTCAAGCTCAGTGGTCAATTTCTCATTCGCGGCCTTCACTTCACGATTGACCTTTTTAACTTTCTCGATTTCAATACCACAATTATTTAATAATGATTCAAATAAAGCACGTATTTCCTCATCATTCTCAGCATGCTGTGAACCGAAGTCTCCATTATGATTCACATCTGGAGTTGCTGAAGGAGTATTGCTACTACTTGGCGTGTCCAGGTATGTATCATAAGTGGGTCCTAGCTTCTCAGAATGCTGTTCCTCATGAAGAGACATATCAAATATATCATTATTTTGACATGTGTTGAAGTATGATACCTCAGATGGTGCATTGGTGTCATAAACAGGAAGTGTGTCAGAATCCGTGTCATACTTAGCTTCCTGAAGATTCGCCATGAATATGCAGTTCGCATCTATATCCTCTCGTTCTTCCATGTCATCAATAAGAGCCATAAAATCATTTTCCTCTACATTCAACTGAAACCCTGCCTTTTCCTTTTGTGCCAACATCACTGCTTTCTGCAAGTACTCTAAATCCCTTTTGTTCGGCTTAGTAGGACAGTTTCTAGCCATATGACCTACACCCTGACAGTTGAAACACTTTACCGGATTACCCTGATTCACATTTCCCTGATTCACAGCAACTGGAGCTGCAACATTCCTATTCTGATTACCCATTGCCTGATTACCAACATTCTGACCCCTTTGATTTCCAACAAACTGACCCGTCTGATTCCCTACATACTGACCATACTGATTCCCTGCATACTGACCTGCATTTTGCATATTCTGATTACCCATATTAAATCCAGTAGCATATCCCTGCTGATTCCCATAAACTCCAACCATTTGGCCTCCGTTGCCCATATTGAAACTCGGCTGAGCAATCTGCTTGTTGCGAGTGTTCGATGAAATCCTTTGGTTGTTGTTAGTTGGTGTAGAATAACGTCCTTGGAATACCTTTTTCAGAAAAGCAAACGCTTGTGTCAGGGCTGCAGTAGCTTCATCTTGGTCAGTGAATTTCGGTTCTTTGAATTGTGGGTATTGCTGTTGTGGAATAACATGTTGTTGTTGTGGGTAGAACTGTTGTTGGTAGACCGGTGTTGGTTGTTGAATGTATGATGGTTGCATGTAGTTGTGAGTGGAAGATGATGATGGTTGTTGTGTGTTCACTGGTAAAGGTGTTGGTGTATTAGCCATTAATGCTAGAGGATCATGCTTTTTAGCAAGTAATTCGGCCATTACTTCATTAGCCTCAGCTTGATTTTGCTTCAAGAAGTCATACAACTGATCATAAGTTACTTCATGCAAATTCTTTGTTTGATAAACAATAGTGACGTATCTTCCCCATTCTGGTTGTAACTCATTTAGAAAATTTGTGTTGTTAGCAATGTTTGTCTGACTAAGGTTGTGTCTCGATAAATCATTCATGATCTTACAGAACCTGAGGTAGTACGACTCTATGGATTCACCAGGAATTGAAGTAAACTTGCGAAGTTCCTTGAGAAATTGTGTTTCCATTTCCTGTTTCCCGATGTCTGTCCTATACATTAATCTCTTAACTCTTTCCCAGACTGCATGAGCACTTACTTCACTATCAATAGTAGCATAAGTAGTTTCTGGTAAACCAAGAACGATGAGATGAAATGCTTGATCATCAGCTGCAATCTATTGTCTATCTTCCTCAGTGTACTCAGTCTCATTCTGATCTCTGTAGTATGGTTGTACTGGGGGGTTCCATTTGGATCACCAGGGTCTAGTACTTGTCTCGGTTTGAAGGGTCCTTCCACAATGGATTTGATAAGAAGCTTTCCATTTGGTTTGCTCTTAAGATAGCGCATCATACGACTAGCCCACTGTGAGTAACCACCCTTTGACAGCATGGGAGGTCGGTTTTCGACACCGGCTGCATGAATATCTTGCTGAGTTGCCATTGATAAATGATAAAGTTGATCTTGGATCGATTCAACGAAGTAGGAGTTGTGTTTAGTGTGAGTTGATGCAAGTTTTTATGGTGAAAAGTTTGATCTAAAACCTTGAAACCTCAATAACTTTCGTTCAGAGTGGATTTGGGCCTAGAAGCTTGGCTTGAATGATCTTTAGATGATTCAACGTGTCCTTCTTCTCGGTCTCACGGTCGTTTTGACAGCAAATTCGTCGAAAACGGAGTTACGGTTCAAAAGTTATGGTCGTTTGAAGTTTGGTTGTCAAAAAGTCAAATTCTTATGCATAAAACCTGAACTTATGCGTAAACTTTAGTTTATGCGTAAAAATGAAGGTTATGCGTAAACAGAATGTTTATGCGTAAACTTTGATTTTTACACGTAAGCTTGGAGTTTATGCGTAAGAATGTTACGCGTAAGGTTTTTTCAACCAAACTGATCTCTCAAACTTGTCCAAGCTTGAAAGATATCCCGTGTCTAAGTATTTCACTAACTTGTCCAAGCTAGGAAAGTACTGGGTAATCTCTGATCGTTGAAGAAAACTTTTGCGTAGGATCTTTCGCATAGGATCTTTTGCATAGAATCCAACTTAAGCGTAGAATTCAGTCTTTTGCGTAGAAACAGACTTTAGCGTAGGATTTTAAGCGTAGGATCTCAACTTATGCGTAGACTTCCAACCTTTTGCATAGAAAATCAATCTTATGCGTAGGAAAGTGAACTTATGTGTAAGAAGAGGGTTTTGACTAAACTTAAGTGTAGGAAAGGGGTTTTGACTTAAACTTATGCGTAAACAGTACTAAAAGGTACTATTGACAGCTATAAACTTGTACTATACCAAAATCTTACGCGTAAGATGACCCAAACAGCTAAAAATCCGATTTTTCAACCAAAAACACTTTTTCCACTTGATTCTTTTGATCAAATCTTTCCCAAAACACTTAGAATCACTAAAACTTCAATAAAACCAACAACTTTAACACCAAAACTTGTAAAGATCAAAGCTTTTTAAAGAAAAAGTGCACATATGAATGAAAAGTGCAACCTTTAACAAAAAACTTGATAAAAAACACTCCTAAATCATTGTTAGGCGATTGATACCACTTGTAGGACCTTAGATATATCAACTTTATCACAAATATAAGCACTAGATGAAGTAAAGATGGTGACTTGTAATGAATAAAGATGTGGCGTTAAGATGAGAGAATAAGAGATGAAAATGAAGAACTTTTATTAAAGAGGCACACACATTACACACACAAGCACACACCTCAAATGAGCTTTGAGGTATTTATATAGTTGGTTACATGAGATGCCCTAAAGGCTTTGATGGGCTTTCTAATGGACTTGGGCTTGGACTTGATTTACATGAATTATAAAGTGTTACTAACATAACTTTTAACATATTAGCTTACCAAGTCCAATGCCCATTGACTATTCTAATAACAAAAACTACGACACATTACAACGTTACAATAAATGAGAATGACCATCACTTTCTAATATAATTTTTAATGCTAACAAAAAGGAAGAAATTCCTGTAAAAGTTGAACCTAAAATTGAACAGGTTAAGTTTGTGAGACCTATGTTGGGTAAGGGTATCTCTAGGAAAATGGTAGAATATAATGAGGTTCCTAGAGATCAAATGAAAAGATTCTATAATAAGCCTAGGGGTAATCAGAGAAACTTTAATAACCTAGTTTCAAATAAGTTAGGTAATGAGTTTCACTTAAAGAAGAAGGCTTGTTATAAGTGTGGTAGTTTTGAACATTTGATTAATAGTTGTAAAGACCACCAAAAGCCAGTTTGGAATCAATACCCAAGGGTGAATCATAAATATGTTTCAAAAAATACTCACCCTCATCCTAATAGAAATATGATTCCAAGGGCTGTGTTGTTAAGATCTGGTGCAACTAGATCTATTTTTGCTGCTAAATCAAATGGTGCTTTTAAAACCACAACTGGTTCTATTGTTGGCTCTGCTGCTAGTAAGCACTCTGCTGCTAGTACAAAACTTTCTAATTCTGGGCTAAAAGTTTTAACAAAGACAGTTGTAGGAAGTCATTTTTATGCTGTTAAGGCCTCAGCTTGTTGGACTTGGAAACCTAAATCATCTGTTTCAAATAATGTTTCCAAAAACAACAGTGCATCAATAGACTTAAAGAAATTTGACTATGTTGATGCACAAGGCAGATCCAAGTCAGTAATGGCTTGGGTCCCCAAGAGAAACTAATTTCTCTATTTTCATGTGCAGGGCAATCTACAGGATGAGCTAAAAGATATTGTTATTGTTGATAGTGGATGCTCTGGTCACATGACAGGTGATGAGTCTCAACTTGAAGACTTTGAGCCCATTAAAGGTGGTTATGTTGCTTTTGGGAATGATCCAAAAAGAGGAAAGATTATTGGCAGAGGTACACTAAAAACAGGGAATTTGGACTTAGAGAAAGTGTTTCTTGTGAAAGGGCTTAAGTTTAACCTCTTTAGTGTCTCACAAATGTGTGACAAAAAGAACTTTGTTCTTTTTACAGACTCTGAATGTATGATCCTTTCTCCTGATTTTCAGTTGCCAGATGATAAATTTGTGTTATTGAAAGTCCCTAGAACTGAAAATATATATAGTGACCATATTAAGAACATTGTTCCCAAAAGAGTTTTGACTTGTCTAATTGCAAAGGCCACTATTGATGAGTCCAAATTATGGCATAGAAGACTTGGACATCTGAACTTCAAGACCATGAACAAGTTGGTGAAAGGAAATCTTATGAGAGGGATGCCTACAAAGATGTTTGAAAATTGTGAAACTTGTGTTGCATGTCAAAAGGGTAAACATCACAAAGTTTCATTTAAGTCCAAGACTGTGAACACAATTACTAAGCCCATACATTTACTGCACATGGATTTATTTGGGCCTGTTTTTGTGAATAGTTTGAACAAGAAGTCATATTGCCTAGTTGTCACAGATGAATTTAGTAGGTTTACTTGGGTGTTCTTTCTAGCTACTAAAGATGAAACTCTAGAGATACTCAAGGCATTCATAACTAGAGTTGAAAACCTGCATAACCACAAGGTGAAAATAATCAGATGTGACAATGGAACTGAGTTCAAGAATAGTGTGATGAATCAATTCTGTGTGGGCAAGGGTATTCTAAGACAGTATAGTGTTGCAAGAACTCCACAACAGAATGGTGTTCCAGAGAGAAGAAACAGGACACTGATTGAGGCTGCAAGAACAATGTTATCCGATTCTAAATTACCTATACCTTTTTGGGCTGAAGCTGTAAACACTACATGTTTTGTGCAAAATAGAAGCAAGGTAGTTAAGCCTCACAACATGACTCCATGTGAGTTATTTCATGGAAAGAAACCAATGATTGATTTTCTCAAACCATTTGGATGTCCTGTTACTATTTTGAACAGTAAGGATCAGTTAGGCAAGTTTGAAGAAAAAGCAGATGAAGAATACTTTGTTGGTTACTTTGTAAACAGTAAAGCTTTCAGGGTTTACAATAAGAGAACCAAACAAGTAGAGGAGAATTTGCAAATCAAGTTTAGTGAGAACACATCTAATGCTGAAGGGAAAGGACCAGAATGGTTGTTTAATATTGATATTCTTACCAAGACTATGAATTATGAGCCAGTTATTGCAAGAGTAGACACTAACAAACCTTAAGAAGAATTTGTTTTGGTTGAGAAATTAAAGATTGGTCCAACTTTAATACCCTTTTAGAAGGATCAAAGTTCACAAGAAGATGCTGTTACTCAAGAGAAACCTAAGGAAACAGAAGAAGGCATTAAGATACCTGTTGATGTTGAAAAGGTAACCAATGAAGCACCTAAAGTGGTTGAAGATGCCTCTCTAACAAAGCCAGAAGACTCTACTGCTGACTCAGAAGACTCTACTGCTAGGCTAAAAGAAACAACTACTGCTTCAATCAATTCTGCTGCCAAGCCAATTGACTCTACTTCTTCACCAAAGTTTCCATCTGTGGACATTCAGGGTAGGTCTTTTGTTGATCCAAACTATCCTGATGATCCAAATATGCCTCTTCTAGAGAACATTTACTATGATACAGATGATGAAGCTCTTGATGGTAAATTGTTTGGAGCAGATCCTGACATTAATAACATGGAACTCAATGTTCCTGTTAGTCCTACTACTACCACAAGAGTTCATAAGAATCATCCCAAAGATCAAATTCTCATTGATCCAACATCATCTGTTCAAACAATAAGAATGACTAAAGAGCTTAAAGATCTACAACATCAAAGTTTCTTTGCAAGATCTCTTCATCAAAGAAACAGTCACAAAGATTTTCAAAATTGCTTGTTTGCCTGTTTTCTATCTCAAATTGAACCCAAAAACACTTATAAAGCCTTACAAGAGCCAAGCTGGGTGGAAGCAATGCAAGATGAGCTTTTGCAATTCAAACTACAAGAAGTATGGACCTTGGTTGATCTGCCAAATGGGCAAAGGGTGATTGGAACTAAATGGGTTTTCAGATGCAAAAGAGATGAAAGAGGCATAGTCATTAGAAACAAGGCAAGGTTAGTAGCACAAGGATACACTCAACAAGAAGGCATTGACTATGATGAAGTATTTGCACCTGTGGCAAGGATAGAGGCCATTAGACTATTTTTGGATTATGCTTCATATAAAGACTTTGTGGTGTATCAGATGGATGTCAAAAGTGCTTTTCTATATGGGACAATCACAAAAGAAGTTTATGTGTCTCAACCACCTGGTTTTGAAGACCCTAATCATCCTGACAAAGTTTACAAGGTGAATAGAGCAATGTATGGTTTACATCAAGCTCATAGAGCTTGGTATGATAACTGGTCAACATATTTGTTAGAGTCTAGGTTCAGTATAGGAAAGATTGAAAAGACTTTGTTTCTCAAAAGACACAAGGATAATATTTTGCTGGTAAAAATCTATATTGATGACATCATCTTTGGTTCTACAAATAAAGCTATGTATGTTGAGTTTGAGAAGCTTATGAAGGATAAGTTTGCTATGAGTTCAATGGGGGAACTCACCTTCTTCTTGGGTCTGCAAGTTATACAAAAGGAAGATGGCATATTTATTAGTCAGGATAAGTATGTTAATGACATTTTGAAGAAGTTTGGATTTGAAGATGCTAAGCCTGCAAAGACAACCATGGAATCTAATAAACCATTGTTGAAGGATGAAAATGGAAAAGAAGTAGATGTTCACTTGCACAGATCAATGATTGGTTCATTGATGTACCTTACAGCTTCAAGGCCTGATATTATGTTTGCTGTATGTGCCTGTGCAAGATTCCAAGTATGTCCTAAAGAATCACATCTCAATGCAGTGAAGAGAATTTTTAGGTATCTGAGGTATCAACCTAAATTGGGTCTCTGGTATCCTAAGGATTCACCTTTTG
This sequence comes from Artemisia argyi, assembly GCA_030686995.1. Lineage (NCBI taxonomy): Eukaryota > Viridiplantae > Streptophyta > Magnoliopsida > Asterales > Asteraceae > Artemisia > Artemisia argyi. Next base: position 11,025,854 of record CM060686.1, read on the forward strand.
ATTTAGTAGCATACTCAGATAGTGACTATGCTGGAGCTTGCTTGGATAGAAAGTCTACAATAGGAGGTTGTCAATTTCTTGGAAATAGATTGGTGTCATGGCAATGCAAAAAACAAACAGTGGTGGCAAATTCTATAACTGAAGCTGAGTATGTGGCTACTTCAAGTTGTTATGGTCAAGTGCTTTGGATGCAAAATCAACTACTGGATTATGTGTATAATTTCATGAACACCAAGATTCATATTGATAACAACAACACACTTTGCATTATTAAAAACACTTTTTTTCATTCTAAAACAAAATATATTGAGATAAGACATCACTTTATAAGGGATTGTTATGAAAAGAAGTTAATTCAAATTGTCAAGATTCATGCTGATAACAATGTTGCTGATCTACTCACAAAACATTTTGATGTGGGGAGGTTTCAATTTTTAATTTCTAACATTGGTATGATCAATCTTTGAAAAACTTATCTCTTTATGCTTTTGTAAAGTTTTGTAAAGTAATTGTGCTACTGTTTAAGTTGTTTCTGTTGCTTCTTATTAAGTATTTTGCTAGTTGGATTTTACTCTGCTGCTACATGCTATTCTACTGCTGAGTATAACTAGTACATATGCAACATGTGTTTGTGTGTTTTGTGGTTTTTGGACTAACATTTTGCAGGATAAGTTAAATTGATGATTGTTGCTGTTTATCCACAAGTCTAAAGAAACAAGAACAGAACAATGTCATTCATTCATGATTAAGCCATAACATTACAAACACATTTGTCCAACACAAAAGAATACCAAATATTACAAGAGATGGCAACATCAACAGACTACATCAAAAGACACCTATCAAAGACTACATCAATGTCTAGGACATGGAAGACCAATAACCACTTCTCTTGACTTTGGCAGAGGAGGGTTTGACCTTCTTGTTCTGGGTGGTGGCCTTGGTCTTGATGATGGAGGTCTTTCAGGAGTTGTAGGAGGATTGCTCTATGGCTCATCCTCGTCTGATGATGTGCATAGAAATGGTGAAACAAGTTCTCTTGGAGGTGGTTGGATAGGGATCCTTTGAAGATTCTGATGAAGATGGAGACTTGGGGGACATCACACCTTTACCCCTTGATGTGCTTGGAGTTTGATTAAGATTCAAGAGATCCTTGAACACAGGAAGGTCATGTTTCCTCTTCCTTGCTTGTTCTTTGGTCCTGCATCCATCGTGGGGAGGACGAAATGGTGGAACGTATGGGGAAGTGGTGTGGAATCATCTGAAGAAGAATCTGATGAGATGTTGATAATTTCGGGAGTGGATTTTATTTTGATTGCATTTTGATTTGATGGATTGATGATTTTGGAAGATATTAGGGTTTGTGAGTGATGAATTAGGGAAAGATTAGTTCCCTTTTTATATTGATCAAGAAGTATACCGGGCCTTAAATGACGAGGATCTTTGACTTTTTGACCAAGAATTACTTATGACTAGTCAACTCTGCTGCTGGCCAAATCACTCTGCTGCTAGTTGTATTAATCTGCTGCTAGTTCTGTTGATATCAAGGTTCTGATGCTATGGTTGAAAGTGTGAGGGTGGTTGTGTAACTTCTACAAAAAGTTTAAAACCTAATTGAATCTCATAATTGGTTTTTACGCGCTCCAAATTGAAGTTTACCCAAACCCTAACACTCTATTATTCTCAAAGTCAAAAATCCCCAATTCCCCAAAACCCTAATTCATGGAATCAACACGTACCTGGGCAGAAAGTCACAATAATGTTGCCTTATTGGATGAGAAGATGATCCCTGTAGGTTTCACAGACATGGTTAAATTCTTGAATGCTACATCTCTTAGGTATGCATTAACTGTGCATCCTACTATATATATTTCCTACATCAAACAGTTTTGGCTTACTACAAAAGTTAAAACTAGGAATGGGGAAAACATATTAAGGCCATGGTAGATGGTCAACAAGTGCTGGTCACTGAATCTTCTATAAGAGAATTTCTTCTCTTAGATGATAAAACAGAGACTAAGTGCCTTGCTAACTCTGCCATTTTTGAAGGTTTAAAAGATTTGGAATATGAGGGCCAACATTCTGGTTTAAAATTTCAAAAAGGGCTTCTCTGTTCTCAATATAAATTTTTGGTTCATAATCTTCTTCACTGTTTGAGTTCTAAAACTTTTGGGTGGAATGATTTTAGTGCTACAATAGCATCTGCTATGATATGCCTGAGCAAAGGAGACCCATTTAATTTTCCAAACATGATTTTGGAAGGGATTGCAAAAAGTATCAAAGAGTTTGGTTCTTACTTACTTTATCCAAGATTTATACAACTCTTTGTGGAAAACCAAATTTCTAAAGTAAGAACACATAAAGCCACTTATGTATCTCCTAAGTTGGTTCCAAAAATGTTTACTTTCTTACTTAAAAATGGAAAAGGATTTTCAGGCACACTTACATCTCTTACACCTTATATGGTGCAAATTGTGAAAAAAATTCAGGGTGAAGGATCAGGAACTCCCACTGATTCCCATCACACACCCAATTTTATTGCATCTTGTTAGCCTCACTTTTTTTTATAAAGATAACGTCACACAAGTGAATTGGACTAGATTAGAAACTACAAGGACTACTATTGTCAAGTAGGCAAACATGTAGTGTTAGGAGCCTATAAATACCCCTCATGACTCTCCATGAGGGGTGTGGGAAAGTGTGTGTAAGCTTCACTTCATTTCATATTAATAAAACACATAGTTTCTTCACCTTTCTCTCTCTACTTTCTCTCTGTAGAAATAACCATGGTTTTCACATATTTCGATCAACCTCGACCTCCCGAACGTGTTTCTTGGTCTTAACAAGTGGTATCAGAGCTAACCGGGGGCGAATCGTTGTGTTTTTGGGTGAAAAATTGGATTTTTATGGTTTTCGTTACTGTTCATCGCATTTTTATCGAGTTACGGTTGTGTTGTATCGAGTTAGACTCAGAGTTATTGAGTTAGACAACTTGTTCATCGAGTTAAGGTTGTGATTTTATCGAGTTAGACTCAGAGTTATCGAGTTAGACAACTTGTTCATCGAGTTAAGGTTGTGATTTTATCGAGTTAGACTCAGTTTTATCGAGTTAGGCTTATCGAGTAACAATATTTGGCGAGTTAGCCATTTTAGCGAGTTTGCTAAATCACCTTATCGTTTATCGAGTAAGGATATCAATTAGGCTTACCTAAACGAAACTCTGCCAAAATTGCTCTAGGCTATCGAGTTACAAAGATCTTATCGAGTTACAAAGATCTTATCGAGTTTGAAAAGATTTACCGAGTTAGGGGCATTATCGAGTTAGGGGAATTATCGAGTTAACCTAAAAAAAGATTTTTTTGGCGGGAAAATTTGAGTAAAATTTATTTTTGAGAGGAGACTAAACGTTCAATTTTTATGCGAAATTCAAATTTTGGTATAACATTGAAAATTTTGGCCCGAAATTCAAATTTTTAGGCCAAAATTCAAAATTTTTCGGTAAAATTTGGCGTAAAAATTTTTAATACTCAAATTTTTCTGGTAACCCTAGCATTGTATTTCTTAGTGATTTCCAAATTTTGAGCGAGAAAATTTTCCAATTCAATTTTTGGAGGGAAAATACGAAATCACTACGAATCAACCTGATTGAATTTCATGCTACACCAAAAACACACCACGTATTGCTTAAAAGATCCTGATCAAGAATCACAATCAAATGACAACGGCTAGTATCGGATTTTGTGATTACGGGGATAATTCTTTATCACTTTTTTGGGTTTAAAGTTCATTTCAAGGGCATGTGTACTTATTTATCTCAAAGTCTAGGGGTGGATGGATGCATGACTTTCGAAGATACTTGTTTGGGCAAACAATGGTAGAGATAGTGATTAAGAATTGGATTATCTAGTTATACCCGCTGTAAGGAGTTACATTGTAGTGCTCACGGGTGATAGCTATCACTTTAAGGAGTTACATTGTAGTACTCAGTGTCGCACGAAGTTGTGGATAGTTCAAGAGGCAGAGATTTCATATACTGTTTGCACGTTTGAGTATATGGATCTACCTATACTTAAAGGAGTTACGTTGTAGTGCTTAGTTTAGGTTCTTAGTCACACCATCATACAAGATTAAGTCACATATCTAAGAGGTGTTTACTTCATTTTCAGATTGGTTATATTGGGTTGTTTCTCTAGTCATTGGTCATTTACTAGCTGGTTGGAATTTGAAGAGGTCGCTTATAGGTTGAAGAGAAGAGATGAGATTGAAGAAAAAGAGAATCATATCTGAGCGACATATACTCACAGAATGTGCTTCGAAGAGCTGTTATGGCTTCTAAATTGCATCAAGTACAAGGTGATTCTACAGCATGTACACAACATTATGATGATTCCGATACCTCGCAACCATCAGGAGGGAGAAGAACATGCCAAAAGAAGTAGTGTTTCATCTTCAGTGATTGGATTGACTGAGAGAATTGTGCTTAACATCGTGAATGGAGAATTAGTGTGTGTACATCAGGGCTTATTACCAACTTGGATGCAATGTTATGTGAGTTATGTTGTTATGCTGCTACCCAAACGACAACCATGTTCCTACACTTTTGAATCTACTTTATCCGCTGCGAGATGAAAAGAGAGTTGTCGATTCAGGAGGGAGCAGGACAAAGAATAAAGGCTCACTAGTTAGGAGGGAGTAATAACCCAACTAGATCATTACAGTTGAAGTTCAGAGCTACAAAGACCTTTGCCGTCAGTGTCAAAGATAATACGCCGAGATAGTCGGAAGAGAGAACTTCAAGTCTGCCTCAGTATCTAGACTACAGAGACTCTGCGCTTCAACAACGTCAACATAGTTTACTATTGTTGTAATTTACATTGTTTATGTATTAATAGGTCTCATTGTAACCATTCACATGTGACGATATCTTGGAGGGAGATTGTTAGCCTCGCTTTTTTATAAAGATAACGTCACACAAGTGAATTGGACTAGATTAGAAACTACAATGACTACTATTGTTAAGTAGGCAAACATGTAGTGTTAGGAGCCTATAAATACCCCTCATGACTCTCCATGAGGGGTGTGGGAAAGTGTGTGTAAGCTTCACTTCATTTCATATAAATAAAACACATAGTTTCTTCACCTTTCTCTCTCTACTTTCTCTCTCTAGAAATAACCATGGTTTTCACATATTTTGATCAACCTCAACCTCCTGAACATATTTCTTGGTCTTAACACATTTGTCATACAACCAAAAATACTCTACACCTGTAGGAAAGCCAAGAACACTGAGCAACCTCAACCTAGTGTTAGGATGTCTGTACCAGATGAGGCTGTCCTAGGTGATGGAGGGGACATGTTGGTAAGGGCTGTCACTACTGCTTCTAGCTTAGCGGCAGAGCAGGACAGTGATAACATAAGTAAGACCCAAACCAAGGCAACATCTAGTGAGGAGGGTTCTGATGAATCTGATTCCAATGATGGTAACCCTAGCCAAATGGAAAATACAGGGGGCTCAGATGATCATAATAGGTTTGATACTGGGTTTAAGTCCCAAGATTCACCTTTCGGACCAGGTTACACAGGTCAAAGTGATGAGGACAGATGAGTGACTAATGAATTGATGGATGATACTGTACAACATGACAATGTCAATGATTCACCTCTCGGACCAGGTCACACAGGTCGAAGTGATGAGACTAGTATGAAACTTATTAAAAAATTGATGGCTACTTGTACCAACCTGGAGCTTAAGTGTGATAATTTGGAGGATAAGATTCTTTGTCTTCAAACAATTTCCGATGCTCAAGCTAAAAAGATCAGAAAGTTACAGAGGAAGATAAAGACTTTAAGAAAATCAAGATCTTCAACCTCCTTCAAAAGATTGAAGAAAGTGGGAACATCTCAGGTGGTTAGTTTTCCTGAACACTCTGTTACTTTGGAAGAGGATGCTTCCAAATAGGGGAGGAATGAAGAGCAGAATGTGGCAATGGGTTCAGGGGAGGCAAATTTGATGAGGGTTGATGCTGCTCAAGATGTGGATACTGGTAAGGTTTCAGGGGAGGTTCAAATGAATGATGATATAGAGGTGGAAAGTCCTCAGGATATAGATGGTTTTGTGGTTACAGACAAACAGGGGAATGAAGCTGTTATGGAAGAATTGGTTTGTGTTCAAGAGAATGTGGTGGAGAAACTCAAGACTTTGGGGCCTGAGCAATTAGTAAAGGCAACAGGGTTAATGGGTGAAGCTTTGAAAACTTTGGGTGATTCTGTGGCTAACAATGTGGATACTGCTGCTACTACTTACAAGACAAGTAACTCTGCTGCTGAACAAAACTCTGTTGCTCAGGATTCTACTGATCCTGCTGCTAGTGAGAAACTCAATTCTGCTGATGCACAAGGTTCTACTACTGGATCTAGTGACAAAGCTGCTGCTAAGGCAATGGTGTTGTTAAGTAAGAAGACAACAGATGTTCAACCTAAATCACCATCTCAACCAAAAACACAACCAAGTCAATCACAACCACAACAACCAACATCCACAATAACATCTCCATTACAAAGAATACCTAAAAAAGGAGTAGTAATCAGAGAACCTACTGCTTCTAGAAGACATTCAAGTTCAATTTCATTATCTACGGCTACTGATAAAGGGAAGCGCAAGGTTATTGAAGAACCTGTGTTATATTCTGATGATGAAGATAAAGTTGATTACTCCCATAATCCTTTTCATTATTGGCCCAAAGAGTTACAAATTGAGCATGATGTAGCTTTTGCAAGAAAGGAACAAGAGCAAATTGATATTGAAGATCAACAACTGCTGCAACAAGAAAAAGAAAGGGCTGATAAGGAAGCTGAAGATTTGAAGAGGTATGAGGAATGGGTTAATGAGAAGATAAGAATGGACGCTGATATTGAATTCTCCAAGCTTGTTAAAATTGAAGAGCAAGAGGTTCCAGAATTTGATATTAAAGCTTGGATGTAAGAATTCACAACAAGGAAAAAGAAAGAAGCTGCTGCTGCAAGAAGAAAGAGGAAAGTTCTCAGAGGACCAACTCCACTTCAACAGAGAAGAGAACAAGAAAGATACCTTAAGAATATGAAGGGTTGGGAATTGGTACAAATAAAACACAAGTCAGATCAAGAGGTGTTTAACTTATATCAACAGGCCAAAAAGGAAATGGATACCTTCTATCCTATGGGTTGTGCAGAAGATCAAGAACGTTTAGCTCAAATGAATAAAAAGATGATACCTGAGAAAGCAAGTAAAGCAGATCTTACTGTGGCAGAGGCTATTGAAAAGGGAATGACTACTTCTAGCAGAGGTACAAAAAGAAAAAGCATAAGGAAGAAAACTTTTGCTAGGAAAAAGCAGAGTATAGCAGTGTAGAATAACTCTAAATTTGATGATGATGATGAGTATGTGGAAGATTTTGAGCATATTCCTCCTGAGCATCTAAAACAACAAATGCAGGTTCTAACTATGATGGCAAAAAGGGAGGAACCTGAGGTGATTGATGCTGAACCAATGGGGATCAAATATCCAATCATTCAAGTGACTACTAGTTTTCTCAACACTGTTGGAATTTTTCATGATGTCAAAAGATCTGATGGGAAGACATCTAGATTTCTTAGACTTCAACAGATGTTATATTACTTTGACAGAGATGATATTTGTACCTTATGGAGGTTGTTCAAGGAAAAGTATGGTTCTACAAAGTTTGGTGTGGTGACTTATGATGATAGGGAAGCTATGGCTGACTATATCATTTGGAGAACTTTGAAACTTATGTTTAATCCTTCTATTGAAGATTCAGAATGGAAAGAGATTAGAGGGTTCAAAGTTAGAAAATGGATGCTATTTCAAAGTTCTGGGATACATGTTTTGGATGTTGAGTCACACACTTTATATATGCTAGTTGAGAAAGATTATCCTTTAGCATCTTGTTTTGAGATTATTTATCAGATGGTGAATGGTGCTAAGCAGCTTAAGCTACAAAAGGCTTATGATACTGATGATCAAGCTTTCAACTTGTTGTCAAAATACAAGAAGATTCTTAGTCAACAGTCATCAAAGAAGAAGTAGTATGTTTGGAAGCATCCGCCTGGTGGTAAATCAAGCTTTGAAGAAACTAAATCATTTAGAAATAAATATTAAGTTTAGGGGAGGATTGTTGGGTTTTGAGATTCTACTGCTCAGAATCTAACTAAGTGTCAAACAGCTGCTGATACGAATCTGCTGCTAAGGATAATGAATCTGCTGCTAGTGTTATGAATCTACTGCTGTGTGAAATTGCTACTGAAGAGATAGAATTGTATACATGAGTGGATAATTATAGAATAGATCATGTGTATATCTTATACGTTTAGAATATTCTTATCTTGTGTAGAAAGTAATTGTAAACCTAATAGGAGTCCTTGGCCTATAAAAGGAGGTGCCTAGGGTTAGAGTAGGTACGTATTACTTTGTTCTCGTTTTCACTTCAAGGTTGTAAAACCCTAGCATTGTCGAGTGCTCGTATAATAAATATATTGAAGTGTTGATAGTTATTATAACTGTTCTTCTTAAGTTAAGCTTTAGTATTCCGCGTTATAGCTTAAGTGTTAATTCAAGTCAACTTCTATAAAGATCGTTTGCTCAACTGGGATCAACATGGAGAGCGGCATCAAGAGTTCTATGCGATAGGAAAGTACCCTTTAAGTTAAAGGGGAAATTTTATAGGGTGGAAATTAGTTCCGCTATGCTGTACAGTTCAGAGTGATGACCTATCACAAAAGCTCAAGCAAACAGGGTGGAAGTAGCGGAACTGAGAATGCTTAGGTGGTCTTGTGGTAAACCATGTCTGACATGAACCCGAACGGGGTGTTTAGATCTGTACTTGAAGTAGAATCTATTATCTCGAGGATGAGAGAAGGAAGGTTGAGGTGATTCGGTCATGTCAGAAGAAGACCACAAACAGTGCCAGTCAGGAGAGTAGAAGCGCTTATAGTCGACGGTTTGAGAAGGAGGTGTAGAAACCGTAGAGGGGGGGGGGGGGTGAATACGTTTCCATTTAAAACTAAAGAACTTTTGTATCAAATGATCGATAAAGTGTGACACAATATGAAAAGTGTCAACAATGGTCATACAACAACTAGAGATAGTATGAAGTAAATTACAACACAAAAACTATCAAACCAAGACACAAACATAATCAACACCATATAATCAACAAACCACAAACATAAGTGCAATGCAAATATAAATATAAAGCGATAAATGCGAAGATAAAGGTAAAAAGATAAGTAAAGAAAGTGCAAACTGGACACGATGATTTATAGTGGTTCGGTCACGAAGCTCCTCTTTGCCCTACTCCACTCCTCGAGTACCCAACTTGAGAGTTACTTCACTAATCAACAAGCTCCCTTCTTGGCGGAGAAAACTATGCAACATTGCTTACAATATTTTCTGACACTAAGCTAGATGTCGAGTTCTTCTTCGGGTACAACCAAACCCATTATGTTTTATGGCCCAACATAACAAACCTTGTGTTTTAAGGCCTAAACACATAAACCGCGTCGCTTATGTTATTTTCCGACACTAAGCTAGATGTCGAGTACTAATCTTAGCTAGTACCAACGTTGGATCGATGTACTCTGACCAAACTAACTATGTAGCTTGTAAGTGTTTAACAATCTTGAACAAAGCCAAAACTATTAATATTGAAACACTGATATAACTTTATTAAGTATGCGGAATCTACTTAAACAAAGCTAAGAAGAACTTCAATGATTATATTAAAACCAAACTTTGAACCTGCTTTCAATAAAGATTCACTAAAAACCCTAATAACTCTTTTATCGTATTCTAAAGTATTCGTACCTCTAATACCACCCTAAGGCTCCTTTTATAGGCGCAAGGAAAACCTTAAGTCGGTTTACAATACTTGAACGACAAGTAAACTAATACTAATCTTAACTAATTCTAGAATATTATGATAACTTTACATAACTGTCCTTTAATGATTTTGCATAACAGTCCTTTATCAATAGAAGTACTTTGACTTTCTTCATGCACGAGCAGTACTTTGACCAAAATACACAAGCAGTAATTAGAGCTTCAAAAGTACTTTAACCTTCAGAAGTACTTTGATCTTCATATCCCAACAATCCTCCCCTAACTTGAATTCTACTTGCTTGATTTCAAGTTTCTTTGTGATTCTTTAACATCAACATCTTTATCTTCAAGGAAAAATTGAATCTTTATCTTCTTTCTGACTTGTGTATCAAAGTACTTTTTATCAGCAACAAATGATATTTTTACAGCAACTAATCTTTTCAGCAACTCAGCAACATATGGCAAATGTACATCAAATCATATAGTTTCATACTATTCTCATCACTTCCAGGTGTGTGAACTCCTGAAAGAGGTGAATCATTGAAAATTAATGGATTTAGATGTCTTTTTACCAAAGCCATTAACTCTGGAGTAGCCAATGTTTAGGTTTAGATTAAAAACCATGGTACATTGATAACCATATGATTTTTAGCAAATCATCAGCTATCAACGGATTTGTTTAGTCTTTACCAAGAGCCATTTGCTTTTGGACTAGTTAGTTCTTTTATTACAATCACAACCATGGTGAACTAATTCCCATATAAATGGTTTTTCCACAGCCTTTACCACAAGCCATTTTCTTGTGGGCTAGCCAACTCTTCACTATTACAGATATGGTAAGTTGAAAACCATACAATTTTTAGTAAATTGTCAACTAAAAATGGATTTGATAATCACAACAGAGCCGTACCCTCATGATGAGTGATGAGGCGAAAAATGAACCACTTTTAGGGGGTCATTTAAGCCCGGAATTGAATTTATTTGATCAAATATTGCCCTAAATCGTTCCTTTTGTGATTTTAGGTACTTTGGGAGTGAAATCTGGAAAAGGAAGCAATTCGGACGTTTTTGGAGCATGAAAGTGAAGAAAACGCCAAAGACTTAATTTTCCAAGCTGAGAACAGTGTATGACGGCGTCAAGAGGAATTCCTGACGGCGTCAAGAGTAAAAACCATGACGACCCAGTACAAACCTGAAGGCATCACAAGTAGAGCATAAAGAGTTAATTGTGTGACGGCCTACAAAAGGGGACTACATGACGGCGTCAGATCCAGATCTAGGCAGTCCGAGGAATTATTGGGCGGCGAGATGACGGCGTCAGACATTTGTTCTTGACGCCGTCACCCTCTAAAATCTATATATAGTTTTCTAATTTGCATTCATTAAAAAAGAAACTTGTGTGGAGAAACCCTAGGGCCGAACCTTGTACGAATTTTACAGCTTTTCAAGGGTTTTCAACCCTTGAATCCTTTCATGTGCTATTGAGATAAGTCTTCTCTTAATTCAATCAATATGTCTATGTGTTGGTTGTCTATATCTTGTGCTTGTCTTGATTTCAACATGCTAGGATAGATTTATCTTGTGTTTGCTTAGATCTAATGAAACCTAGATGTTAATTATGTGTTGATTACTTGTTTATGGTTGTATTGGATGAATGATTTCAATGTTAGGCTTAAGAAAACTGGCAGATCTCCATTGTGTAACATGCTTGAACGTCTTAGGAAACATGAACCGATGTGTACTAGGTTTTGTTGGTTGTATTTAATGCATGAGTAAATTATAATGATCCCATGTTAAGAGCTTCTTAGCCGGCTCGACATAGGAGTGAAGTAGGCACTTATAGGATTGGGTACGCCACCTCATGAATGGTATTAAGGAATACAATCCGTCATCCACGCAAATATAACAAGTAATTAACGTGTAAAAGATATCTAGGGAGTAGTGAAATCTAAGTAAACACATTTCTCCCACTTATTGCTCACAACTTTAGTTTAATATAGTTTATTTTCATTTTTAATATTTTATTTTGATTGCATCTTTAGTATTGGGTTAGTTGACTAGCAACTAATTCCGCCCCAAATCCTTCAAACCAGAGATTTTAATTTGCTTTCCTAAAAATATAAAAAATACAAAAAGAATCACCCCTCATCTCTAGATCTAGTATTTAGGTTTTCTAATCCTAGCGACACTATTCCTAGCTGAACGATCAATCCCCCGGTACTTGTCATTATACTATACTACATCGATCAGGAACACTGCCTGGTGGGGGTTGTAAGCTTCTCGAGATCCCTCGAGAGGTAAAGCCTGGTGCAATTCCCACGCATCAATGAGTCAAACTCTTTCTTGTTTGTTAAACATGGTGAGTTGATTACCATTTGTTGTGCAGTACAAGGACTTACACCATATATTCTTCTCAAAATATTTTGTTGCTATCATCTTATGCTTCAAAAAGTTTTTCCTTTTTATTTTAAACTTAAACAAAAGACTTTACTGGTTTTATTCAGCAAGCAGTACTTTGATAAAGTACTGTTTGTCTGGCAGTACTTTGAATAAAGTACTTATTATTCAAAAAGATTTATACAATTAAAACCATACCAGTAATCATGCATCAACATCTGAAGTAGTCCATTTGATAAATAATTCAATCACTATAAGTGCTACTTCATTCTCAGCTTCTACTTCCATACCATGATCTAGTATTCTAATCATGAGATTTCTTGTAAGAGTATATCTCCTTTCTGCTAGCATGTGAATCATGGTCCCATCTTCTAGCCCCAATGAATGTACTCCAGACGATTCAAAAAATCTCCATCTTGTAATCTCCCAATTATCTTGATTATTCCAGAGAGCATCATTACTTATTTCATTTGTTTCCCAGATGGTTGTAAGGTCACCCAGCAAAATCAACCCGACTCCTGTTGGCATAGTATTCTCAAATAAACATGCACATGTTGATATAAATGATATAGATCTTCTCTGTCTATCATATGCAGTATATCCCACAACAGGTTGAATACTCTAAAACTTTTATCTTCTCTATGAAATATGAGATAATCTTCTGCAGATGATTCTACAACCGAAAATGTAGAGATCATGAACTTTTCAGCATCTTCTGACTTCTTTGGATTTTCAAAGTCAACAACTCTTAAGTAGTTTCTCAATTCATTAACTGTGTCAGTTCTTAACAATTTGAGCTTCTTTGATAATTGATCATCATGAGTTGTCCTCTTTCTCTTTGATCTTATTTTATCAGCATGTTCCTTCATTACTTCCTCCAGCTTCTTTTCCTTTTCAGAATCCATAGGAACAAAACTATCCAGTTCTCTTTGAATGGACTCTTGAACAGTATCATATAAAGCTTTCACATCTGGATATCTTAACCTCTGTAAACCTTTATATCCTCTACCCTTCAGAAAACTTATCATAGAATTTCTTTCTTGAGCAATGGATGGTGGCCTTCTTGTTTGCACAACTGGTTTCTTTGATTCTCTTTCATATTCAGCATCCAAATCAGTGATAAGGCGAAAAATGAACTATTTTTAAGGGGTCTTTTAAGCCCGAATTCGAATTTATTTGATCAAATAATGCCCTAAATCGTTCCTTTTGTCATTTTAGGTACTTTTGGAGAGAAATCTGGAAAAGGAAGCATTTTGGACGTTTTTGGAGAATAAAAGTGAAGAAAACGGCAAAGTCTTAATTTTCCTTGCTGGGAACAGTACCTGACGGCATCACATATTCCTTAATGACGGCGTCAAGAGTAACACAAGAGGTGGAAGTGGATAAAATCCATGACGGTTCAGTGAAAACGTGACAGCGTCACCCAAGGCTGTCATGTTTCAAGAGTTGGTGACGGCCCAGAACTAATTTACACATGACGGCGTCACAAGTGGATCTAGGCAATACGATTTCATCTTAGGCAGCGAGTTGACGGTGTCACAGATTCCTTCTTGATGCCGTCACCTTGTAAAATCTATATATAGTTTTCCAAATTTTATTCATTAGAGTGTAACTTTGAGGGTGCAACTTTGAAGAAAACCCTAGGTCGAATTTTCCAGCTTTTTCAAGGGTTTCAACCCTTTGAATCCTTCATGTTTTAATTGAGATAAGTACTCTTTCAATTCAAACAATATGTCTATGTGTTGTTTGAAAATATCTTACGCTTGTCTTCAATTTAACATGCTAGGCTAGATTTCTTTTGTGTTTGCTTAGATGCAGTGAAACCTAGATGTTAATTATGGGTTGATTGTTTGTTTATAGTTGTTACGGATGATTGTATTCGATGTTAGGCTTAAGAAAACTGGCAGACTTCCATTGGTAACTTGCTTGAACTTCTTAAGAGGTGTACTATGTATTAGGTTGTATTTAATGTGTAGGAGAATTCTAATGATCCCATGTTAGGAGCTTCAAACGGCTCGACATGGATTGAGGTAGGATCCTATAGAGTTAGGGAATATTGTACACGGCCCTACGACTAGTATTAAGGAATATGACTCATCATCCATGCAATTGTAACAAATGATTAACCTGTAAAAGATATCTAGGGAGTAATGAAATCTAAGTAAACACAACTTTTCCTATCATTGTTTACACCATATTAGTATAATTAGTTTATTTTCATTTTTGTTATTTTATTTTGATTGCATCTTTAGATAAATTGGGTTAGTGGCTAGCAACTAATTCCGCCCACTCTTTCAAAATCCGAGATTTTAATTGCTTTTATAAAAATATAAAAATACAAAAAAGAAACATGCCTCACCTCTAGACTTAGTTTAAGAGACTTTCTAATCCTGGCGACACTATTCCTGAGTTGAACGATCAATCCCCCGGTACTTGTCACTATACTATACTACAACGATCAGGTACACTGCCTGGTGGGGGTTGTAAGTTTCTCAAGGTCCCTTGAGAGGTAAAACCTTTTGCAAGGTTGCAAAACCACGCATCAAGTTTTTGGCGCCGCAACCTGGGGAATAGCTATTGTCTAGGTTAGAATTTCTTTTTATTTGGTCTACTTGCTAGATTCCTTTCTAGTAAGATTTTTATTTTTATTTTTAGGTTTCTTTAGTCTATTTTATTTCTTCGTGCCTTTATTAGTAAATTAAGTTCATTGACTATTCCGTTGGCCATTATGGAGAACGTGAATCTACCAAGTCCAACACTAGAGTTTTACCAGAAAAAATATAATTACACCAGTTTGGATATACCAAGATGGATGAATGAAATGAGGAGGATAGGATCTTATATTGATTATATTGAGTACCTTGAGAAAAGAGGCCAAGTGCATAATGGTTTTAAAGAATTCACCTTAGGAGCTCCTTCAACCCCTCAAAATGCCTCACTTAGTGAAACCTATGCACCATTTGAGCCTTCACCTAGGATAGTTTCGTATGAGCTACCTAGCTGCATGTCATGGTTAGGCACTACCATAATACAGGATGAACACATAGGTGACCTTGATGTGATGGAGGATGTAGCCGAACATGATCACATTGATAAAAAAGACCTAGGTTTTATGATCGATGATGATGAATCTCAAGAAACACATGATGAATCTTTTGGGAAATTTGAATATAGCAGTCAAAATATTGAGGATGATCCTTATGATTCGGATATAGAAGTTGAGATGCCTAGAGAAGCACTTGAGATACTTGGGAAAATGTTAGGGTTAGATTATAATAAAACACATGTTGAGGATATAGGTGATCTTGACACAAGGAATGATGAAGTAAATAACATAAGCTCACAAAGTACCCCACAAGTCCTACCATCATTTGAGGCGCACACACCGCACGTGACTTACCCAGAAGAAGTAGAAGAAACTATAGGAACCCCAATTGAGGTAGAACCCTTGGACCATACACAACTAGAGGATATAGGTTTGAATACTTATAATGATAGCCTTACTCTTAGTTCTAGGGAAGTTCCTAGTTTTGATGAACCGGAGCCTCAACCAAAACTGTTACCTAATCTTCCATCCTTGGATGAAAATTTAGGAATTGAAATAGGTCCCGATCCACCCATCAAACCATATAGTCCGGGTAGTTTTAGGATAAAGGTAGTGGACTCTAAGCCTTGTAGAGAGGAAGCCAATATAGGAGTGGAAAATGACCTTACATGCTTACATCACCTATTTATGATTGATCATAAGAAACATTATAGGTTTAAACCGGGTTTATTAGGTCAAGATGGATCCCCAACTAGTAGTCTCTCGAAGTTGATAGAAAATGATCCCTTTCTAGGAGAAAATCTTAATCCACCCATTAACCCGATTGAATTAGGTAAGGTTATGATGATAGGAGCACACCCCTTTGAGCATATAATTCATCCACCACTCTTTCCTCACATGGCATATTTCCACCCTAAGGGTGTGTATCGCTACTTCCACCTACACTTAATCCTAAGTGTAGGGAAAACCTCCCCTATTTTCGTTAAATAAGGGTAGAGTCAGGCTCGTGACTCGAACAAAAATAAGCACTTCTTGGGAGGCAACCCAAGTTTTATTTGTTTTGTTTGTTTGATTTTATTTGTTTCCGTATGCCTGTTTTATTTTTATTGTTGGTAGATCATTTTTTAAACTAAAATTGTGAAAATGCTTTATTTTGTTGTTTAACTTCGTCTTAACTTCATATAAAGGTATTTTGCAAAAGCTAAGTGTAAGGGGAAACCCCAAATTTGTTTATAAGAACGAAAATGATCTTGATTCGCCACAATATTAAATGAACATGTATATTAGTATTTGTTAGAGTCAAATGCTTGTATCGAGTCATAATTATGTTTTGCAGGATTTTCCAGGAAATAGGACATAAGTTTTTCTAGAAATTTTCCGGAAACTTAACATAAAGATTTCTGCAGGACACTTATGACGGCGTCAGGGTTTAACACCTGACGGCGTAACCTTGACAGCGTCACGTGTAAAATTCTGGAAATTTTGTGAGTTTTGTTTTTCTAACGGAGTCTTAAAAGTTTTTGTTGATTCTTTAGTTCTGTAAACTCCAGGAAATCTGCAAACATTCATTCCACAAGCATTATATCTTACACTGCTTTCTAGGACTTGTTAGCATATATAGATTGCCGCCGATTTTATGCGAGGTTGCCTTGTTTGTTTTCTCAGGTTTAACAGGTTATATATGACAAGAAGATGGTTTATTTTTCTGGAAGGGAAGCTTTGAACGTTCATTTTATTGGAGGAAGATCTAACCTTGTTAACGCACTATCCACACCGAACGAATCAGGGGAGTATTTGCTTTCATTCTTTTACCTGTTTTACTTTTACATCCTTTAATTGAACATTGGGGACAATGTTCATCCTAAGGGTAAGGGGAGGGTAAATGATGATACCTTATAGGATACAATTGCACTTGAGTTTGTTTGTTTGATGGTAGGTGTGTAATAAAACTAAGAGAAATACTTGTTAGTGTAATTTTAGCGCCAAATTTAAATTTTTTTACAACATTTAGGAGTGAAACTTTAGCCTTAACAAGAGTCTCCTGGATAGGAGTTGTATGACTAGCACAAAACCGTACCACTTAAAAAATTTTCCACCCAAATATGTGAGGTTCGCCTTTAGATTTGATAGGAAAAGCATTCATTATTAGTGCTTATGTATGTACCGGTAGCATTTAGATTCTAGAACTTGCGTTAGTGATACATCCCCGAGACCGCTAGTGAGACTACATTCGTGTAGTAGGATTTACTACATGATAAGAGGCATTAGGATCACCCTTGTGTTAAACCCGTATCATAATTACTTGACCATTTAAGTCCTATTACTTGGCTAGTAAAGTCAATTGATTTTTCCCACACCTTAGCGTTGTACTCATTTTTAGTACACGAAACCCCTAGTACACCCCTCCGAGCCTATATTTTCGTTTCTAACTTTAAGCATTTTACTTAAAGGAAGAATTTGTTACAACCCACCCAAATGTGCAACCAAATTGCCTTAGCCTTCCGTGTATGCACTAATCTTTAGTGCATTATTGTTACATGTTTAAACCTTTAGTTAATTATCTAATTGATTACATGGTTGCTAAGTCAAGTCATATCTTGTACATATTGTTTTGGGACGATTGGGACTCATGGGTAAAGTACTTGTTTTATGGAGTAATGGGGAAGAACATAATATATTACCCCCATATGTGCGTTAATCTTAAAAGTACTCCAAGTGTTTTAATTATTTTAATTCGAGTCATTAGATTAGTTTATTGTAAAGTATGTAAAAATTCAAGTGTAAGGGGAATGAACATTCCCTGTGATGTATTATTTTGGATGGTAGGGTAAGAATGTATGCAAAAAAAATAGAAAAAGAAAAAGAGAAAAACATACGGACTACCATCCCGTTTCATTCTATGTTTGTTTTATGTTTTTGTTATTTTTGATTTATTAGCTTAAGTCGAGTATAGTCTTGGCTTAGCAACGCCTTATTGTACATGTAATTAACCAAGATGATTAACTCGCCACCAGCAAATATTGCCTTTATCCTATGGTAATCTATTTGCTATGACAGGTAGTGAGAGATGTTTTCCATTTCCTTATTGTGATATATACTTTATTACACCCGAGAGATGTGAGTATCTAAACACTATTTGTGAGGTGCTAGTGTATGACCTCCGTGCTTGTCTTTAGTCTTTAGTGGAACGATTATTTGTTGTAATTACTTTTATATTAGTGTTAAATGACCCCTAACTTTATTTTGATTATAATAAAAGCGCATTTTCTTGAGGACAAGCAAATCTCAAGTGTAAGGGTATTTGATAAGGCAAAAAATGAACCATTTTTAAGGGGTCATTTAAGCCCGAATTCGAATTTATTTGATCAAATAATGCCCTAAATCATTCTTTTTGTCATTTTAGGTACTTTTGGAGAGAAATCAGGAAAAGAAAGCATTTTGGACGTTTTTGGAGCATAAAAGTGAAGAAAACGGCAAAGTCTCAATTTTCCTTGCTGGGAACAGTACCTGACGGCGTCAAATATTCCTTAATGATGGCGTCAAGAGTAACACAAGAGGTGGAAGTGGATAAAATCCATGACGGTCCAGTGAAAACGTGACGGCGTCACCCAAGGCCGTCATGGTTCAAGAGTTGGTGACGGCCCAAAACTAATTTACACATGACGGCGTCACAAGTGGATCTAGGCAATACGATTTCATCTTAGGCGGCGAGTTGATGGCATCACAGATTTCTTCTTGACGCCGTCACCTTGTAAAATCTATATATAGTTTTCCAAATTTTATTCATTAGAGTGTAACTTTGAGGGTGCAACTTTGAAGAAAACCCTAGGTCAAATTTTCCAGCTTTTTCAAGGGTTTCAACCCTTTGTATCATTCATGTTTTAATTGAGATAAATACTCTTTCAATTCAATCAATATGTCTATGTGTTGTTTGAATATATCTTACGCTTGTCTTCAATTTAACATGCTAGGCTAGATTTCTTTTGTGTTTGCTTAGATGTAGTGAAACCTAGATGTTAATTATGGGTTGATTGTTTGTTTATAGTTGTTACGGATGATTGTATTCGATGTTAGGCTTAAGAAAACTGGCAGACTTCCATTGGTAACTTGATTGAACGTCTTAAGAAACATGATCAGAGGTGTACTACGATATTAGGTTGTATTTAATGTGTAGGAGAATTCTAATGATCCCATGTTAGGAGCTTCTAACGGCTCGACATGGAGTGAAGTAGGATCCTATAGAGTTAGGGAATATTGTACACGGCCCTACGACTAGTATTAAAGAATATAACCCGTCATCCATGCAATTGTAACAAATGATTAACCTGTAAAAGATATCTAGGGAGTAATGAAATCTTAGTAAACACAACTTTTCCTATCATTGTTTACACCATATTAGTATAATTAGTTTATTTTCATTTTTGTTATTTTATTTTGATTGCATCTTTAGATAAATTGGGTTAGTTGGCTAGCAACTAATTCTGCCCACTCTTTCAAAACCCGAGATTTTAATTGCTTTTATAAAAATATAAAAATTCAAAAAGAATCATCCCTCACCTCTTGACTTAGTTTAAGAGACTTTCTAATCCTAGCGACACTATTCCTGAGTTGAACGATCAATCCCCCGGTACTTGTCACTATACTATACTACAATGATCAGGTAAATCGCCTGGTGGGGGTTGTAAGCTTCTCAAGGTCCCTTGAGAGGTAAAACCTTTTGCAAGGTTGCAAAACCATGCATCAATCAGCTTGATACTTTCTAGCAGCTTCTTCATTTTTAGCTATCTCAAAAGCTCTTAACTGTGCTAAAGTGAACTTCTTCTTCTTCTTTGACACTTTCATAATACTTTTCCTTTATCTTTAGGATTTAACTCTTCAGTAGATTGGGAAGAAGATTGTAAGACTTTAGATTGTTCAATACCAGGAATACTAATACCTCTTGGTCTTGAAATATTGAGCATAATCTGAGCAATAGTCTCATCATCACTAGCAGTAAGCACATCAAAGCATCATCATCAACTTCATCATCACCATCCTATGATAAAATCATCATACACACAAATGTTTAACACATAATCAAATAACCATAACAATGGTTTATACCACTATTAACTTACCTCTAACACCTCTAATCATCATATAATCATACATTGATTATATGATGATCAAACCCATAAACTTATTAACTTTAAACCATAATAAATCACCTCATAATTTCTTTAACTTCTTATATAACTCATAACATCATTTACCCATCTTCCCTAAGTTAGGGTTCGTAAACCCTAACCCTTAAATCATCACTTAAACTCTAATTAAAATACTTACTTGGATAGAAATCATTACTGGGGCTTCATCCATTTGATTGGGAATACCTATACACCATGGTTAACCATCAAAGCTTGGGCTCCTATTCCCTCCTTTCTCCACTTCATGACACACACACCTCCACCACAACTTCCTAGAACTCTTATGAAGATAAGAGAAGTATCCAGAGAATTATAGGTGGCAAGTTTGCCTATTTGGCACCTTTGGTCCCTTAAGTTTCTTTTCTTCTATTTTAGCCACACTTATCTTTATAACACTTTTACCACTTGACAACTTAAGCCCTTGAAGTCTATTTCCTTTTATTTATGCCACATTATACTTTCGATAACCTTATAATACATTCTTTGACCATAAAGTTGACTATCGGGCTTGACTAGCCAATCACGTTAGGCCTTAGCAAATTCCATCTAGAGTGGGGCCAAGTACTCGGGAAACGGGTCTAACAATTCTACCCCCTTATTTAGATTTCATCCCCGAAATCACTCATCTATAACTATCAAAGACTAATTCACAACATACACTTGTTCTCATACTTCAAATCTTTAATCATTTCATTGCAACGATCTAGATGATCTTGCAATTCTAAGCTTCTACAACATAATCATTACTCATAATCCACTATAACAACACTTAACATCACAAACTTATCTAAAATTTCCAAAAATGACAACTAGTCATATGCAAAATTTACTATTTTGACTTTATATAATTCAAACTTCAACACTATATCCACGTTATTCACCAATGCACTAACATGACCGTAAGTAAATATCCGACCAATATTACATTCTAATTAACACCCAAATCATATCTATTTCAAAATTGATAACTTATTTCAAATTTAGATAAAGTGCCATCTAATCAGCACTTCCAAATTCTTATCCATGCATTGCTCAAGCAATCTTCTTTTTAGTCCTTAGGAATGCTTACCCATTATCTTATCAATCTTAAGGTACAAACTCATTCAAGCCGTCCATCTTAAGGTTCACACGTAACCTTAATGCCGCTATAATTTTTATTCATATTTATCTCTTCTTATGACGTCTAACTTGTTTTAGTTTTCACTTCCTCATCTCTATCCGTACTCATGTCATATCGGCTACATATAAGCCCACTCATTTATAATTCTTTATTAACATAAAAAGGCGTCCCAATCTATGCAAGTAATAAATTATAAACTTATGGTTTGGCGATTCACATCTTTTTTATTTAAATGAAAAGGCGTCCCAATCCATTTAAATAAGGAGATTATAAATCGTCCTACTTACGTACTTCCGACACAACAATTATACTTACTTTACTTCCCATCTTTTATAGCCGTGGATCCAATCTCACTAACTTTTCATCCATGCCATAAAGATAAGCTGGCTATCTCGAAGGATACCGTAATACATATGCCCTCGCAGCAAGTAGGCTATCCCGAAGGATACCATAATATATATGCCCTTGCGGCAAGCTAACTATCCCGAAGGATACCGTAATATATATGCCCTCACGGAAAGCTGGCTATCCCAAAGGATACCGTAATATATATGCCCTTGCGGCAAGCTGGCTATCCCGAAGCATACCGTAATATATATGCCCTCGTGGCAAACTGGCTATCCCAAAGGATACCGAAACTATCAATCATGCAAAAAAGGGACGCTGGCCATCCCGAAGGATGCCAAACCTAGAGCATTGGATCCAAGCTATGTCTATCTTAACATCTCTACTCATTTTATCTTTCATGTATGTATATCATTAAGTACACACTATCATTTCCTCACTTCTCATTGCCTTAAGCAATCTCAACATTTACTACCATGTTAAGTTTCATCTAGATAAGTTTCTATATAACACTTGCCAATTTTATTATACTTGCATTCCACAATGCAATCTATCATTTATCCGTCAACCCCAAGTTGACTTACACATTTACTATATACCATTTTATCACATTGTCCTATCAAACTCTTTAATGCACATAAATTGTGCATCTTATCATCATACATATCTCAATATTTTAACATGATTCGATTCATATTTTACAATTCTTTCTAGAGCGCTTCATATTACTTATGACTTTTATTGCAAACTATATCTCATTTATCACAGACAAAAAAACTCTCTATAATCTCCTAACAAACTTCCCACCTCTACTCCATTTCCAAAACTTCATTGTTTCATCAAATTACCCACTAAAATCTCAATCATTTTCATTTCTGATAACATCAATCAACTCGTCTCTCCATTGTGAATACAATGATATGATTTGATTTGATTTTCATATAGTTTTATGAAAACCCCCATTTCGAGGGAATTAGGGTTTTTTGATTTCTTGATTGTTTTTGTATACTTTCTAAATCTTTTTTACATTTCTGTTATAAAAACAATAAAAATTAGTGTAATTTCTGTTGAATTGAAGATTAGTATTGTTACAAGTATGACGAATAACAAAAGGTCCTCACAACATAATGTTAGGCTTCCTGCAAAGTATGGGGATTCAATTCTAAGCCAGAATAAGAGAAATGGAAACAAGAACATGGAAAAAGGGAACAATCAAGTGAATAAGAAGGGTGAAAATGGAAGTATGAATGAAGTCAGAAAGGAAAGTGAAGTGAATAAGAATAAGGGGAAGGAGAGTATGTTTGATGGGGATCTGAATGGAGAAAGCTTTCCTGCATTACAGAGTCATGTCAACAAGTCAAAACCCAATGATGTTAGTCTTAATTGTGATAATAATGTGGAAAATAAACTGAATGATATCAATACTGATGATGTATCTAAGGAAGAATGTGTTAATAATGTTGAATGTAGTACTAGTGGGAATGTATGTGATAATCATGAAGATGCTAGGGTTATTGTCAATGAAAATGAGCCTAGTAAGGATAACACTAGTACTTTAGAAGAAATACTCAAAAACAACAATCCTAATAATACATTGCAAGTAATTCCAAGTTTCCAACTGAACTTAATGAAAATGGGGTAGAAATTACAATATTTGATTAAGAAGTTGTTGAATTAGGAAGTGCTAAGTGGGATAAGATTGTATGTGGACAATTCTTAGGTTGTGTGGTTAGTTTCAATGAGGCTAGGTACCATCTTAGGAGAATGTGGTATAAGTATGGTCTTGAGGATATGACTATGAATGATAAGGGAATATTCCTTTTTAAGTTTCAAGATGAACAGTGCATTTTACAAGTCATTAGTAATGATCCTTGGATGGCTAATAATAAACCGTTATTTGTTCAAAGATGGGGAATTGATGTTTGCTTGGATAAAATAGAACCAAAGACATTGCCAGTTTGGTTAAAGCTAATAAATGTACCACTTGAAGCTTGGAATGTAAAAGGAATTAGCACTTTAGCAAGTGTTCTAGGTAAACCAATCATTATGGATGAAATGACTACTCAAATGTGTATGACAAGGATGGGTAGACTTGGTTTTGCTAGGGTGCTAATTGAATTAAATGCTGAAAAAATGTTCAAAGATGTTATTGAAATTGCTTATAGGAAAAAAAGAGTTAGTACTAGTATGACTAAGTATGTGCAAGTTGAATACACTTGGATGCCTACTAGATGTAGCTATTGTTGTGTATTTGGGCATGATGACGTAAACTGTAGGATGATACCTAAAGATGCTGAAAGTGAGAAGCCTTGTAATGAAAAAAGTGAGGAAAATGATGGATTCCAAAAAGTGACATATAGGAAAGATAAGAATGAGACTCACTTGAACAATAATAGAAGAAATGTACAAAATGGTATGAATGGATATACTAGTGGAGCTAATTACCCTAATAGAATGACTGGTCATATGCAAAATAATAACAGGCAAGAATATAAGACTAAAAAGAATGTTGGTGTAGCCAATAAACCTAGTGTGGATAGCAACAATAAGGTGGAAAAGAATACTAGAGGTAGTGTTAGCACAACTAAGGATAATGGTAACAATAGCAAGCCTATTAAGATTGCTAAGGAAGCTGGACAGAATAAGTCTCCAAAAGGAAGAAGTAATAATGCTTGTCCTAGTAGTGGGAGGAGACAGAATAATGTAGGAGTAATTGGACAGAATAGTTTCTCCCCACTAAACACACTGGTTAATGAAGAGTAAATCAAGCTAAATAATAAGGAAAGAGAACAAGTTGATTGTGTGTTGGAAACAAATGGTGATCCAATAGTGAATGAATGGGAGAATTGGAATGATGACATGAAACAGTATTATAAGGATAAGAAGGAAGTATTAGATGCAACTAATAAATCAGAGAATGAGGAAGATGTTATGCAAGATTTGTCTTCAACTGAAGAAAGTCTATTAAAGAATGAGGTTGAGGGTATTTGCTGTCCTACCCTTAACTGAACTAGTGAATTTGGCCTTGTTTAGTATTGTATATAATTAGTAATTGTTGATCCCAGTTGAGCAAATGATCCTATAGAAGTTGACTTAGAATAATACTTAAGCAATAACGCGGAATATTAAAGCTTAACTTAAGAAGAACAGTTTTTAAACACTTTCAACACTTCAATATATTAATATACGAGCATTCAACCAATGCTAGGGTTTTACAACCTTGAAGTGAAACGAGAATAATAATAATACGTATATACTCTAACCTTAGACACCTCCTTTTATAGACCAAGGAGTCCTAGTCGGTTTACAATAACTTTACATGCAAGACAATATCTTTTCCTAAAATATCTAGCCGTGTATACAATCTTATCCTGTGAGCAGCAGAGTCTTGTAATCCTTTAGCAGTAGATTCTTTATCACTTCGAGCAGCAGATTCACTTAGCAGCAGTTTGATCACCTCTAGCAGCAGAGTCCAAGTCCATCAACAGTTTAACACTTTAGAAAATCTCTCATCAGCAGAATCTTGAAACCCAATAATCCTCCCCTAAACTTAATATTTACTTCTAAATCATTAAGTTTCTTCAAAGCATGATTAAACACCAGGAGGATGCTTCTAAACACTTACTTCTTGTGATCTATGTTGACCAAGAATCTTTTTATATTTTGATAACAAATTAAAAGCTTGATCATCAGTATCATAATCATTCTGCAAGTTGAGCAACCCAGTACCATTAACCATCTGATAGACAATTTCCAAGTAATTTGCCAATGGATAATCTTTTTCAACCAGCATATATATAGTGTGTGGTCCAATGTCTAAGACATGAATCCCTGAACTTTGAAAAAGCCTCCATCTTTTGACTTTACATCCTTTAATCTCTGTCCATTCTGATTCTTCCATTGAAGGATCAAACATAAGTTTTAGAGCTCTACAAAGAACATTATCAGACATAGCTTCTAGATTATTATATGTCTCCTTTCCAAACCTTTTAGCTCCAAAGTTTTCTTTGTACATCCTCCACAGAGTACAAATATCCTCTCTATCAAAGTAGTACAACATCTATTGAAGTCTAAGAAACCTATGAGTCTTCCCATCAGATCTCTTGACATCATGAAATGTTCCAATATTGGTATCATATCCTGTAGATACTTGAATAATAGGATATCTGATTCCCATTGGTTCAGCATCAACTACTTTAGGTTCATCTCTCTTAGAAACCATTGTACGAACCTTCATTTGTTGTTTTAGATGCTCAGGAGGAATATGATCATAATCATTCTTATACTCATTATGCTTATCACCTTCAGACTTAGAACTGCTTTGATCTACTACTTTTCTCTTCTTCCTAGCAAAAGATTTGTGAACAACACCTTTTCTTTTAATACTTTGACTAGGAGAAGTTCTTTTGTCTTCTACCTCATCAGGCTTTTCAATAGTCTTTGCCTCTTTTATCTGCTCTGTCTCAATAACTTTCTCAGGCACCAATTTCTTGTTCATTTGAACAATTTGCTCTTCATCTTCTTTAGAACAAATAGCAATAAAATTGCTTATATCTCTTTTTGCCTGTTGATACATCTTGAAGAGTTTAGCATCTGACTTGTGCTTCAATTGTACCAGCTTCCATCCCTTTGTGTTCTTGAGATATCTCTCATGTTCTCTTCTTTGTTGAACTGGAGTTGGTCCTCTGAGAACTTTCTTCTTTCTTCTTAGAGCAGCATCTTCTTTCTTCTTCTTTGCTGTGAAATCTTTCATCCAAGCTGCAACATCAAACTCTGGAACCTCTTGTTCTTCAATTTTCACTAGCTTGGTGAATTCAATGTCAGCATCCATTCTTATTTTCTCTTCTACCCATTCCTCATACCTCTTTATATCCTCAGCTTCCTTATCATCCCTTTCTTTTTGTTGTTGAAGCAGTTGTTGCTCAAGTATATCCTCCTTTTCTTGTTCTTCTCTTGCAACAGCTGAATGATGCTCAATTTGTCTCTCTTTAGGCCAATGCTCAAAAGGAATCTGGGAGTAATCTATTTCATCATCATCAGAATCTAGCGTAGGCTCTTCAATAACCTTGCCCTTCCCTTTATCATCAGCAGTAGATGATGAAGTGATCTTCTTCTTTGGAGCAGGTTCTCTTATTACTACTCCTTTTACTGGAGGTCTTGGAAGTTAAGTTGTTGTGATTTTTGGTTGTGATGGTTGTTGTGGTTGTTGGAGTGTCTTTTTGCTAAGTAAAACCATGGTCTCAGCAGCAGCTTTGAAACTAGCACCAGCAGTAGGACTCTGTGCATCAACAGAATTAAGTTTCTCACTAGCAGCAGGTTCAGCAGCAATATCTTGAGTAGCAGCAGAGTTGGTTTTCAAACTAGTAGCAGTATCAGTATCAGCAATATCTTGAACACTTCCACTAGCAACAGAGTTAAACTGTTGAGCAATAAGGTCTTGAGCAGCAGATTCTTTAGCAGTAGAGTTGTCAACCTTGTCAGCAGAATCCACCTTCTTGGCACTAGCAGTAGTTTGATCATTAGCAACAGTTTCACTCAACCCTTTCAAAGCCTCACCCATTAACCTTGTAGCCATTATTAATTCTTCAGGCCCCAAAGTCTTGAGCTTTTCTACCACACTCTTTTGAACACCAACCACTTCCTCCATCACAACTTCATGACCTTCCATTTCATTCCCCAAATCAACAGTTTTTTGAACCTGAACCTCCCCTTAAACCTTACCAGTATCAACAGTTTCCATATCCATATCCAACCCAGCATCATCTTTCACCTCATCAGCCTCCCCTGAACCCATTTCTTCATTATGTTCTTCATTCCTCCCCTATTTGGAAGCATCCTCTTCAAAATTGACAGAATGTTTAGTCTAAACAAACCCGTCCCACAACGCGTTCAACAGCAATTCAATCATAGGAATGGAGATTCGCCTGACAGATCAATGGAGTAAGTCTACTTGTACCAAAGCAACTTCAACGGAAACATGGCCTACAATGTATACTACTCCACTAAAGATAATGCCTAAAAGTTTCTTGACCGCAGCACACCAATCATGGTCAACCGAGAATTCCTGAAATAAATATCAATTCTTGTGGCCAAATTCCTTGTCTCACTTCAAATTCACGCAATCTCTTCAGTATAACTATTTTAACATATTTGGTGAGAGTAATAAAACCTTTTTGTCAAAAATATTAGACATGTCGTAGTTATTAGCTAATGTCTTTGATCTAAAAGTGTATTATTATTAAAATAATAGCTTCTAAAATCATAATCGACAAACTAATCAACATAATAAATAAGAAACAACATGTAATTTTGAAACTTCCGATTGAACAACATATAGACCAAGATAGAAAAGGACATTTTTAACTTACTCTGAGCCAGCAGTCATCATGAATAGTCGAGGAATTTCAAAGCTCATCACCTTCACGTTGTTCCTTGTCCACCCATTGTGGTTTCTCATATAGTTCCTGGGGCATTCTAAAGACCACCCATATACCATTTAGAAAAAATAATAACTTATCATATCAAAATTGCAATCATATACCGTAGAAAAAAAAGGCCACAAATATAAATTGTTACTCATAAAGACTTCAATCCCAGCATTCCAAATTCTAAATGAGTTCCCAGCGGATCGCTTTAGTTTAAAAAATAAATTCTTAAGCATACCTACCGTTGGTCCATCAAGAGGAGGCTTTTCACCGAAAACATCTGGGCCCTTAGTTGCATCCTCAGGTTCCTCTAGTTCTCTTCGACCACAACAACATAAATCCGTACCCATTATCCCATATGACCAAACTCACAAAAAGAGTAACTGCTAAAATGGATTATGCCTATGGTAATTGTAGAAAAAAAATTACACTTGCATTGGTTGACCCACTGGTAAGTCACAACAGTTCCTCCATAACCCCACCCCAAAACACTTCCTGTAGAAACCAATAATGAAAACAATATTAAGAAAATAAAGAACAGCTGGTTATACGCTTCAATGTTTTCCATAAAAAGGCGTTCTTTAAATGCACCAAGCGATGATAGTTACATGCGCTCACTGTTAAAGTTTACGCATAGCAGTTAAACTGGGCACGGGAATATGAAACTGCTATGAATAGCTTCACGCGCCATACACATATGATGCGCGTGGGAATCGCACCAGGCTTTACCTCTCAAGGTATCTCAAGAAGCTTACAACCCCCACCAGGCAGTGTACCTGATCGTTGTAGTATAGTATAGTGACAAGTACCGGGGGATTGATCGTTCAACTCAGGAATAGTGTCGCTAGGATTAGAAAGCCTAAAAACTAGGTCTAGAGGTGAGGGATGATTCTTTTTTTATTTTTATGTTTTTATAAAAGCAAATAAAATCTCGGTTTTTTAAGGAGTGGGCGGAATTAGTTGCTAGTCAACTAACCCAATAACTAAAAATGCAATCAAAATAAAATAACAAAAATTAAAATAAATCTAATTAAACTAATTTGGTGTGAACAATGATAGGTAAAGTTGTGTTTACTTAGATTTCATTACTCCCTAGATATCTTTTACAGGTTAATCATTTGTTACAATTGCATGGATGACGGGTCATATTCCTTAATACTAGTCGTAGGGCCGTGTACAATATTCCCTAACTCTATAAGATCCTCCTTCACTCCATGTCGCGCTGTTAAAAACTCCTAACATGGGATCATTAGAATTCTCCTACGCATTAAATACAACCTAATATCGTAGTACACCTCCGATCATGTTTCCTAAGATGTTCAAGCATGTTACCAATGGAAGTCTGCCAGTTTTCTTAAGCCTAACATCGAATACAATCATCCGTAACAACTATAAACAAACAATCAACCCATAATTAACATCTAGGTTTCACTACATCTAAGCAAACATAAAAGAAATCTAGCCTAGCATGTTAAATTGAAGACAAGCGTAAGATATATTCAAACAACACATAGACATATTGAATGAATTGAAAGAGTACTTATCTCAATTGAACATAAAAGGTTTCAAAGGGTAAAAACCATTGAAGGAGCTGTGAAATTCGGACCTAGGGTTTCTCTCAAAGTTGCACCCTCAAAGTTACACACTAATGAATGAAAATTGCAAAACTATATATAGATAATACAAGGTGACGGCGTCAAAAAGGAAATTCTGACGCCGTCAACTCGCCGCCCATATTGAAATCGGATTGCCTAGATCCACATCTGACGCCGTCATGTGTATTTTTTGCTCTGGGCCATCATCCATTCTTGAACCGTGACGGCCTATGGTGACGTCGTCACGTTTTCACTGGGCCGTCACCTCTCCCAACTCTTGTTTTGCTCTTGACACCGTCATGTAGAACATTGTGAAGCCGTCAGGTACTGTTCCCAGCAAGGAAAATTAAGACTTTGCCATTTTCTTCACTTTTATGCTCCAAAAACGTCCAAAATGCTTCCTTTTCTGAATTTCACTCTAAAAGTACATAAAATGACAAAAGGAACGATTTAAGGCAATATTTGATCAAATAAATTCGAATTCTAGCTTAAATGACCCCCTAAAAACGGTTCATTTTTTGCCTCATCAAATACCCTTACACTTGAGATTTGCTTGTCCTCAAGCAAATGCGCTTTTATTCTAATCAAAATACAAGTTAGGGGTCATTTAACACTAATATAAAAGTAATTACAACAAATAATCATTCCACCAAAGACCAAAGACAAGCACGGAGGTCATACACTAGCACCTCACAAATAGTGTTTAGATACTCCCATCTCTCGGGTGTAATAAAGTATATATCACTATATGGAAATGGAAAACATCTCTCACTACCTGTCATAGCAAATAGATTATCATAGGCTTGGGAAAGGATCAAACCTCCACCACTTGGTGTAAGCACCTAGGATAAACTATCAAAGAGGTCTTTTAAAAGGTTATAACGTTAGGTGTAGGGATATGGAATACACGGTTTTGTTGGATATAGGCAATATTTACTTGTGGCGAGTTAATCATCTTGGTTAATTACATGTACAATATGGCATTGCTAAGCCAAGACTAGACTCGACTTAAGCTAATAAATCAAAAAATAACAAGAACTTAAAAATAAACATAGAATGAAACGGGATGGTAGTCCGTATGTTTTTCTCTTTTCTTTTTCTATTTTTTTTTTCTTTTTCTTGATTTTTCGATTTTTTTTTCATACACTCTTACCCTACCATCCAAAATAATACATCATAGTGAATTTACATTCCCCTTACACTTGAATCTTTACATACTTTACAATCAACTATTCTAATGACTCGAATCAAGATAATCAAAACACTTGGAGTACTTTTAAAATTAATGCACATATGGGGGTAATAATTGATGTTCTTCCCCATTACTCCATAAAACAAGTACTTTACCCATGAGTCCCAATTGTCCCAAAACAATATGTACAAGATATGACTCGACTTAGCAACCATGTAATCAATTAGATAATTAACTAAGGGTTTAAACATGTAACAATAATGCACTAAAGATGAGTGCATACACGGAAGGCTAAGGCGATTTGGGTGTACATTTAAGTGGGTTGTAACAAATCATTCCTTTAAATAAGATGCTTAAAGGTAGAAACGAAAAGATAGGCTCGGAGGGGTGTACTAGGGGTTTCGTGTACTAAAAATGAGTACAACGCTAAGGTGTGGAAAAATTAATTGACTTTACTAGCCAATTAATATGACTTAAGTGGTCAAGTAATTACGATACGGGTTTAATACAAGGGTGATCCTAATGCCTCTTATCATGTAGTAAATCCTACTACACGAATGTAGTCTCACTAGCGGTCTCGGGATGCATCACTAACGCAAGTTCTAGAATCTAAGTACTACCGGTACACACATAAGCACTAATAATGAATGTTTTTCCTATCAAATCTAAAGGCGAACCTCACATATTTGGGTGGAAAATTTTTCTGAATACTACAGTTTTGTGCTAGTCATACAACCTCCTATCCATGATACACTTGCTAAGGCTAAAGTTTCACTCCTAAATGTTGTAAAAAAATTTAAATTTGGTGCTAAAATTACACTAACAAGTATTTCTCTTAGTTTTATTACACACCTACCATCAAACAAACAAACTCAAGTGCAAGTATATCCTATAAGGTATCATCATTTACCCTCCCCTTACACTTAGGATGAACATTGTCCCCAATGTTCAATTAAAGAATGTAAAAGTGAAATAGGTAAAAGAATGAAATCAAATACTCCCCTGATTCGTTCGGTGTGGATAGAGTGGTAAAAAGGTTAGATCTTCCTCCAAGAGAATGAACATTCAAAGCTTTCCTTCCAGAAAAATAAATCATCTTCTTGTCATACATAACCTGTTAAACCTGAGAAAACAAACAAAGCAACCTCGCGTAAAATCGGCGGCAATCTATATATACTAACAAATCCTAGAAAACAATGTAAGATATAATGCTTGTGGAATGAATGTTTGCAGATTTCCTGGAGTTTATAAAACTAAAGAATTAACAAAAACTTTAAAACTCCGTTAGAAAAACAAAACAAGCAAAATTTCCAGAATTTTACACATGACGTCGTCAGGAATTAATTCTTGACCCCGTCAGAAGTGACCAGCAGAAATCTTTCGTTAAGTTTCCGGAAAATTTATGGAAAAATTTATGTCCTACTTCCTGGAAAATCCTGCAAAACATCATTATGACTCGATACAAGCATTTGACTCTAACAAATACTAATATACATGTTCATTTAATATTGTGGAGAATCAAGATCAATTTTGTTCTTATAAACAAATTTGGGGTTTCCCCTTACACTTATCTTTTGCAAAATACCTTTATATGAAGTTAAGATGAAGTTAAACAACAAAATAAAGCATTTTCACAATTTAGTTTGAAACATGATCTACCAACAATAAAAATAAAGCATGCATACGGAAACAAATAACAATCAAACAAAATAAAATCACACAAAACATGGGTTGCCTCCCAAGAAGCGCTTTTCTTTATTTACGAGTCTTGTAGCTAGACTCAAGGTCATGGGCTATCACGTGACCTCAGCATTGGTCTCATTCTCTAGGTCATCTCCAATCTCGGGGTTGCTCTCATAGTGTAGGTATTTTGGATCTTCAAACTCAAAGACATCTTCCCGATATTTAGGTCCAAGCCTGCTAACATCCTTGAAGAACCCACATGATAAATCAAAGGTATTTTTACATCCTCTTCGAATATCATCATCACATAAAACAAGTTGAGAACCTAACCTATCAAGTCCGTCGTAATCTATTCCATCGAAATCTTTTGTCTTATATGGCGTTTGGCATGACACTCTCCTAATCCCATCTGTAAAAGTCATGATTCTGTTCCTGTCATCAACCATTAAGTTAGTGACTTCACATAAGGGTGCCCCGAAAACAACTTGTGATAACCTAGGGTCGATATAGTCCTCAGTGTTGTCCACGATCGTAAACTCCACTGTAAATGCCATATTTCCTATAAATACCTGGATTTCATGATCTCTACCAACAACATTCTCTCCCTTATAAATCATTCCCCATCTACAAATATTGTTATAATGAAACAGGGACATACAATTCTTAGGTAGAAACACGTCAATGTAGACATTATCGAAATACCTGTGACCAATCATATAAGGGATTTTGAGGTTATTCGGATCACGCCGCTTTATCCTTTCCTACCTTCCATCTTGTGATCCATATGCATTACAATCTAGTGACGGATGGTACTCGTATATTTCCTCATTACCCTTTCGGAAAATCACTTCCCTAACGTCGTTGGTGAATAAGGCACTACCATCTTTGTCATCCAGGATTACTCCCGTCTCATTAACAAATGGTTGCCCGAGGACGAGGTTGGTTAATGTTGGATTAGTAACCGAGTTTATGTCATCGATTACGGTGAGATCAATGTCATAGATGAACCCTCCAATCATAAATGATAACCTTTTCATCATCCTGGCATTATCGAGTCCTTTACATGAGATTTGTTCAGGGAAGGCTTCGTTGTAAAAGGAGAGGGGAATTACGCTCATAGGGAGGTTAGGATCTATGTAAGCATCTGTTATGAGCTTCTCCTTAGCAGTGCAAGAAATCTTAAAAACTTCCGAGTTGCTTTTCCTAATCCTATCGCTACATCCTATAGCAATATCAACTATATTTTCCTCTAATTTCTCTACAGTAGATTCACCTGAAATCCCCGGGTCTTTCGTGTGCCCCTTTGATCTTTCATTCGACTCATCCCATTCGCTTGACACTTTCGTGATGGGGTCCTTGAGTAAGTTGGCTAGGCTCTTGACCACTTCGTGGTCCCTCTCTAGGGCCTCACCCTCAGCTTCAAGACCCTTATCCCCAGTTGGTTGTTGGTTCATGTCAGGTGCAGGAGCAGATATTGTGGTGATGGTATTTACAAAGTGGATTGGCCCTTGAGGTTTAACATAGCCCCCGACTTCCTTCACCGTTGGTGACATATGTTTAAAGAGTTTACTAGGGATTTTTATTTTTACGGGAGAGGTTGGCTGATTTGTGACAGTGACAGATTTGACTTCTTCAGCCCGAATCAGTTTACTAACAGCGTGCTCTTTAATAGCAGTTAACAGATTACAAATCTTGTCATTCATATCGGCTTGCTGTTGTCTAAATCGGGTCTCGAGCATGGAGAGCTGTAGTTCTTGAGAGAGAATGAACTTCCGCAAAGCATCCTCATAGCTTTGCTCAGGAATGGTTCGTGGTGGGAAATGCTCAGACCATTCGAGTGGAGGGGAATCATCGAAGGATACACTCCGAGTTTGGTATCCTCTAAAATTTGGCTTATCCTTCCATGCTTCATAGGCCTCGCCAAAGTTTTGAGGACCTCAATTAGTGATGAACCCTCTATCCCTTACATTATTAGCACGTGACGACGTGAAGTCCTTAAAAGCCTGTTTTGGGAGTTCTATGCAATTGTGAGTTTCATGAGGACCATTACACAAGTTGCATGAAGAAGTGATTTTGTTTGCTTGGCCTGAAGGTTTAGGAGCTTCGTAGGGCTTCATGAGAAACTTGACTCGGTCCTCAAGTTCCATGATCCTACGGTCGGGAGTGCTAGAATTGTTCGAAGGCAAGGATATTGCCTTGACCATTTCATTCAAATCACGGGGATCATTCCAACTTTCCTTGTCATAGAGAGCAAGATCTTCTATGAGTTTCCATGATTCTTCCGCACTTAGATCACGTAGCTTGCCACCGGCCGATTGGTCAATGGTTCGCCTTGTGGAGATATCGATATGGTCATAGAAGATTTGGACTTGGAGCCAAAGATCTATGCCATGATGAGGGACTTTTTAGAGTAAGTCCTTGAAACGAGTCCATGCTTCATATAGAGTTTCACCTTGACGTTGTTGGAACATCAAGATATCATTTCTAAGCTTGGTAGTTCTCCCCGGTGGGAAAAATTGAGCAAGGAAATGAGTGGTGAGATCATCCCATGAGGTGATGGATCCCGCGGGTAAACGATCAAGCCATTGCCTAGCTTGATCACGTAGAGAGAATTGGAATAGGCGTAATCGGGTCGACTCTCTAGTTTCAACATTAAGGTCTATGGAATCTACGATTTTTAAGAAATCCTTAAGATGTTGATTAGGATCTTCGGAACAAAGTCCATGGAATGCACATCCGCTTTGCACCAACCGGATGGTGTCGGATCGCAATAGGGACACATTGGCTCCTTGGGTGAGCTCAATGGTGTTTCGATAGCCTTGGTGGCTAGGACGGGAATACTTTCCTAAGGTTCGGGGCCTAGGAGGTTGGTTTGGTAGTGGTGGGTTTTGTGGGTGGTTTTGAATTGGTGGGTTGATGGGTTCAAAGATGTTACCACCTTCCATGATGTCGGATGGTAAAGGTTACGAATAAAGACACGAAGAAATAAGATAGACTAAAGAAAACCAAAAAAAAAACAAAATCTTACTAGAAAGGAATCTAGCAGGTAGACCTAATAAAAAGAAATCCTAACCTAGACAATAACTATTCTCCGGCAGCGGCGCCAAAAACTTGATGGACGTGGGAATCGCACCAGGCTTTACCTCTCAAGGGATCTCGAGAAGCTTACAACCCCCACCAGGCAGTGTACCTGATCGTTGTAGTATAGTATAATGACAAGTACCGGGGGATTGATCATTCAACTCAGGAATAGTGTCGCTAGGATTAGAAAGCCTAAAAACTAAGTCTAGAGGTGAGGGATGATTCTTTTTGTATTTTTATGTTTTTAAAAAAGCAAATAAAATCTCAGTTTGTGAAGGAGTGGACGGAATTAGTTGCTAGTCAACTAACCCAATAACTAAAAATGCAATCAAAATAAAATAACAAAAATTAAAATAAATCTAATTAAACTAATTTGTTGTGAACAATGATAGGTAAAGTTGTGTTTACTTAGATTTCATTATTCCCTAGATATCTTTTACAGGTTAATCATTTGTTACAATTGCATGGATGACGGGTCATATTCCTTAATACTAGTCGTAGGGCCGTGTACAATATTCCCTAACTCTATAAGATCCTCCTTCACTCCATGTCGAGCTGTTAAAAACTCCTAACATGGGATCATTAGAATTCTCCTACGCATTAAATACAACCTAATATCGTAGTACACCTCCGATCATGTTTCCTAAGATGTTCAAGCATGTTACCAATGGAAGTCTGCCAGTTTTCTTAAGCCTAACATCGAATACAATCATCCGTAACAACTATAAACAAACAATCAACCCATAATTAACATCTAGGTTTCACTACATCTAAGCAAACACAAAAGAAATCTAGCCTAGCATGTTAAATTGAAGACAAGCGTAAGATATATTCAAACAACACATAGACATATTGAATGAATTGAAAGAGTACTTATCTCAATTGACCATAAAGGTTTCAAAGGGTAAAAACCCTTGAAAGAGCTGTGAAATTCGGACCTAGGGTTTCTCTCAAAGTTGCACCCTCAAAGTTACACACTAATGAATGAAAATTGCAAAACTATATATAGTTAATACAAGGTGACGACGGCAAGAAGGAAATTCTGACGCCGTCAACTCGCCGCCCATATTGAAATCGGATTGCCTAAATCCACATCTGACGCCGTCATGTGTATTTTTAGCTCTGGGCCGTCATCCATTCTTGAACCGTGACGGCCTATAGTGATGCCGTCACGTTTTCACTGGGTCGTCACCTCTCCCAACTCTTGTTTTGCTCTTAACGCCGTCATGTAGAACATTGTGCCGCCGTCAGGTACTGTTCCCAGCAAGGAAAATTAAGACTTTGCCGTTTTCTTCACTTTTATGCTCCAAAAATGTCCAAAATGCTTCCTTTTCTGAATTTCACTCCAAAAGTACCTAAAATGACAAAAGGAACGATTTAGGGCAATATTTGATCAAATAAATTCGAATTCGGGCTTAAATGACCGCCTAAAAACGGTTCATTTTTCGCCTCATCAACATATCAATCTAAAGTATAGAAATATACAAAAGGCGTTACCTTACGCTAGACAATGTTCAGGAGTATGGCTGCAAACTGGAGCAGCAGAAACACTTTCTTACATATTGTAATACTTGGTGCCGTCGAACCGACACCGTCAGGAATGACCATACACATCATCACAATTGACACATGATTCTTCACTCAAGGATGCGCTGATACTTGCAAGAAAATGACTATTACTGACACAACTTGGGTAACTCAGATGACAGCTGGCTGTAACATACTAACTTTCGCCTTCCGTCTTTTGCCATTCCTCCCGTGCGCTTATCTGTCCCTATAAAAGCCATGAACTTTTCAAAATAAGATTGGTCAGACACCTTTTAGCACATTTGTATACTTTCATCATTTGTATATATATGTATATATATCCCATATCACGGATATAGTTCATGTGTATACTTTTATACGTTGCAGGTATTGCAACCAAACAACTTGGCTGCACTACAGGGAAGGACACGTACTGCCTGCAATGGTTTATCAATGTAATAAGCTCTATTCGTCAATTAGCAAAAGTACTAAGATTTTGTAAATTAGTGGTGTAAGCAGCTGATCAAAGTTACCCTTGAAGGCCTTCATGTTTCCGAGCAGATAATAGCAAATTTACCATCCGCATCACTTGGTAAAAAAATCTACCGCTTATGTACTTCCTCTTTTTCGGCCTCGTCATTATCGTTGTCCTTCTCAAAAACATTATTTACCTGTATGTAATAAAATGGTGTTAAAGATTAGTGAATTTGTAATACATGAAATTTTATTAATCAAAACCCCAAAATAATGGTAAACATAATTAAGATAGAAAAGAAAAGACAGAATTAAAGCAAATATACCTTTCTCCTTCAGAACTTATCGACACATAAACTCCTAATTATTTCCGAAACTCAAGCCGCTAACAAAGTTAGACATGGCTATCCCAACTGCATATCCGAAGCACCACAATCTATTCATCTCTTCTACTGGTTTAATATTATATACAAGATTATAGAGAATGGGGAGTACCTTTCATGAGACTGAGTCACCGAGATATCAGGAGCTGGGAAATTAGTGAATCAGGTGTGATGTGTACCAAGTGATGGTGCAGCAAAAGGAAAACAATTGCAACGTGGCATTGACTTGTGGCCACATTCATATGATAAAGAGTCGATTCTCATAGATTTGAATAATGGACTTCCAGGAGTTCCAACCGCTGCTAAATAAGATAGATCTTAATAATGTAACTCCAAATGTTATACTACCTCAGGGAATTGCTGAACTGAACTACTGCCATGACTATTAACACAAAGAAATTGTTTGCTCAATTATTGCTAATCAGTAAATCTTCTTCAATCAAGGGATGATAAAAGACTTCTAGATAGGCAATACCACATTGCCTTTCGATGGGGAAAATCAGAGAAATCGACAATCTTGTGCATAACTATGTTATTAACTCGTGACTTGAATAAAAGCAGTACACATCAGTGAATAACCATGTTAACCCTCTTCCCATTATTTACAGAAGTATGCCGGTATGGTGACACGGCCTTTCTTTTAAAGGACGATGACACAAAGTTTCTAAAACATTTGGATTTTGCGTGGCCAGCACAAAGTTTGATGTTGTAACAATTCGCATTTTTAGGTTATTTTCTATTCCCAAAAATTTCACTATTCATTTTTACTATTCACTTTCACTATTCATTTTCTGAAATTTAATTTTTATTTCATATTCTCGTGTGATAAAT
Organism: Artemisia argyi; assembly: GCA_030686995.1. Lineage (NCBI taxonomy): Eukaryota > Viridiplantae > Streptophyta > Magnoliopsida > Asterales > Asteraceae > Artemisia > Artemisia argyi. Next base: position 11,065,013 of record CM060686.1, read on the forward strand.
CATTTCCATGGCAAAATAAAAGTTTGACACTCATCAGATCATTTTCACAAAAGTTATTAAGAAACTACACGTTTAGGTTAAAACGTCATTCAAAAATCCTACGCACAACGAAACTCAACCATGTTAATTTTCCCCGAATCAGATAAATGTTTGATACACTCATGATTAATTAGAGAATTTATCATGACTAAGATAAATGTTACCAAATAGACCCTGGACCGTGAGAAACAGAAATTTACGTTTTCAAGCATTTTTACTTAGCCGTAACCTTAGCCTATGCCTGCACCGCGTTTCTGAGATGATTTGAGTTTTCACATTTTTGGAAAAGTCAACATATATTTCCCTCCTCCTTTGACCAAAAATCATTCCTTGATTTTATAAATCATTCCTTGATTTTTAGGCTTACGGTTTTATGTCTAAAAGACATTAAATACCAACCGACACTAGACTGAGCCCAGTCTAGACGTTATAAGTCATTTTAAATCATTATTAACTTATTAGAAAAGTTACATATTACTATTCTCAATTTTACACAATATTCGTACGTTTTACGTATTACGCGTTTTAGACCCGTGTTTCCAGTTTTAGCAGGGTTTGAGCACCCCAATGGAACCTACCACTCATTTTATATTTTATTATGGAGTATATTGACAAGTTTAATCATTCTTTCAAGTTTCACATTTTTACGATACCCGGTTTTACGTTTTGAGGCTTAATCATTTACGGTTTGCATTTTACGGAGTCAAAACTAGTCTCATAAGTTAGCTAATCTCATCCAAAGCCAAGTCACTCCCCCTTATCTCATTCAAACCGCCATAGGGGGGAGTCACCCCTTGTGTGGCTTGATCTCCTTCCTTGTGCTCTTGGATGAGTCCATGTGTAAAACCACCTAAAATATCTTAATCTTGTAACCTCCTCAAGGCCATATAAATACCCCCCCCCCCCCCTCTTCTTGCCGCCTCATATCAACCACACCAACACCATACACTTAGCTAATTTACTTCCAAATTTTATGCAAGAATCAAGTGCAACATCAACATAGAAACCCTAGTTTGGTTTTAAGTAATCAAACTACTTCCAATCTTTTGAAACTTTGGTGATTTCTCTTGACTTTAAATCGACTCAACTCACCTCAACCTTCATCATCTCTCTTTCAAGAATACAAGTGTAGAAAGATTGCTTGAAGTGAAGTAAAGTGAAGCATAATCAATCAAAGTCCTTACCTTACATGTTACTTACCTTTCTTTGTTGAAAGCCAAAAGTTGTAAGGAAACCCTAACATACTTTCTTACTAAATATCATCTTCATGTTATTTGTATTTCAATCATACTATATATTGTCTTGTTATTATGTTCATGATGTATAAAAGTTGGTAAAACAAGTTATAGTAAATAAATGTTAACTTATGTTAATTAAACAAGATAACTAGTGACTTTCATGGAGAAATTCGACCATATTGGTATAATCAAGATATTGGAAAACTAAATATTGTAGTAGAGGACCTAACAAGGAAAACATAGCAATTTGAATCACCTAAAATGAGCATATGAGTAAAAAGTTATGACCATTTGAAGTTACCAAAACTTTACGGCAAAATTGACTAAAACCTTCTGTATCAGAATTAAACACCCAAAAAGAGGCCCTTCTGCTCCGTTTCATGAAACAGTTAAAGCACGAAAGTTGTCCGGAATGATGTTTTCTTCAAAAACACAGGAGCACGTATCCAGAAAACCAATAACGAATGAGATTTTCTTCAGTTTCTTAACAGCTATTTTATATACCAAAGTTACTATATAATGGTTATGGTTAGTTATAACCAAGAGGTCTAATGACCTAAAGCCAAGACCACAACCATGGCTAAAGCCAAGGTTTAGTCTCAAGACCACGGAACAATGACCAAGGTCACGGCAAAACCATGACTAAAGACCATATAAATTTACCAAGGCGAAAACATGAGCTAGAGAGTTAGCGATAACTTAAACATGCAATTTGGATCTACTCCATCTAAAGAACCATGAGATCTTACAAGTAATTGTCATACAAGATTAAAAAAACTTATTCTAATAACAATCTTCATTTAAAAGTAAACTTTCCTAAGTTTATTCAAGTATTTGGACATGTAACTTTTCGGATCAAACTTATATTTTTATCAAACACTACAATAGTAGGGAGCCTCATGTGAGGAGTTCATATGGGTAGACCGTCGAGATGAGTTGTGGATTTACGAATTAAAGTGTCCTGGCTCCTCGAACGTTTACTACATGACTTCTGAATTATGTCGGCCTGAACAGTAGTAAGCGATATACAAACTATACATGTTCATACACAATTTATATTCAAAGATTTACACTATATACTACGTACTACATCATGAACTAAATGCAAGATATATATAGGAAATTCTTCATATTCTTTATTCCAATCCTAAGTCGCAACATTCTATTATAGGTTGCTCTTAGAGACCTTTGCAATTCGACCATCATTCTCACTACTCACTACATCACTTAAGGTGAGTTCATAGCCCCACTTTCCATTACTTAATTGTTTTACAAACCCTTGGGGGGAATACATGCTATTATTTTTCAACCGAACACAATGCTTTTCAATTGTATGCTTTCCTGATGGTTTTATTATCACTAAGTACCATCCTTGCCAATCCAAGATCCCTTATTATGAACCATTTAATCACTATTAATAGTGAGCGCGAATATTGTGAATAGGCCTATTGGGATTGACGAATCCCATTTGTATTGACTAAGTTCAAACAAATGCATTAGTATTTGAGACCTAGGTATGACGGCAAAATACCTACCGGGATAACTCCGCCGATTGATATTGGTACCCGTTAACATTTTGGTGTCATAAGCTTAGTAAATGATAATAACTGTTTTGTTTTCCAACCATTGGTGTGAGTCTATAGCTCACACTACCAATATATTGTGTTCAACCATTAAACAAACTCTATGAATATCACCCAACCTTTGTGTTGACCTCTTAAGTATGTATTTCAGGTCCATGATGATCAAGGATGGCACGAGAGGAGCACGAATATTCAAGAGGGCTATAAATTTTATTATCATTCGAAAACTCATTTAATATAATTTGTAAACATGGAACCATCTGGGACCTCATTTTGTAATCTCTGATATTTATATAATTTGAATGATAAATCTTTTAAAATGACTCAATTAGAGTTCGTTTTCTATTATTGTGACTATTGTGACTATTGTGCGGTCGAGTAACACCCAGTTTGAATTCTGCTGCATACTTGAATTTGGGGTGTTACAGATTGGTACCAGAGCCATGGTTATAGAGAAACGGGTCTAATTGAGACCTAAACTATAACTACACTTACAAGCAAAAACATTTTATAGCCTTCCGCTCTTCGTACCTTCCATCCTCCAGACGATTATGGACTTATTAAGCATTTTATATTACACAAACATGTTAGCATATGGATATATGTACCCTTAGCAGAATTGAGCATTTCCCCGTAAGCATGTTATGCTACATGAACATATTAGTATATTGATATATACACACTTGTCATATTTTGAGCACTTCCCATAAACGTTAGAATTGTTTTAACATAGTAATTCTTCTCATAGAAATCATGTGCGTACCCACTTCTCCCGCTTATGTGCCCACTCTACCTAATAACTTCCAACTCTTACCACCCTCACCCGAGTTCGGATTTGACTTCGTAAATGCCTTCGCTTCTGATGACGAAGAAGAACCTTTCATCAACGAAGAAGAGGAGGAACCAATGCCAACTAATTTTGCGTCGAATACTTCTAATTATTTTGGACAAAATTGGGTTGAGGCAGACTCCGAGGAGGATGACGAACACGAATATGTACTAACACCATTATCACCACTACTATCACTTCCCTTCTATATCCCTACATGTGATGAATTGGATCACTCATTATGGATCGTATCACGACCACCATTGATCCAACAAGAAAGTCAGCATGGAAACTACAGCCTCTCAAACTTCATCGACTCGTACCTCTATGACACACTAAACCAAGAAGTTGCCAATCAATCAGAGCTGCTCGGACCTTCTAACCCGCAATAGACTAGTGTGATGATACTAGTTATCTTTTGTACTACTAAACTGATTAGTATCAGTTAGTAAATGTTATGAAATCCATGTAATAGCTAGCGATAGTAGAAACGTTGTAATTACTAAACTGAAAGTATCAGTTAGTAAATTTTGAAGAAGCTTGTAATAGGTTTCGATTTTGTAAATCAACCAACGTTGTATGAATAAAACTCTTGTTTTATACTATCATGTGTTATGCTTTCAAACTTCAACATTATTATCCTATCATTCTTGTCAAAAATCATGCTTATTTCACAACTCTCTACTCACGACGTATCTTTTATATAATAGAATCATGGCGCCAACGAAGAAGACACCACCAACAATGACTCAAGCTGCTATTCGCAAACTAGTTAAAGATAGTGTAAATGCAGCACTCACAACTGAACGAGCAGCCGTAGCTGCAGCAGCCGCTGAAGCCGCTACAGCTGCTGCTGCTGTAGCAGCCGCTGAAGCTGCCATAGCTGCGGAAGTTGCTAGAGCTGCAGAAGCTGCCCGAATTGCCACAGCCACCCTTAACACTGGAGGACCAAACCCAACTAGTCCTCCAGTGATAAATGTTGATTCGGTACCTAAGGGTTGCTCATTTATGTCCTATTTGAAATGCATAAAATTCAAGGGTACTGAAGGAGCCGTAGGTTTGACCCGCTGGTTTGAGAAAGCGGAGTCGGTATTTTTGGTCAGCAAATGTACTAAGAGTGATAAAGTTTAATATGCCACTAGTACACTGCTGAATGAAGCATTATCATGGTGGAATTCAATATCTCAACCAATGGGCATTGAAAATGCTTATAAGAGTTCTTGGGATAATTTGAAGAAGATGATGATCAAAGAGTACTGCCCCTGCAGTGAAATGCAGAAGTTAGAAGTGGAATTTTGGGACCATGTTGTTAAAGGAAATGACATCATAACTTACAACCGTCGATTCCAAGAATTGAGGACTCTATGTCCAACAATGGTTTCAACAAAAGAGAAATTATTGGAACGATATATCTGGGGACTTCCACCAAGTATACAAGGGAATGTAACTTCAACCAATCCCAAGGAACTTGATGAAGCTATGCGGATGTCTCGCAGCCTCATGGATCAAGTGGTGCGTACAGCAGAAACCCGAAGACAAAACTTCAACAACAACACCAACAACTCCAACTACCGTAACAACAATAACAATAGGAACAACAACAACAAGCGACCATGGGATGGTAACCGTGGAAGTAACAACAACAACAACCCAACTCAAAACAACAACCATCATAACCAGCAAAACAAAATACAAGAAGCCGCAACGGCTTATGTTGTTGCACCAACCAGAGGTGGATATACTGGGACTCAACCACAGTGTACTAAGTGCAATTACCATCACTCAGGTCCCTACCCCGCCAAGTGCAACAATTGCCAAAAGCCAGGACATCTTGCCAAGGATTGTAGAAGAAATACTATAGCTACTGGTAGCGATACACAGCCGATAGTTATATGCTTCGGGTGTGGAGAAAGTGGACATTACAAGAATCGATGTCCCCAAAACCAAGGTCAACAAGTTGAAGACAACCAGGGGAGAGCATATATGTTAGGAGGAGAAGGAGCTTATCAAGATCTCAACAACACTGCAGAACAATGAAGTTTAGAACTTAGCAGTCATATTTATTTATGCACTATGTTGTACTATGTGTATGTCATCCCTAGTAATGGGAGTTTTATGACTTAAGAATATTTACTGTTCAACAAACAACTCTTTGTGATCATTCTCATCAATTGTAATTTCTATCTCCAAACCAAATTGACTGATTAGTAGACTATTACCATTCTATAAGATTTATCCAGTTATCCTATAAACCATTCAACAAATTTTACTTCAAGCTATTTTGTTACCACTTTATTGTTTCACGTCATTTTACTCCAAGATATTCTACCACCATCTTAGAAAAATTACTTCATTTGATACCACACTATAAATTGATTTTATGTCTTCTTTACCCAGCTTCATCTTAAACCACTAAAACTCATCAAACCAAAAATGAAGAACACAAGTCTTGTTCATCTTTTCACCATCATTATCTTCATAACCGTTGCAACCACAAGCTCATTAACAGATCTTGATGCACTCTTAAAGCTCAAATCATCCTTAGTTACACCACAAGCACCCTCATCAGCTTTACAAGATCGAATACCATCTAAAACTTTTAAGAAACACAATACTACGTGACTAAACTGAACATCACATTATCGGTCCTTAATTATACATAGCCTAGCTACCTATGTCTAATTAGGGAGGGATCATGTTATGCTGGGAGCAGTCACCTGTATGTTTTCTTAGAAACAAACTTCTCACCTATAATCTTAAAACAAATTTCGTGTGAGTATAGGCAATTCATAAGTATTCATACGATAGAGTACGACAATTAATCACTCTTACTCTACCTTTCCCACATAAAAGTAAACCTCATCCTATGCCATACACTAAAACGACAAATCAAACTACATCACCGGTAATTTCAGACTCTAGTTCTCATAAGTAACCACACCTCTTCATCGACACCACTCTTACATATAACACACATAGAACTTTGGGATGAAGTTCCCTTAAGGGGTAGAGACTGTGACAATTCGCATTTTCAAGTTAATTTCTATTCCCAAAAATTTCACTATTCATTTTTACTATTCACTTTCACTATTCATTTCTGAAATTTAATTTTTATTTCATATTCTCATGTGATAAATCATTTCCATGGCAAAATAAAAGTTTGACACTCATCAGATCATTTTCGCGAAAGTTATTAAGAAACTACACGTTTAGGTTAAAACGTCATTTAAAAATCCTACGCACAACGAAACTCAACCGCGTTAATTTTCCCCGAATCAGATAAATGTTTGATACACTCATGATTAATTAGAGAATTTATCATGACTAAGAAAAATGTTACCAAATAGACCCTGGACCGTGAGAAACAGAAATTTACGTTTTCAAGCACTTTTACTTAGCCGTAACCTTAGCCTATACCTGCACCGCGTTTCTGAGACGATTTGAGTTTTCACATTTTTGGAAAATTCAACATATTTATCCCTCCTTCTTTGACCAAAAATCATTCCTTGATTTTATAAATCATTCCTTGACTTTTAGGCTTACGGTTTTATGTCTAAAAGACATTAAATACCAACCGACACTAGACTGAGCCCAGTCTAGACGTTATAAGTCATTTTAAATCATTATTAACTTATTAGAAAAGTTACATATTACTTTTCTCAATTTTACACAATATTCGTACGTTTTACGTATTACGCGTTTTAGACCCGTGTTTCCAGTTTTAGCAGGGTTTGAGCACCCCAATGGAACCTACCACTCATTTTATATTTTATTATGGAGTATATTGACAAGTTTAATCATTCTTTCAAATTTCACATTTTTACGATACCCGGTTTTACGTTTTGAGGCTTAATCATTTAAGGTTAGCATTTTACGGTGTCAAAACTAGTCACATAAGTTAGCTAATCTCATCCAAAGCCAAGTCACTCCCCCTTATCTCATTCAAACCGCCATGGGGGGGGGAGTCACCCCTTGTGTGGCTTGATCTCCTTCCTTGTGCTCTTGGATGAGTCCATGTGTAAAACCTCCTAAAATATCTTAATCTTGTAACCTCCTCAAGGCCATATAAATGCCCCCCCCCCCCCCCTCTTCTTGTTACCGCCCCATATCAACCACACCAACACCATACACTTAGCAAATTTACTTCCAAATTTTATGCAAGAATCAAGTGCAACATCAACATAGAAACCCTAGTTTGGTTTTAAGTAATCAAACTACTTCCAATCTTTCGAAACTTTGGTGATTTCTCTTGAGTTTAAATCTACTCAACTCACCTCAACCTTCATCATCTCTCTTTCAAGAATACAAGTGTAGAAAGATTGCTTGAAGTGAAGTAAAGTGAAGCATAATCAATCAAAGTCCTTACCTTACATGTTACTTACCTTTCTTTGTTAAAAGCCAAAAGTTGTAAGGAAACCCTAACATACTTTCTTACTAAATATCATCTTCATGCTATTTGTATTTCAATCATACTATATATTATCTTGTTATTATGTTCATGATGTATAAAAGTTGGTAAAACAAGTTATAGTAAATAAATGTTAACTTATGTTAATTAAACAAGATAACTAGTGACTTTCATGGAGAAATTCGACCATATTGGTATAATCAAGATATTGGATAATTACATATTGTAGTAGAGGACCTAACAAGGAAAACATAGCAATTTGAATCACCTAAAATGAGCATATGAGTAAAAAGTTATGACCATTTGAAGTTACCAAAACTTTACGGCAAAATTGCCTAAAAACCTTCTGTATCAGAATTAAACACGCAAAAAGATGCCCTTCTGGTCTGTTTCATGAAAAAGTTAAATCACGAAAGTTGTCCGGAATGATGTTTTCTTCAAAAACTCAGGAGCACGTATCCAGAAAACCAATAACGAATGAGATTTTATTCAGTTTCTTAACAGCTATTTTATATACCAAAGTTACTATATAATGGTTATGGTTAGTTATAACCAAGAGGTCTAATGACCTAAAGCCAAGATCACAACCATGGCTAAAGCCAAGGTTGAGTCTCAAGACCATGGAACAATGACCAAGGTCACGGCAAAGCCATGACTAAAGACCATATAAATTTACCAAGGCGAAAACATGAGCTAGAGAGTTAGATATAACTTAAACATGCAATTTGGATCTACTCCATCTAAAGAACCATGAGATCTTACAAGTAATTGTCATACAAGATTAAAGAAACTTATTCTAATAACAATCTTCATTTAAAAGTAAACTTTCCTAAGTTTATTCAAGTATTTGGACATGTAACTTTTTGGATCAAACTTATATTTTTATCAAACATTACAATAGTAGGAAGCCTCATGTGAGGAGTTCATATGGGTAGTGTGGAGTTTGTTAGACTCCTTGGACCGTTTTGAGCACTAGGGTTAAACAATAACAATGACAATAAACATGATACGCAGCGGAATAAACAAACATCATTATTATTATTGAAACAAGGTTTCTTCGTCATCATCTCTACCAACTATTACAAATCCTAGGCGTCCATTGTAGGAACTTGACGCCTAGACACACACACACACCTTTACTAGACGTCTACATATTTTCAGTGCACACTAAACCTAATGACCCATGTCCTCTTTATATACTAGAGGATTAGGGTTTACAAAATACTACGAAGGAATAAATTGTAAAAACTTCTTTGTAAAGCAAGTCCCTTGTATTTTGCATTGTCTTCATTCTTCACTTGCAGTTTTGTATTTATCAACTTAAATATAAAACCCAACAATCTTTCCCTAGTTGATAATTATAAAATCTTCGTCTTAGTCTTCATGAATGAAACAATCTTCCCCTTAAGCTCACCACGTGAACTTAAATAACATGTACCACTAAGGATCTTCAAGTTGCAATTCTTCTTTGTAAATCTTCTTCCCCTTTTTGTATTATCCACTAGGTGATGCTAAGTAGATGCAACTTTTATCTTCACAACCATGAACCAATATTACACTTCTAATCCAGCCTTCCAAAGTCTCGAATTACCCACCATGAAGTACACCAAAATGCTTACTAAGAATGAACTCAAGACAATAGAAACTTAAACCAGCAGTAGTAATATCAACTGATAATAGCAAAAACCTTCCCCTCGAATGATGCATGTAGATGGTTAAATATTTAATCAATAAGCTTCCCTTGAAAGCAATATGTTTACCATCTTCTTGAATCTTGAATTCTGTATGCTCTAAGTAATGATCACATGTGAAGAAAACCAAATATTACGAACTTGATGAAGAAGTAGAATATCCCAAACTTGTGTCTTATGTCTTGTACTAACCACGTGACTTTGAACTTATACCCAAAACCAAATATATAAGTAGACCGCAATCTCTTGACAAAATCCTCATCTTCAATGAGACACTGAGCACAATGACGTAACTCCTTCAAGTGATAGTTAACTAGGTCTTCATCCATCCTCCCCTTGACCTATGAAAACTAGATTTGACAAGTCTTCGTCACCACCGTATAAAACAAACAAGTTATCTTCAAAGTGTAACTCCCCACTTTGAGATATGATAAGAACACAAACTTGTGAAACTCAACTACAACATCAAATAAATGATAGTCAATCTTCTTCGTAACCAATTATCCAAAAAGAACGAAATACCGGGCCTTTTTAAACCTTTAAGAACAAAAACCAAACCAATCTTCCTTGTGTGTGTGAATTAATAACCATTCTTGTGTGTGTAATCCAAATCACCATCATTCACCACGATATCAAACAAGCTGCATTATTTACTCACAGTACATGACCTGATAAATTTGACAAGCAGTAGTATCTAGCAGTAGTAAAAATCAAGTCGAGCAGCACAATCTTATAACGAGCAGCAGAAACCATATCGTAGCAGCAGTATCAATTTTCAACGCAGCAGTAGAATAAACAATAATCCATCCCCTCCAGTACTGAGATTATAAAATCAATTTATTGCACTCAGCGGCCCACTAGGAAGAATTAATGAATTGATATCTTGAAGAAAATAGCACCAATCACAATCGAATTTATCTTTAGTACGAGATTCCATGATTGACAGTATGTATCAAATATTAATTGCACAAGGTTACCATGGTTGCTTAAATAAATTATATGCTCACCACCGACCCATGATAGATCTTAAAATAATCTTTAACACACAAATGATTAGTACGAGGCTTCATCTACTGAGCATCAATTCAACCCATTATAATATACAAAACAGAATAGGACAAAACTTTTAATTCTGTTCCGTAATAAATTAGTACGAGACTTAAGGAATTATCTCATATTCTTGTATGGATCAATGAAACACCTTACGCAGCAGACGACAAAAGAATTAAATACGTAATACTACGTAATCAATATGATTAATATTGCCGTGTTGTATAAAGAACGATACCCTCAATAATACCATAAAAACTTTATCGTACCTTCATATAGCTGCATCATCGACAATAAACCTTATCAAATCTCGACCAATGAGCAGCAGTAAAACTTTGAAGCACACAATTAAAATTGACCGATCAATTAATTCTTGTTGTTTTTGTCGCATCACTTCAATTCTCCAATAAGATAATCCTTAACCGACCCATGTGATGATGATAGGAATTAAATACGCATCACTAATTCTGAACACTGACCAATTAAATAATCAATTAGCATGATGATGATAAAATTATATATGATCAAGTTTAGAACCGACCCATTAATGAAGCAAATCAATTAAATCTCTCATGCGACAAACTGTTTGCACTTCAGCCATATTCTCCACCATCGATTAATTAAACAATGATTATTATATTTTTTTGAAAATTGACTTTCATTTCTTTGGGAAATCCATGTCCAATTTGAAACCCGATGAGGGGAAAACCTTCAACTTAAGCCGCCCGAAGGCACGACACTTAAATTGAAGTAAACCCTGCCTTCTCCAGATTCGAACCCTTGTGGGTTGAAACCTTCATTGAAGGACTTTGAAATCGTACCGACAGGGCAGTGGTCCACAAGGGAAGACTTCCCGATTTGGTCACCCAAACCGGTACTACTCTTCACTAGACACGTTTAACTGAATAAGACATGCCCAGTGGACCACAAGCCCATTGATAACAATGATTATTATATCATTGATACATCAAGTACCAAATTGTGTAGGATACAACAGTAACACACTTGAATATTAAATCTTAATGTTGCATCGACAAACCACAATTAAATAACAAGTACGAGGTACCTTTGTCGCCAAGTATTATCACAGTAGCAGTGTAAACAACAAAATCCTTTTCTTCAAATCTGCTTCTCTTCGACAACAAACCTTGTAATCCCTAGGTAACGAGCTAACCTGTCTCTGATGCCAATTGTGGTGTTTGTTAGACTCCTTGGATCGTTTTGAGCACTAGGGTTAAACAATAACAATGACAATAAACATGATACGCAGCGGAATAAACAAACATCATTATTATTATTGAAACAAGGTTTCTTCGTCATCATCTCTACCAACTATTACAAATCCTAGGCGTCCATTGTAGGAACTTAACGCCTAGACACACACACCTTTACTAGACGTCTACATATATTATGTGCACACTAAACCTAATGACCCATGTCCTCTTTATATACTAGAGGATTAGGGTTTACAAAATACTACGAAGGACTAAATTGTAAAAACTTCTTTGTAAAGCAAGTCCCTTGTATTTTGCATTGTCTTCATTCTTCACTTGTAGTTTTGTATTTATCAACTCAACTATAAAACCCAACAGGTAGACCGTCGAGATGAGTTGTGGATTTACGAATTAAAGTGTCCTGGCTCCTCGAACATTTACTACATGACTTCTGAATTATGTCGGCCCGAACGGTAGTAAGCGATATACAAACTATACATGTTCATACACAATTTATATTCAAAGATTTACACTATATACTACGTACTACATCATGAACTAAATGCAAGATATATATAGGAAATTCTTCATATTCTTTATTCCAATCCTAAGTCACAACATTCTATTATAGGTTGCTCTTAGAGACCTTCGCAATTCGACCATCATTCTCACTACTCACTACATCACTTAAGGTGAGTTCATAGCCCCACTTTCCATTACTTAATTGTTTTACAAACCCTTGGAGGGAATACATGCTATTATTTTTCAACCGAACACAATGCTTTTCAATTGTATGCTTGCTTGATTGTTTTATTATCACTAAGTACCATCCTTGCCAATCCAAGATCCCTTATTATGAACCATTTAATCACTAGTAATAGTGAGCGCGAATATTGTGAATAGGCCTATTGGGATTGACGAATCCCATTTGTATTGACTAAGTTCAAACAAATGCATTAATATTTGAGACCTAGGTATGACGGCAAAATACCTACCGGGATAACTCCGCCGATTGATATTGGTACCCGTTAACATTTTGGTATCATAAGCTTAGTAAATGATAATAACTGTTTTGTTTTTCAACCATTGGTGTGAGTCTATAACTCACACTACCAATATATTTTGTTCAACCATTAAACAAACTCTATGAATATCACTAAACCTTTGTGTTGACCTCTTAAGCATGTATTTCAGGTCCATGATGATCAAGGATGGCACGGGAGGAGCACGGATATTCGAGAGGGCTATAAATTTTATTATCATTCGAAAACTCATTTAATATAATTTGTAAACATGGAACCATCTGAGAACTCATTTTGTAATCTCTGATATTTATATAATTTGAATGATAAATCTTTTAAAACGACTCAATTAGAGTTCATTTTCTATTATTGTGACTATTGTGCTGTCGAGTAACACCCAGTTTGAATTCCGCTGCATCCTTGAATTGGGGGTGTTACAGATGTTATACCCCCGGCTGTAAACTACTTTCACCCATTACGACACGTTCAATAGGAGATTTAAATGGGCCGACATCACTTCCATAAATTACTGTAGGCACATCCTGGTCAACTAAAAGCCCATCTAAACTGTCACTACGAACCTACTGATAAGATGAACTACATTGCTGATCAACTGTCCTAAACAGTTTCCTATTGAGACCTGACCAAGTCTCATCGACAAAGTCAGCAAGCTTTCTCTTTAATGAACCTTTAGCATTACACTAACGTCGTTAACGCCTCAATAGTGTAAAAGTGAGCTGAAGTCTTGGTTCCCTTCACCATACCTACATATAAGTTAAAGAAGTTTAACTTTTACATTTGAAAAGGGTCTACACATATGTAGTTCATTGAGGCAAACATGCAACCGAAGATCAATCATTCAATTCAAAAATAAAATAGAGACTGATATAATGATTGAAAATGTTGCAGGATCATTAAGTTCATAAACTACTCTTAACAACAACATAATTTGCAATATACTACATAATAATCAAAATAAGGTAATATCAGTAATGGACTAATGGTTGCTTGCTATATGCCACTCCACCTAAACATAAATAAATTGACAGAATTGGTTCTACTTACATCTTTCATATCTTTAAACCGTACACCCCAATTTACATCAGCACCTACGGACTTGGTTTCATGCAAAAGTATATCAGTAACCGAAATAAAGGAATATGCATATCAAGTTGTGATAAAAATTAAATCACACATCTGTCACCTGTGTCTCGATCCACACCAAATCACACACACTCACCACCAAAATCCTAACTCCATCAATCAACCTAAAATCAAGTAAAAAATAAAATGACATAAACTTTTTAGATTTCTGGTCACTACTCAAGAATACTACATCTCAACGCAATACCTATCACTGTAAGTCTGTAATGCATATGAAAAAAAGAAAATTGACTATCTTTAATCTCCAAAGCTCTCTTATAGAAACTCTCGCCCTCCATCCACTTTGTGTGGTAATTGTTGTCTTTGTGAGTTTCTTATAGTGTTTATGTTCTCCATGACCGCACCATTTGGCCTATATATAAGAACTGACTCGTATTAGAATAAACAAAAAATATATTTATAAGTGAATGAATACCAGGTACTGACTTCTAATTTAGTAGCTGCCACGTATTGTCTCCTGTTTCTGAGTTCGTAGCGAGTAGCCATGGCTCTGAGACTAGCCTGTAACACCCAGAATTAAAGGAAAAATTAGTAAGGGCATTGGAAGATTACCAAATTCAGAGATTTCATTCCCAATTTTGGATCCATGCTCATCAATTAAACACCACCCAAGTCTGTAATGCATACGAAAAACGCAAAAGAGATAAACTATAACATGAAATTGAATTAATGTACAAAGATGATATCCGATTCATTATAAAATTTATCAAGAATAAACACAAAGTTAAGGATAAAAAAGAGGAAACTATGTTGGGTTCAAACCTGGTTCATTGCTTATAGTGATGATGAGGCGAAAAATGATCCATTTTTAGGGGGTCATTTAAGCCCGAATTCGAATTTATTTGATCAAATATTGCCCTAAATCGTTCCTTTTGTGATTTTAGGTACTTGGGAGAGAAATCTGGAAAAGGAAGCAATTCGGACGTTTTTGGAGAATAAAAGTGAAGAAAACACCAAAGTCTTAATTTTCCATGCTGGGAACAGTAGGTGACGGCGTCAAGAGCAAAATTCCATGACGATCCAGCAGAGATTTGACGGCGTCACGAAGGTAGGGCGTCATGATTAAGTCTTGACGGCGTCAAATGTAGATCAAGGCAGTCCGAGAATAGTTTTGGCGGCGAGGTGACGGTGTCACAATGTTTGTCTTGACGCCGTCAGACCCCTTTTCTTATATATAGTTTTCTAATTTTCACATTAAAAAGAGAGAAGTTTTGGAGAAACCCTAAGTACGAACTTGGTGCGAATTTTACAGGTTTTTCAAGGGTTCCAAGCCCTTGATACCTTACATGTGTAATTGAGATAAGTGTTCTTTCAATTCAATCAATATGTCTATGTGTTGGTTGTCTATATCTTGTTCTTGTCTTAATTCCATCATGCTAGGCTAGATCTATCTTGTGTTTGCTTGGATCTAATGAAACCTATATGTTAATTATGTGTTGATTACTTGTTTATACTTGTCTTGGATGAATGATTTATATGTTAGGCTTAAGAAAAATGGCAGATCTCCAATTGGTAACATGCTTGAACGTCTTAAGAAACATGAACCGACGCGCACTAGGTCTTTATTGGTTGTATTTAATGCATGAGCCACTGTTTAAAATCCCTATAGTTGTGTTGGGCATGGTATAGGAGGAGATAAGAGCTCATAGAATTGGGGAGTTAAGTATGCCACCCCATGAATGGTATTAAGGAATACGATCCGTCATCCATGCAATTATAACAAGTAATTAACGTGTAAAAGATGTCTAGGGAGTAGTGAAATTTAAGTAAACACATTTTCTCCACTTATTGCTCACAACTTTAGTATAATTTAGCTTATTTTCATTTCTAGTGTTTTGTTTTGATTGCATCTTTAGTATTGGGTTAGTTGATTAGCAACTAATTCCGCCCAAATCCTTCAAACCCGAGATTTTTAATTGCTTTCAAAAAAATATAAACTACAAAAAGAATCATCCCTCACCTTTAGAACTAGTATTTAGGCTTTCTAATCCTAGCGACACTATTCCTAAGCTGAACGATCAATCCCCCGGTACTTGTCACTATACTATACTACAACGATCAGGTACACTGCCTGGTGGGGGTTATAAGCTTCTCAAGATCCCTTGAGAGGTAAAGCCTGGTGCGATTCCCACGTATCAAGTTTTTGGCGCCGCAGCCCGGGGAATAGTTATTGTCTAGGTTAGAACTTCTTTTTATTAGGTCTACTTGCTAGATTCCTTTCTTGTAAGATTTTATTTTTATTTTTAGGTTTCTTTAGTCTATCTTTTTCTTTGCGTGTTTGTTCATAATTTTCATTGACTATTCCGTTTGCCATTATGGAGAACGTGAATCCACCAAGTCCGACACTAGAGTTTTACCAGAAAAAATATAATTACACCAGCTTGGATATACCAAGACGGATGAATGAAATGAGGCGGACAAGATCTTATATTGATTTTATTGAGTACCTTGAGAAAAGAGACCAAGTGCATAAGACTTTTAAAGAATTCACCTTCAGAGCTCCATCAACCCCTCAAAATGCCTCACTTTGTGAAACCTATGCACCATATGAGCCTTCACCTAGGATAGTTTCGTATGAGCCACCTAGCTGCATGTCATGGTTAGGCCCTACCATAATACAGGATGAACACATAGGTGACCTTGATGTGATGGAGGATGTAGCCAAACATGATCACATTGATCAAAAAGACCTAAGTTTTATGATCGATGATGATGAATCTCAAGAAACAGATGATGAATCTTTTGGGCAATTTGTATATAGTAGTCATAATATTGAGGATGATCCTTACGATTCGGATATAGAAGTTGAGATGCCTAGAGAAGCACGTGAGATACTTGGGAAAATGTTAGGCTTAGATTATAATAAAACACATGTTGGGGATATAGGTGATCGTGACATAGGGAATGATGAAGTAAATAATATAAGCTTACTAAGTACCCCACAAATCCTGCCATCATTTGAGGAATACACCCCACCCGTGACTTACCCAGAAGAAGTAGAAGAGACTATAGGAGCCCCAATAGAGGTAGAACCCTTGTACCAAACACCACTAGAGGATATAGGCTTGAATACTTGTAGTGATAACCTTACTCTTAGTTCTAGGGAATTTCCTAGTGTTGATGAACCAGAACCTCAATCTTCACACAACTTTCCATCCTTAGATATACATCTAGGAGACAAAAGAGGAGCCGACCCACCCATCAACCCATGTAGTCCGGGTAGTCTTAGGATAAAGGTAGTGGACTCTAAGCCTTGTAGAGAGGAAGCCAATATAGGAGTGGAAAATGACCTTACATGCTTACATCACCCATTTATGATTGATCATAAGAAACATTATGGGTTTAAACCGGGTTTATTAGGTCAAGACGGATCCCCAACTAGTAGTCTCTCGAAGTTGATAGAAAATGATCCCTTTCTAGGAGAAAATCTTAATCCACCCATTAACCCGATTGAATTAGGTAAGGTTATGATGATAGGAGCACAGCCCTTTGAGCATATAATTCATCCACCACTCTTTCCTCACATGGCATATTTCCACCCTAAGGGTGTGTATCGCTACTTCCACCCGCACTTAATCCTAAGTGTAGGGAAAACCTCCCCTATTTCCGTTAAATAAGGGTAGAGTCAGACTCGTGACTCGAACAAAAACAAGCGCTTCTTGGGAGGCAACCCATGCTTTGTGTGATTTTATTTGTTTGTTTGTTATTTGCTTCCGTATGCATGCTTTATTTTTATTGTTGGTAAATCATGTTTTTAAACTAAATAGTGGAAATACTTTACTTTGTTGTTTTGGCCTAGTCTTAACTCCACTTAAAGGTATTTTTGAAAAAGATAAGTGTAAGGGGAAACCCCAAATATGTTTTCAAGAAACAAACCGATCATGATTCTCCACAATATTAAATGAACATGTATATTCGTATTTGTTAGAGTCAAATGCTTGTATTGAGTCATAATGAAGTTTTGCAGGATTTTCCAGGAAGTAGGACCAAGTTTTCCAGAAATTTTCCGGAAACTTAACATAAGAATTTCTGCAGGTCACTTCTGACGGCGTCAAGAGTTTACTCTTGACGGCGTCAAGTGTAAAAATCTGGAAATTTTACCAGTTTTATTTTTCTAACGGAGTCTTATGGTTTTTGTGAATTATTAAGTTTTATAATCTCCAGGAGATCTGCAAACTTCATTCCACAAGCATTATATCTTATCTTGTTTTCTAGGATTTAGTAACTTATATAGGATGCCGCCGATTTTACGCGAGGTTGTCTTGTCTATTTTATCAGGTTTTACAGGTTATGTATGACAAGAAGATGATTTATATTCTGGAAGGGAAGCTTTGATTGTTCATTTTCTTGGAGGAAGATTTAACCTGGCCACCTTATTATCCATACCGAGCGAATCAGGGGAGTATTTGATTTCATTCTTTTTACTTTTTCACTTTTACATTCTTTACTTGAACATTGGGGACAATGTTCATCCTAAGTGTAAGGGGAGGGTAAAATGATGATACCTTACATATGCACTTTCGCTTGAGTTTGTTTTGTTTAATAGTAGATGTGTAATAAAACTATGAGAAATACTTGTTAGTGCAATTTTAGCGCCAAATTTAAAATTTTTTACAACATTTAGGAGTGAAACTTTAGCCATAGCAAGCGTCTCATGGATAGGAGATTGTATGACTAGCACATAACCGTATATTCAGAAAAATTTTCCACCAAAATATGTGAGGTTCGCCTTTAGATTTGATAGGAAAAGCATTTACTATTAGTGCTTATGAGCGTACCGGTAGCATTTAGATTCTAGAACTTGCGTTAGTGATGCATCCCGAGACCGCTAGTGAGACTACATTCGTGTGGTAGGATTTACTACATGATAAGAGGCGTTAGGATTACCCTTGTGTTAAACCCGTATCATAATTACTTGACCATTTAAGTCATATTACTTGGCTAGTTAAGTCAACTAATTTTTCCCACACCCTTAGCGTTGTACTCATTTTTAGTACACGATACCCCTAGTACACCCCTCCGAGCCTATCTTTTCGTATCTAACTTTAAGCATTTTACTTAAAGGAAGAATTTGTTACACCTCACTTAAATGTACAACCAAATCGCCTTAGCCTTCCGTGTATGCGCTCATTTTTAGTGCATTATTGTTGTTTGTTAAACCCTAAGTTAACTATCTAATTGATTACATGGTTGCTAAGTCGAGTCATATCCTTGTACATATTGTTTTGGAACGATTGGGACTCATAGGTAAAGTACTTATTTATGGAGTAATGGGGAAGAACATCATCTTATTACCCCCATATGTGCGTTAATCTTAAAAGTGCTCCAAGTGTTTTGATTTTCTTGATTCGAGTCATTAGATTAGTTAATTGTAAAGTATGTAAAAATTCAAGTGTAAGGGGAGTGTTCATTCCCTATGATGTATTATTTTGGATGGTAGGGTAAGAGTGTATGCAAATAAAAAAAAAAAAAAAAAAAAAAAAAAAAAAAAAAAAATCGAAAAAAATCAAGAAAAAGAAAAAAAAATAGAAAAAGGAAAAAAAGAGAAAAAACATACGGACTACCATCCCTTTTCATTCTATGTTCATTTTATGTTTTTGCTATTTTTCATTTATTAGCTTAAGTCGAGTCTAGTCTTGGCTTAGCAACGCCACATTGTACATGTAATTAACCAAGATTGTTAACTCGCCACCAGTAAAACTTCCTTTATCCAACAAAACCGTGTATTTCATATCCCTACACCTAACGTTACAACCCTTTAAAAGACCTCTTTGATAGTTTATCCTAGGTGCTTACGCCATGTGGTGGAGGTTTGATCCTTTCCCAAGCCTATGGTAATCTATTTTGCTATGACAGGTAGTGAGAGATATCTTCCGTTTCCATATTGTAATTTATACTTTATTACACCCGAGAGATGTGAGTATCTAAACAATATTTGTGAGGTGCTTGTGTATGACCTCCTTGCTTGTCTATTGGTCTTTAGTGGAACGATTAATTGTTGTAATTACTTTTATATTAGTGTTAAATGACCCCTAACTTGTCTTTTGAGTAGAATAAAAGCGCATTTGCTTGAGGACAAGCAAATCTCAAGTGTAAGGGTATATGATGAGGCGAAAAATGATCCATTTTTAGGGGGTCATGTAAGCCCGAATTTGAATTTATTGGATCAAATATTGCCCTAAATCGTTCCTTTTGTGATTTTAGGTACTTTGGGAGAGAAATCTGGAAAAGGAAGCAATTCGGACGTTTTTGGAGCATAAAAGTGAAGAAAACGCCAAAGTCTTAATTTTCCATGCTGGGAACAGTAGGTGACGGCGTCAAGAGTAACTCCCTGACGGCGTCAAGAGCAAAATTCCATGACGATCCAGTAGAGATTTGATGGCGTCACGAAGGTAGGGCGTCAAGAGTAAAAGTCATGACGGCCTGGAAATGATTAAGTCTTGACGGCGTCAAATGTAGATTAAGGCAGTCCGAGAATAGTTTTGGCGGCGAGGTGACGGCGTCACAATGTTTGTCTTGACGCCATCAGACCCCTTTTCCTATATATAGTTTTCTAATTTTCGCATTAAAAAGAGAGAAGTTTTGGAGAAACCCTAAGTACGAACTTGGTGCGCATTTTACAGGTTTTTTAAGGGTTCCAAGCCCTTGATACCTTACATGTGTAATTGAGATAAGTGTTCTTTCAATTCAATCAATATGTCTATGTGTTGGTTGTCTATATTTTGTTCTTGTCTTAATTCCATCATGCTAGGCTAGATCTATCTTGTGTTTGCTTGGATCTAATGAAACCTAGATGTTAATTATGTGTTGATTACTTGTTTATACTTGTCTTGGATGAATGATTTATATGTTAGGCTTAAGAAAACTGGCAGATCTCCAATTGGTAACATGCTTGAGCGTCTTAAGAAACATGAACCGACGCGCACTAGGTCTTTATTGGTTGTATTTAATGCATGAGCCACTGTTTAAAATCCCTATAGTTGTGTTGGGCATGGTATAGGAGGAGATAAGAGCTCATAGAATTGGGGAGCTAAGTGTGCCACCCCATGAATGGTATTAAGGAATAGGATTCGTCATCCATGCAATTATAACAAGTAATTAACGTGTAAAAGATGTCTAGGGAGTAGTGAAATCTAAGTAAACACATTTTCTCCACTTATTGCTCACAACTTTAGTATAATTTAGCTTATTTTCATTTCTAGTATTTTGTTTTGATTGCATCTTTAGTATTGGGTTAGTTGATTAGCAACTAATTCCGCCCAAATCCTTCAAACCCGAGATTTTTAATTGCTTTCAAAAAAATATAAAATACAAAAAGAATCATCCCTCACCTTTAGAACTAGTATTTAGGCTTTCTAATCCTAGCGACACTATTCCTAAGCTGAACGATCAATCCTCCGGTACTTGTCACTATACTATACTACAACGATCAGGTACACTGCCTGGTGGGGGTTGTAAGCTTCTCAAGATCCCTTGAGAGGTAAAGCCTGGTGCGATTCCCACGTATCAAGTGACTAAATTTCATAATCACTAAAGAAGAAGAAAAATAAGTAGATCAGCTAAATTAGGGTCTTTTTTAATGGGGTTTGGGGTACATGGGTGGGTTTTTGCGACCTGCATCAATGTTGGACCAGTTAACTTGTTAAAGATTACAGATGAGTATCATGAATGTATACGATGAGGACTTACATTCTAAACTTAACTGATAGGTTCTTAACGAACCCAACCTGGATGTGGCTTCGTTTTATAGATTCTTCATTTTAAAAGTAGATATCTAAGACGACAACAATATTTGAAGTCGATAATTTAAAACATGATCATCAAACCAAAAGAAGTACCGAAACAAATTACCTTAGAGAAGATATCTTACCTTACAGAAGATAAAGAACCAAAACAAATTACCTTAGAGATGGGGAGCCTGTAGAGATGCAGCCTGTTTATGAGCTTGCAAAAAAACCCTAATACGAAAAAAACAAACATATACATAAAAAAAATAACACTGATCAACTACTTAGTTCATATATGTTAGCATGATCAAAACTCCAAGTTACTAAGAAACATGATCATGCATTTGCCACTTTCAAACATCTCATCAGCTTCTGCCAAACAACATATTGAGCTTATAGAAGTATTTGCGCATACCCAATCTGAAAAAAAAAAGAAAAGAAAACACAGTGGCGTGTTATTTCATACATATAAATCATATAGTTATGTTAAAAAGCACATTGGCCCCAAATTCATCGGAAAAGAAAAAGAAGACATCCAAATTACTTGGTGTTGTTGTCGTCGATTGTACCCTTAAAATAAACAACCAAAACACTGTAAAACTAAATTTCTGTGACATATGTATACATATTAGGGTGAAGAATGAAGAAATTTAGTGTTTGCCGTTAAAAAGCACATTAGTGTTTGATGATGAATGAAGAATTAGGGTTGTTGCCGTTAATTAGGATGATTTAGGGTTATCGTTGTTGAGATAAATAGTATATATGTAGCTTTAGTGTTATTATTGTTGAAAAATAGTTTATGTAGCTTTATCAATATTGACTTTAAAAGATTTACACAAAAGTTCCATGGTTCTAGTGGTTGACATGTTTGTTAGCGCTAGTAGAGATCATGTGTTCGAATCAATTAGTGTACATTTTTACACAAATGCAATCCGACCGAATTTTAGCCCATTTAAATTATGCTTAAGTGAAATTCGGATTTATTTAATGATGACATGGAAAATGCAAATAAAATAAATTTAAAAAATTGCTTACATGGCGACAATGTGATGATATGGCTGATGACATGGCTGATAATGAATTACTGGGTAATGAGGTGGCAGATTCTTTAAACGCCTCCTGTTATATATATATATATATATATATATATATATATATATATATATATATATATATATATATATATATATCACACATTTGATATATCTCCCATGGGGTGAGAGTAGGAGCTAGATTGGACTTACCTAGATATTTCACCTTTGTTTAGATTCTGTTTATGTTTCTTTTCATTTGGTTACCTTGGAACTTATGTAACGATCAAGTCATGTTGAATTATGTTTTGATTTATATTAAGACTTTCACTTGCGTTTATTTATGTATATTCTAATATGCCACCATATTGTGATACTTCTACCCTTGTCGGGTTGGGGTATTACACAATGGGTGTGTAAGAAGTCATGTAGTTGTGAAGGAGTAGTAGGGTGAATGTGACATTTCGTAAAATTTTCATGTCACTAATTTTAATATTTTAATATTTAACTATTCTATTTTTTAATAATTTAATTCGTCGGAAGTTATCTGCGTACGTTCAATTAATCCAACCGTGACTAGACTAGGTCCATTCTACACTTTTTATGCATTTTGTGTTCCTTACAATCATATTTTAAAAGTCACATTTTACTTTTTCCATTTTACGTAAACCTTGCACCTTTTACGTTTTACGCGATTTAAATTTACGTTTTATGGTTTTAACAATGTGAACAAACCCTAGACTATGATAATTTTACATATTCTATTCATTTTAACCTATTTTCATGTTTACAATTAAATTCTATACTTGTCATTTCATTTTTATAGTTTATGTCACTCTTATCAAGAACCAGTATCACTAAATGCGTTTTCAACTCACAATTTCAGTTTTAACAATTTTTGAAATCCTTCGATGAACTCACCACTCATCTAAATTTCTAAAATATATCATGAAAACAAGTTTTAATATTTTTGAATGTTTTAAAAATTATTACTACCCGATTTTTACGTTACGCGTCCTAAAAACTTTACGTTCGCAATTACCAGGATCAAAGTACACTATGTAGCTCAAATTTTATAAATTACAAGAATCAAAACCCACTCACCATCTTAGGTGGCTGGTTTTAGTCATGGTATACTTACACCTTGCATTAGAATTGGACACATAACTTTCCACTAACTCATAAACCATCAAAACCATCAACACAATACCATTTGTCTCATTTTTACATGCAAACCACTAAAATTTCTCTCACCTCCTCTCCATAAACGACCAAGAACAGGTCCTAAACTCATATTTCATCTAAATTTTTACTAAATTATTCAGAATAAATTAAAGATCTTGAAGGCCTAGTCTTGTTCTTGGTTTATTTCACTCAAAACATCATCAAATCTCATCATTTCTTGGTTTCTTTGGGAAGTTGTTTCAAGTTTTGATCAAGATGGTTTAGGGGGTGTAATTTTAAGATATTTTCAAGGGTAAATCAAAGGTATAAGTTGGGTAAAAGATTTGAAAGAAATGGTGCAAGGGTTATTGGTAAAATCAAAGGTTTCATTGATTTTCACTTCTAGTAAATGGGTCTCATCATTCTCTTTGATTTTTGGTCACATGCAAGAGGGTTTTGTTGGTGATTTTTCCAAGAGTTTTCAAGGGTGTTGGGGCTCTAAATTCAATTTGTTGGACTATAAGACCTTGATAGATCTTCTTGAGCACTCTAGAATCGTTAGTTATGTCACTGTAATCAATAACACACTAATAGACAATCTCTGCAACTTGTATTTATAAAGCGAAAACAAAACACAAGCTTGATACTAAGAACTCTTGATCCTCTATGGATCTTTTAATTATATTAAGAGTATTCTCGAAAAAAAATTATTCAATACATAATCGTGTGTTCCTTTTATACACAAGGAACCCTAAACCGTTTCTCAAGAAACGTATATTCTAAAACTTATAAAAGATATGCATTATCACTTCCTAAATAAACTCATGCATATCCAAACTATAATACATAAAATACGGAAATACTATATCCGCAGAAACTAATAATGCTGAACCTAGTCTTCAGCAGATACACTGCTTCAGCAGGAACCAACTCTTCAGCAGTATCCATCTGCAAAAACAGCAGCATAATTCTTACTTCACAGAATTCCCAACAATCCTCCCCTAATCTTGAATTTGACCTGGTTAAGTTCAAGATTCTTGATAGATCTTCAATATAACATACCAAGAGGATTGTAATAAGATAGCACCAGCAAAGAATCATCTTCAGGAGAATCTCTATGATCAGCAAATACTTGAAATCTCCATTCTTTGCAGCAACAAATGACCAAATGTACATCAAAACAAATTAGTTTCATACTATTCTCATCACTTCCAGGTGTGTTAACTCCTGTAAGAGGTGAATCATTGAAATTAATGGATTTGATGTCTCTTTACCAATAGCCATCACTACTGGAGTAGCCAAGTGTTCTAAGGTACACTGATAACCACATGATTTTTAGCAAATCATCAGCTATAAACGGATTTGAGATATCTTTACCTGTAGCCGTTTGCTCAGGACTAGCCAATTATTTTGATAAAAATCATCTTGGTTAACTGATTACCAAATATGGTTTTCCACTGCCTTTACCACAAGCCATATACATGTGGGCTAGCCAATTATTCAGAATCCATAAAGGAAAAATCCATGGTCAATTGACAACCATTTCAACTACTCAGCAACAAAGCATGGGTGAGTTGAAAACCCTATGGTTTTGAGCAAACCATTACAGCTATCAACAGATTTGATGTGTCTTTACCAAAGCTGTACCCTTTGGACTAGCCAACTTTATGATGGAATAGTCAACATCAGGTAAGTTGATAACCAAACCTGCATACAAATACTATACAACAATATGTTACTTTTTTTTAATACTAAATAAAAACAAATATACAACATGATATCCCTAATCAGATGCTGCTCTGGAAGTCTTAATCCTTTGTTTGAAAACCTTCACCAAAGATTCAGCAAACAACCTTGTATTCCCTGCTGGATCAGGAGGTATTTCCAACTTTTGTTGTAGCATTTTCTCCATCAGGGACACTTTCAGAGGATATCTTTTGGTAAGATCCATAATAAGCCTTAGACCTGTTGTAGTTTCCAACACATGAACATAAGGCATAGGATAGAACTTCCAACTTTGAATTTTCCACCTCTGATTGTTCTTCCATATGTCATAGCTTGCACCAGTGGGAGTAGAAAAATCAAACAACACTTGAAGATCTCCCAACAAATACAA
Organism: Artemisia argyi; assembly: GCA_030686995.1. Lineage (NCBI taxonomy): Eukaryota > Viridiplantae > Streptophyta > Magnoliopsida > Asterales > Asteraceae > Artemisia > Artemisia argyi. The sequence continues at coordinate 11,091,289 of CM060686.1, forward strand.
TCCAGATCCTTCAGGAGTATGAGTTGCATAATACTTAAGGACTAACTCATATAGAGTTACCAAATCCTGATGATCCACAAGATGTAGAATCTGTTGAAGAAATGTAAAGGATATGAAAGTTTTATCCAATCTGTAAATGGTATTAACTTGACCATTTTTACTTAACTCCCAATGAACCAAAACATCTCTTGTTCCCACAGGCCAATCATCAGAGGATCCTTCCCTTATAAATGAAGCATCAGAAGCATTCACATTGATAAGACTTTGTTTGGAATGTGAAGATCTGACTTTGGCCATTCTCTTGCCTCTTCTTCCAGGAACATAAATAGCATCATGAACTTCTGTTTCAGCAGATTCAACTTCTGCAGCATTAGTTTCTACTGATGGAGTATCCAATTGTTCATCAGTAGAATCTTGAGAAGATTCAAGTGCAGCAGAGGCATATTGTTCATCCATAGCCTTCCTTATTTGTTTGTTTCTAGCAGCTTGAATCTCAACATCTCTTACCTTCAGTTCATGAAATCTTGCAAGCTCAGCCTTTTGTTCAACTTCTTGTTCCTCAGTCAACCTCCTAGCAGTCTCTTCACCCAATCTTTCCTGCTCCAATTGTCTCCTAGTTCTCTTTCTAGTTGGAGGATCTGATGTCATCACTTTTGCAACATGTGGTAAATCAGTAGAAGTATCAGGTAAAGATACTTGTTCAGCAGCAATAGGAATATTCACAGATGAAACAGCATCAGCATTGAGGAGAGGAATATTCTTGGAAGCACCCATTCCAGCTTTGTCATTCCTAGCCTTGATTTTGTTATAAATCTCAACTAGTTTGTCAAATGGAAGTCCCCACACTCTTGTTTTGGACCAAGCAGTATTAAATAATGAACTGCTTTGACTTCTCACATATGTTCTCATATAATCCCTCTGTTGTGCTTGAGTCATAGGTTTTTCTCTTTTAGCTTTGGCTTTTAATTCATCTGCTACCTTCTTCCTCATCTTTAGCACTTTCACAATTTCAGAAGCATAGTCTTTCTCCTCTACCCTTTTACCAATAATATTTGCAGCTACATCAGGATTATCAAGCATTTGTTTTCCAATCTGCTGCCAATCTGACTCATCAAATTCTAGAACAGCTGCATCCAATTCCCTTTGTCTTTCAATGGGTAAGGTAGAAACATATCTTTGAGTGACTGTATCCAATTCTGCATCAAACTTGGCTTGTTCTTCCTCAGCTAGATTAGCACTCTTCTTATAATCTTCCCATTCTTGAAATAGTTTTTCTTGTCCAGCTCTATCTTCAGCTGTTACAAGCTCATCCAAATCATCATGAGGGACATTATCTGCAGCAATATCATCATGAGAAACATTCACATCTGCCATAGGTTCATCATGTACATCTTGAACCTCTCTATCAGGAGAAACTTGTTGATTCTCAGATGAATGATGAACAGGAGAATTCAAATATTCTTTCCCTGCTACAAAGTATGCTTCTCCTTATGTATTTCCTTTATCAGTAGATTTGTCAGCAGCAACCCCACTTATTGATTGTTTCTCCTGAAGTATATCCACAGCTTCAGTCATGAGCACATCATCATCACCATCAGTCACTTTTGAAGTTTCAGCAGCTTTCCTTGCCAAATACTGTCTTGTACTTCTTCTTCTGTGGACTAGTATCTTTGGTTTAGATTGAGGTACTTCAGCAACTTTAGGAGGAACAACATGAGACTGTCTAGAAACTTCAGCTAGAATCTCAAGAGAATCCAAATTTGCCTCATTTGCAACTTTAGTAGAATCCAATCCATCCTTACTTTGCTTCTGCTGACTCAGTTGTGCCTCCAAATCTTGAACCTTGCTTTTCAAACTTTTAATTTCATTACCAAGAGTAGTCTTGGTCTCAGCAAGCTCTTTCTGGAGATCTTCAGTCATTTTCATGTACCTGCTAAGGGAATCATATACAAAAGTGAGAGTAATAGGGTCCTCTGCTCTACCAGCAGATTGCTCAGTGGTATATGGAGCTTCATTGAACCCAGCAGGAGAAACAGACTCATGTACAACATTAGGAGAGCCTTCATTAATTTGCTCTCCCAAAGGACTGGGTGAAGGAAGTCTAGTAAGCTCAGGTTCAAGAGTCTGAAAGTTATCTTCAAACTCATGAATTTGCTCAGCTGAAGCATCCTGAGCTGGTGAAATGGTAGGACTAGGTGACATATGGACAGGGGTAGGTGGTGGTAAGTCAGTAGAATCAGGTAATGGTTCAGCAGTTGTAGCTGGCTCTTCCTCCATTACCACTGAAGGATTACCATCAGCAGCAACACCAGAAGATGATGGATTACCATCATCAGCAGCATTAGGAGCAGGCACATTACCAGCATCATCACCCTCAACTACATTGGCATTGCCTTGTGGCAACATAGCTTCTAACATAGGGTAATGTTCCCCAGTATAATTAGTTTTCATTGAGGCAAACAACTTAGAACCTAGACTTTTAATAGGTACATGGGTTCTATCTTCAGTGGTTATGTCTAAAATTATTTGTAAGAATCTAGGGTACCTTAAGAACTTATGTTGTTGTTTATCTATATTTTCTAGCATATTATCAAAAATAAACTTAGAAAAGTTATAAGTTTGACCCTTAGAAAGACAAACAATACCACAACCCAACTGCAGAGAGAATTGGTTCCATCCACCACACTTGTTGCTGATACATTGAAGCAGCAGATGCACCAAATACCTCCACTTAGGACAAAATTGATTCTTGTGCCACTTGGATGTATCAGTACTTTGATATCCAGCTTCTCTTAGCCCAGCAAGAATCTCTACAGTGTTGGAATGATATACACCATTCTCATCATCCAACTGAAGCTTTGTCCAAATCAACCCTTCTGTCACCACATATTCTACACCATCAATTTCAGCCACAATCTCTGTATCCGACCTCTTAGTAGCAGATGCCCAAAATTGCTTCACCAAGGATTCACAAACCAGATCAGGACTATGTGTCAAAGCATAGTGAATCTTTGACCTTTGTAGAAATTCCACCATCAAATCGAATTCTTCATGTCCCTTTGCCTTTCTCAGAATAGCATATTTGTTATGGTCGCCCCTCAATTCGAGTTGAGCCATTTGAATGAACTTGTGTGAGATGGTTATGAATTACTCAGAGAATAATGGGTTTATATGGAATGATAAGCGAATAATTTTGTTTCGTAAAAGATATGCAAAGTGGGTTAAATTTGGAAGTTCCTCAATCGTGGTCAAAATTATCGAAACAAATTATTGATCGAGTCTGACAAGTAGTTCAAAAACTTCCAATTTTGAATTTACCCTTCAGCAGAAATGAAAGTCAAATCTGCTGAAGAATGGTCAATCATCAGCAGAATCAACCAAAAGTAAAAAATATCTTCGGTCAATACCTTGGTTTTACTGTGCCACCCAACTCGCATTAATTATCGTAACGCCTAAACTTGGCTTATTTAATCACCCCAAATAACACATCTCAGTCATCAATTTACCTCAAATCATCTTTCAAACCCTAATTTCTCAATTAATCCCAATTCTCCACCAAAATCATGGCATCAAACCCAGAAAACTCAGATCACAATTCCTCTTCTGTATCTTCAGAAGAAGATCTACCACCTTATCCATGGGATCTTGATGGTTCTGACTATGAAAGAGAACTGAAGAAACGATGGGATGCACAAGAAAGACAATGGAATGCTCATAGGAAGGGTGAACCAAGCCATGTAGCCATTCCTGCTGAGAGAGAGCTTGTCTCTCCCTTCATCAATACCTCTGATGAAGACTCTTTAGAGGAAGAAAATGAAGATCCAACCTTCCTTCCTCCTTCCACACCAGAGAGATCGCATCCAAGATCAAGTAATAGGGATCCATCTCTCCCAACATCACAAAATTTGGTGTTGGATCTTCCTGCTCCAGGACCTAGTCTTCCTCATCAAGAACATATTGGACAGAGCAAGAAGGCTGAGATCATACATAAGGGAAAGGAGAAGCTGAAGTAGATGATTGAGGAATGTTGCCATGGAACAAAGTTCTTGAGTATTTTCTTGACTTTGTTACTTGAGCATCTTCACAATCTTCCTTCTCTTCTTTTTACATTTTCATCTTCAGCTTCATCATTGTACTTGTCATAGCCTCAAGTATTTTGTAATAAGTGATAGAAGCTAGTAGTACTTAATTAGCCATATGTTTAGGAATGGTCATTGTAATTTAGTTGTAACTTTGAATGTAAGCTGTAACTTGTTTCTTTGAATGAATGAAAAGATCTTCTAAATTAATCAACTATGTAAGACCTTCAGCATTTTCAATTCATCAGTAGAAACCATGTTCAGCACTTTTGACCACATTCCTTTGACTTCTGCTCTTGGTGACTTTATCATACTTCTTACATTCTCAGAACATCTGCAAAACAGACATAAAACATGCAAATACACAACAACTTGCAAACATATTAGTGGGTTAGTGTTAAAAATTATACAAATTATACAAAATATACAAAGTTTACAGTCATTATCCTCCCCTGAGGCTTATGCCTCCCCTTAAACTTTGCAGTTAAGGGTTAAGCATTCCAATATGGACCACCAAATATTAAAACCTTGGTCCATCAAATGCTTTGGTTAACAAATCTGCCACATTTTCATCTGTGTGAATTTTTACCACTTTAACCAAATGTTTCTCATAAGCATCCCTTATAAAGTGGTGTCTGATTTCAATATGTTTGGTTCTATTATGAAAAACTGGATTTTTAACAATACAAATGGTACTTTGATTGTCAATGAAAATGGTAGTATTCATGAAGTTATACCCATAATCCAGTAATTGATTCTGAATCCATAGAACCTGTCCACAACAATTTGCAGCAGCAACATACTCTGCTTCAGTAGTAGAGGTAGCAACAATAGTCTATTTCTTGCATTGCCAAGAAATCAGTCTTCTTCCAAGGAATTGGCAACCTCCAGTTGTGGATCTTCTATCCAAATTGGCACCAGCATAGTCACTGTCACTATAAGCTGCTAGCTGAAATGGAGACTCTTTGGGATACCAAAGACCTAACTTTGGTTGGCCTTTTAGGTACTTAAAAATCTTTTTGACAGCATTCATGTGAGAAGTAAGTGGAGTGACTTGGTGCCTTGAACATGCACTCACAGCAAATGTAATATCAGGTCTTGAGGCAGTCAAATACATCAAAGAACCAATCATTGACCTATATAAATGAACATTCACAGGGAGATCAGGATCAATATTGTTCTTTGGTTTGGGAGCCTCATAGGGAGTAGTGGCAGTCCTGACATTCTCCATAGCAAACTTGGACAACATATCTTTTACATATTTCTCCTGATGTATGAAAATACCATCAGGTTTCTGCTGAACCTGTAAACCCAAAAAGAAAGTGAGCTCTCCCATGGCACTCATCTGAAATTCTCCCATCATCAGATCTTCAAACTCTCTACACCATGCTTCTTTGGTTGAACCAAAGATAATATCATCCACATACACTTGCACAAGAAAAATATCCCTGGAATCTTTCTTGAGGAATAGAGTCTTGTCAATGGCACCTCTTCTGTATCCATTCTTCAGCAGAAATGTGGAAAGTCTAGCATACCAAGCTCGGGGAGCTTGATGAAGTCTATAGAGAGCTTTAACAACCTTGTACACATACTCAGGATGATCAGGGTCTTCAAATCCCTTGGGTTGAGTCACATAAACCTCCTCTTCAATCTCACCATATAAGAAAGCACCTTTAACATCCATCTGATAAACCATAAAGCCCATGTAAGAGGCATAGGCCAAAAATATCCTTATAGCTTCAACTCTGGCCACTGGTGCAAAGACCTCATCATAGTCAATGCCTTCCTCTTGTCTAAATCCTTGAGCCACTAGTCTTGCTTTGTTCTTCACCACAATACCCCTTGCATCTCTTTTATTCTTCAGAATCCATTTTGTCCCAATGGCATATTTACCATCAGGAAGAGGAACCAAAATCCAAACCTGCTGATTCTTAAATTGCAGCATCTCTTCTTGCATTGCTGATGAGGCGAAAAATGATCCGTTTTTAGGGGGTCATTTAAGCCCGAATCCGACTTTATTTGATCAAATATTGCCCTAAATCGTTCCTTTTGTGATTTTAGGTGTTTGGAGAGTGAATTCTGGAAAAGAGGCTATTTTGGACGTTTTTGGAGCATAAAGTGAAGAAAACGGCAAAGTACCAAAAATCCATGCTGAAGATACAAGGTGACGGCGTCAAGACTTCCTTCTTGACGGCGTCAGACATGAAGAATATAATACCGTAGCTGGTGACGGCGTCAGATGGATAAGTGACGGCGTCAAAGTGGCCAAGAATAAAATACCGAAGGTGGTGACGGCGTCACATAGGCCGTCACAAGTGGATCTAGGGCGTCCGAGGAAGTATATGGCGGCGAGGTGACGGCGTCAGACTTTACTCTTGACGCCGTCAGAATGATTTTCCTATATATAGTTTTCTAGTTATTTTCATTAAAAGAGGAGAAGTATTGGTGAAACCCTAAAGACGATTTTGGTGCCTCTTTTACAGGTTTTTCAAGGGTTCCAAACCCTTGAGACCTTGCATTGTAATTGAGATAAGTATACTCTTAATTCAATCAATATGTCTATGTGTTGGTTGTCTATCTTTTGTTCTTATCTTAATTCTACTATGCTAGGCTAGATTTACTTTGTGTTTGCTTAGATCTAATGAAACCTAGATGTTGATTATGTGTTGATTACTTGTCTATTCTTGTTTTTGGATGAATGATATTATATGTTAGGCTTAAGAAAACTGGCAGATCTCCAAATGGTAACATGCTTGAACGTCTTAAGAAACATGAACCGAGGCGTACTAGGTCTTTATTGGTTGTATTTAATGCATGAGCCACTGTTTACAATCCCTATAGTTGTGTTGGGTCATGGTGTAGGAGGAGATAAGAGCTCATAGAGTTGGGGAGTTATGTATGCCACCCCACGAATGGTATTAAGGAATACAATCCGTCATCCATACAAGTGTAACAAGTAATTGACATGTAAAAGATATCTAGGGAGTAATGAAGTCTAAGTAAACACAATTTCTCCAACCACTGCTCACAACCTTAGTTTAATATTAGTTTAATTTCATTTTTTAGTATTTTATTTTGATTGCATAATAGCTTTGGGTTAGTTGAATAGCAACTAATTCCGCCCACTCTTCCAAAACCCGAGATTTTACTTGCTTTTATAAAAATATAAAAAATACAAAAATAATCATCTTTCACCTCTAGAACTATTAATTAGGTTTTCTAATCCTAGCGACACTATTCCTAAGCTGAACGATCAATCCCCCGGTACTTGTCACTATACTATACTACAACGATCAGGTACACTGCCTGGTGGGGGTTGTAAGCTTCGCGAGATCCCTCGAGAGGTAAAGCAAGGTGCGATTCCCACGCATCAAGTTTTTGGCGCCGCAGCCCGGGAAATAGTTATTGTCTAGGTTAGGATTTCTTTTTATTAGGTCTACTTGCCAGATTCCTTTCTAGTAAGATTTTTATTTTTTTATTTTTAGGTCTTCTTTAGTCTATCTTATTTCTTTGTGCCTTTGTTCGTAACTCTTTACCATCCGACATCATGGAAGGTGGTAACATCTTTGAACCCATCATCCCACCACAACAAAACCCACCATTAGAACCGCTTAGGCCCCGAACCTTAGGAGAGTATTCCCGACCTAGCCACCAAGGCTACCGAAACACCATTGAGCTCACCGGAGCCAATGTGACCCCCTTGCGATCCGACACCATCCAGTTGGTGCAAAGCGGATGTGCATTCCATGGACTTCGTTCCGAAGATCCAAACCAACACCTTAAGGACTTCCTCAAAATCGTAGATTCCATAGACCTAGGTGTTGAAACTAGAGAGATTACCCGCTTACGCCTATTCCAATTCTCTCTACGGGATCAAGCTAGTCAATGGCTTGAGCGTTTACCCGCGGGATCCATCACCACATGGGATGATCTCACCACTCGTTTCCTTGCTCAATTTTTCCCACCGGGGAGAACTACTAAGCTTAGGAATGACATCTTGATGTTCCAACAACGTCAAAATGAATCTTTTTATGAAGCATGGAATCGATATAAAGACCTACTCCGAAAAGTTCCTCATCATGGGATCGAACCATGGCTGCAGATCCAAATCTTTTATGGTAAGGTTGACTATCAAACAAGGAAAGCCATTGATTACGCAGCCAAGGGTAGGCTAGATAGACTTAGCGTTGACGAATGCTGGAAAGTTCTTGAGGAGTTGGCACAATACGAAGAGGAAGGATGGGAGGACCCGATGCTCCCGAGCAAAGCAAAGCTTGACTATGCATGTGCCACCCAAGAACAATTGTTGGGAAGTATCGAGGAACAGGTAAAAGAACTGATGAGTATTGAGAAACTGGCTAATGAACCCATGTGGAACCCTAATCCACATAAGAACACGGTTATCAGCCAAAATTTTCCTGAACGCTCACGACAAGAGGAATTCGAAGGAATAATGGTAACCTTCATGGATAATCAGGAAAAGCAAATCCAGCACCTTGAGGCACGCATGGAAAACACTCACAAAGCCTTTATGAATTTCGCAGACCAATTCATATCAAGAGTCAAAGAAAAGATCAAAGAAAATTCTATACCCAAAAAAATTGAAAAAGTCTTCGAGGTGTCAGCCTCTTTGGTATTTGACCAGGAGGACAGCTGGAAATTCTCCTCAAAAGCTTTACCACTAACTACCCCCCATTCTCATAAACACCTCCATACGGAGAAAAGCTCGCGGATAAATTGCATTTTCGTTGGGTGCTTGCGAACCACATTCCCGATCTCATCCAAAAAACGTTCTTTTGGTTTTAAACCCGGTGTAAAGAGGCCACACCTCATAAACACCATTGATTTGAAACCTCCCATTGAACAACATCTTTCTCCTCGCGCCAATGACCCGTGCATAAGGATCAACTTAGCCAAAACATCGCCCGACCCCAGCTACTACCTCACCTCTTTCCGCGACAGTAATGAGACGTTTGACCCTGGTGGACCTCGTTAACGGAATAGCTACTCATGAGTTTTACTCGCGTTTAGTTATTCACGCAAAGAGCAGGGACTAAACTTGAAACTACTCCAAACTTCACCCCACACGGGCATCTGACGGCGTCAGATTTAACCCTTGATGCCGTCAGCTCGACGGATCAGCAATATTAACCCAAGAACCAATCACTTTCAACCCATACCCCACAAATCTCACCCAAGTGTTGCTGCTACTCCGACTCTCAAACCCCCAATTCGACATCTTCCGCCTTCGATCTCTCCTTTGTAAGTAAGTTTTCTTCATCCTTTCTCGGTTAATTATCCTTAGGACCCGTCAATTCGAAAAACCCCTTTCGCCCGAAACCCCATTTTTGACCCACCATTAGCAAATCGTAATGCCATCCAATTGGTGATTTGTAATCGTGGGGTTGCCATTTGATGATGTTGTCTCACCCGAATCATGCAAGAACCCATCATGCCTCGGATTTTTTGACCCCCCACCCCTGTTTCCTGATTTAAGGAGCGTTTGGGTAATGGGTTAAGAGTTTGAAAATTGATTTTTCCCTCGCATTTGCATGGCTACATTTCTGGTCCATCTGACGGCGTCAGAAATCGCTCTTGACGGCGTCAGATGTGTCTGACTGCATAAAATTCATATAAATCTCGCGTTCTAATCGTTTCCATTCACTACATTTTTTTTTCCAGGAAAATGAGCAAAAGGACTCGCCAACATAGGGGTAGTTCTTCTAGATCTCAAGGGGTCACATATGGAGAATTAGTGCATAGTTGGGGCGAGTTTAGTGATGTCGGTACTAGTACTAAGTATGAGGAGTTGTGTAACCACCACATCGATGCCGGGGCGGTGGTTGACTGGGATTTTTTGAGAGCTAGTGGGTTGGAGGGTGAATTTGTAGGGAGGATCCGCACGGATGGATTCGCGGGTCCGCAATGGGAGAGATTGTTTAGGTTGAGGGAGACGGTGTTTAGTGAGTTAGTACGGGAGTTCTTTGCGACCTTCCGTTTTGACCAAGCTGAGGCTAGGGGAGATATGGGGGGCACCACGATATATTTTAGGCTAGGGGGTGAGTTGAGGTCTTGTTCTGTGGCTGAGTTTGGTTGGAGGCTGGGGTTATATACTAGTGAGGAGGTTGATGGGGCTTTTCTGCTGAATCTGTTACATGGAGAGACTCAGCGGAATGAGATGAGGTGTGTTACCTTTTGGCCCACCATAGGGAATGGGGCCTACACCTCGACTACTGGGGCTGCATCGATCAGGGACCCCATTGTTAGGCTAGTTCACAGGTGCATCACCTATAGCTTGTCTGCACGTCAGGGTACCACTCACCGTATCACTGCTTCGGACTTGTTCTACTTGTACACCATCTTTTCCGAGGATGTCTACTGCAACATCCCGTTTTGGGTGGCCAGTTACTTGAAGACCAGTGTGGGTGAGAGGGATATCGACAAGGTTTATGGGGGGATGTTCATCACACGGTTGGCTCGTTCCTATGGTCTTCTTACTCCTCAGATCATGGGGTACTTGAGCGACTGTGGGAACTGCAGGGTAGTGAGGGCGAAATCCCTTAGGCAGATGAGGATTGTGATGCAGATAGGGGATGGTACCTATATATGGTACATAGGGGCTGATGATGAGGATGATGACGGAGATGATGAGGGAGTGCCCCAGCAGCATCAGTATGAGGCAGGGACGGCTGATTACTACCGACACATGAGTCGGGGAGACTGGCAGGCACACCAGGGTGTCTGGATGGATCAGATGGACACGTGGCGAGCAGCTACTGACCAGCGCTTTGACTGGATGTATGATCATACCGTCCGCCAGATGCAGCACCTCTCCACCCGAGATCAGCTTGAGCCTCACCTGCAGATTGACCCCTTTCCATGCCGAGAGACTGACTACCCTCCCTATGGGTACACTGGACACCTCCCACCAGGCTATGATTATCGTTTTGGTCCTCCCCCTCAGTGATCCATCTTGATGTCTGTAATTCTTGAACAATTTATTTTTGGTTAAACACTTTGAAACATTTGGTTGTAATAGTCTAGGATCCGGCCTTTGTTGGCTTCGAACAATTTCCATTTCTGTTCTTTTAATTAGTGTATGAATGATTAGCTTTTAATTTTTGTTAATGGTTTATCTTTGCAACCCATGTTTTGTGTGATTTTATTTGTTTGATCGTTATTTGCTTCCGTATGCATGTTTTATTTTTATTGTTGGTTGATCATGTTTCTAAATTAAAATGTGGAAATACTTTATTATGTTGTTTGGCCTAGTCTTAACTTCAACCTAAAGGTATTTTTGCAAAAGATAAGTGTAAGGGGAAACCCCAAATATGTTTTTAAGAAACAAACCGATCATGACTATCCACAATATTTAATGAACATGTATATTCGTATTTGTTAGAGTCAAATGCTTGTATTGAGTCATAATGAAGTTTTGCAGGATTTTCCAGGAAGTAGGACAAAGTTTTTTCCAGAAATTTTCCGGAAACTTAACATAAAGATTTCTGCAGGTCCATTCTGACGGCGTCAGGCTATTGCTCTTGACGGCGTCAGGAGTCAAAAATCTGGAAATTTTACCGGTTTTTTTTCTAACGGAGTCTTATGGTTTTTGTGAATTATTAAGTTTTATAATCTCCAGGAAATCTGCAAACTTCATTCCACAAGCATTATATCTTACTTTGCTTTCTAGGTTTAGTAACTTATATAGGATGCCGCCGGTTTTACACGAGGTTGCCTTGTCTACTTTTGTCAGGATTTACAGGTTATTTTTGACAAGAAGATGATTTATATTCTGGAAGGGAAGCTTTGATTGTTCATTCTCTTGGAGGAAGATTTAACCTGGCCAACCTATAATCCATACCGAGCGAATCAGGGGAGTATTTGATTTCATTCTCTTTACTTTTAACTTTTACATTCTTTACTTGAACATTGGGAACAATGTTCATCTTAAGTGTAAGGGGAGGGTAAAAAGATGATACCTTACATATGCACTTTCGCTTGAGTTTGTTTTGTTTGATAGTAGATGTGTAATAAAACTATGAGAAATACTTGTTAGTGTAATTTTAGCGCCAAATTTAAAATTTTTTACAACATTTAGGAGTGAAACTTTAGCCATAGCAAATGTCTCATGGATAGGAGGTTGTATGACTAGCACATAACCGTATATTCAGAAAAATTTTCCACCCAAAAATGTGAGGTTCGCCTTTAGTTTTGATAGGAAAAGCATTGATTATTGGTGCTTATGAGTGTACCGGTAGCATTTAGATTCTAAAACTTGCGTTAGTGATGCATCCCGAGACCGCTAGTGAGACTACATTCGTGTAGTAGGATTTACTACATGATAAGAGGCATTAGGATCACCCTTGTGTTAAACCCGTATTATAATTACTTGACCATTTAAGTCATACTACTTGGCTAGTTAAGTCAACTAATTTTTCCCACACCCTTAGCGTTGTACTCATTTTTAGTACACGAAACCCCTAGTACACCCCTCCGAGCCTATCTTTTCGTTTCTAACTTTAAGCATTTTACTTAAAGGAAGAATTTGTTACACCCCACTTAAATGTACACCCAAATCGCCTTAGCCTTCCGTGTATGCGCTCATTTTTAGTGCATTATTGTTATTTGTTAAACCCTAAGTTAACTATCTAATTGATTACATGGTTGCTAAGTCGAGTCATATCCTTATACATATTGTTTTGGGACGATTGGGACTCATGGGTAAGTACTTATTTTATGGAGTAATGGGGAAGAACATAATATTATTACCCCCATATGTACGTTAATCTTAAAAGTGCTCCAAGTGTTTTGATTTTCTTAATTCGAGTCATTAGATTAGTTAATTGTAAAGTATGTAAAGATTCAAGTGTAAGGGAAATGTTCATTCCCTATGATGTATTATTTTGGATGGTAGGGTAAAAGTGTATGCAAAAAAAAAAAAAAAAAAAAAAAAAAAAAAAAAAAAAAAAAAAAAAATCGAAAAAATCGAAAAAATCGAAAAAATAAAGAAAAAAAAATATAAAAAAAAAAAAAAAAAAAAAAAAAAAAAAGGGAAAAAGAGAAAAAAAAACATACGGACTACTATCCCGTTTTCATTCTATGTTCATTTTATGTTTTTGTTATTTTTCATTTATTTGCTTAAGTCGAGTCTAGTCTTGGCTTAGCAACGCCATCTTGTACATGTAATTAACCAAGATTGTTAACTCGCCACCAGTAAAACTTCCTTATTCCAACAAAACCGTGTAATTCATATCCCTACACCTAACGTTATAACCCTTTTAAAAGACCTCTTTGATAGTTTATCCTAGGTGCTTACACCATGTGGTGGAGGTTTGATCCTTTCCCAAGCCTATGGTAATCTATTTTGCTATAACAGGTAGTGAGAGATATCTTCCATTTCCATAATGTTATATTACTTTATTACACCCGAGAGATGTGAGTATCTAAACACTATTTGTGAGGTGCTTGTGTATGACCTCCGTGCTTGTCTATTGGTCTTTAGTGGAACGATTATTTGTTGTAATTACTTTTATATTAGTGTTAAATGACCCCTAACTTGTCTTTTGAGTAGAATAAAAGCTCATTTGCTTGAGGACAAGCAAATCTCAAGTGTAAGGGTATATGATGAGGCGAAAAATGATCCGTTTTTAGGGGGTCATTTAAGCCCGAATCCGACTTTATTTGATCAAATATTGCCCTAAATCGTTCCTTTTGTGATTTTAGGTGTTTGGAGAGTGAATTCTGAAAAAGAGGCTATTTTGGACGTTTTTGGAGCATAAAGTGAAGAAAACGGCAAAGTACCAAAAATCCATGCTGAAGATACAAGGTGACGGCGTCAAGACTTCCTTCTTGACGGCGTCAGACATGAAGAATATAATACCGTAGCTGGTGACGGCGTCAGATGGATAAGTGACGGCATCAAAGTGGCCAAGAATAAAATACCGAAGGTGGTGACGGCGTCACATAGGCCGTCACAAGTGGATCTAGGGCGTCCGAGGAAGTATATGGCGGCGAGGTGACGGCGTCAGACTTTACTCTTGACGCCGTCAGAATGATTTTCCTATATATAGTTTTCTAGTTTTTTTCATTAAAAGAGGAGAAGTTTTGGTGAAACCCTAAAGACGATTTTGGTGCCTCTTTTACAGGTTTTTCAAGGGTTCCAAACCCTTGAGACCTTGCATTGTAATTGAGATAAGTATACTCTTAATTCAATCAATATGTCTATGTGTTGGTTGTCTATCTTTTGTTCTTATCTTAATTCTACTATGCTAGGCTAGATTTACTTTGTGTTTGCTTAGATCTAATGAAACCTAGATGTTGATTATGTGTTGATTACTTGTCTATTCTTGTTTTTGGATGAATGATATTATATGTTAGGCTTAAGAAAACTGGCAGATCTCCAAATGGTAACATGCTTGAACGTCTTAAGAAACATGAACCGAGGCGTACTAGGTCTTTATTGGTTGTATTTAATGCATGAGCCACTGTTTACAATCCCTATAGTTGTGCTGGGTCATGGTGTAGGAGGAGATAAGAGCTCATAGAGTTGGGAAGTTATGTATGCCACCCCACGAATGGTATTAAGGAATACAATCCGTCATCCATACAAGTGTAACAAGTAATTGACATGTAAAAGATATCTAGGGAGTAATGAAGTCTAAGTAAACATAATTTCTCCAACCACTGCTCACAACCTTTGTTTAATATTAGTTTAATTTCATTTTTTAGTATTTTATTTTGATTGCATAATAGCTTTGGGTTAGTTGAATAGCAACTAATTCCGCCCACTCTTCCAAAACCCGAGATTTTACTTGCTTTTATAAAAATATAAAAAATACAAAAATAATCATCTTTCACCTCTAGAACTATTAATTAGGTTTTCTAATCCTAGCGACACTATTCCTAAGCTGAACGATCAATCCCCCGGTACTTGTCACTATACTATACTACAACGATCAGGTACACTGCCTGGTGGGGGTTGTAAGCTTCGCGAGATCCCTCGAGAGGTAAAGCAAGGTGCGATTCCCACGCATCAATTGCCTCAAGCCAACTTGAATCAGCCAGTGCTTGAGGAACACTAGTTGGTTCTATCTGAGAAAGAAAGCATGCAAACAGACAATGTTTGAAGTCTGTGTGATTGTTCCTCTTTTGATTGTAGACATAAGAGATGAAAGCAACTTCACCATATTTTGTATTCTTGACAGTGCTTCTAGTTCTAACAGGGTCTTTAGGATCTTCAATAATCTTTGATAGGGGATGAGCATTATGAATCCTTTTAGTAGCTATAGGTGGAACATCAATTTTGGCATCAAGGTTGTTGATTGTAGGCCCAAACTCATTATCATAAGAAGCTGAGTGAAATAAGCCAGGCTTTGGCTGATAATTCCCAAGATCAGAAGGACTTGGAAATCTTGTAAAGGGCTTATCAAAGTCTGCTAAGACTTCAGTAGAGATGGGAGAGTGAGCATCAGTAGTATCAGCATCTGGGATCTTATCAGTGGGAATAGGTGTACCTTCAGCAGAATCATCAGCAGTATCCTTGTTTCCACTGACTGCTTGTGCTGATTGATGGAGGATAGCTTCAGTCTCTTGTGTAACCTTGTCATTGAGTTTCTGAGCTTCCTTAGTAGTAGCATGTTCTTGCTTCTGCAGTCTTGCAAGATCCTCTGCATAATGTGACTCATCATCTTGTTCAGCGGTAGAGTGATTTCGTACAAAATGGTTAGGTGGAAAAGATGGTACAACAATGGTATTCTCTTCTGGCTCAGATTCACAGTCTGAGTCATCATCCATGGAACCTGCAGGGTTAGAGTTTGGATCTTTGGTACCTGCATGAGGATTAGAAGCATGCCTAGTATAACCCAAATAGTCAGTCAAATAATCTAGGTCAAAATACCAAGAATGGCCTTGTCCCTGAATATTAGGCTGATCTTCAAGAAATCTTAGATTAAGGGTCTCTTCTATCTTTTTAGCATTCAGATTATAAACCTTATAGGCCTTGCTATGAGCTGAATAACCAACTATATACCCCTCATCAGCTTTCCCATCAAACTTACCCAGTATATCAGCAGTATTCAAAATAGTCACTTTGCATCCAAAAGGCTTAAGGTAATGTATGTCTGGAACTTTCCCAGTGAGAAGTTCATAAGGTGTCTTGACATGAAGTCTAGTGATGGATACCCTGTTCAAGACATAACAACCAGTACTTACTGCTTCAGTCCAAAACATTGTGGGTAGTTTGGAGTCTGCAAGCATTGATCTTACTGCCTCAATGAGGGTTCTATTTTTCCTTTCAGCAACCCCATTTTGTTGTGGGGTTCTTGGAGTACTATAGTCCCTTCTAATCCCCTTAGACTTACAGAATTCTATGAATACAACATTTTTGAATTCTGTACCATTGTCACACCTAATTCCTTTAACCTTTTTATTCAGCTGGTTTTCAACTAAGATAATGAATTCTTTCAAAATTGGAGTTGTTTCATCTTTAGTTTTTAGAAAGAATACCCAGCAAAACCTGCTATAATCATCTGTGTTAACCAGGCAGAAGTACTTGTGATCAATACTTCTAATAGGAGTTGGACCAAAGAGATCCATGTGCAGCAACTGAAGTGGTTCAGAAATGGTGCTCACAGCTTTGACTGCTTTGTAAGAGGCTCTGTGTTGTTTTCCCTTGTTGCAAGCAATACAATTGTGTTCATTGGTGAAGAGTTTAGAAGGAAGGCCCTTAACAAGACCAAGTTTGGACAACTTGTTGATAGTCTTGTAATTCACATGTGCCATTCTCCTATGCCATTTATTAGATTCATCCAGGGAAGCTTTGGCTACCAAACATGTTAGATCACCTTCTGGCTTGACATCATTCAGATTGAATGTGTATAAGTTGAAGGTTCTAGGAACTCTCAGCAATACAGTTGTGTCTTCTGGGAGTTTGAAGTCCTTGGAAAGTACAAGACACTCATCTTCAGAGAAGAAAACTTTATTCTTAGTGTCACAAATTTGTGATACAGAGAATAGATTAAAATGCTCTAGTTCCTTCACATAATAAACATTTTCAAAATCTAACAAGGGTGTCTTAATTGTTCCTTTCCCTGTAATTTTGCCATCTCCACCACCAAAGGTTACAGTGCCTCCTCCTTCTATGGGCTCAAAGTCATGCATCTTGTCTTTGTTCCCTGACATACTTCTAGAACAACCACTATCAACAATACCTACTTCTGTACTTTTCAAAGGATGTTCCTACAACAACAACAAAAATGATACAAAATTAGTACACATTGGAGACTCAAGTCATTGCTGACTTGATCTTGCCTTGTGGATCATTAGTGATAGGCCATGTAGATGTTTTAGATCCACCATTGTTCTTGGGCCTGTAATGCATATTAGGTCCCTTCTTTGTCCAAGAACAACCTGCTGAGGGCTTCACAGCAGTATTCCATTTCCCACCACCATAATACATTGAGTCAAAGTGATTAGGCCAATAACCATTAGAAAAGAAAGAACTAGTGGGTCGAACATATGGTCTAGTACTGGTTCTTCTCCATGAAGAATGTGATTCAGCAGAATTGGGTTTCTGCTGATGTGGAACAAAAGAGGGTATTTCACTAACATTCTTCCACATTTGCCTAGGTTTCCTTTGACTAACACATTCACCCATTCTTTGCTCATGAAATGTACAATCCTTAATCAAGTGATATTTACTTCCACACACAAAACACTTCTTCTTTTTAGAAGATTTATTCAAACTAAAAGAAGTTCCATAATATGAAAAAGTATTCAAATCACCATGATAAACAGAATTGTTTTTAACATAACCAAAAGTATTATTATGCAAAGAATTTAAAAACAAGTCTTCAGTAGAAACTGTCTTGTTATCAGCAGCAACTCTAGAAGTCTTGTGGGGAGTCTTGGGTGATGTCTTTGGTGTGGTCTTGGGAATGGTCTTGGGCAGGTCAGACTTCTCACTTGAATCACAGCTAGCAAATGAGGTAGACCCTTCATCAGAAGACTTGTCACTATCACAACAAGAGACAAAGTCATTAGATTTCACAATAGGGTCTGGCAAGTTAGTTGACTTTTTGCCATAGAGATGGTGTGATCCATCAAAGTCACTAGGTATGGATAGGTCAATAGGCATATGTTCCCCTCTTATTGGTCCAAGGACAGCATGTAAGTTACCTTCTTTGACAAAGTTAGCTAACCCTGCTGGTGTTGATTTACCTAGGTCATTCTTAGCTTCTAAACCAACATATTTTTGAAATCCCAAACCTATTTTAGAGTTCACAGCCTGACTACCATAAAGTTCTCGAGCTAGATTATCCCCTGATATTAACCATTGTTTATTTCTAGCTATTTCTTTGTCTAACTTAGCTTGTAATTCTTGTTTTTCTAATTCAAGATCAGTCTTTTCCTTTTCAGTACGTCTTAAGTCTATCTTAGCCACTTCTAAATCACTTTCTAGAACTCTTATTTTTTCATCATACTTAACTTGATTCTTTTGAAACCAGACTTTTTGTTTTTCTACAGTTTTTAAAGCCATTTTATATGACTCTACTTCAACATAACACTCATTGTATTTTGGTTTCAATTCATCAAATTCTTGTTTAAGCTCATTGTATCTTACACTACATCCAAACACACAGTTGTGTACCTGAGAGATTCCCAACAAGGAGACTTGCTCCTTCTTGTCTTCTGAAGGTGAGTATGCCAGCAGATTCACTTGTGAAGAAGTAGAAGCTTCCTCTCCAGCAGGTTCATGTTCAGCCCAATCAATTTGGTGATCTAGAGTCACCATAGCCTTTGGAGGTACAGCCTTGGTATTCCCTGCTTCCACTGGATAAGAGCCATATCTAACTTCATCTCCAGCCTTTCTCTCCTTGCATTCTCTTGAAAAATGTCCCACTTGACCACAAGTGTAGCATTTAACCTTCCTTCTATCAAACCTTGCTGCCTCTCTTCCATTAAAACCAAACTTCCTTCCAGACTTGGCTTCAAACCTCTTAATGTTCATGGAGATCATTGCAAGCTCCCATTTCAAGTGCATCTCCTCCATTTCCAATGGATCCACCTGTTCAAAATCCTCATAAGCAAGAAATTACTGATGTTCATATTCAGCCACAAATGAATGAATGATATCCTCCAACACACTACTGGATTTTGATTTAGGAGATGATTGAGTATGGGTTTGAGAAGATGCTCCTGATGAATAAGAGCTTGAAGCTTGTTGCACAGGTTTTGTAGATGCCCCAACAAATGCAGAATGAGTGGATGGACGTATGGGACTTCTAACATCAGGCTCAAGAGATTTGAGCTTGTTGTAGAGGTCATCAAAAGACATTAAGTCCAATCCACCCTTTGTTTTGAGAGCAATACTGACTTGCAACCAAGATGGTGGCAAAGATCTCAAAAACTTAGCATTGCAGTCCTCGTTGTCAGGTCTGGCCTTCAACTGATTAAGTTGACTTAAGATCCGATGAAACCTGTCATAACCTTTATGAAGTCCCTCTTCTTCAGAAATCTGAAACTCTTGGAACTTTTGCATCAACATAGATTTCTGCAACCTTCTTGATTCATCATTCCCACCAAATCTTGCTTTTATAGCCATCCAAATGTCCTTGGCATCCTCCATAAAGTGGAAGTCACCCATGTGGTCATCTGGTATAGCTTGGAGCAGAATTGTTCTTACTTTACTCTCTCTTTGCACAGCCAGAATCTCGTCAGCAGTTCTGGGACCTACAATAGTAACAACTCCATCGGCATCAGTAACATGCTTCTTCAGACTATTTTCCTTTTTGACAACCTCCCATAGATTCCAATCTATGTTAGTGATCCAGTTCTGCATCTTCATGGACCACAGATGATATTCATCAGCATTCTTCAAGTATGGAAATTTAGCATTACTGTTGGAGAGGTTGAGTTGTAGAAGAGAAGTGGTGTTAATGTGTTGGGTTGTATCAACATCATCATCAGATCCAGGCATGTTTGTTGATTTGTTTGGATTCTTAAGGTGTAAGATTTGTGTTTCTTAGTATGACAGAGACTTTCTCGAGGCTCTGATACCACTTGTTGAACTATAAGACCTTGATAGATCTTCTTGAGCACTCTAGAATCGTTAGTTATGTCACTGTAATCAATAACACACTAATAGACAATCTCTGCAACTTGTATTTATAAAGCGGAAACAAAACACAAGCTTGATACTAAGAACTCTTGATCCTCTATGGATCTTTTAATTATATTAAGAGTATTCTCGAAAAAAAATTATTCAATACATAATCGTGTGTTCCTTTTATACACAAGGAACCCTAAACCGTTTCTCAAGAAACGTATATTCTAAAACTTCTAAAAGATATGCATTATCACTTCCTAAACAAACTCATGCATATCCAAACTATAATACATAAAATACGGAAATACTATATCCGCATAAACTAATAATGCTGAACCTAGTCTTCAGCAGATACACTGCTTCAGCAGGAACCAACTCTTCAGCAGTATCCATCAGCAGAAACAGCAGCAGAATTCTTACTTCACAGAATTCCCAACACAATTCCTCCATGAGATTTTAAAAGTTTTTCTTGCAAGAGGTTACAAGGGTTTCTTGTTGGTAACCTTTGAAGGTTCTTAATCCTTGTTCTTGTGTTTTCTTGTTCTCCACTTTTGTAAGGAAACCCCTCACTAACTTTTCATTTTATTTTTATTTTTACTTCTATAAATTTTATATATCTTGATGTATTTGAACATTATATAAGTTATTATGCTTAGTTAGGCTTGGTACATAACTTACAAAACAATAAAAACACTAAAGGACTAGACATGCAACTGTGAATCTGATTTTGGGGTAAAAACGGAATAAACTGATTTAATCAGTAAACATTGGACATAAACTAAAAATATGTAGTTGTAGCCCTATGTCTTGTGGTCATTTTGATGGGTATTTCATCAAATAACTCATTACGATGATTAAACTATAAATATTTTCGTAAAACATGTCATATTCTGAGTAACAGATTTGAAACATGTAAAAGTCATTTTTTTGTGAATAACCCTCTGTTACTCAAAGAATAAAAGTTCTAGATAACATCTTAACTTAAACGTGGCCGAAAATGGGGAATTAGTCGGGTTTGTAAAACACAAGATGTCGCACTTTTCGTGGGACTGATGCAATGTTGAAGTTTTCTGAAGTGTATATATTGGGTAAATGGGTAACTTTGGTACTGTTAATTAACTTTTGACTTAGTGGGGCCTACAAAACTTGTTAGTACAGATGAATACCTTTCCGGTGATATAAAGAACGAGATTTGTGGACTTACGGTTTGTGAGTAATGGATTTTTGAAAGTGAATAAGTTATAAACATTTTTGACAGCTTTGAAATCAAAAGTATAAAAAAATGTTTAAGTTTTATAAACTTTTGAACTTTAAATATATTTTGACCCACTTAAGTTATTTTGGACCCTTTGGCTTAAATGGAACCTTTGAATTAAATTTGAACCTTAGGACTAAATTGGACATATAAGCAAGTATAAGAATTAGTACCAAGCATAAGTAAGAGTATAATTTATATACAACAAAAATACATCAATATTTATTTTCAAAACCTAAGACAACGTATATATGTTTAGGTTCTCCGTAGAGCTTCGCGGCTATCTTTCTTTGCTTGCTTGATTGTGATTATTCCTCTTTGTTCACGGTGAGTTCATAGCCTCGCCTTTACTTATTTAAATTTTTTTTTATAAACCTCGCGAGGCGGATACATGCTATTTTTACAAACTGAATACAAGTAGTTTTTGGTATGCTTGACATGATTACATGATTATAGTCACTTGAGTAATTCTTGCCAATTAAGTCCCCATCATGAACCGTTAATTCCGTAGGAAACGCTAGTATTATGAATATGCATATTTGGCCTGGCGGGCCTGACCAGGTGAGTAGCGCTCATACATCAACGGTCACATAATATTGAGAGATTACGTGGTAAATGGCAAATCTTACCTTTTCGGGGCACTATTAAACTAGGTCAAGGTTCGGTTTCATGAGCTCTATACTATAATCTTATTACCCGACATGTATTTGTTATATGTCTATTGATAAATAATGCTTGTATTCAACTTATTACTTATTAAACTCTATGAATTCACTCAACCTTTGTGTTGACTTTTAGCATGTTTTATCTCAGGTCCGTAAGTGGCTTAAGCATGGATGGGTGGCGCAAGAAATGGATATCTACTTGATGGCTCATGTTTAATAAAATTTCTCATTCGATAATGTTTCAAACTCTTAAACTTATGTAACTTTGGATTATGTTAAAAACTTTTGGGACCTTTGTTAACTCTGATAAATTATCGAATGTGAAGTTTTAAAAACGACTTTATTTTAAAGTTGTTTACTATACTTGTACAAAGTGACTAGTATATAACATCTCATGTCCCTTTCCGCTGCGATCCTAATATGGGGGTGTTATAGAATGGTACCAGAGCACAAATTATAGTGAACTAGGTCTTTTTGTTTATAAAAACCTAGACTATAATCATTTATTTTTTTCAAAATCCTGAGCTTCCATCATCTTGTCCGATATCCATGCACGCCTAATCCTGAGCTTCCTATTTCTCCCTCATATATATATCTTAATCATACTATATTAGGGATAATTATAGGAGTACTATAATTATTTCTTAACTCGTCCGATAATCCACGAAAGTATCACTCTTATATATAATCTTTTGTACACTAAACTTCCTTGTTGTATTTTATGCTATTCATGTGCATTGTGAATTTCCATCCGGAAATTTATACACATCTTCGAGTGCACCATTACTATACGTATACATATAGTGAATATTACTATATGTACTTAAGATAATTTTTTTTTTTCTTCTTTTCTCACTCGACTATCTTGCTTGATCCTAAAACATTGATATATTTCTATATAAAGTTCTCACATGAATACTAAACTCTTTTAACCATTGTGAGTTACACGATGGTCTCTCTTAGACATTGTATGCGATTACAATGGTCTCTCTTATTTATCAGACATTGTATGCGATTACAATGGTCTCATTCACTATTATGACATTGTGGGTTACACAATGGTCTCACTTACTTCATTAACATTGTGAGTTGCACAATGGTTTCTCTTATTTATCAGACGTTCTAGGTGATTACAATGGTCTATATACCCTTTCATAACTTTATATACTATCATTACATCTGATGGCGAAACTCGTTACAATTTATCAATTCCTCTCGATTGCTTTACTCCTCGTAAACTTATGTTTTCTGAGCGTTTCTTCTCCCTTTCCGAATTAATGCTAATTATATAAAAGACTATCTATATACACTTGATTTTCTCTCGACTATTTATACCCATCAAAGCATTACTTCTTATTTGTATAGAGGTTATTTTTATAAATGTTTTATCCGATTCTTTACACATCGAGTCAAACCCTAACAGTCCCAAGTATATATATGTTTCATTAAATTCCTAAACTATTAACTACATATTTATTCATTTTGATGATCCTCTAAAAAAACTTTCTCGTACGTTGTGGGTGACATAGTGGTCTCATTTATTTTCTCAAAAATCATGAGTAATGTTATGATCTTTAAAAATCTTTTAATGACCTTAAACAATGGTGTCTAATATGACACCCATCACATTCTATTTATTTACCTTGGAAATTCACTACCATTTTATAAACAACTTCGTTATTACCATATAAACTTTATTTCACGATATTATCAAACGTATTTACTACTCTCCAAAGAACTACCTTACGAATATCTTGTATAGCATATAACCATACTTACTATCAACTTATGAACACCTTTGTTAGTCTCATATAAACTATTTTAAGCACCTTACAAATGATTTTGCCGTTAACTTAACTATTTTACTACCACTCTATAAATTATTTCGCTAAAATAATTCGCAATGTTTTTCACCATCCATCAATCATTTTGTCACTCCCTTACAAACTACATCACCACCATCTTATAAACTAAATCAGCAATTTACTACCGTTACATAAACAGTTTTGACTAGTTCCGAATAAACTATTTGTTATCATCTTACAAATCGCTCTGTCATTTACCTTATACCAAAATTTTCACCACCCTATAACTCATTTAGATATTTTCTTGCAAATCAGAACTATTTTGTTATTATGTTATCGTTCGTCATTCTTCTATAATTCTTATAAACGGATTCATCATACAAAAGCTGAAGTCCAGTAACTTTCTCTACATTCATCAAGTTCTCTTCTGAAACCTTCATTGTTAAAGGTCCGTGATTCTGGCCCGATATGGACTGATTTAGAACTGCTTAAAACTTCCTTTTCTGCGTGCATTTTTCTTAATTCGCTTGTGTTACATACTCATACTACTTACTTATGATTGATTCTTACGTATGTATAAACTTATATCACTCTTTGTATATAAGATACTTATGCAAACTCCATACTTGTCCAACAATGGACATATCACGAGTATAACTAAGTTAAGTATTTGAAAATTTTATCGAACCTCGATTAAATATAGTCTAGTCACCTATATTTAACCTTGGGACAGTGGAACATAGTCTGACTACCTATGTTCGACTTAGATTTTTCAAATACTAGGAATAGTTATATATGGGTTATGTCTAATTGATCTTCTACTTGATCTTCGAGAATCACAAAATTTTTATGTGAGCATAAACAATTCAGCGTTATTCGTTCGATCGAGCAAAACAACTAAACAAATCCTCACTCTATCTTTATCGCGTATAGTCAACCTTACTCTGCACCATATTTCTAGACGACAAGAACCGAACCACGTCGTTAGTTATCCTATACTTTATTCCTTGCGAGTATCATCATCTTTTCACAAGTGAACCGTCTAGAGATAAATCGAGTTGAGCTCTGGGACGGCGCTCTCTTAAGGGGTACGTGTTGTGACATTTCGTAAAATTTTCATGTTACTAATTTTAATATTTTAATATTTAACTATTCTATTTTTTTAATAATTTAATTCGTCGGAAGTTATCTGCGTACGTTCAATTAATCCAACCGCGACTAGACTATGTCCATTCTACACTTTTTATGCATTTTGTGTTCCTTACAATCATATTTTAAAAGTCACATTTTACTTTTTCCATTTTACGTAAACCTTGCACCTTTTACGTTTTACGCGATTTACGTTTTATGGTTTTAACAATGTGAACAAACCCTAGACTTTGATAATTTTACATATTCTATTCATTTTAACCTATTTTCATGTTAACAATTAAATTCTATACTTGTCATTTCATTTTTATAGTTTATGTCACTCTTATCAAGAACCAGTATCACTAAATGCGTTTTCAACTCACGATTTCAGTTTTAACAATTTTTGAAATCCTTCGATGAACTCACCACTCATCTAAATTTTTAAAATATATCATGAAAACAAGTTTTAATATTTTTGAATGTTTTAAAAATTATTACTACACGGTTTTTACGTTACGCGTCCTAAAAACTTTACGTTCGCAATTACCAGGATCAAACTACACTATGTAGCTCAAATTTTATAAATTACAAGAATCAAAACCCACTCACCATCTTAGGTTGCTGGTTTTAGTCATGGTATACTTACACCTTGCATTAGAATTGGACACATAACTTTCCACTAACTCATAAACCATCAAAACCATCAACACAATACCATTTGTCTCATTTTTACATGCAAACCACTAAAATTTCTCTCACCTCCTCTCCATAAACGACCAAGAACAGGTCCTAAACTCATGTTTCATCTAAATTTTTGCTAAATTATTCATAATAAATTAAAGATCTTGAAGGCCTAGTCTTGTTCTTGGTTTATTTCACTCAAAACATCATCAAATCTCATCATTTCTTGGTTTCTTTGGGAAGTTGTTTCAAGTTTTGATCAAG
This sequence comes from Artemisia argyi, assembly GCA_030686995.1. Taxonomy (NCBI): domain Eukaryota; kingdom Viridiplantae; phylum Streptophyta; class Magnoliopsida; order Asterales; family Asteraceae; genus Artemisia; species Artemisia argyi. The sequence continues at coordinate 11,117,274 of CM060686.1, forward strand.
ATGGTTTAGGGGGTGTAATTTTAAGATATTTTCAAGGGTAAATCAAAGGTATAAGTTGGGTAAAAGATTTGAAAGAAATGGTGCAAGGGTTATTGGTAAAATCAAAGGTTTCATTGATTTTCACTTCTAGTAAGTGGGTCTCATCATTCTCTTCGATTTTTGGTCACATGCAAGAGGGTTTTGTTGGTGATTTTTCCAAGAGTTTTCAAGGGTGTTGGGGCTGTAAATTCAATTCCTCCATGAGCTTTTAAAAGTTTTTCTTGCAAGAGGTTATAAGGGTTTCTTGTTGGTAACCTTTGAAGGTTCTTGATCCTTGTTCTTGTGTTTTCTTGTTCTCCACTTTTGTAAGGAAACCCCTCACTAACTTTTCATTTTATTTTTATTTTTACTTCTATAAATTTTATATATCTTGATGTATTTGAACATTATATAAGTTATTATGCTTAGTTAGGCTTGGTACATAACTTACAAAACAATAAAAACACTAAAGGACTAGACATGCAACTGTAAATCTGATTCAGGGGTAAAAACGGAATAAACTGATTTAATCAGTAAACATTGGACCTAAACTAAAAATATTTAGTTGTAGCCCTATGTCTTGTGGTCATTTTGACGGGTATTTCATCAAATAACTCATTACGATGATTAAACTATAAATATTTTCGTAAAACATGTCATATTCTGAGTAACAGATTTGAAACGTGTAAAAGTCATTTTTTTGTGAATAACCCTCTGTTACTCAAAGAATAAAAGTTCTAGATAACATCTTAACTTAAACGTGGCCGAAAACGGGGAATTAGTCGGGTTTGTAAAACACAAGATATCGCACTTTTCGTGGGACTGATGCAATGTTGAAGTTTTCTGAAGTGTATATATTGGGTAAATGGATAACTTTGGTACTGTTAATTAACTTTTGACTTAGTGGGGCCCACAAAACTTGTTAGTACAGATGAATACCTTTCCAGTGATATAAAGAACGAGATTTGTGGGCTTACGGTTTGTGAGTAATGGATTTTTGAAAGTGAATAAGTTATAAACATTTTTGACAGCTTTGAAATCAAAAGTATAAAAAAATGTTTAAGTTTTATAAACTTTTGAACTTTAAATATATTTTGACCCACTTAAGTTATTTTGGACCCTTTGGCTTAAATGGAACATTTGAATTAAATTTGAACCTTAGGACTAAATTGGACATATAAGCAAGTATAAGAATTAGTACCAAGCATAAGTAAGAGTATAATTTATATACAACAAAAATACATCAATATTTTTTTCAAAACCTAAGACAACGTATATATGTTTAGGTTCTTCGTAGAGCTTCGCGGCTATCTTTCTTTGCTTGCTTGATTGTGATTATTCCTCTTTGTTCACGGTGAGTTCATAGCCTCGCCTTTACTTATTTAAATTTTTTTTATAAACCTCGCGAGGGGGATACATGCTATTTTTACAAACTGAATACAAGTAGTTTTTGGTATACTTGACCTGATTACATGATTATAGTCACTTGAGTAATTCTTGCCAATTAAGTCCCCATCATGAACCGTTAATTCCGTAGGAAACGCTAGTATTATGAATATGCATATTTGGCCTGGCGGGCCTAACCGGGTGAGTAGCGCTCATACATCAACGGTCACATAATATTGAGAGATTACGTGGTAAATGGCAAATCTTACCTTTTCGGGGCACTATTAAACTAGGTCAAGGTTCGGTTTCATGAGCTCTATACTATAATCTTATTACCCGACATGTATTTGTTATATGTCTATTGATAAATAATGCTTGTATTCAACTTATTACTTATTAAACTCTATGAATTCACTCAACCTTTGTGTTGACTTTTAGCATGTTTTATCTCAGGTCCGTAAGTGGCTTAAGCATGGATGGGTGGCGCAAGAAATGGATATCTACTTGATGGCTCATGTTTAATAAAATTTCTCATTCGATAATGTTTCAAACTTTTAAACTTATGTAACTTTGGATTATGTTAAAAACTTTTGGGACCTTTGTTAACTCTGATAAATTATCGAATGTGAAGTTTTAAAAATGACTTTATTTTAAAGTTGTTTACTATACTTGTACAAAGTGACTAGTATATAACATCTCATGTCCCTTTCCGCTGCGATCCTAATATGGGGGTGTTATAGTGAAGAAGTCATGTAGTCATGAAGAAGTAGTAGTGTGAAGAAGTCATGTAGTTGTAAAGAAGTAGGTGTGTGAATAAGTAGTGGAGTATAGAAGAAGTTGTGAAGTAGTGAAGAAGTCATGAAGTCGTGAAGTCGTGTAGAAGTTGTGTAGTGATCAAAGTCGTGAGATTGGTTCTAGCTATGATTAGAACCCGACATTTAGCTTTGTGTCATTAAATTGGTGTAAGCGAAAGTGTGTACGGTTTTCTCCACCAAAAGGGAGCTTGTTGAGTAGTGAAGAAAACTCTCGAGTAGGTGACTTGGGGAGTGGAGTAGGGCAAAGAAGGTGTCCTTGTAGCCGAACCACTATAAATTATCATGTCCGGTTTGCATTTTCTCTCTCTTATCTCTTTTCATTCATTCTCGCATTTATTACTTTATATCTATCCTTGCATATGTGTCTTTGTTGTTGCTTATAATTTTTTGATGTTGATTGTGTTATAGATAGAAGTTAATATTGTGATAGGATGTATAATTATATGATATGGTCTGATGGACTTAGATGCATTATTCACACTTATCATGTTGAGTTTAACTTAATCGATAATTTGATACAAAACGTTTTAAGATTTTAAAAAGAAAAACTTTAATTGAAGATTATGAAACAAATCTTTTATAAAACGAAAAAGATGTAAAACTAATCAACCCCCCATTCTAGTTTTTCACAACCTTCTAGAACGTGCCTCTCATATCGCAGAGACTTCACGACACCAAAGTTTCAGAAAACGCACCCGGTTACGACACCAAAGTTTCAGAAAACGCACCCGGTTCTCAAAGGTTTTTTTATTCGCGTTTTCGACACGTCTATGTTTAGGAAGGCTCCTAAAAAAACAATTTTAACGTAGCGACATTCTCTCGATTGGGAAACTAACTAACCAATGAGAGGGCTCGATTTCAAAATAGAGCCCTCTCATTGGTTAATCGAATCCCTCGATTTGGTCAAAAGTGAGTTATCATATTATATAAAAGATTTGGTGAAAATTTTGATTGAAGAAAAAACACATAAAAATATAGGTATCAAATTTATGAAAATAAAAACTTAAAAAAAAGATGAGGTAATTAATAAAACATTAGTGGTTAAGTTTCAAATATATTATATAGATTTAAGTGTAAAATTATTAATATTCATGTTTTTTGATAACTTTATATAATAAACAAATAACCCTTTACACTTTATAACCCCTATACTTTATAATATGAACTTTGTCTACAATTACATGAGTATTAGTATTAGCTTAAAACTTCCATCCATTAAACTTACAAAATTTTTATAAATATACGAATTAGTTATAATATACGTTAAATATTTTTAAAATAAATATTAGTTTTAAATTTTCATCTATTAAAATATTCTTTTTACTATGTACGTTAAATAATGATTCATTTTATCCTATTTAAAAATTTAATCTATGTGTACATGGATTTGAAGATTAAATACTCCTAAATTATTATTAATAGTAATATAAATATCAAATTTTAATCACGAATTACAGTGATATGAAAGTAAATATACGCGATTATACTTATAACAATGACTCATGTAATTATTATTTAAAGTTTATATACGGATATCCTGAAAACATTTTTTAAAAACTTTACAGAGTATATTTTAACTTTATCAGCTCATTATGTGCTACTAAACTCGCACACTCCGTAAAACATGATACCAATTGTTAAAAGTTAAACAACAACATCAACCTCAACATCTATGCCAGTTAAATAAAAGTTTATATACGGATATATTTCGCTCGTGCTACTAAACTCACACATTTTGTACAATATGATATCAAATATACGCGATTGTACTTATAACAACGACTCATGTAATTATTATTTAAAGTTTATATACGGATATCCGGAAAAACATTTTTAAAAAACTTTACGGAGTATATTTTAACTTCATCAACGCTCATTAAGTGCTACTAAACTAACATATTTTGTACAATATGATATCAATAGTTAAAGTTAAACAACAACAACAACAACATCAACCTCAAACTCAAACTCAACATCTATATTAGCTAAACAAAGTTAAATCTTTCATCTAATAAATTTTGTACAAAATATTAATAGATGTTAATACATAATGACAAACTTATAAATATTTATTAATTTTACTTATATCACAATTTTTATGGGTAAATTCTTATATGTTTATATAATAAACTAAAATTTTAAAATAAATTTGATTTATATGTAAACTCAGACTTATAACTAGTTGATCAATATTCTCTAAAATCACAAAGCACAGACACAAAATTTTCATAGGAACCTACCAAGAAGCCGGATGACTATTGCAATACAAATTTCAAATTTCATAGGAATCCACCAGGAAACTAGAGGACTATTGCAATAACTTTTCCATTCAAATCCTCAAAAGAAGATATTAGTGTATTGTCATATCATGTTCCCCCATCCTAAACCAACAAAAAATCAATAGTACGACTCAAACACATATTGAGTGTATTATCGTCTATATATTAGCAAACTTGATCAATATTGTCTATAATCACAAAACACAAACACAAAAAAAGTCACCAATATTTAAGAAAAGAAAAAAATGTCTTTTCCCATGGAAAACCTTGAAAACTTTCGAATCCCACTGGAGGAGATCAAGTCGGCCACCGAAGAATTCCATGAAAAAAATAAGATCGCAAGTGGTGAATATAGTAAGGTTTACAGAGGACAGCTCTCAGAAAGTCGGGAAAATCGCACAGCTGCCTTCAAGCGCTTTACTGCTGATCGTTGTGACGGAAGGAAGGAGTTCCTTAACGAGCTCAAAGTCATTCCCAACTTGAACCATGATAACATCATTCCTTTCCTTGGTTATTGTGATGAAGGCGAAGAAATGATTATGGTTTACGAGTATCCTGTCAACGGCAGCCTTGCTGATCAGCTCGAAGACCCAGATAAGAGGAGTTGCTTAACGTGGCAGCATCGTCTGGAGATTTGCATTGATGCAGCAAAAGGACTCAGTTATCTCCACTCTGGTCTTGGGCAGCACGGCACAGTAATACATGGATCTTTCATGGACAAAAACATATTGTTAGATGACAATCTGAAAGCCAAACTATGTGGTTTTGAGATTTCAGAATTAATCCCCAGTGATCAGCCACGTCAGCAGGTCTATAAACCTCATACAAAGGGTATGGATACTCACATGGATCCCATATACTTAGAAACCGGCTTTCTCAAGGTAGAATCGGATGTCTACTCATTCGGTGTGCTATTATTCCGTATATTGACTCGGCCGGACGCTTTTAATAAAGCGGGTAATGATGGAGAATGTATGCCAGATAGTCTCACTATGGCGGTCCAACACCACTTTCAAAATAGGCTAGACTCGGTGATTGATCATGCTATAAGAGACCAAATCGACAGTCAATCTTTCCGCATGATTGAAGAAATTACATGTAAATGCCTTAGTTACAACATCAAGGATCGCCCTACAATGGATACGCTCGTCAGAACAATTCAAGAAGCTTTGGATATTCATGTAAGTCTTTTTCTTTTTTCTTTTAAACCATGCTCTGAAAGATTCTTAGTTTCATACGCAACAAAATGCTTAATAGTTCTTATATATGCGTCATTCAATATGACATGATACAACAAAATGCGAAAAAGTACTACTTATATACTCTATTTATATGTGTAATAGTGTATATTAGAGTAAATTACAGAATTCATCGCCACATCCCAACTCTCGTCGTTAATTATTTATTATTATTATTATTTTGCATGATTAATCCTTATAATGAAACTATGTAACACCATTCGTCCTTATCGCTAACATTCGTTACCTTGGGCGGAGGCATGTTAGCGGTCGCTACCCCTGAACTTTTACCCGGTAGTGTAATTTTAACGATTTTTGGCGATTTTTGGCCATTTTTTGGCGATTTCGCTACGACTGAAACAAATTTTCGCTACCCCTAAACAAATTTTCGTATTTCGCTACCCCTAAACTTGGCTCCTGGCTCCGCCACTGGTTACCTTTGCCCATTAAGTCTACGCATGTGCAATCCACGTGAGGGTATTTTGATCATTTATATTTAGTAGTGTTTTAAAAGGTGCCACAAAGGCGTCGTCAGGCGCGAGGCGTGACCTCGCCGCCACGACCATGGCGGCTAATCTAGGCGTGATGCAAAAAGGCGTGAAATAAGGCGAGCAAAGGCGCACCTTTTGGTAAGGCGTGACGTCACTTTTTGAATCAGTTTATTTTTTTATTTTTATTTTTTATTTTTTATTATTATTTTTTTTTTAACTATTTTGACCTAGGATTTGGAATTTGGGCTGTTTGGTATATGAGCTTGGTAATTATATAGTAAATAATAGTCTAAATGTCTAATATAGTACGAGTAATATGATCTAAAATTATAAATACATAAATCTATAAAAAAAAAATTGCCGCTTTAGTGACGCATTAAGAAACGCAAAGGCTTCGCCATGACGCGTAAGGCTTGAGGCGCGTCCATGCCGCCACGCCACGGCTCACGCCTTTTATAACCTTGATATTTAGCATCAGTTTTCAACAATATTTTTCTTTTCCTCTTCGATACCCATTTTATTTTCTCATCTACTTCAAATAGTCAAACCCCTTTTTCTCTCACTTTATCAAACACAAACTTATACATATACCACATCAAATTCGAAAACGAAGATCGTGCATGTGGAAGATGTGCGTTAATTCGTACATTAAGTACCAACAAAAAATGGTGTCATCGTTTCTATTCTTGTCCACGGCACAAGAATATCACAATACAAGCATGTTGACTTTTTTTCTTTTCTTTCTAATTCTTCACACTATACTGAAAAGCAACCCAAATCAAAGTACTTAACCGAAAAGCCAATCCTTTGAATTTCATATGTGTAACAAAATGACACTCATGATGTCTTAAAAAATAGGGAGAATTGTAAATATACCCAATAAAACTCAAAAACTTGCATATTTCCCAAAAATACAAGTTTTCAATGCATGATGTACAATACAAATTAAGCATGTGTTGGGTATATATGCAAATATACAAGTTTTAGTGGGTATATATGCAATTGCCCCTAAAAAATAAATAAACCCATAACAATAATAAAAATTATTATTATTCTTTACTTACACTCAGTGGCGGACCTAGCCGAAAAACTAAGGTGGTTCCTTGACTTAGTCAAGACGAAAAAATCAACTGGTCAATCAAATTACGGTCGGATCGGGTTGGGTCGGGTCTCATTTAACGTAACTATTAAAATAAAAAAGTCATCTATATATGAATGAAAGAAGGTTAAAGTGATTACAACCGAGTCTTTTTTTAGCTTTCATAGCTTGAAACAGTTCATGCTTTGAATAGTTAACAAGTTACACTAGTTAGCATGTTTCTCAATACACAACACTAAACAACAGTCATAATTAATTTATGGCAGCCCTAAGGGTTGTCAATAGCAACAACTTCTCCACTTATCCTCCGAAAAATAAAAAGACAGTCAAAATTGTTTATTTAGTCCCATATTTTTATCTAACTGTCTATCCATTTATTAACTATTAGAGTATGGTGCCATAAATTTCAAAAATTTCCCACGTTTATAAAATTCAAGAGCATGCAAAACTCAATTCAATTTCAGAACCCGTTGTCACTTATGCACAGGAACTATTCTACGAACAAACTTTGAGGCCATCTACTATATTGAAAGCTATCTCTAAGAAACCAAACATACTTGTCATAAAAAGGAGTAATTTTCAGCATGTATCTACAAAAACAACTTTTCTTTAAACCACAAAAATATATACATGTCATGAATCAGCTTTGAATAAAGAAAACAAAACTAAATATTATTATGTGTCACGCAAAGTGTTGCTATCGTCACACGATCAGACATGTACGATAGTTCATAGATATTCATTTTCTTCTCTATCATATCATCATCTGTGATAATCTTTATGGTCACATACATCTCAGGTTAGATATTTAGTATCGATTAATGTTTAGTTGAAACATTTTTACTCATTAAAATCTTAATTATAACTGTCATTTAATGAAGTGAAGCCAATAACAGTTGCCTCGGCAAGTGGCAAATAATCATTATAATCCATAACATGAATATATATACTAGTGTGTAAAATTATGCAAATAAACACAACAGTTTACCTTAAGAAGATTATTTAATTAACATAAAATAAATCATTTAGTTTGAGATACACCATAGAATCTGTGAAAGAATGAATTGAGCATAAGAAGACGATAAAAGGGGAGAAGAATGGAGGGAAGAGAAATATAAGGGCAGGAAGCTAATTTAAGTTGAATGAGTTTGCAAAAAAATGGGACTAAAAAAACGTACCAGTTGAATCAATTTAGACTGTCTTTTCATTTTTGTGTGGATAAGTGGAGAAGTTGTTGCTATTGATAACCCTTAGGGCTGCCATTAGCATTTCCATAAAAATTAATACATGGCCAAATTAGTAGCTTGTAGTTTTCTTGCTAAATATTGAATATGAGAATTTGTAGCAGAATTATACGGAGTATATGGTTGCAATTGGAACGCTTATTTACCAAACAAAAGAGAGTGTGATATTCAATGCTCCAAATTATTTCAAGTAAATACTTCTGCACTTATGGCTTTTGGTGAAGGGTATTAAGATAGAACTATGCAAGGTGGAGGGGCTAGATGTAACTTTCAATAAAACTAAGAATAATAGTGCTAGTGCTGTATTAGTAATTTAGTACGTACTATCTTCGTTGTTGGGTCATCTCTTTTAAAAAAACAGAGACCTCCAAGCCTCCATAACAGATCGAACCTGAGCTATGCTTTCTATTGTTGGTTTCTTTTTTTTTTTTTTTTTTGTTTCTTCCTTCTTGTTTTGAGCCTAAGGTGGTTCCCGGCCTAGTTCCAAGGTAGGTCCTAATTTTTCTCTATACATAGCTTCTAAATGGTCTCGATCTCTAAGGTGGTTCCCGGGAACCACCTTGTTACACTGTAGGTCCGCCCCTGCTTACACTTGCAAGAAACTAAAAAAGTTCACCACATACACATACATGGTCAGCCATACGCAATTTCTACCAAAAGATCTGAGCCGTCATACACACACCTTGACCATCTTGTAGTTGATTCTAGAAATAAACTTTAACCACAATACTTTTGGATCTGAAGACAAAAAAAGCACGAATCTTTGATTTTTGGTTTGTAAATTTGTTTTAGTTTATTTATATTAGTGACTTAGGGCGTGTTTACTTTTTTTTAGTGGAGAGAAAAGCTGGCCCAAAACCTTTAATCGGTCTTAATTGGGAGAGACATTAAAACTTGTCTCTCTCCAATAAGTAGCTAATATAGATTCTTATATAAAATCACTTAATTTTGTAACCACCCTCATTGCATGGTCGAGTGAGGTGTGCGGGGTTGGTGAGTCGTCTGCAATGATTCCCAGCGTCAGTCAACGGTGGTCACCATGTGACGAGATCAAAAATAAACTTAAACCACACGGTGTAATTTACTCTTATTATTATTGTTATTTTTTTTTCTCTCAAAAAAGCTTAAAGATCATTTTCTGTTAAAAAAATAAAATAAATAAAGATTGAAAAAATTACGGGTTATAAAACCACACCATCTGACGAGATCAAAACTCAAGATTTAGATATCGTGAATAGGACTATTTAATTGTCGTTTGAGCTTTGATTCATATTATTATTATTTTATTATACATACTAAAAATGATTTGCTTAGAAACAGTGATGTACTATTACTAAGAAATTTACAAAAATGGGCCATCAGGTTAGTTGTAAATCGCACTCTTAGTCATCTATACAACAAGCTTTTACGGTTGTATATAATAAATGAAGCCTCTTTTACATGCTAAGCGAAAAATTAAGCAATCAATTCACCAAATAAAATTACTCAACTTTGACAGCATCCATGTATCTATACTACGTTATAAAGTATTTGGGACAATCCTAAAATAAAAGACTTAAGATTCAACACTTGTTTATAATGACAAATTTTAATAAGTAAATCTATAATAGCATTGGTTGCAACACTTTAAAACACTTTTTGTTGACAAGTTTTTAAAAAATAAATAAAAATATACAATATAATTTAATATAAGAAAAAAAAACATCTCTAACAATAATTATCTAATAAATGTTATTTTTAAAATACTCATAATATGAAAAATACTTGTTATTATACATATTGTATAAACTAATAAAACACACAAACCTTCATATAATTTATATGTAAACAAGTTGATGGTACATATGGTTTTAAAAAATGGGCAGGACTAACGGGTTCAACCAGAAACCGGAGTCGCCACCGGTTCGGCTAGCCCATAAAAGTTGTCCGAAAATGATATTATTAAATCAATAGAGTTTCAAAATGCATATTAAATTACAATGTTAAAAAATATTATTAAATTGCAAGAGTGCCTCTAGATCCAACATATACACCTTTTAGAATTTTTTTTGATAAAACTTACCGTAAAAACTAAACTTTGTTTTATAAAAATCAAACGATTTTTTCAAAACTAAAGATGCAAAGGTTCAAAGTGCTAAGTGCTAATTACATATAAGGACTTACTAATGAGTACATTTAATGTGTAATTAATACACCCAAACTTCCCTTTTTCAATCAAAAATATATTTAATTAATATTAAATAAGTGTAAAATTTACTATAATTAGATGTGAATTTGCAATTTAATACATTCACTTTCTATATATTCACACTCTAAAAATTGCCCAATATGCACCGATTAGCAAATCCCTTAAATGTTTTATATTTATTATATATATTTGTATATTAATAATTATACTCTTTAAAATAATCAACATGACTTCTTGAATATTTAGTTTTTCTTTATCTTTATAAGTGCTCTTTTTTACTTGTATCATCCATGTAAGTAGGACAATTATAACAAACATTGTTTTTAAAGAACTATTTTTAGTATAATGTATGTGATTTTTAAAATTCGGTATGGTATTATTATTTAATGATAACTTGCGGTTATGGGCCGTTGTCAACTATTTTAACCTCATATTTTTACGATATACCAGATACCATCTAAGTATTGTCACAACATCACGTGGATCATCTACAGTTTTTATATGAAAAATATTGTTATTACTTAAAATTATTCAAAACTAAAATTATCGTCATACATACAACTATTGTATTGTAAAATATAGAGCTAAAAAAATATTTCGCTGAATATTTTCATTGTATGGTACCCACCGCTGCAACAAACGGGTATCCTGCTAGTTATTTATTAAGCAATCAATTTACTTTTATATTTTGGTTCTTGTTTCATCTTGAAATTTGAAAAAGTGTGTCTCGTATATTTTTTGAGTATTAAGTATAAGGTATTAGTTAAATTTATACATTTATTAAAAATGTTAGAAAATAAAAATGTTACACTTAAGTACTAATGGAAAAATAAGAATTATACACTTAAAACCATGCAATTGAATTTATGATTAACCGCTAAATTTAAAAAATAAAAATAAATAAATAATAATAATCATTCTTTTGCCATTTTTTTTTTCAAAATTTTGGCACGTGTGTTATTGTAGCGTGATATACAAATACGTCACTAAACTTGTAAAATAACTGTACATGTAGAAACTAATATTCATTTTATACATTTAAGTTGCCGAACTTATAAGAATTGACATTTAGATCACTATTCTATAATTTCACTCTTAATATGAATGACTTGAACTCATATTTTTGTATAAGTTCCGGTATCTTTGTAATATGAATGACTTGAACCTGGATGACAAATTTGAAACTTTATTACCTTATCACAAATTTTACGCAAACTTTAGTGACATCTTTGTATAATAACCCTTTTATAATTTTTATGACACAAATGTCATGTTTCATAAGTTCAGTAACTCAAATAAACAAAATAAAATTTCGTTACTTTAGGCGCACTTTTTTAAAAAGTTTCATGATGTTTTTGTTTATTAACCATTTTTTTCCCTAAACAAATTTTTTCAAACGTTGACCCTAATATTATTCAACTTTGACTTTTATCGGGCAAATAAGAAGACACAATTTTAAAATCGAGCATTCCAATTAGTCAATTGAAATGATCGTTTTCTTTTGTAGTATTGAATATTTGAATTTTTAAAAAACTATAAGATATTTATGCTTCTTAAATAATTACCTAATCATTTACTTTGTTATAAAAAATGTAAAATAAGAATAAAGTAGTTTTACTATTCGATGTTTTGTCTGACTTTACATTAATGAGTACGACAACAATCAATGTATTGATAGTGACATCAATCACCTTTCTAAAAAAAGTTGTTCTTGTTTATTTATTCTTATAGTTATTATTTTTTTTTTTCATATACTCCCTCCGTATAAAAATAATAGTCCATATTTTCTTTTCGGGATATCTCAAAATAATTGTCCACTTTCCTATTTAAGTAAAAACTAGAGAATTTAGTGGGTGAATATTCTATAGAAGTGGTTGAAAATTAAAGTGGCCCCACTTTTATTAAACTTTGTGATTTTTGTCTCCTGACAATAATTTTGAGACGGAGGGAGTAGTTATTTGTTACTTTTGTTATATACATATACATACTTATATATAAATGAAGAAGTAATACATTATTTATTGAAAATATAAAATTACAATATAAAGAACTTTACATGATTATTTTGTTAGGTCAATATTTTTCGGAATACGATAATAATATTCGCGAAACACATTTTGACGGCTAACATATGTGTCCTATTCAAATGCATTTCCACTTTTATATGTAATCCAAAGTGGATGAGTTAACGGTAATGAACAACTTTCGCGTAGTGTCGCTTTAATATATAATGGTTACCATTCACATGAACAATCACAATTGTCTCATGTGGTTCCGATTGTGGTGGACTCGACCAAAGCGGAAAACTCGTAGTGCAGCCTCCGACATTTCCTCCATGAGTTACTTATAACAACTCTTTTATATGTTGAAGTAATAACCAAACCCGTGTTAGGCATTTCCTTCTACTTTCCAGCTTTATTTTACGGTCTCATAAATTGTTTTATAACCTCTCGTTCCAAATATATACATGTATTTTTGTTGGTTAAAATCTAACTCCTGCACCAAATCAGACCAAATACGAGGCCACTGATTTTGAGCGAGACCGAGAGCGACAACAACAGATCGAAATCCACAATTTCCATCACCTACGACATAAGGATGGAAAATCTGTGGAAGTTGTTTAAAAAATCTTTTTGGAACGCGTTTCGTGGACGATTGGCTCACATATGAACTATGTCTCGGAGGTTCTTGGTTTAAGTCCAGGAATACATCATGTGCACGTGTTTCGTAGTTCGAGCATGAATTATGTTTGGTGGTTCCTCGTTCAAGCCTACCCCGAAAAGCCTAGTTGAATGACTACTTTTGCTAGGATCTTGAACTTTCGGATCAACACTCTTCTTTTTTGTTGTTGTTTATTCAAGCTTGGTCGTCCATGAGATATTTTTTTTAACCGTGGGTTCTTTAATTAGAATTGCACTTGGATTACTCTTAAACCTAGATTTCTTTTCCTGTATCATCAAAAAAGAATTATCGAAATTCATTTTTTTATTTGAAGGATTAAAATGTATGTAGAAAGGATTGAGTTGAGAGTGTATATAAAAATTTGGGAAATTGAAGTTTTTATAAAAAAAAAAAAAAAGAAAAATGGGTAGGTAGGTTTTTTATTTATTTTTAACTAGTAGCCAACGACTACTTTGGGGGGTGTGTGTGGGGGGGGGGGGGGGGGGGGACAAAGTTGTCTGGGGGACTAGCTTATTACGTTTAGTCTTACAACAAACACAAACTTAATACGATTTTCCACTTGATAGACTTTTATTAGTTTACAAGCGCTAGATAAGATATTTATGAGTATATATACATTTTTATCTTCTTATCAAAAGCCACAAAGTAAATTGCAAATTTAGTCACTAAAGTTGTCCAAATGCGCAAAAAAGACACCGACAGAAAAAGTTGGCAAAAACGCCATTAACATTCCATTTTTTTTGCAAAAAAGCCACCGAGACGCACTGTTCACTAACTTTCGTTAGTTTTCCTTGTCAAGTGGAGTGAAATGACTAATATACGCTCGTCTTCTTCCCCATTTGATTTTTTTTTGAATTTATATTTAATTTTATTACAACAACAAAAACATCAAGAACAAAAACCTAGAATTGCAGAAATGCAAACACAACCACCACCACCACAACACAATCACCACCATCAAATCCTTTTGTGCCTTTATATTTCTGAATTTCTATATCTATATGATATCCTTTATTAAGAACTCCATGAGAATATCTCTCCCTATATCCTGTCTTTTCTAATGAGGGTCCAAATAAACTCCAAAACAGGATTCCATATAATATTCATTGAAGATAACATGAATCTGTAAACAAATATAGATTATTGTGTATACTAAATTAAAGTTTCTTAACATTATTGTTACTGTTGAGTAATAAATATAGATTATTGCTCGTAATTCTTTTGATAACGTTATTGATTCACAGTTTGTTGGTTTAAACGAGTTAAAGAGTTTAAACATTAGCAACAACAGATTTAGACTTTCTGTTCCTACTAAACTAGGCAATTCAACTCGTCTTCAGGAGCTTCAGCTTTCCATGAATTCTTTCGAGGGTCGCATCCCTGATCAAAATTACAAACTATTCAAATCTTACTTTGCTTGATCTGAGTGCAAATCAACTCGATGGTACCGTTCCTTCTGGTATTGGTGAACTTTCCAAATTGCAACTCTTACTTCTCTCACTCAACACACTCACTGGTGAAATCCCGCAATCAATCTCCGCCATCACCACTCGTCTTCAGGAGCTTCAGCTTTCCATGAATTCTTTCGAGGGTCGCATCCCTGATCAAAATTACAAACTATTCAAATCTTACTTTGCTTGATCTGAGTGCAAATCAACTCGATGGTACCGTTCCTTCTGGTATTGGTGAACTTTCCAAATTGCAACTCTTACTTCTCTCACTCAACACACTCACTGGTGAAATCCCGCAATCAATCTCTGCCATCACCACTCTTGAACGATTTGCTACTAACCAGAACGAACGATTTCACTGGTGGAATCCCACAAGGAATTACATCGTATCTAAAGAATCTAGACCTCAGTTATAATGCGTTAAACGGGTCGATTCCTAGTGATCTTTGGCAATGTGACTCCATTGTTAACTTTCAGTGAAGGTAGCTATAAAGAGTGAAGCAATCAATCATGGGAATTGACTTTCTCGCTCTTCGTCTCAGCTCTAACTCCATAACCAGGGTCCTTACCACCGTCATAACCACCTGGACCACCACCCTTACCTCCACCATGACCTCAGTTCTGCACTGGAAAATTTCCCTATCTAGAGTATGTTATAAGGATATTTATGATTCTCGATGTATTTGGCAAACAATAGTGAACGCGCTATGTAATACATAGCTTTGATTATTTCCTATCTATATAATCTTCAGATACGTTATCAGAACATTAAAATAAAATAAATGGAGGCAAAAAAAATACTTCAAAACATTTATAGCTTCGAAACAACTCTTTTACACAAAATAACGTCACCAGGAACGTCGTAAAAATTGGATACTCAATCAGTTTATATTCGCAGAGCATGGAAGCTAATTCTGTCAAAGATAGCCGTGGTGAATATCGAAACCCGAGAGAATTTCGTATTCCATTCAAGGAGATCGAATTGGCCAGGGGAATGTTTAAAAAGAGTTCTCTCCCACCTCATGTTTGTAGTGACCTTTACACAGCAAAACTATCTGAACGATGGCCAGACCGCACAGTTGTCTTTAAAATCTATAATATTGTTTCTGACAGGCATAAATCTGATGATAAATCTTTAAAAAGGGAAATGTTCCGTAATGAGCTTAATATAGTATCCAGATTCCACCACAAAAACATCATCCCTTACATTGGTTACTTTGATAATGGAGACGATAATAATATTCTAATTTACGAGCATGCTATCAATGGTAGCCTTCATGATCATCTCCAAGACCCACATAAGCTACAGTGCATACCGTGGGAACAACGCCTCAAGATCTGCCTAGGGGCAGCAAGAGGAATCAAGTGCCTACACTCTGGTCTTTGGGAGGAAAATAGATTAGTAGTACACAGAGAAGTCAGGAGTGAATGCATATTGCTGGATGAGAATATGGAAGCCAAAATTAGTGGATTTGGTTTGTCAAGTTTTGTCCCAAGAAATAAGCCTCTAGTGTCTGATAATTATTGGAAGCTTACAGAGAGAGGTATGACCAGCTATCCTGATTCATTCTTGGATCCCATTTACAAAGAAAGTCGTATAGTCAATACCGAAGTAGACGTCTACTCTTTTGGGTTGGTAATGTTTGAAATCTTGAGTGGGTCGCTGAAACCTGATCTGATAGGACGGGTCCATCGTCACTATGGTGACAACGAAATGGATAAATTAATTGATCCCTTTATAAGAGATCAAATTGATGGTCGTTCCTTACAAACATATGCAGAAACTGCGTACAGATGCCTTAGTTTAAACATCAATGAACGGCCGTCGATGAATAGGATCATCAAAAAGATTGAGGAAGCATTGCACTTTCAAGTAAGTGTTTTCATTTAAATAGCTAGCAATCATCAAGTTTAGAACATTGAACTCAAAACATTATATATTTGTTCTTAGCCAAATAGTTGTATCTTTTTCTAAACAAAATGGTTTTGTTTATATTGACAGAAGCACGGAGCTGCTCCTTCTACCACTACAATACCAAGCCAGCAGTATCAAAAGCTAGAAGATCTATTAATTCCATTGGAAGAGATCAGACTGGCCACATGTGGCTTCAGTGAAAATTCTAGGATCGGAAATGGTGCATTCAGTGTGGTCTACAAAGGACAACTCTCTGAACAATGGCCAAACCATGAAGTTGCTATCAAACGCCTTAATAAGACAAGTCAACAAGGAAAGAAGGAGTTCCTTAACGAGATTCAGTTGATTTTCAAGTTCAATCATCAAAACATCATCCCTCTCATTGGTTACTGTAATGAAGATGGTGAGATGATATTAGTATATGAGTATGCTAACAAAGGTAGCCTTGATGATCATCTTGAAAAACCGGAAAAGATGTGTCTCCTAACATGGAATAAACGACTCAAGATTTGCTTAGGGGCTGCAAAAGGACTTGAATACCTTCATTCGGGTCTGGGAGAGGACAACAAAGTTATACATAGAGACGTCAAGAGTGGAAACATATTGTTGGATGATAATTTGGAAGCTAAGATTTGTGACTTCGGATTATCAAAATCAGGCTTGACATATGATCATCAACATAACAAACACTATACACGTGTTGCAGGTACCAATTATTACATGGATCCTGTTTACCATGAAAGCGGCATCCTCCGAACACAGTCAGATGTGTACTCATTTGGAGTGGTAATGTTTGAAATGTTGAGTGGGATGCCGGCTTATTATCGACGAAAAATTGGAGATGACAAAGAATGGCCTCTGATAAAGCTAGTCAGACGGTACTATGATTCTGGAAAGGAATTGTTGATCGATCCTGAAATAAAAGATAAAGATGAAATTGATCGCAGTTCTTTTCATACATTTATAGACATCGCGTATCAGTGCATCAGTTTTAACTCAAAGGAACGCCCTTCAATGGAAACGATCATCGATAAGATCGAGGAAGCGCTGGATTTTCAAGTAAGTCTTGATCATATTATTTTAAAGAAATTCTAGTTTCAACATACAGAATTATCAAAAAGTAACATGGATTATATAACATAATATTTTTTTCTTGTTGTTTATTACTTGCTTGGACCACAATAAATCTTATATCAAGAATAAATTTTGGAAAAAATTCTTGTTGTTTCTTGCTTGCTTGGGCTAACATGGATTATATAACATAATATTTTTAAATATCATAATATTTTTTTCTTGTTGTTTATTGCTTGCTCTGTGTTATCAGAGCATCTCATCAACAAGCATATTAGTACTTGTTTAAGGAGACTTTATATTATTTTTTATCGATTAAAGGCCACACGTTATATGATGATTAGAACTCGTTAAATTAGTGAGATATTCTGATTATTAATGTACTAATTTCTACTTTCTTTTCATAGGAAAAAAATGGAGGTCTCAAGCAAAGGTGATTGAGAGGATATGAGAGTGGGCGGTTTTTGAGTGATTCTTCGTTGTAAGATTAGTTTCTTGATGTGTTGCATTATATGGTATGTGATTAGTAGTCATTAGCACCTTTGTAACTTTGCATTATTGACTTGTTCGAAATATTTGTAAAACTTTGCATTGTTGGCACATTTAGGTTACTTGTGGATTCTAGGTATTGGTTATGTTGTATCTTGTGTATAACAACCCGTTCTATTTGTTGGAGTGTAGTCATACGCTTGTGTTAGCTTTTATCATATACGTATGCTTCTCTAGTTAGAATCATTTAAAGCTTACTACATAATGAAGTGTAATACCATTGCAGTTAATTTGAATCAATATGACTGTATATGGAAGTAACTACTAGTGATAAACACAATATGTGATTGTCTATGACACACAACTTTTAAATTTTAGTTTCCCTCAATTTTCCCCAACAATTTCGCAATGCAACTAGCTAGTTATTTAAAGAATAACAAAAAGAAATAGAATTAAAGAAGGCAAACTTTGAACACTAAAACATATAGTTTTGTTTGTGACAATTTGTCAAAACACTTGGTGAGAAATTTATTTTACATAACCATAGAGACGAAGTTTGTTCATTTTGCTATTCAAACGAATCATAAAAATTGCATCCTTGCTTTAATAACAAAAATGGCAAACTTTGTGAAAAACTTTATTTACAAAATCATCAAAATCGTAGGTTTTATTTAGAGTAAATTACATAGATGGTCTCTGTGGTTTGTCCAAAGTTTCACCCATAGTCCCTGAAACTTTAAAGTTGCATGGAACCTCCCTATCTTTGAAACAAATAACACTGGTAGTCCCTCTGTATGACGGCCGCCTATATCTCCGTTAAGTTGGCCCATGTGCCACACACGTGAGGGGTAAAATAGGCATTCCGTGTATACTGATAGCATTTAAAGCCAGTCTTTTCACTTATACGTATCATCCCAAGACTATTTTCCCTCCAACTCCATTCTCACACACATCAAACCTTTCAATTTATCAAACACAATTGGAACCCTAATCCCCAAATCAGTGTCAAACCCTAAACAATAAACTTTGCAATGGTCTTATCAGTTTGGCTGTTGCGTGATTCAGATAAAAATGAAGAAAATATCGATTATAAATATGTTTATGGTAAGATACCGATTATGGGTCTGACGCGTTTGTGTGTTTGATTAATAGCAATTATGTTTTGATTGTATATTGAATAATAATAGTGAAAAAACACAAACCCTAATTAACAATGTGCTTTTTTTGGGCGTTTTTGCAGGCAATGATTCCAACATGTTTTCTATGAAGATTCATCATGGAGGGATGTTTACTGACCCACCAGGAAGGATGTACGTAAATGGACTTGACACATGAATCCTGGCTTGGTTGAATCATGGGTCCACCCATGTTATAGACTTGACACATGGAAGGAAGTATATTCTTTCTCAGTTAATCCAATCAATGATCCATCATTGTGGCCAAAGTATCCCATTCAGGAAACAATGCTTCCACCTGATCATCATCCACAACCAGGAAGGCCAAACAAGAAAAGGAAAAGATCTGCTGGTGAATTGATTGACATGGTAAAGAATGGAAAGATGACTAGAGCTTTCAAGACTGTCACTTGTGTTTTGTGTCATCAGAAAGGACACAACAAAAGAACTTGTACAGGACAATCTTCTGTCCCTAAGCAGACCAAGCAGCCTGTCAAGAAGCCTACAAGTCAACCTGCAACTAAGGCTAAGCAGCCTGCAAGTGCTAAAACTCAGGCTAAGAAGCCTGCAACTAGGGCTAATCAACCTGCAACTCAGCCTAAGAAGCCTGCAAGTAATGCTAACCAGCCTACAACTCAGGCTAAGAAGCCTGCAAGTAATGCTAAGAAGCCTGCAGGAAGTGGTAGGGTCAAACATATGGCCAAGAAGAATAAATGAAGTTTATCAGCATCTGCAAGTAATGCTATGCATGTTACTGTCACTTTGACTTTTTTATTTTGTTGTTGGTTAGTGTCACTTTGACTTTGTTATGCAGCCTTGGTCATTTTGTGTATTAGACAATAGCCTATCAGACTTGGTATTGTATGTTATGCAAACTTGCTTTTGTATGTTATGGTTGCCTTTTCAATGGCTTTGGGTCATTTTTACTTGTCTGTTTTCAATTGGTTAACAAATTTGTAACTTGCTTTTACTATGGCACACAAAAACCAAATAATAACCAAGTAACACATATATCCATAAAACATAATTTTCCATTACATCATAAAGGTTGTTACAAACCACAAAATTTGACTTCAAAAGTCATACTTCCATTACAACATAAACAACTACACTAATATCCAACTTATGTCTACATTTTCAACACAAAATACACAACCAAGCATAACCAAGTAATAACCAACATCTTTTTCATCCTTTTCCTAGCCACCTCAGATTCCCTCAATTGTGCTTCAAGCCTGTTTCTTCCCCTCAGTAGTCCAGGAATGATAGCCACAGCACGATTGCACATCGGAGGATCAATCCAATCATTGAATGGACAAGCAGAATTCAAAAACAAAAAATAATTAGAGCTAGAAAATGCCTTCATAATCAATTTTAGATTTGTTCACTTACAGGTTTAGGGCATCCATGAAACCTTCTACCAGGGTTGATATCGGTCCATGAAGTTTTTGGAATGGTTCTTCTGCCACATGAACAAATCATGGTATTCTTGAACTTTTAGATCTAATTATCAGTGGTTGATTTGAATTAGTGGTTGGGGAGAGTGAGGGTGGGTGGATTTATATTAGGGTTATAAAAGAATAAATTATGTAAAATGTATTTATTAAAGAGTATACACGGAATGCCTATTTTACCCCTCACGTGTGTGGCACATGGGCCAACTTAACGGAGATATAGACGGCCGTCATACAGAGGGACTACCAGTGTTATTTGTTTCAAAGATAGAGAGGTTCCATGCAACTTTAAAGTTTCAGGGACTATGGGTGAAACTTTGGACAAACCACAGGGACCATCTATGTAATTTACTCTTTTATTTATTTGTTTAAAGAAGATAGAAAGAAAAATTATTGTTTTCATATCTTATAAACTAGCTATAAGTCCCGTGCACGAACGGGGTTTACACATGAAACAAATTTATTTTAAACTTTTAGTTTAATATATGGACATATAAGAATTTACATGTGAAAATTGTGATAGAAGTATAACTAATACCTTGTCCAGGATTTTTTGTTATGTATTAATATCTATTATAATAATATTTTATAAAAAAATTTGTTGGTTGAAGATTTAACTTTATTTAACTGACATAAATGTTGAGGTTGAGATTGATGTTGTTGTTTAACTTTAATTATTCATATCGTGTTGTACAAAATGTGCGAGAAGTCCTTTTAATTATTCATATCAGCACGAAAAGAAGATATATCAGTATGCCATCCATGGGACACCTTTCGTAGTGAGAGAAGTCCTTTTAATGAAGTTAAAATATGTTTCGTAAAGTTTTTCAGAAATTTTTTTTCTGAATATCCATATATAAACTTTAAATAAGAATTTCATGAGTCGTTGTTATAAGTAAAATAACGTATATTTATTTTTCATATCACAGTAATCCGTGCTTACATTTGATATTCATATTCCCGTTAACAATAGTTTAACCGTATTTAATATTCAAGACCGTGTACTCATAAACTAAACTTTTCAAATAAAATAACATGAGTCCTTATTTAATGTATATAGTAAAAAAAATATTCTAATTGATGAAAGTTTAAAACGAATATTAGTTTTAAATTTAACGTATATTAAAATTAATTCGTAAATTTACAAAATTTTAGAATTTTAATAGATGAAACGTTTGAAAATAATACTAATTTTTATGTAATTTTAAATAAAGTTCATTTTATAAAGTATAGAGGTATAAACTGTAAGGGGTTATTTGTTATTTTTCTAAAGTTATTAAAAAATATGAAAACTTGTAATTTTACACTTAGCTCTATATCATTTTTGTTAAAATCAACCACTAAAGTTTTATTAATTACTTCATCTTTTTTTAAGTTTTTGTTTTTACAAATTTGACACAAATATTTGATGTAATTCTTTAAATACCCAAAGAGTACAAGCATACTCACCCTAAATGCCCCCAAAAATTCACATTTCTCCAAATACCCCATGGACGACTGTTGGCCATGAATTCTTTGGCGACTTTCATTGTATGTGTGACAAGTGTCCTCATAGTTGTCCCTACCATGTACTTGTATAGTACTATTGTCCCTATGTGAATTCTTGAGCGACTGACCCACATTTTTTGGGCGACTTGTAATTTAGTGAAAAAGTATATTTTCTTGTCTATAGTAAATTACAAGCTTACCCTTACATTTGTTTTTGTACCTATAGCTTCTAAGCTTGTACATTTGTTCCCTTTTAACCACCTGCGACCACCACCCACCACCTACTTCCTTCCTCGTTATCCAGATGCATGACCTGCTTATTCCAAAAAGATTTTTTTTTAGGAAGAAACTACTTTTTTACCATCATATCTCAGCATATAACAATATTAGCATTTTACCATCATAACTACCATCCAATAAATTATTGCTTTTGCATCCCTAATCCCTAATTTTTGCAAAGTGTGGTGCTTTTTTCCATTTCCTAGAAACTGATAGTTTAAATATGGCAAACTATCGTGTTTTTTTGGCATTATTCTTTTGCAAGAATGTTGGTACATTCATTACAGTCAACCGTTGAACATAAACTCAAATGCTTCATGCTTGTTGATTATTATTCCAATGATATAGTTTTTTAGTGATCATAGATTCATTATAGTAACTATTTATCACTCCCCAGATCTTCATCACTCCCCAGATCTGCGGCACCACCACCACCACCATCCATCTTCATAACTCCCCAGATCTGCGGCATCGTTCTCAAATTTATTCAGATCCGAACTTAATCCATTTCGCATCGTTCTCAAATTTATACACTCGTCTCTTTTGACCTTATTGATGTAAGTCAACGGTAAGTAATCATATACACTTGTCTCTTTTGATAATTACTCCGTACCATTTTTCTTGAAAGAGCAACAACCTGAGATCTATGTACTTCTTTTTATTTTCGTTTATATTGGAGTCTTTTTAATGGGTTTGGAGATGTTGTTTGTTGCATTTGACGTGATGGTTTGGATGGTTTTGTAGAGTTGTAATAGTTGTGCCAGGTTGTATTGATGTTGTTAGCTTGAAATGGTTTGTAGTAACTATTGGTGGTGTTTGCAGTGGTGGCCGGAGTGGATGGTGGTGGCGGGTTAACAGAGAGAAATACAGAGAGGTGGGGGTGAGAGAGAGAGAGAGAGAGAGAGAGAGGGGGGAAGTAGGAGTGAGGGTGGTGGTTAAAAGGAACAAATGTACAAGCTTAGAAGCTATAGGTACAAAAACAAATGTAAGGGTAAGCTTGTAATTTACTATTGACAAGAAAATATACTTTTTCACTAAAATACAAGTCGCTCAAGAAATGTGGATCAGTCGCCTAAGAATTCGAGGACACTTGTCACACATATATGAAAGTCGCTCAAGAATTCATGGGCAACAGTCGCCCATGGGGTATTTAGAGAAATGAGAATTTTTTGGGGCATATTGGGTGAGTAGGCTTGTACTCTTGGGGATTTAAAGAATTAGCTCCAAATTTTTTTTTTTTTTTTTTTTTTTTTTTTTTTTTTTTTTTTACCAAATTTCTCCACCAAATTTATTAAAGTTTGACGAAAATTAATTCAATTTTGACTTTTTATTTATCAATCATGTTGCTTGATTTTGCATACGTGGCAAAATCGAGCTCTCTTATTGGTCTATTTTTTTTTGCGATGAGAAAAGTTTTGTAAAAGCACTCCGAAATGATGTAATTATTTTATTATATAAAAGATTCACTTTATATGTTAAATTCAATAATACAAAGTATACCCATGTTGATCATTTACCTATCAACTCAATAAATAATCTGATTTTACTAAACACTCAAAAACTGATTATGTGATAATTGCGATATCAAATAGTATAATCAAATTCAAATATTATGTTTCAGAATCACGTTGTGTAACAGCTGATTATCTTTTTAAAATGCACAATTTATTTTCAATAGA
This sequence comes from Artemisia argyi, assembly GCA_030686995.1. NCBI lineage: Eukaryota > Viridiplantae > Streptophyta > Magnoliopsida > Asterales > Asteraceae > Artemisia > Artemisia argyi. Next base: position 11,141,715 of record CM060686.1, read on the forward strand.
TCCCATACACCCCCTTATTGTCAAAGGATTCTGGTTATGTGAAATATTGACAATCTAGTACTACCTCCGTCCCATATTAAATGTCCACTTTGAATTTTCAAAGTCTTGTTTTATTAACTTTGACCATAAATATTTTTATATATGATATATAATACATGATGCAAAATATATGAATGAATTGGGTTTTAAATGTACTTTTCATTGACATAATTTTTATCAAGTATCATATAATACAAACAAAAATATTTAGGGTCAAAGTTAAAGAAAAAAGACTTAAAAAGTCAAAACTGGACATTTAATAAGGGACGGAGGGAGTATTTTACATTTGGTATTTGTTTTGTTGTATTCTATGCATAATACCCTTTCTATTAGGGGGAAAGTAGTGATCATGCTTCTGGTACATAAAATCCTTAACCGGATAAGACAAATTGTCAATTGAAATCCAATAATACTGATATTATTGAAGTGACGATGCCCTTTGGAGCTGCAAGTAGCGCTACCCCTTGACCCCAAAAGGGCATGCTGCACCCTTGGCATCTGCACTATGTCGTGACAGCATCGTGTTAATTATAACGAGTGTTCACTGCACATTTTCAAACTTGTCTTAAACTAAACTTGCATAACACTAGTAGATCTCAAATAAAACGTAATCACCTATAACTGATATCACTAAAATTACCAAATAACATGCATCAAACTTAAATATGGCTTCAAATGTAACACTGAACCCATCATGAATTTTATTTAATACTTCGAAAAAGTCAGTACATTGAAACTATAGGGATGACACAAACAGATCTAACCAACTGAAAATGAGACCACTGTCTGTAACTGAGTGGACGCGGCTTAAACTCATTTCAAACTATCTTTATCGTCTGAACTGTCAATTGGTGGACGAACAGCCCCAAATGTTGGAGGTTTCTCGTCCGTATTTTCAAAAACTTCATATTCAGAAGTGTCTTCAACATGTGAAACTGGTCGTTTTGGCACATAATCTGAATGCGATGGTGGCTTGACATAGGAGGCTTTGTTTTCTTCGTGATTATTGATATCCGAAGCGGGACGTGGCTGTGGGAATGAAGGGGGTGATTTTTGACCAGGAACATCGTCAGCCATTAGATCACCCTGTTGATCTTCAACATTTGAAACTGGTCGTGCTGGCACACAAACTGAGTATGATGGTGGGTTGACATAGGAGGCTTGGTTTTCTTCGTTATGATTTATATACGAAGAGGGACGTGGCTGTGTCGATGAAGAGGGTGCGGGTTGGTATTGATCCATGGGGTCTGATCGATCACAATCCGTTGAAATTTGTATGAAATGTGGAAGGCGAGAGGTGGAATTTATACCATTTTATAGGTAGGTTGAAATTTGTTTGAAATTTCTATGAAGCTTGCTACGAATTCATTATCATACAATTAGGATTTAGGAATGTTGAAATTTGTTTGAAATTTCTATGAAATGATTAGTCAATGGTCTTTTTAAAAAAAGCAAAATTGCTACTAATGTGTTTTCGCACCTGTCAAAGTGTCACTAATGGTTTTAGGGAAACTTTTTTCTTGTGTTTGCAGCCTTTTCAGGTTCTAGTTACAATTTAACACAGTGTCGCACCTCGCTAGTGCTACAATAAAACATAGTAGTAAAATTGTTATTGAATATTTTGTTTAGTTAGTTTTTATGCAAAAATAGAGTTAACTTTTCTTAGGTTGTGATGTTACCTTAGATTCATAATTGGCTAAAACTTTGAAATAGTTGGCTTTAAAGTGTAAGTCATACGGGGAATGTTACAAACGACACGCTCCCTTTTTTTTCCGTTTATTTTTAATAATTTTGTGTATATTATAAAACTTTGAAATGGAAAACGCGAAATAAAAAATATAAAATTTAATAAATCAAAAGTATTAAAGTGTCAAAAAATACGAAAATAAACTATGTTGTACTCTAAACTTAAGAAGAAAAAAAGCTTGCTTTTTATATATATATATATATATATATATATATATATATATATATATATATATATATATATATATATATATATATTTACTTTTTTGTGAGCCAGGGTTTGTATTTACCATAACCCTAACCAAATAAATTGAACTAATTCTCAACTTGTATTATTTTGTATTATAAAATAATGGCAATCAAATCTATCAATCAGTCAATGGTGAAAAATGTAAACGTCAATAGTGTATATGAGAAGGATTGTGTTATATTAACCTTCTAGCACACATGTTCCCTCTTGTCTCTTATTTTATTTCAGTACAACACAGTTTTTTGTCAGTTTCTGTTCCGTATTTATGACAGATTGACAGTTTTAAACGTTTGACTTATTAAACTTTATATTTTATGTTCTGCACTTTCAAGTTTATAACTTTTTGATATAAACAAAATTATAAAAAATAATAATAATAATAGGGGGGGGGGGGGGGGGGGGTGTTGGGATAAAAATATAGGGGGGTCATTATAACCCATCCCATATGAGAATTCTTCCGTGTAAATAGAACACCCCGTGTTTTGCGTATGGATCATAGTTGTCAAGATCTCGATTCTGATTTTAGGATTTTACGATACTGCAAAGTAAAAACGATCCGGATCCTACATAGGAACTTTGCAAGCTTAAGATCTTATAAGATCCCGATCTTGACCATACGATCTTAAGATCTAATTCGATCCTATCTTATTTTTCTTGGATTACAAACTAAAAAACTATAAAGTTATGGGTTGTTATTTTTGTAGAATTCAAAAAATAACATGTTAATCTTTTTAAACATTTCATAATTATAATTTAGGACAATTTTTTTATGAAACATTCATAATAATTTGTGTTTATAATGTATAATAATTTGTAGATTTGTATATTATTAAAAAACTATTAAGAAATAATATTATAGTAGGATCTTAATATCCCGATCCGATCTTGCAAAGATAAAAACAATCTTAGGTAGGATCCTGATCTTGAAAATCTTGGGAGAATAAAAGGTGATTGAAAATTGCGCTAGTATCTATTTGTGATATGGGTATTTCTTTTTCTTTTAACACTACAAAAATATAAAATTTTTTTGGCTGTGCCGGTTCTACTTTAACCATATTCAAACACTTTTAATAATCCTTTCCCATTTTAAAACTCATAATCATACCATAAGGTACAGCTTGAATATTTTGATATCTAAATAAATTCATCGCTTGCCTTTCGAAAAAAATAAAAATAAATTCATCTATCGCTTAAAAGAGAAAAGTTCAATACGAAACAACATTTATCTAAAGAACAAATAACATGATCTCAACAATCCATCTATTTTAAATCTAAAAATCTAGATTAATCATCATTTTAATATAATTAATTATTGAAAGGTACTTTTGTAATATCATTCCTAACTAAACACATGCACCCTTGACTTCCTCATTTTCAAGTCCACACTCTTATTTGATGAATGGGCCAGTCACCGTCAATTAACGCCGCAGCAACAACAACCATAACCAACCGTCGCCGTGATAACGCCGTTAAAGAGCTCCGTTCATTATTAACGGAAGAAGATGACGTCATCACCACCACCGGAGACATCTCAATCCTACCAAACGCGTGTTTCGCGTGTGTGTTTCAGTTTCTCACCTCCGGTGACCGGAAAACATGCTCATTAGTCTCGAAACGGTGGTTAGAGATCGAAGGACAGAGCCGTCACCGCCTCTCGCTAAACGCTCAGTCGGACCTTAGGACGGTGGTGACGTCACTTTTTGTGAGTATTGATTCCGTCACGAAACTGTCACTAAAATGTGACCGGAGATTTGTAAGTATAGGCGACGATGGATTAGTTTTGATTTCTAAGCATTGCCGGAATCTCACGTGCTTGAAACTCCGCGCGTGTCGTGAGATTAATGATTTTGGGCTTCGAGCTGTTTGACTTCATTTTTCTTTCTTTTTTTTAAAAAAATGCAAAGATATGAATGTTAACCTGCAATCGATGTGAATGAAAATGATGGCTGATTTTGAAGAACAAGTGATGATGTGTTTGTGGATCTAATAAGAGAACTAAAAGCAATTAATGAATGTGGGTTTGGAGAATGAAGAGAAGTTGAGTTTGTTTATATGTGGCCCTTGTTGACCGGACCCTTCCCTATTTTTTTATACTAACCCTCCCTATTTGGGAGGGTGTACCTTCAAATGTACAAAAAATGTACTTTTTGTACTTTTTGTGTTTTTTTTTTTTTTTTTTTTTAGTTTGTAATGTTTAGGTATTGTAATGTTTAGGTATTGTAACGTTGACTCATTTGCATTTATAAACTACTACAAGATCAGTGTTTACACCTAAACTTAAATTATTTAAAAACAACAACTATTATTATAAAATTAAACGTCAACGTTAACATATTATTTAAAAACAACAATATCTACGACATATGAAGATTATTCATTTCGGTTAAAAGATCATGGAGCCGGGCACTTGACTGACAAGCGTGATCCTCAGGATTCCTTGCCATTTCTAACTCCATTTCCAGTGCCTTTATTATTTGCTTCAACAACTTGTTCTCATTTTTTGTAGCAACGCAGTTTGAGCAATGCGTTGAAGAAGAGGCTTGACTAAAGTGTTCTGCTTCAAATTCATCTTTCCACACGAAGTATCGACACCCATAGTCTTTTGTACCTGGCTGTTACATGTTAAGGAAATAATAAGAAATGTATTTTTAACAAACAAATTATTTACATAACTAAGCAAACGTATGATTATTTACCACTGAAAGAGGACATGCATAAAACAGTCGCCCATGACTACCATCTTGCCAGGATTTCCATTCTACACTAAATCCTCTATTACATCGGCACCAGAAAGGATTTCTTTGGCTCATCTGACCAAAGAATTTGCATAATCAATCAATAATGTTATTTACTAATATAAATAAATATTTAATCAATTACTATATAATACAAACAGTTATTTACAACATAAATCAATAATTATTTACAACATAAATCAAATGTTTTGTTTGTCTAATATTTACGTCAATAGTCGATGTTGATATAAAGTTATCCATTGTTCTGCAATTGGCTCTCGAAAAACCCTCCATTGTGGGTGGTTACGCGGAAGTGGAAAAGTTAGGTCTAGCGTCGGTATAATGTAATGAGCACATGAGTTCTCCCCCACACGGGCAATCACAAGGGGGTCGATTCCTTGTGTGTTGTTTGGCCCGGAAAAAAGCGGAAAACATGTGTTCCAACCACGCACGGATAGAAATACAATCGGTCGATTTAGCATTGAAGCGATAACTAGACCCGTCATTGGCATCACCATCCAGTAACCGTCAGGTGCACCTCCGTTGAACCAGTGTATTGTATTCCAAAGAAAGCTAAAGTCTTGTTCCCCCCACATATCTATGTAAGTACTCCTATGGTAATCTAACTCTTGCAACAACCTATATCTGGCTTCGACCCACCTATGTTCGTTTTGAAAAATAAAGTGAGCAACGCACCGAAACCCGCAATTCCCATCACCCGCAACATTACGTATACTTATTATGTATGGACGGTAAATCAGTGGAATTGCCCGAATAAAACCATTGCTCACAGTATCTCCAACATATAATCTGTGCCGTGGACTATCACCCGTGTACGAACTGTGTCTTGGAGGCTCTTTCGGCAAGTTCGGGACTTTTGTAGATCTTGTATTCGTACTTCTTCGGTGATCTACGATTGGTACTTCATTTAAGTCCGGAACTTTTGTAGCCTTGGACTTTTTGTTCTTTGCGCTCGGACGTCCACGGGTATTTTCCTGAACAACAGGTTGACGTGTGTCCACAGATTCAGGTTGGTATATCCCTCTTAACTTGTTCAACATATTCTTCTTGACAAACGACGTCGCTTTGCCAAAAGCACTCTTGAATTGTCGAACGTCATTTTCAAACTCTCCTATATCATCATCATCATCATCATCATCAAGCACAAGGTTACCGACAACGGGCCACGGTACAGACAGGGTTCTCCAAAATATATCAATGCTTTCCAATGGAATGGGCACATCTGCATTTATCAAAAGTGACTTATGTAAAACCATTTCATGAAAGCATTCCGTGAAAGCATTCATTAATATTGACTTTAATATACTTACCATGAATTCGATACCCCATCATTTGACAAAAGCACGGCAATCCATAAATTGATCGCAACTGATGGTTACAATCTTCTGCGGCGAACTTCATTTGAAGGAGTTCTTTGTGCATGAGTGTAAAAGCATGTTTGGAAATGTTATACCACAACTCTGAAAATATTGGTATATCACATTTATTCATTTTCTCATTTTTGCTCCTGTTAAAAGTCTCTTGTATCGCGCTCTTTTGAGAAATAAGAATCTTATCAATCGAAATCAACGTGTTTAAGTTGGATTGTGTTGTGCCCAAATATAATTTCAACAATGCATGCTGAGCCTCAACTCTACACGTTGTTGACTGGCTGTAGCTTCGATATTCATCGGTAACACACGAGACAAACATGTGCCCATACTCTCGGAGCCAGTAATCCAGATACCGAGCAATATCTGAAAAAATGATGAATTAATACAAGGTCAATAGGGTGCATATTTGTTAAATAATAAAAACACTAAATTAATAATTAAGTACCCGGTTTGTTGACCAATTTTTGTTGTAGTCGTCAATAATGTTGCTCGAATAAGGCGCGTGATTGAGCTTTAACCATCCAATCCCATGTGTGTTTGATGGACTCGTACTCATCACTCGACTCACATTTACCTCTGCAATTAAAAAGTATATTTTGGGAAATATGCCATCGACATAGTACTTTGTGAACACCAGGGAATTCTGCTCTGCATGCCCCAAGCAAGGCTAAATCCCTGTCGGTGACAATAACACGTGGATAGTACCTTTCCTCTATCACCAGCTTTACACGTTGCAATACCCATTCAAAATTAGGCTCTTTTTCACTGTTTAAAAAACTAAACGCTATCGAATATGTTTTATTTGTTGATGTTACTCTGACAATTTCCAAAAATGGCAATTTAAACAGTGTGGTATTGTACGTGGAGTCTATTAGCATGATTTTAGGGAACGTACACCATAAAGCGTACGACGTAGGGTGAACAAAAAATAGTTCCTCAAGCTCATTATTAGCACTTACCCTATCGTAATATGTGTACCCTGATTGCTGCAGGTGTGAGTAAAGGACTTGAATTGGAGTTAGATTACCCATTTTGGCTTTCCGGATCTTAACTTGTGCGTTATATATAGTTATAACGCTAGATACGTTATCCGGATTACGACCCTGTATTGTCGAGAGTATTTTACGTGGTTGTACAGTATACTCTGTCAATTCTTTAACCAACTCGAACTCATCATCATTTAAGCGCATTGCATATGGCACACCATGCAATGACTCTAACATAGGATGATTATGACTATCATCCTTCACTTTCAAAATCCAACATGATCTTCTTTTAAGATATTTCGCCACCAATTTAAATGGGCATTCGGTTTTAGAGGTACTTGTATTCCGTTTTCCAGTTCCTTCGGGTGAATAAATCCCACCCTTTGTACACCTATAATTGATTTCGTTCAAAATACCGTATTCTGATTTAGTTCTTCTTTTAACAATCACAAAACCGAGTCCCCGAACTATGTTTTGCACCCAATCCGTTAATTGCTCGTGAGAACCGAACCCCTGAAAAAACATTACGAATTCACAATATTTTTTTTTATAAACAATAGTTTTTTTATAAACAATATATTTTTTTTACAATAATTTTTTTTATAAACAATATTTTTTTTTATAAACAATATTTTTTTTTTACAATAATTTTTTTTATAAACAATACTTTTTTATAAACAATAACTTTTTTTTTATAAACAATAACTTTTTTTTACAATAACTTTTTTATAACAAATAACTTTTTTACAATTAATTGTTATTAACAAACAACTTCTTTTTTTTTTTTACAAATTTTAACAAATAACCTTTTTTTTACAAATTTCACAAATTTTACAAAAAAAAAAAAAAAAAATATTAAAATGGTACGTGGGGGACAGCTGTCTCACACCCACGTACTATTATCACAACTTTGTCTCACACACACCACACACTCACAACTCTCTCTCTCTCTCTCTCTCTCTCTCTCTCTCTCTCTCTCTCTCTCTCTCTCTCTCTCTCTCTCTTCGCTCTCTTTTCCTCTCTCTAGTTTTAGATCTAAAAACGTTTTTAGATCTAAAATCAGTAATAGATCTTAAATCACTTATGTTTGTGATTTGTGAGAGAGTTTGTGAGTGTGTGGTGATGTTGTTGGTGATCTGTGTTGGGGGTTTCTCCCTGATTGGGGGGTTAATTAGGGTTTCTCCCTGTTGGTGATCTGTGTTGGGTGATCTGTGGTAATCTAACTCTTAATTCTTTGATATAGATGTTAATTTATCAGATCTATAATTTTTTTAAAAAAACCCTAATTTTTTAAAATTAATTAGTTTCGTTGTGGGGGGTTTCTGTGGGGGGGGGGGGGGGGGGGGGGGGTGTTCTGTGGTGGTGGTTCTGTGGTGTTTAATTGTTATGTTATAGATGTTAATTGTTATTAAAAAAATTAGGGTTTCAAAAATTTTGGGGGTTTTTTCAATCTGTATTGATTTAGTTAATAAAAAGTTGTTAATTAAAAGATTTAGAAGTTAATTTATCATATCTACAATTTTTTTTAAAAACCCTAATTTTTTAAATTTAACTAGTTTCGTTGTGGGGGGTTTCTGTGGTGGTGGTTCTGTGGTTATGTGGTGTTTAATTGTTATTTTATGGATGTTAATTGTTATTAAAAAAATTAGGGTTTCAAAAAATTTGGGGTTTTTTTCAATCTGTATTGATTTAGTTAATAAAAAGTTGTTATTTGAAAGATTTAGAAGTTAATTTATGAGATCTACAATTTTTTTTTACAAACCCTAATTTTTTAAAATTAATTAGTTTCGTTGTGGCTGGTTCTGTGGGTGGTGGGTTTCTGTGGTGGTGGTTCTGTGGTTATGTGGTGTTTAATTGTTATTTTATGGATGTTAATTGTTATTAAAAAAATTAGGGTTTCAAAAATTTTGGGGGTTTTTTCAATCTGTGTTGATTTAGTTAATAAAAAGTTGTTAATTGAAAGATATAGAAGTTAATTTTTCTGTGGTGGTTGTTCTGGGGTTCTGTGATGGTTAATTGAGGGATTTGGTGGTGGTTCTGTGATGGTTAATTGTCTGTTCTTATGTGGTTTGTGTAGGTTAACACCTTATGGGAGGGTCCGGTCAACATTGGCCTTTATCATGTGATTTGTGTGTGAGACAACTGTGGTGATAATAGTACTGGTTCTGTGGTGCTGGTTCTTATGTGATTATGTGGTTGTGGGTAGGTTAACACCTTGATCTGCCACCTTTTGAGTGGTATGAATACCTGCTCTGGCCTACCCCCAGTCCACAGGCTCTAGCTATAAGCATAATGAAACTGCTTAAGCAGTTTGTGATGAAACTTTATAAGCAGTTTGTTGTTTTAAAAGGATATTTGAAACTTGGTTTTTTTATAAAAAAACTAATATACGGCAATGATGATTTAAAAAAAATGATTTTGGCGTGGTATTTCCAAATGGACGGCAATAAAAACTTTGCAACATTTGAAGTTGCAGCCATATCTATTATGTCAAACTGCTTATAATCTGAGCCAATTGATATCTTTATGTAATATTGAAAAGGCGTAAAGCTTATTAGTACCTCTTGTGTGTAGAATGGTGAACTAGACATTTCGGCAATGTTGACCGGACCCTCCCCTATTTTTTAAACAAACCCTCCCTATATGGGATGGTGTACCTTCAAGGTACAATTTTTGTGATACTCTGCTTCTTTTGTGATACTCTGCTCCAATATGGTTACCTTGTGATACTCTGCTTCTTTTGTGAGACTTGTGTAGCTCAGAATTGGTTATGTGGTTGGTGGTTATGTGGTATAGTTTCTTTGGTTGTGTTTGCTGTAATGGTTATGTGGTATACTGGTTGGTTGATTGAGCTTTGTTTATAATCCACCAAAGCTGCAATTTGTGGAATCTTATTGTTGAGCTTTGCAGTTTATGGAATCCTTAATGTTTGGGCTTGTGACATGCCTGTTTCTGGTGTTACTTTTGAGCTGTTGAGCTTTGCAGTTTGTGGAATCCTTACTGTTGAGCTTGTGATATTGTGGAATCTGCAGACCTTGTGACATTCCTGTTGAGCTGTGACATTCCTGTTCTAGTGGCATTGTGGTTTTTAAAACCAAAGGCGATGACGAATGGTTTTTAAAACCGAATGGTATGGCGGAGTGATATTTTTATCACTTTCGCAACCTTCACATCCGAGCCTTCTAAAAATTTGAGCCTATAAGGCGATGACGAATCTGCAGTTGTGTTAGTTTGTGTTTGTGTGGTGTTTGTTTGTGTTTGCAGTTTGGACTTTGTTGTGGTTGTGCACTTTTGTGTTAGTTTGGACTTGAATCATTTTGGACAAAAAAAAGATCTTGGGCGATGACGAGAACCATTATCCGAGCCTGCAGTTTGTGTTAGTTTGTTTGTGTTTGCAGTTGTGTTTGTTTGTGTTTGCAGTTTTGGTCTTGGTTAGGTTGTGCACTTTTTGGTTAATTTGGACTTGTAAAAAAAAAAGGACTTGTGGACAAAAAAAAAAGGACTGGTAATTTGGACAAAAAGTAAGTGGACAAGACAAAAAAAAAAAAAAAAAAAAAAAAAAAATTACAATTGTACCATGTGGGCCCCACCACTAGGGGGGTTTGCAGACCTACGAGACTAGACCCCCGTCCGGTCAACATACCCCTTATATATTTTAATTGTGAGAAAAGGATAGCTAGGTGGCTAGTCATGGAAAAGTCAAAAGTGTGTTTACAAAGCTTTTGACTCTGTCTTGTGTAACTTTTTGAATATTTAGGGAAAAAAAGGAAATAAAAACCGAGCGCACCTAAATTAAAGCGCACCCAAAACGAATTTGCTCTAAAAACAAACTTTTATTAATTCCCTCGTGATTCATAATTAATTCCTTGTGATTTCATACAGAATCTCATGGGATTCATGATGAATCCCATGAGATGCACCAAAGAATCCCATGGGCTTTAGGGGTGAGCATGGGGCAGGGTGGGGCGGTTTTTATGGTAAAACCAAAAACCGAACCGTATATTTCGGTTTTTGAAAACTACAAACCGTTTGATTTCGGTTTTTTCGGTTTCGGTTTTTCGGTTTTTGACATTGAATCGGTTCGGTGTCGGTTTATATTCGGTTTTTTCTTACTTGAAAACAAGAAAGTTTTAATCTTATATAAAGTTTACGATTCCAAGTTTTCAAGCAAAAATATTTAAGCAAATATCAATAATAGCATAATATCTAAAAATCCAAAGCTTCAAAAAAACGTATGAAACACTAAACATGAATCTAAAATATAAATGTCTTTGCGGCTTTACACTTTTGGTTCACAAAAACATTCAAAGAACACTATTGTTCGATTACAAAGATATAATATCTATAAATATAAATAATTTGAACAACACTATTGTTTTATTTTTGTAATAGATAAAGTTGTATACTCAAATGTTTATAGCAAATCTCTTATATAGACAAAAATATATAAAAACATATATAAAAATAGGGTGGGGCGGTTTTTTTTGGTTCGGTTTTTCTTATGAAACCAAAAACCGCCCCAAAAATTCGGTTTTTACCAAATTCAAAACCACCTCCATCGGTTTGTCAAATGGGGCGGTTTTTTCGATTCGGCTTTTCAGTTTTTTTGGTTTCGATTCGGTTTTTCGGTTTTTATGCTCACCCCTAATGGGCTTCACCAAAGAATCCCTTGAGATTCATACTGAATCTCATGGGATTCATACTGAATCCCATGGGATTCACAATGAATCCCTTGTGATTTCATACAGAATCCCATGGGATTCATACTGAATCCTTTGTGATTTATCGACAAGATAAATCATACATAATCCCGTGGGATTTTTTTACGAATCCCCTGGGATTTTTTTACTTATCCTGTGGGATTTTTCTGGAAGGAAATTTTGAAAAAAAAAAATCGTCTTTTTACGAATCCCGTGGGGTTTTTCTTGAAGGAAATTTTTCAAAAAAAAATCGTCTTTTTATGAATCCCATGGTATTTCTTTACGAATCCTGTGGGATTTTTTTAGACGAAAATTTTGAAAAAAAACTTGTCTTTTTACAAATCCCATGGGATTTTTTTACGAATCCCGTGGGATTTTTCTGGACGGAAATTTTGAAAAAAAAAAATCTTCTTTTTACGAATCCCGTGGGATTTCTTTACAAATCTCGTGGGATTTTTCTGGACGGAAATTTTGAAAAAAAATGTCGTCTTTTTACGAATCCCATGGGATTTTTCTGGACGAATTTTGAAAAAAAAATCGTCGAAAGTATATAACAATGCATATCTATAGAAAGATAATTTAATTCTCGTCGCGATGGTATATTTTTCGTAGCTTGAAGATTTACCGTTTGAAAGATATGTTGTTTTTTAAAAAAAGGTGGAAATTGGGTTTTTGTATTAAATGAGCTAAAATGTCAATTTTGCCCTCCTTTTGTTATTTTTTGATTTGATCTTAACTATTAGATGAAAGGTGGATGGATGGTTGAGATTGAATTATTTGTTTTTTAAATGATACATGTTTTGCATGGATCTCACATCTCGCTTAAAATTGATGGTCATTTTTTATGTTGTGCACAGTATAGAGCCTATAAACTTTGAGACATGACTAGCACACTTTTAAAATTTATTAGCACACTTTACTATGTGCAATAGACAGTTGTACTTTAAGTATAAACTGTTTTAACTACTTGTACACTGAAGTGTTCTAATAAAATTTGGAAGTATGCCAATCACTTCGCATATATTTTCCCAATACAATTATGTGGGGAAACCAACGTTTTGCAATCGAAGGCAATAAGTGATTATTGCATATAAATAATGGGAGTTGATATTGACAGCACAAAAAATGATGTCAACACCACAATTATGCATATAGTATGTTGTAACTTATGCATTAGAGGTGTGATATTGCGCACTTCCCATAAATAACTAACGCATATGACATTGACAAGACAGGAGAGTCGGTAAGTTAAAAAGTGAAGATGTGTGTGAATGGGTGATATTGTACTTTAGGTGTGCTATAGGGAGTGTGAACCAAGGCTAAATGCCTAGATGCACTAGTCACGTTTTCAATTTATTTCTACATATAGGTAATGAATTTTGAAAAATTTCCTATGTTAGGTGATTTGCTCTAGAAAATATCAAGTTAGGTAATGAAACTTTAATATTTGTTCAATGTTAGGTAATATGACCGTTTTGGGTGTCATGTCAGCTTGTTGGGCCCACTATAATTAAAAGAGTTAATTATTTAAATGGGTATTTTGATCTTTTCAAGTGTCTCTCTTTAACCTGCCACCACCACCACTTCGGCCACCATCAACACCACTTCGGCCACCACCACCACCACTCCGGCCACCGCCACCGTACACACAAAATTATTGCAAGCCCAATTCAATACACTTTAGCATCATCATCATTAACATACGACAATAGACAACTCATATCTAAAAAAACACAAAAAACACAAAATCAAACACATACCCATTAACCAAAACCAAAAACCCATATAAAAAAACCTCACATTATTTGCCTGAGCAAAGCATTTATAACACATCATTGCAATGGTTTGGAGGTCACCACATCATTGCAATGGTCGTGGCCATCAATCTTTTCAAACCGAACTTCAAACTTTTCAATCCTAACCTATATAAAACACAAGTTTGAGTGCAATTTTTAGAGGCAATAAATCACCTCAAAATTCTAAAAAAAAATGCCATGTGGAAACCACACCACTAATAGAAAGTTTTCAAAAATTTTAAATCAATTCGGTTCTGAAAAATTCAAAACAAAATCCCATGAAATAAGGAAAATCATTGATTATTTTGATTTCAATTATGTTTTGATTCATTCACAAAATAAAACACGCAGCTAATCACACACACACACTGCAAACACGACCATAAACCACACACAAAATCATTGATTATTTTGATTTCAATTCCGTTTTTCAAATATATGATTTCAATTCCGATTGGGCGTTTCTACTTCACAACTCAATCATGCAATCGCAGAAACAACACTTCATCACAAATCAATCATATTCAATTTGAGGTAATTTTTATTTTTACTTTTTGTTGCTTGATGTTTGATGCTTGATGAATTAAGGATTAGTTTTGTAGGTATTTATGGATTTTGATTGTCGGATTCAGTTTTGAAATGAATCACGACTCCATATGAAGGTGACTAGAAACAAACCGGCTGTCAATCTGTCAATGTCGAATTTACCCTTATTTATTTATTTATTTATTTATTTATTATTATTTTTAAATTCAAATTAATTCATGGTTGTTAAAGCTAATTTTGTTGCTCTAATTTTGGAATCAAATAAAATAAATTAAAAAACAACCATTCTTTTGCAAGAAGTATTGTTGCTTTCGACTTAATTGAAAGCAATCTGTTATCTTCATTTGTGTAATTATCACCATGGCAATCACCATTGGGTAAGTTATAATGTCATCAAACATGAATAAGAATTCTTTTAGTTATTTTTTCTTTCGTAATTGTATCCTGGGCATGATCCCAATGATTTATTTGCTTCAATTGATTCCAACAAATTGATAGTTTGTACTTGATGTTTTATATTTTGTAGATTCATGTAAATTGAAAAAGATACAAACATGGTGTTACATCTCAAGATATAGAAGGTGGAATCGAATAGCCAGTAGCACAAGGAAATAGAGAGCTAAGGCGTCATGAGAAGGTATATGATAATAAATAAATTTCTTGGTTAGTTAGATATGATGTATCCGTTTTAAGCATTCTTATGATTTTGCAGATTGTTGGCCTATAAGTAATGAGCCTACTCGGTATTGGCTTTTTGCGTGGCAACTTTAATCACCATATTCACCGGTAAGTATGCCATGTTAATATCTTTTTGTTGTTTTTAGTATTATGTGATTTGCATATGTAATTATATGTGTATGCATAGAAATTAGGAAGACAAAATTGGTAGTTTTACTGTGTCTTTTCATTCTTCCATAGAAACGACGACACTTTCAAGAAGTGTGATTTGTTTTTGTTTATAGCAGTATGAGTTTGTGGTTAGTGACTCTTACTTCTCAATTTTCATTGTTATTATTATTATTATTTAATTTATTTGTAGTACGTTCAAAACTTCAATTTTGGATGAGGCAATTGAGTACTTGAAGTCGCTTCAAATGCAAGTTCGGGTAAATAAACCTTATATATCTTCTTTATACTAATTGTGACACTTCAAGCAATAAACTAGCCCAATAACCTTTGAATCAACTTTGTGAGCAAAAATCATCTCAGAGTATACGGTAATTGCAAATTCAAGTTGCACAATCAGTTTCTTAATGTTTG
This sequence comes from Artemisia argyi, assembly GCA_030686995.1. Taxonomy (NCBI): domain Eukaryota; kingdom Viridiplantae; phylum Streptophyta; class Magnoliopsida; order Asterales; family Asteraceae; genus Artemisia; species Artemisia argyi. The sequence continues at coordinate 11,157,167 of CM060686.1, forward strand.
GCATACATGTAGAGTATTACGGAGTATTTTCATTTTTGGATTATAAATTAGGGGTCAAATAATCGGTTTTGGTTGTGATTATATGATTATTAAAAGCGTCAAATAATCATTTTCGACTAAATGAGCTTCATACAAATGACAATAATAATGTTTATGTTAAGGGTAAAAAGTTACTAATTCGCATATTATTTGACATTAATGGATATTTGGATGACTTTTTTTTAATCTAATTTCATGTACCACTTCTAATTTTTATTTTTTTTTATTTTTTTTTTATAGAAAATGACATTTTATCTATAAATCTCTATATTATATATAACAGGAGGCGTTACACGCGTATTGCCACCTCATTGTCCAGTCATTGCATGTAATTCATTTTCTGCCATGTCATCACATTGTCGCCATGTAAGCAATTTTTAAATTAATTTTATGCCATCACAATTAAACTCCACGTAGGCACTAATTTTGCATAGAAAAATGGTTTGTAGGCCTAAAACAAGAACCTAAATTTAGACATAAGAATTTGATTGGTGCATTTGAAAAAATGGTTGGTGTAAAAGTATGAGAGAGAAGAAATGTATTACACTTGTCATTAGATGAATGGATTAGGTCTAACTTTAGGTCTACTTGTTAGGCTTATATATCAAAACTCTTTTGCATATTAATTCGGATGTATTTTTTTTTTTTCAAAAAGACACCTGCATGGATTCGAACTCAAGACCATTCATATATTATGTGGTATCTTAACCACTGAATCACCACATTTTTTTGGTGAGATTCTCTTACTCAAAGTCTATGTAGGATAACAAGTAATTATCTCTTTTAAAATTCCAATTATTGACTCCAATAATAATCCGCTTATAACATATTATCCATTTATAATTTCACGTAAAAAAATTCGGAGTTCCTTCATAATAACTTTTTCTCAAAACCCTAATAAAAATTCATCAACCAACCATGGCGGCTGAGGTATATATGATCGTGCTGAGGTATATATGATCGTTTCATTATGTATTGTTATTTCTTTAATTTTCGTACACAAACTAAGCACAGGTGAAATTTCTTTGAAAATTAGATTGGTCATCTTCTTTGTTTTGGTTTTTTTCCCTGTACGCCTTTTATTTTTTGCAGATCAGTTTGCTAACTGGAAAAGAAAAGAATACATCAACTGTAGAAGAATGTATCAACTGTAGATGTAGGGCTTTTAACTAAAAATATTAGCAACGGTGTGTCATCAACATGTTTAGTATTTTATTGCCAGGTTGGTATTTTCGTAGCATTAGCAATGGTATTAAGGAGGAAACCAGATTCATTGATTAGTGTATTACCAACTCTGAGGGATACTTCAAAGCACCAGGGACAAGATAAGCTTCCACTTATTCTATGGATGGTAGCACAGGTGGTGTCCTCTCTTTTTTTTACTCAAAACCTAATATGATGAATTTTTTGGTTTTGTTCCATGGCTCAGGTTATGAGTTGTGACAATATTTATTGAGATCTTATATTAACTAACATTCTAAATCATGTTTAATGTTTGTCATTCATAACAGTTTCATTGATTACACATGCCTTTATCTTGACAATGTATTATATTATGTTATTTATGTTGATACAACCGTATTTATAAAGGTCATGTATTTTTGCAATTACCAACTTTATATGGTATAAGAAATTTTGAATACTTTATATCGGGTTGAGTTTGTTTTTTTATAGATGGAAGCAGGTGGGTCGTATGGTTGGCGGTTGCTCTTATTTGGTGAAGTAGGTGGGTCATATGGTTTGCGGCTGTGATAAAAAGAAGTCGACGGCGAGCAGGTGCTTTTCAAATCACACCCTATTTCACAAGGCCCTGGAAGAAGCCTTTGAGGTTTTTTGCAATAAAGGTTATCTTTGTGATTTATTTAATGATGACTATGAAACTGATTATTTTTGTGTAGGTTAGTGACACACCAGATTCATTGATTAGTGTATTACCAACTCTGAGGCATACTTCAAAGCACCAGGGACAAGATAAGCTTCCACTTATTCTGTGGATGGTAGCACAGGTGGTGTCCTCTCTCTTTTTTACTCAAAACCCTAATATGATGAATTTTTTGGTTTTGTTCCATGGCTCAGGTTATGAGTTGTGACAATATTTATTGAGATCTTATATTAACTAACATTCTAAATCATGTTTAATGTTTGTCATTCATAACAGTTTCATTGATTGCACATGCCTTTATCTTGACAAGGTATTATATTATGTTATTTATATTGATACAACCGTATTTATAAAGGTCATGTATTTTTGCAATTACCAACTTTATATGGTATAAGAAATTTTGAATACTTTATATGGGGTTGAGTTTGTTTTTTTATAGATGGAAGCAGGTGGGTCGTATGGTTGGCGGTTGCTCTTATTTGGTGAAGTAGGTGGGTCATATGGTTTGCGGCTGTCATAAAAAGAAGTCGACGGCGAGCATGTGCTTTTCAAATCACACCCTATTTCACAAGGCCCTGGAAGAAGCCTTTGAGGTTTTTTGCAATAAAGGTTATCTTTGTGATTTATTTAATGATGACTATGAAACTGATTATTTTTGTGTAGGTTAGTGACACACCAGATTCATTTATTAGTGTATTACCAACTCTGAGGCATACTTCAAAGCACCAGGGACAAGATAAGCTTCCACTTATTCTGTGGATGATAGCACATGTGGTGTCCTCTCTTTTTTTTACTCAAAACCCTAATATGATGAATTTTTTGGTTTTGTTCCATGGCTCAGGTTATGAGTTGTGACAATATTTATTGAGATCTTATATTAACTAACATTCTAAATCATGTTTAATGTTTGTCATTCATAACAGTTTCATTGATTACACATGCCTTTATCTTGACAAGGTATTATATTATGTTATTTATGTTGATACAACTGTATTTATAAAGGTCATGTATTTTTGCAATTACCAACATTATATGGTATAAGAAATTTTGAATACTTTATATGGGGTTGAGTTTGTTTTTTTATAGATGGAAGCAGGTGGGTCGTATGGTTGGCGGTTGCTCTTATTTGGTGAAGTAGGTGGGTCATATGGTTTGCGGCTGTGATAAAAAGAAGTCGACGGCGAGCAGGTGCTTTTCAAATCACACCCTATTTCACAAGGCCCTGGAAGAAGCCTTTGAGGTTTTTTGTAATAAAGGTTATCTTTGTGATTTATTTAATGATGACTATGAAACTGATTATTTTTTTGTAGGTTAGTGACACTTGAAGTCATGTTCTCGGGGTCAAATTTGTGTTCTTTGTTGGACGGTGCAAAAATGTATAGAAAGAATACGTAAGATGATTTCTGAGGAACATTTTCTTTTGGCGTTCACTAAAGATAAAAGGTTTGTGAAGCAGTTGTTCCACAAACTTGCAGTTAAGTGAAAAGTCATTAATGGATGATATAAAAGCCATTTGTGGAAATAAGGAAGTAACTTATCAATGTATAAACATAACTTTTAAGAGGTCAATAAAAAACAAAGTCAAATAGCTAATAAGTAAACAGGTGTAATGGGTTAAATGGGTTGAAACTCGAAAGTCGAACAAACTTTTACGTGTCTTTTTTTTCGTAGATACAGATGCCGGAGAGCAACAAGGTACATGGCAGCATAGCAGGTTACTTCGTGTTTTTTTTGACATATTAATTAAAAAAACGATATTCTCCTGTTGCTACCACTATGTGCAGGCACAAATGAGTCTGTTCTGGATTCTGAGCCATGTGCAGGCGCGAACGAGTCTGTTCCAGATTCTGAGCCTTGAACGTCACCACGATCAGAGTAACTACAGGTGGTAGCATAATCAATACTACTACTTAGATAATGTTGTTCAAAAGATTAAATTTTTATGCACTTTCAAGGTACCATGTAAAACTGTGTTAATATGTAATAAAAAAACAGCCCACAGATTCATTTTAGTCATTTTGTAGCATAAAAAAGAACTTGATGAATCGGCTTCCGGATGTTGTTTAAGTTGTTTTTTAAGTAGATAACATGCTCCTTCATTCAGTTATTCTCTAATATGTTGTTTAGTTGTCTCCTTCAGGACAACAAGGAGTGCTCGCAAATCCTTGGTTGATTACGGATGTATTAATGGTTTGGTAAGCTTTCTATATAAAGTACTGTTGTTTGATTAAAATTCAGTTGATAATAGTCTAATACAACTATGTTTCTGAGTACAAAGATATGATGATGATTTTGAAATTAACATACATCGTTAGTTCTGCTATTTCTTTTCCGGATGAGAATGCTGGCACTCTTGGTCGCAGAACCCTCAAAATATTTAGTTTCTGGCATATCTGAACGTGTATAGAATTGTCACAATAATGAAAAACAGTGATATACTCCCACACTCCCTCCATTCTGAATAAGCTTCGCTACATGAGTTTGCTAAACCTGCAAGGACATAGGAGGACATATTTAGGAATAGCTTTAGTATTTTGGATGTTGGTATTTTTTTTTTCACATTACATATGGGGTGTTTTTTGTCTAAACGTCTCATTATGCATGAGATGATAGTAAGAATTGAGGTGGAAAATTCGACCCATTTATTAACACATAGGTCAACTTGGGTTATGTTTTTTTCTTCTTATGGGTCAAATTAGTAGAGAATAATGATTAAACTAAAAGGAAACAGGTTAGATGAGCTGAGCAGATCAAACTAGATGAAATTCATCTAAAATATATTCAAATGCACAAAAACTCTTGAAGACCTTTATTTGAAGAATGATTAGATTGCATTTTAAAATACTATAAGAATGGATAGAGCCGATCAAGCCCATTTGACCTATACTAGACATTACCCGTACCCCACCATTTTGCTACTTCTAATAAAGATGCCAAATCAAGAGGATTTAGAGAAAACCAATATTACCTTGCCACCATCAAAAGCAAATGTATCTGCTGCAATTATGCTGCTGATAGATTTCAATGTGGCAACAAGACCAACAATCCAATGAGTTTGACCACCTAATAGGTTAAGCCATGTAGCTGCCTCTCCTCTTGAAGATACAACATCAGATTAGTAATCATAAGCAGGCCACATCAGGTGATGAAAAATGAAACTATATATTATTTGCTCATTCATGTTTCTATTTCTTGATGGCTTATTGATAGACTGCCATCGATGTAGGTTGTGTATTGGTCTGGGATCGGGTCAACTCTGTTTGGGTTTCTGATAGAATTTGTAGGTATGCATAAACTACTAATTTGATTTTAGTGCCATGTGAATTATATTATGGTTCAGTGAGAATGTTAATGTGTAACACAAGGGTTGTGTTGAATGGATCTTATTTGCAATCAATCATTTGCAAACAACTAATGTTTGTATAGATTCATTTTTACATGGTTCTCTTTCAACAACCTCAAGAAAATATTTCGTGTTAAAACACGAGAAGCTCAAGTTGGCCAGATCTTATTCGAAACGGGTCCTGTTGGCTGGGAAGTTGAGGAGCTAGGTATATTTTGATTTTTCAATTTTTTTAGTTGTGAAAAATGCTTAGATCTCGACCTGTATCGCCTTGCATTATTTTCATTGTTTTCTTTCTTGAATGAATGGAAACCACTTTAAATTGTGTAAACGTTGTCCAATAAAGAGATACTATAAAATAAGGAACTCTTATGGAACTAAATGTGTAACAGTAATGTTTAATTCCCATATGGATTATACACAAACAACTTTCTTTATTAAGCTGCGTTAGGTATACATCAATTTCTTTTAAAATGATATGTGTAACAGTAATGTTAGTGTACTGTTGTTGCTGTTAATGGAATGGATTAGATTTGCACTAATTTTAGATATGTAATTATGTATACATGTGTTGGGGGAAGAAAATGACAAAAGATCTAGGATCTATTTTGGTTGCAGATACAAAGTTATCTTCAAAGACACCAGAACTTGAATCTCTTCTCTTGCATTACACCAATCGTGTTGCTAAAAGGATGTCTATTGGGAAGACAAGGAAAGCTTTAGATGACTGCAGAATGGCGACTTATCTAAATCCTGTATTTCTTAAAGTTTGCCTTACAGCCGGAACGTAAGATTTTATGGATTTTGTTATACTTCAATTCAAATATATATATAGATCAAGATTGAAGGATACTAAACATACGTGAGAAGCAAATTGATTCACAATTTTGTGAATTCAGTTGCTCAACTTTGTAAAATAGTGATATAAAGTACACAATTGGTGAATTAGTTTGCTTCTCACATGTCTCAAGTATACTTTGGTTTTTCACACATGAATCATAATACATGCATGTTCTATATTTTTGAGCTGGTACTTTCTTTGTCATCCACCGACATTCGTTTTCATAAATCTATAGTTCCATAAAGATTTGTCTTAAAATTTTATCTCTTGTGTAGCTGCCATTTGGTTCGTGGGGAACTGGATGATGTACTTTGCTGTTATAAAAAGTTCTTGGACTCCAGAATGGTTTGCTTGGATAGAAGGCTTATTATTGAATCATCTGACGGCCTACAAAGTGTTGAGGTACGATATACTGTATACCATTTTGATGAGTGCGTGTGCCCGCGCGCGTAATAGTATATAAGGGGAGTGTGTTACCAATCTGTCACGTGTCCATTTGTGTGTACATATAATTGTTAATTAATGGACATACCTGTTTTTTGCTTCTGATTTGTAATTTTTATCTGGTAGAAAGTGGTTAATCATATTAAGCAGTCTGCTGAACTTTTGCAACTGAAAACGTTCGAGTCACCAACTCAAACTATGGAGATTATTGTAGAGGCCTTGTCAATAAGCAGCTTTTGTTGTTTAAGAAGAAGACTATTCGTTACAGTTAATCGATATGTGTAAATGTTTTATATGTTCATATGATTAATGAGTGATCTATCATGTCTTATTTCTTATTAGCATCAGTCATTTACCTGTTTTGTTGCAACTAAACATGTAGAACGGCGGGCTTTACAAGATTAATAATGTTGTACCAAACAATAATGATTCAAACCACCATCAGAATGCAGTAACAAAGGAATATAGAACCTCACCTATAGTTGCAGCTGTGAAAAGAATGGAACATGAAGTAAGTGAAGCATGTAAAGAGTCATATAAAGTTAAGGAGCTATTAGAAGAGAGCGCAGTGAAATATGGCATAGAGCTCTAATATATGAGTAATTACATTTTTTGCTAAATTTCGATGTCTTGCCAAGATACATAAGGCCGAGTTAAACAAAGTGACTACAAAGAAATAGTGTACGAATCCAATGTCTATTAACTAAATCAGCGAGACTCATTATAAAAACCAATATGTTGTTTGCTCAAACAAATTTAGAAATTGAATCAACGAGTCTAATAGTTTTTCATTATGTTTTAGTTTGTTTTTCATTGTAGATAAATGTGGCATAAAGTTTATATGAAGTTAAATATAGTAACAGAAATGATTGTTGTTGTTGGTTGATTCATATAATCCCAATCCCTTTTTGCAATACTGGACAAAAGTTTGAATATGTTTAAATATGGTCGTGTATAAAAAAAGTGATAGATCATAATTGCTAATACGAGATTGTAAGATGCTTATTTATTGTTTAAAGGCCATATTATAAATTTTAATTAGCAATCTCAAATGTTCCATTAATATACAAGTATGTCGATTTTGTTTGAAGTCAATTACTTCATTAAAGTAAAATATGCCAAGGATATTCGCTATAGTAAAATATGTCATCCATAATTATAAGTGCGGGCTTTGAAACTAGTTCATATATATATATGGGTAGGGTTCTAGAGAAAAGTGAGAAAAAAAAGTTACAGGGTAGATTTTGATAACAATTAAAACTTCAGGGTAAAATTTGAAAGAATGCAAACAAATACGGAGTAGCTAAGATACACAAATAGTTATCATTACTCTCCTGATTCAAAAGACACACTCACGATTGAAACACACACTCACCGTCACCACCACCACCACCACCACTACCCTACACCACCTTCTTCCCTACGCCATCGCGTCTATCGTCACTTCGCCACCGTCACACGTTATTCAGTTGAATAACAACGATTTGAGATGCGATTTGAGTTGCATGATTTTGTGATAATGGATAATTGCGTTATCACAGTTTTATTCAGGTTATATATACATTTTAAGCTTATTTTTTCTTATTATTGTGAATTTATATAATATTAGGGCATCGATTTTGAGCTTTTTTTTTTTCTTATTATTGTGAATTTGTGTAAAGTTATGGCATCCATTTTTATAAAATTAGGGCATCAATTTGTGCATAATTAGGGCATTGATTTGTGTAAAATTAGGGCATCGATTTTGTGTAAAATTAGGGCATCGATTTGTGCATAATTAGGGCATTGATTTGTGTAAAATTAGGGCATCGATTTTGTGTAAAATTAGGGCATCGATTTGTGTTAAATTAGGGCATCGATTTGTGTAAAATTAGGGCATCGATTTGTAAAATTAGGGCATCGATTTGTGTAAAATTAGGGCATCGATGTGTGTAAAATTAGGGCATCGATTTTGTGTAAAATTAGGGCATCGATTTGTGTAAAATTATGGCATCGATTTGTGTAAAATTAGGGCATCGATTTTGTGTAAAATTAGGGCATCGATTTGTGTAAAATTAGGGCATCGGTCTTTTTCTTACTAGTAAAAGATTGTTTCTGTTCTTGCAGCTGGAAAAATAATTTGAACGATATGGTGAAGAAAAATGGCACTCAAGACTGATGAAGACAGTAAGACGATGATGAACAACTTGTTAGATTAGAAGAAATTATTGAGGTTGTTAGGAAAGAGGAGGTTAGAAATCATACTCAATGGCATCGTCAAAGAAGAATGAATCATCATCATCATCATCATCATCAGGTGTTAACAAAAAAGTATGGTTTTATTCATTGTTACTCAGTATTCAATACGGTGCTCAACCTTTGATCTCCAAACGTTGCATCGGGTAATAACTTAATCTTCTTTTGCTGCTAATATTGATTTTCGTTATCCTAGTATAGATTAGATTTATTTTCATATGTAAATCAAGTCATGATAATGACTGGAGGTTAAGTTTGTATGTGTGTTAGTAACTGTCTCTATCTCATTTACTCACACACACCAAAGACGCACCACCACCACCACCACCACCACCGTCACCTTCGCCACCGTCACCGTCGTCATCGTCACCACCACCATAACTTATCCTGTCATCTTCATTAATAAAAACACCTATAAAAAAACACACCGATTAACTCAGATTGAAACCACATACTTCACTAAAAACACTTCAAAAAAACACAAATTCATAAAAAACGATCAAAAACCAATCCAAAATTGATACTCGTTATTCAGATTATATGTAAATTTAATTAATCTCATTTTAAGGTTGTTTCTTTCTTATTTTTTGAATTTTTGTAAAATTAGGGCATCTGTAATGATTTTGTAGGTTTAAAAATAAAAAGTTGAGAGCCACTGATTAGTTAGACTATTTTTGAGTTATTTGAAATTTTAGGGCATCATTGTGTAAACAGATGATAATTTTGAGTATTTTTGAATTATTGTTAAATCATGTGAAATATTAAGGCATCAAATTAGTGCATCGTTAGAGATATTAAAGCATCAGTGTGTATGATTAGTGCATCCGTTTGTATTTTTAGTGCATGGTATGATATAATATAAGGGCATCTGTGTTGTATGGTTGATGCATCTATTCTTGTATAAACTAAGGTCGATCAATTTGCATGATTGATAAATCTAAGGGCACATGTGTTGATTTTGTATAATCTAAGGGCATATGTGTTGATTGTATGTTTGGTATATCGATTTGTATGGTGTTGTATAATATAAGGGCATCTGTGTTGTATATTTGGTGCATCTGGTATATAGTTGGTGTATATGTTGTATAGTTATAGTTGTGTGCATCTATTGTATAATTGGTAAATTAAATATTAAACTAAAGACCTTTAATTTGTATGATTGATATAATCGATTTGAACAAACTGGTGCAGATACAGATGCAAATGTTGCTGATAAAGTTCAAGAAGTTGTGGAAACAACAACTGAAAAATATCTAAGTTGGCGATAAAGAGATAAGAAGACTTGCATAAATCTGTCCAATTACAAGATTCTACAACTAGTAAGATATTAAAAATTAAAACATTTGTTTTGATGTGTTTCGATGTTGCATTTCATAACATCACCTTTGCTTGTCGTTGCAGGCTGATGCTTTATAAAAGGCGCTTGAAGCAAAGGAAGTGCCAGCTAATGTCTATGTTGCAATGTGTTACTGGTACCCGTTCACCGAGGAAGCTGTTTAGCAGGTAACTATTTACACAAGTCCGTTTGTTTAGATGTAAAAAACAGTTAACTTATTAAGCATGGCTTTAAAAAAATCCGGGAGTTTGTGAGCATTTGAAATACTCTAGGTAGATGTTAAGGCATATATGAGCATGACTAGTGCATCAAAAGGTAGATATTAGTGCATCGAAAAGGTAGATGTTTACATGGCCGTACCTTATATGGGCTTTGGTCTGGGTATATATCATATGATTGTTTTCTTCGATCATTAGTGCCCGTGTCAATTTTAGACATGTTGTATGGCAATGATTGAAACATTGAATATATTGTCGCTAAATGTCATCTTTAAGTATGTTGTTAAGGGTTTTTATTATTATTATTATTATTATTTTAATGTTTTGTTGGGATTATATTTGGTTTGGTTGAATATTTTGTTAGCGTTTAGAGTATAATGCTTGTTTGACCGCGATAAGTTTATCTTCTATGTGTTTTAATGCGCGTCTGCCTATAAAACTAAACGAAATAATCTGATATCTGACATTTAATGTGTACTAGATTGTTAATACTCAGGTTGTTGCTTTTTTTCTTTACCAGCTGTATATAATATATGCACTCTTTTTATGTAGGGTAGAGCTCATGGATTTTGGATTTGCATGTTGTTCATTTGCACCCATCACATTGTTTGAACTGGCCACCTGTAATGTTAAGTAAATGGGTTGAAATGGCCACTTGTAATGTTAAGTTTTTTGGTGCTTGTAGGTGAACAAAGGAGCTGCAAGTGCAAGCGAGATCTTGACTGGTGCTTTAAAGGATAATAAAAACATTATATGGAGAAGGAAAAGTGGCCGAGTTTATGGATGACTTAAATGCATCTGGTCAAGGATATGGAGAATAAGATGATGGTTGGTATGGTTTTAGCATTCAGAAAATGTACTAGAAATTCAGATGCATATTAGTATATGGGTATTTAATTTGATTTGTTTAATTGGTGCATCTGTTTTGTTTAAATTGTGCATCTGTTTTCTTTAATTGGTGCATCTATTTTGTTTATTTGGTGCATCTGTTTTGTTTAGGTCTGCAGTGATAAATGTTGGATATCGTATCTCTGGAACTCATGTGAACCCATTGGGTCTAAAATCTGATGCTCCTATGGTGGTCATATGGGATATCATGCGTTGTTAGGTAAGTTAAAATTTTCTATTGTTTTGTGCTTTTTTCTACGTGCACACTGCATTTTTCTATGCTTAAAAATGATGCCCTTTTCTTGTCATTTTGAAGGTTAAAAATCATCCAGTGAAACCCCAGCCACCAGAATCCTCTGGAAGTGTGATCTTTAGCCAAGGAATCCGTGCTTCAGGTATGCTTATATTCATTATTAATCTAATACAAATACCCTTCAGTGTGGACTAAATTGACATATTTTGAAATGATTAACAACATGCTAGTTTTGCTCGAGCGATTGCATCACATAGCAAAGCTCAAGCAAATAAGGTGGCCCATTTTCTTCTAAATCCCGAAAGGCGTTGGGGCCCAAAACTGAGGGTTAGGCGTACTATCACTAGCAAAAAAGAGATTAACTAAATCTATGTCATAATTGGCCAGACGGGTTGGCTGCATCTATGTCGTGCCCACATATTAGTGGGTTGGTTGCATTGTTATAATTGGCCAGACGGATTAAATACAACAGGTCAAAACAGACTTTAGTCGACAAGGTATATAGCAATATCTTAATCTAAACCCACTTGGTGTTTGTTGACAAATTGCCACCCTTTCATAAGAATTCAAATGATTGTTTTTATGTTGCCGATGGATGAGATGGCTTCTGCATGTGGTATCTAACAATCTTCTTGCAATGGTTTGCAAGGTACATGATTTTAATGATTGTTCATGTGATTTGAGTAACGAGTGAAAATAGGTTCGGGTTGAAACTAGTGTTATTGCATCTGGGCATTTATTGGTATTAGTGCATCTGTGTTTGTTGTTATTGTGCATCTATATGTTTAGTGCCCTTTTATTTATCGGATATTAACAGAAATATACTTATGGCAGAATGTAAGAGCTTATTACCATAAATTTTTTAATTCAGATAGCGACGCTGTGATATCTCTTTTTCATATATTAATTGAAATGTTTGTTTTCTTCTTTTTGGAAATAATAAGAGAAGTTATATGAGTGTTTGGTCATTGCAGTTACTCACCATGCTTTTGGGGACAATTTTTGTTTACGTAAGTCTTGCATTGGATCCGTTTCAAGTACACCCATGTTATGGATGACAATTCCCCATATAATGATGAGCAAATGAAGGTAAGAAACATCTGAATTATCTTGGAATCTAAGTCCCAAGTAAATGCCCTTTTCTGTATATATCTCCCCTCTAATTGCACACTAGAATTTCTTTACGTAACTCGATGTTATATTTACTAGGACTTGTATTAGGAGGGGAAAATTCAGTCCAAATTGTGTCCCTTTGCACCCATTTACAAGTAAACTTCCATTGAGTAGTAATTGTAGATTCTATACTTGTTGAGGACATTCACATGCTATTTTTATAAAACGAAAAGTTTCATGTTCATAGGAAATGTACATCCAGTTTCAGATTATATGGTAAGGTTAGATTTATCTTGACTAATGGTCCTTACCTAATGCTTTTTTTTTACTTTTACATTATCAGTAGAAGCCACGTTGTGCTGGCAATGTAAGAAGCTGCATAAGCTTATCTGGTGGGACTGTTATTGGACACCAATTTTTGTGCAATTCACACCAAGCATGTGACCATCCTGCCCAATGACATTCAGCTCGCAAAGGCGTATCCATGGTGAGTATGATTAGTGCATCATTGGACACATTAAAGGCATCCATTTGCATGTTTAGTGCATCCCTTTTCATGTTTAGTGCATCCATTTGCATTTTGGACTTATTAAGGCGTATGCTTGCATGTTTAGTGCATCAAAGGGAAAAAGAGTTGATGAAGGCATGTACAGACCCTGAGCTTATGGCTGCAATAATTGGAAACATCAAAATATTTGCAGCTGGTCTCACTCAGCTAAAGCTGAAGCAAAAGAAAGGAAAGAAAGCCGCCAGCAAACAAACCTAAGAACTTTCATCTTTATTTGTGTTCTTCTTTTTAATCATTGTTACTGTAAATGTGAGTCGAGTGTAAAAATATGGAATTGAGCACACACAATTTTGGGAAGCAAGTTCTTTGCAGATAGTCATGGAGGGGAATTAGGAAAAACATAACCTTCTTTATGACACTATTATATAAAAATGATATATTCTAGTGAGTATTTGCTTGGCTTTTTTTAGTGAAACCACTATAATTGTAGAAGTTCACTTTTAGAATTACATCGTTTATTGTAGAAATTGAGGCAAAGAGATTTTGTAGTTTTGCAATTATAGTATGGTCCTTCTGAAAGATTAAAGCTAAGACAACAATCACAATGGTTATGAAGTTTTACTATATGATTTGCCTCGTGTTTTTAGTTTCACTTATATGCCCATGCATTCATCTAGTTTTGATGGCTATTGGTAACAACCAGAGTTGAGTAAGTTCCCTGTACTTGTGAACCATGTATATTGTGTTGCGATGTCTCATGAATGTGGCATATCATGGGCTATCGTTCTGCTATTTGGTCATGACCCTCAAAAGCATTAGTATCATCTAGTGGGAAGAAACATGAGATCTCATGCCACATCAAACACAAGTTTCTTAAAAAGCTTAAGACCAGCAAGCCATATGTACTAAATAGAGTTAATGACAAATCATAAAAGCTAAACAAGAATCTACCATAGAAACAATGGTCATAAATTGCTTCTTCAATTTCAAATGGAATTTGTAATGTCAGTATAAGAATATGAAATATTGTTATTTATGTTACACAAGCAAAAAAGACATTTTTATTCAAGAATAACGCAGGCATTGTATGATTAAATAATAGAATATAGTCAATATACTAGTAATACAAAAAGAAATAACATTAATGCAAATAGACAAGAACACGTTGTGCAAAGCCTGGTGGTTCTTGATTCATTAGCACCTTAAGGATGTGAAATGCTTCAGAAGCATCTCAACAACATCATGTGAAATTCTATCGGATTATGTCTTCAAGTGTTGAAATTTTTCATTTGTTTCCTTCTCAAGTCTCTTCACATTGATTGGATTCCGCTTTGTCCCTGCTACCACCGTCTATGTTTGCTACATGATTTCAATATGCCACAAAATGTTTAGCTCAAATACTAATCTCTCGTCGAATGGTAAAATCTAGTCAAGTAGTAAGCAATATCTTTACATGGGTAACTATACTAGATAAAAAGTTGGTGTAAAATCAGTGCATCATAGTTATAAAATTTCATTTAGGCCTTTTATCAAACACCTTGTGTGCAGTTTTTGTAAACATGATTCCAATTCATTTTTTTACTTAACTGATGAGGCGAAAAATGATCCGTTTTTAGGGGGTCATTTAAGCCCGAATTCGAATTTATTTGATCAAATGTTGCCCTAAATTGTTCCTTTTGTGATTTTAGGTACTTTGGGAGAGAAATCTGGAAAAGGAAGCAATTCGGACGTTTTTGGAGCATAAAAGTGAAGAAAACGCCAAAGTCTTAATTTTCCAAGCTGGGAACAGTAGGTGACGGCGTCAAGAGCAAATCCTTGACGGTGTCAAGAGAAAATTTCATAAATTCCCATGACGGTCCAGTAGAGTTTTGACGGCGTCACGTGAGAAGGGCGTCAAGAGTAAAAGACTCATGACGGCCTGGAAGTGTATAACTCTTGACGGCGTCAAAAGTAGATCTAGGCAGTCCGAGGAATGTTTTGGCGGCGAGGTGACGGCGTCACAAGATTACTCTTGATGCCGTCAGACCAGTTTTTCTATATATAGTTTTCTAATTTTTTCACATAAAAAAGGGAGAAGTTTTGGAGAAACCCTAAGTACGATTTTGGTGCAACTTTTACAGGTTTTTCAAGGGTTCCAAACCCTTGATACCTTGCATTGTAATTGAGATAAGTGTTCTTCTATTTCAATCAATATGTCTATGTGTTGGTTGTCTATATCTTGTTCTTGTCTCAATTCCATTATGCTAGGCTAGATCTCTTTTGTGTTTGCTTAGATCTAATGAAACCTAGATATTGATTATGTGTTGATTACTTGTTTATTCTTGTCTTGGATGAATGATTCATATGTTAGGCTTAAGAAAACTGGCAGATCTCCAAATGGTAACATGCTTGAACGTCTTAAGAAACATGAACCGAGGCGTACTAGGTCTTTATTGGTTGTATTTAATGCATGAGCCACTGTTTACAATCCCTATAGTTGTGCTGGGCATGGTGTAGGAGGAGATAAGAGCTCATAGAATAGGGGAGTTATGTATGCCACCCCACGAATGGTATTAAGGAATACAATCCGTCATCCATGCAATTATAACAAGTAATTAACGTGTAAAAGATATCTAGGGAGTAGTGAAATCTAAGTAAACACATTTTCTCCAATTACTGCTCACAACTTTAGTATAATTTAGCTTATTTTCATTTTTAGTATTTTATTTTCATTGCATCTTAGTTTTGGGTTAGTTGAATAGCAACTAATTCCGCCCATTCTTCCAAAACCTGAGATTTTAATTGCTTTCTAAAAAATATAAAAATACAAAAATAATCATCCCTCACCTTTAGAACTAGTATTTAGGCTTTCTAAACCTAGCGACACTATTCCTAAGCTGAACGATCAATCCCCCGGTACTTGTCACTATACTATACTACAACGACCAGGTACACTGCCTGGTGGGGGTTGTAAGCTTCTCGAGATCCCTCGAGAGGTAAAGCCTGTTGCGATTCCCACGCATCAAGTTTTTGGCGCCGCAGCCCGGGGAATAGTTATTGTCTAGGTTAGAATTTCTTTTTATTAGGTCTACTTGCTAGATTCATTTCTAGTAAGATTTTATTTTTATTTTTAGGTTTTCTTTAGTCTATCTTATTTCTTTGTGCTTTTGTTCGTAACTCTTTACCATCCGACATCATGGAAGGTGGTAACATCTTTGAACCCGTCATCCCACCACAACAAAACCCACCATTAGAACCCCTTAGGCCCCGAACCTTAGGAGAGTATTCCCGACCTAGCCACCAAGGCTACCGAAACACCATTGAGCTCACCGGAGCCAATGTGACCCCCTTGCGATCCGACACCATCCGGTTGGTGCAAAGCGGATGTGCATTCCATGGACTTCGTTCCGAAGATCCAAACCAACATCTTAAGGACTTTCTCAAAATCGTAGATTCCATAGACCTAGGTGTTGAAACTAGAGAGACGACCCGTTTATGCCTATTCCAATTCTCTCTACGGGATCAAGCTAGTCAATGGCTTGAGCGTTTACCCGCGGGATCCATCACCACATGGGATGATCTCACCACTCGTTTCCTTCCTCAATTTTTCCCACCGAGGAGAACTACTAAGCTTAGAAATGACATCTTGATGTTCCAACAACGTCAAAATGAATCTCTTTATGAAGCATAGACTCATTTCAAGGACTTACTCTAAAAAGTCCCTCATCATGGCATAGATCTTTGGCTCCAAGTCCAAATTTTTTATGACCATATCGACATCTCCACGAGGCGAGCCATTGACCAATCGGCCGGTGGTAAGCTACGTGATCTTAGTGTGGAACAATCATGGGAACTCATAGAAGATCTTGCTCTCTATGACAACGAAAGTCGGAATGATCCCCGTGATTTGAACAAAATGGTCAAGGCAATATCTTTGCCTTCGAACAATTCTAGCACTCCCGACCGTAGGATCATGGAACTTGAGGACCAAGTCAAGTTTCTCATGAAATCTTACGATGCTCCTAAGCCTTCAAGCCAAGTGAACAAAATCACTTCTTCATGCGAATTATGTAGTGGTCCCCATGACACTCGTGATTGTGTGGAACTCCCCGGAACAGCTTTTGCGGACTACGCATCCACGCGTACCGACGAAGCGGGAGATAAGTGGTACACTTTCAAGCCCGAGCCAAACCCTTACGGTGATTCATACAACCCCTCTTGGAAAAATCACCCAAACTTTAGGTGGAAACAAAATCAACCCAATTCCTCCAATCTGCCTAATCGTTACCAACCAAACGGTCCACCATCCAACCGTACTTTCAACAACAATCCTTCTAACAACTATGGTAGTACCAACAATCTCGAAGGATTGATGTCAAAGTTCATGGCATCTCAAGAAGCCCGCATAGCTAGGTTTGAAACCGAATTCAACCAACAACAAACGGAGATGACCAACAAGATTGACAACTTGTTGAAAGCCCTCAACAACCAATCATTAATCACATCTAGGAAGGACACTAGGGACACCAATAGTGGAATCCAAATTAAGGACCCCTCATCATCCAAACATGTCCACTTTGTCAATGTGGTCACCATTAAGCCGATAGATAGGGAGATAGAAGAGAGCGACAAGGATGAAGTTAGAGTAGAAGCCGATAGTAAGGATGAGAGTAGGGAAGTTGGGGTTAATAAGGATGAAGAATTAGAGGAGGTAGAACCTATAGAAGAATACTTTGATAAGTTGCCAACCAAGGAAGAACGGGAATACCATAAGAATTTATTCGATAGTCCCGAGAAAACATATATCTTTGGCAACCCCCTTATCAAAATGGGAGACCCCTCTAACATTAACATCCCATGCAATATCGGGTACATGCATATATGGAAAGCTTATATCGACCTTAGATCCCCCGTGAACATCATGACTAGGACTTATTACAATTGGGTGATGAAGAAGCAACTCAATTTTAGGATGATGCCCGGTAAGAATCTGATAAGTAATTTTGCAGGAAGAGTGAAGGGATTGCATGTGATTATTGGGAATCTCACCTATGAGATCGATTTTATGATAGTGGAAGACACTCGTCCGGTGATTGATGCTTGCCTAAGCCAAATAATATTTGGAAAACCATTTGTTGAAGCCACTAGGATGAGTTATGATCCGAATTTAGGGATAGTTAGATTCAAGAAAGAGAATGATGAGGTTGCTTATCAAATGCCCTACAAGATCGAACAATACCGCCTTCTCTCTAATTTCGAAAAGGAACATAAGCAAGCGGCTTATTATAGGAATGAGGAGGATAGACGTAGGGGAGTAGAATATGTAAAGAATAGGATGCTTGGTTTCTACAAAGAGTGCTTGCAACTAGGTCCGGAATACAAAACTAGTTTAGAAGACGACCTAGAGAGTGGAACCAATGATGAAATCACGTAGTAACCCATAGCCTTGAGTCTAGCTACAAGACTCGTAAATAAAGAAAAGCGCTTCTTGGGAGGCAATCCATGTTTTGTGTGATTTTATTTGTTTGTTTGTTATTTGCTTCCGTATGCATGCTTTATTTTTATTGTTGGTTGATCATGTTTCTCAATTAAAGTGTGGAAATACTTTACTTTGTTGTTTGGCCTAGTCTTAACTCCACCTAAAAGTATTTTTGCAAAAGATAAGTGTAAGGGGAAACCCCAAATATGTTTTTAAGAAACAAACCGATCATGATTCTCCACAATAATAAATGAGCATGTATATTCGTATTTGTTAGAGTCAAATGCTTGTATTGAGTCATAATGAAGTTTTGCAGGATTTTCCAGGAAGTAGGACCAAGTTTTTCCAGAAATTTTCCGGAAACTTAACATAAGAATTTCTGCAGGTCTATTCTGACGGCGTCAGAGGTTTACTCTTGATGGCGTCAGGAGTTAAAAATCTGGAAATTTTACCGGTTTTGTTTTTCTAATGGAGTCTTATGGTTTTTGTGAATTATTAAGTTTTATAATCTCCAGGAGATCTGCAAACTTCATTCCACAAGCATTATATCTTATCTTGTTTTCTAGGATTTAGAAACTTATATAGGATGCCGCCGATTTTACGCGAGGTTGTCTTGTCTATTTTCTCAGGTTTTACAGGTTATGTATGACAAGGAGATGATTTATATTCTGGAAGGGAAGCTTTGATTGTTCATTTTCTTGGAGGAAGATTTAACCTGGCCATCCTATTATCCATACCGAGCGAATCAGGGGAGTATTTGATTTCATTCTCTTTACTTTTTCACTTTTACATTCTTTACTTGAACATTGGGGACAATGTTCATCTTAAGTGTAAGGGGAGGGTAAAAAGATGATACCTTACATATGCACTTTCGCTTGAGTTTGTTTTGTTTGATGGTAGATGTGTAATAAAACTATGAGAAATACTTGTTAGTGTAATTTTAGCGCCAAATTTAAAATTTTTTACAACATTTAGGAGTGAAACTTTAGCCATAGCAAGCGTCTCATGGATAGGAGATTGTATGACTAGCACATAACCGTATATTCAGAAAAATTTTCCACCCAAATATGTGAGGTTCGCCTTTAGATTTGATAGGAAAAGCATTCATTATTAGTGCTTATGAGTGTACCGGTAGCATTTAGATTCTAGAACTTGCGTTAGTGATGCATCCCGAGACCGCTAGTGAGACTACATTCGTGTAGTAGGATTTACTACATGATAAGAGGCATTAGGATCACCCTTGTGTTAAACCCCGTATCATAATTACTTGACCATTTAAGTCATATTGCTTGGCTAGTTAAGCCAACTAATTTTTCCCACACCCTTAGCGTTGTACTCATTTTTAGTACACGATACCCCTAGTACACCCCTCCGAGCCTATCTTTTCGTTTCTAACTTTAAGCATTTTACTTAAAGGAAGAATTTGTTACACCCCACTTAAATGTACAACCAAATCGCCTTAGCCTTCCGTGTATGCGCTCATTTTTAGTGCATTATTGTTATTTGTTAAACCCTAAGTTAACTATCTAATTGATTACATGGTTGCTAAGTCGAGTCATATCCTTGTACATATTGTTTTGGGACGATTGGGACTCATGGGTAAGTACTTATTTTATGAAGTAATGGGGAAGAACATCACTTATTACCCCCATATGTACGATAATCTTAAAATTGCTCCAAGTGTTTTAATTTTCTTAATTCGAGTCATTAGATTAGTTTATTGTAAAGTATGTAAAGATTCAAGTGTAAGGGGAACTCTCATCCCCTATGATGTATTATTTTGGATGGTAGGGTAAGAGTGTATGCAAAAAAAAAAAAAAAAAAAAAAAAAAAAAAAAAAAAAAAAAAACAAAAAAAATAGAAAAAGATAAAAAAAAAAAGAAAAAAACATACGGACTACCATCCCGTTTTTTATTCTATGTTCATTTTATGTTTTTGTTATTTTTCACTTATTAGCTTAAGTCGAGTCTAGTCTTGGCTTAGCAACGCCACATTGTACATGTAATTAACTAAGATTGTTAACTCGCCACCAGTAAAACTTCCTTTATCCAACAAAACCGTTTATTTCATATCCCTACAACTAACGTTACAACCCTTTAAAAGACCTCTTTGATAGTTTATCCTAGGTGCTTACGCCATGTGGTGGAGGTTTGATCCTTTCCCAAGCCTATGGAAATCTATTTTGCTATGACAGGTAGTGAGAGATATCTTCCGTTTCCATATTGTAATTTACACTTTATTACACCCGAGAGATGTGAGTATCTAAGCACTATTTGTGAGGTGCTTGTGTATGACCTCCGTGCTTGTCTATTGGTCTTTAGTGGAACGATTATTTGTTGTAATTACTTTTATATTAGTGTTAAATGACCCCTAACTTGTCTTTTGAGTAGAATAAAAGCGCATTTGCTTGAGGACAAGCAAATCTCAAGTGTAAGGGTATATGATGAGGCGAAAAATGATCAGTTTTTAGGGGGTCATTTAAGCCCGAATTCGAATTTATTTGATCAAATATTGCCCTAAATCGTTCCTTTTGTGATTTTAGGTACTTTGGGAGAGAAATCTGGAAAAGGAAGCAATTCGGACGTTTTTGGAGCATAAAAGTGAAGAAAACGCCAAAGTCTTAATTTTCCAAGCTGGGAACAGTAGGTGACGGCGTCAAGAGCAAATCCTTGACGGCGTCAAGAGCAAATTTCATAAATTCCCATGACGGTCCAGTAGAGTTTTGACGGCGTCACGTGAGAAGGGCGTCAAGAGTAAAAGAGTCATGACGGCCTGGAAGTGTATAACTCTTGACGGCGTCAGAAGTAGATCTAGGCAGTCCGAGGAATGTTTTGGCGGCGAGGTGACGGCGTCACAAGATTACTCTTGACGCCGTCAGACCTGTTTTTCTATATATAGTTTTCTAATTTTTTCACATAAAAAAGGGAGAAGTTTTGGAGAAACCCTAAGTACGATTTTGGTGCAACTTTTACAGGTTTTTCAAGGGTTCCAAACCCTTGATACCTTGCATTGTAATTGAGATAAGTGTTCTTCTAATTCAATCAATATGTCTATGTGTTGGTTGTCTATATCTTGTTCTTGTCTCAATTCCATTATGCTAGTCTCGATCTCTTTTGTGTTTGCTTAGATCTAATGAAACCTAGATATTGATTATGTGTTGATTACTTGTTTATTCTTGTCTTGGATGAATGATTCATATGTTAGGCTTAAGAAAACTAACAGATCTCCAAATGGTAACATGCTTGAACGTCTTAAGAAACATGAACCGAGGCGTACTAGGTCTTTATTGGTTGTATTTAATGCATGAGCCACTGTTTACAATCCCTATAGTTGTGCTGGGCATGGTGTAGGAGGAGATAAGAGCTCGTAGAATTGGGGAGTTATGTATGCCACCCCACGAATGGTATTAAGGAATACAATCCGTCATCCATGCAATTATAACAAGTAGTTAACGTGTAAAAGATATCTAGGGAGTAGTGAAATCTAAGTAAACACATTTTCTCCAATTACTGCTCACAACTTTAGTATAATTTAGCTTATTTTCATTTTTAGTATTTTATTTTGATTGCATCTTAGTTTTGGGTTAGTTGAATAGCAACTAATTCCGCCCATTCTTCCAAAACCCGAGATTTTAATTGCTTTCTAAAAAATATAAAAATACAAAAATAATCATCCCTCACCTTTAGAACTAGTATTTAGGATTTCTAATCCTAGCGACACTATTCCTAAGCTGAACGATCAATCCCCCGGTACTTGTCACTATACTATACTACAACGATCAGGTACACTGCCTGGTGGGGGTTGTAAGCTTCTCGAGATCCCTCGAGAGGTAAAGCCTGTTGCGATTCCCACGCATCATTAACTTCGCTTCAAATAACTAATCTATAGAGTGCATCATGTCAAAAAACACTTAAAATTGATACATCTATAACAGCACATGTTGATTACCGAATTAAAATTCATAAAACAAAAGCATAACTCATAACAAACGAGAATCAATACAGATAAAATCTAACAAACACGTATATCAGTGATGCGTGGGAATCGCAACAGGCTTTACCTCTCGAGGGATCTCGAGAAGCTTACAACCCCCACCAGGCAGTGTACCTGATCGTTGTAGTATAGTATAGTGACAAGTACCAGGGGATTGATCGTTCAGCTTAGGAATAGTGTCGCTAGGATTAGAAAGCCTAATTACTAGTTCTAAGGGTGAGGGATGATTATTTTTGTATTTTTATATTTTTATGAAAGCAAGTAAAATCACGGGTTTTTGAAGAGTGGGTGGAATTAGTTGCTATTCAACTAACCCAAAACTAATATGCAATCAAAATAAAATACTAAAAATGAAATTAAACTAATTTATACTAAGGTTGTGAGCAGTAATTGGAGAAAATGTGTTTACTTAGATTTCACTACTCCCTAGATATCTTTTACACGTTAATTACTTGTTATAATTGCATGGATGACGGATTGTATTCCTTAATACCATTCATGGGGTGGCATACATAACTCCCCAATTCTATGAGCTCTTATCTCCTCCTACACCATGCCCAGCATAACTATAGGGATTGTAAACAGTGGCTCATGCATTAAATACAACCAATAAAGACCTAGTACGCCTCGGTTCATGTTTCTTAAGACGTTCAAGCATGTTACCATTTGGAGATCTGCCAGTTTTCTTAAGCCTAACATTTAAAATCATTCATCCAAGACAAGAATAAACAAGTAACCAACACATAATCAATATCTAGGTTTCATTAGATCTAAGCAAACACAAGAGAGATCTAGCCTAGCATAATGGAATTGAGACAAGAACAAGATATAGACAACCAACACATAGACATATTGATTGAATTAGAAGAACACTTATCTCAATTACAATGCAAGGTATCAAGGGTTTGGAACCCTTGAAAAACCTGTAAAAGTTGCACCAAAATCGTCTTTAGGGTTTCTCCAAAACTTCTCTCTTCTAATGTGAAAAACTAGAAAACTATATATAGGAAAATCGGGGTGACGGCGTCAAGAACAAAGGTGTGACGCCGTCATCCCGCCGCCAAATACTTCCTCGGACGGCCTTGATCTACTTCTGACGGCCTGCGTGACGCCGTCATGAGCTACGGATTTTAATTCTTGGGGTTTGACGCCGTCATGGGTTAACTATTGACGCCTTCATGTACTGTTCCAGCATGGAAAATTGAGACTTTGCCGTTTTCTTCACTTTTATGCTCCAAAAATGTCCAAAATGGCTTCTTTTCCAGAATTCACTCTCCAAGTACCTAAAATCACAAAAGGAACGATTTAGGGCAATATTTGATCAAATAAATTTGGATTCGGGCTTAAATGACCCGCTAAAAACGGACCATTTTTCGCCTCATCATATACCCTTACACTTGAGATTTGCTTGTCCTCAAGTAAATGCGCTTTTATTCTACTCAAAAGACAAGTTAGGGGTCATTTAACACTAATATAAAAGTAATTACAACAAATAATCGTTCCACTAAAGACCAATAGACAAGCACGGAGGTCATACACTAGCACCTCACAAATAGTGTTTAGATACTCACATCTCTCGGGTGTAATAAAGTAATATAACATTATGGAAATGGAAGATATCTCTCACTACCTGTCATAGCAAAATAGATTACCATAGGCTTGGGAAAGGATCAAACCTCCACCACATGGCGTAAGCACCTAGGATAAACTATCAAAGAGGTCTTTTAAAGGGTTGTAACGTTAGGTATAGGGATATGAATTACACAGTTTTGTTGGATAAAGGAAGTTTTACTGGTGGCGAGTTAACAATCTTGGTTAATTACATGAACAATGTGGCGTTGCTAAGCCAAGACTAGACTCGACTTAAGCTAAAAAATGAAAAATAACAAAAACATAAAATGAACATAGAATAAAAAGGGATGGTAGTCCGTATGTTTTTTCTCTTTTTTTTTTTTTTTTTTTTTTTTTTTTTTTTCTATTATTATTTTTTTCTTTTTGTTGATTTATTCGATTTTTTTTTTATTTTTTTTATTTTTTATTTTTTATTTTTTTTTTGCATACACTCTTACCCTACCATCCAAAATAATACATCATAGGGGATGAGAGTTCCCCTTACATTTGAATCTTTACATACTTTACAATAAACTAATCTAATGACTCGAATTAAGAAAATCAAAACACTTGGAGCACTTTTAAGATTAACGTACATATGGGGGTAATAAATGATGTTCTTCCCCATTACTCCATAAAATAAGTACTTACCCATGAGTCCCAATCGTCCCAAAACAATATGTACAAGGATATGACTCGACTTAGCAACCATGTAATCAATTAGAAAGTTAACTTAGGGTTTAACAAATAACAATAATGCACTAAAAATGAGCGCATACACGGAAGGCTAAGGCGATTTGGGTGTACATTTAAGTGGGGTGTAACAAATTCTTCCTTTAAGTAAGATGTTTAAAGTTAGAAACGAAAAGATAGGCTCGGAGGGGTGTACTAGGGGTTTCGTGTACTAAAAATGAGTACAACGCTAAGGGTGTGGGAAAAATTAGTTGACTTAACTAGCCAAGCAATATGACTTAAATGGTCAAGTAATTATGATACGGGTTTAACACAAGGGTGATCCTAATGCCTCTTATCATGTAGTAAATCCTACTACACGAATGTAGTCTCACTAGCGGTCTCGGGATGCATCACTAACGCAAGTTCTAGAATCTAAATGCTACCGGTACACTCATAAGCACTAATAATGAATGCTTTTTCTATCAAATCTAAAGGCGAACCTCACATATTTGGGTGGAATTTTTTTTTGAATATACGGTTATGTGCTAGTCATACAATCTCCTATCCATGAGACGCTTGCTATGGCTATAGTTTCACTCCTAAATGTTGTAAAAATTTTTAAATTTGGCGCTAAAATTGCACTAACAAGTATTTCTCATAGTTTTATTACACATCTACTATCAAACAAGACAAACTCAAGCGAAAGTGCATATGTAAGGTATCATCTTTTTACCCTCCCCTTACACTTAAGATGAACATTGTCCCCAATGTTCAAGTAAAGAATGTAAAAGTGAAAAAGTAAAGAGAATGAAATCAAATACTCCCCCGATTCGCTCGGTATGGATTATAGGTTGGCCAGGTTAAATCTTCCTCCAAGAAAATGAACAATCAAAGCTTCCCTTCCAGAATATAAATCATCTTCTTGTCATACATAACCAGTAAATCCTGACAAAAATAGACAAAACAACCTCGCGTAAAATCGGCGGCATCCTATATAAGTTACTAAATCCTAGAAAACAAAGTAAGATATAATGCTTGTGGAATGAAGTTTGCAGATTTCCTGGAGATTATAAAACTTAATAATTCACAAAAACCATAAGACTCCGTTAGAAAAACAAAACCGGTAAAATTTCCAGATTTTAACTCCTGACGCCGTCAAGAGTAAACCTCTGACGCCGTCAGAATAGACCTGCAGAAATTCTTATGTTAAGTTTCCGGAAAATTTCTGGAAAAACTTGGTCCTACTTCCTGAAAAATCCTGCAAAACTTCATTATGACTCAATACAAGCATTTGACTCTAACAAATACGAATATACATGCTCATTTATTATTGTGGAGAATCATGATCGGTTTGTTTCTTAAAAACATATTTGGGGTTTCCCCTTACACTTATCTTTTGCAAAAATACTTTTAGGTGGAGTTAAGACTAGGCTAAACAACAAAGTAAAGTATTTCCACATTTTAATTGAGAAACATGATTAACCAATCAATAAAAATAAAGCATGCATACGGAAGCAAATAACAAACAAACAATTAAAAATCACACAAAACATGGGTTGCCTCCCAAGAAGCGCTTTTCTTTATTTACGAGTCTTGTAGCTAGACTCAAGGCTACGGGTTGCTACGTGATCTCATCATCAAACGTCACATCCTCCTCACTAATCATTTTATTGTTATTTTCTTGGTAGTGTTTTACACGTTGTATGTTAACCGTGAATTCCCTACCTTCATCATCAATTAACACTACCGCTCCAAATTTAGAAGAATTCTTTACCGTGAACGGTCCATACCATCTAGACTTAAGTTTTCCTGGAAATAATCTCAACCGAGAATTGTATAATAGGACCTTGTCTCCCTCTGAAAAATCTTTGGGTTTCTTAATTCTCTGGTCATGCCATCTTTTAGCTCGTTCTTTATATGTGATGGAGGATTCGTAGGCTTCTAGTCTAAGTTCATCAAGCTCGTGCAATTGCAAAAACCTGTTATTTCCAGCAGTTGTGTAATCTAAGTTGCATGCCTTAAGTGCCCAATAAGCCTTGTGTTCTAATTCTACTGGTAAGTGACATGCCTTACCATACACCATGCGGAATGGGGTCGTTCCAATAGGTATTTTGTAGGCAGTTCGGAATGCCCATAAAGCTTCGTCGAGTTTAAATGACCAGTCCTTTCTGTTTTGACTAACCGTTTTTTCAAGTATTCTTTTAATAGCTCTATTGGTGTTTTCGACTTGGCCATTGGTCTGTGGATGATAGGCGGTGGAGAATCGATGGGGTACTCCATACCTTTTCATGACCTTTTCCATTTGTGCATTGCAAAAATGTGTTCCCCTATCACTGATGAGAGCTTTCGGAATCCCGAATCTTGCGAAAAGCTTTTTCAGGAAATGAATGACTACTCTTACATCATTGGTCCTAAGGGCTTGTGCCTCAACCCATTTTGAAACATAGTCAATGGCGACTAAGATGTAATTGTTTCCCCCTGAGGATGGAAAGGGTCCCATGAAGTCAATCCCCCAAACATCGAATACCTCACAAACTTGTATAAAGTTCTGAGGTGCCTCATCCCTATGTGATATATTTCCGGCTCGTTGACATGCATCGCACGCCTGCACCATTTCTTTCACATCACGGAAAATTGTGGGCCAATAGAATCCTGCATCGAGAATCTTTCGGGCGGTAACGTTTATCCCATGATGCCCGCCAGAAGGACCAGAGTGACATTCCCTCATAATCTTAACTGCCTCATTTTCCGAAACACAACGCCTTATAATGTGGTCAGGACACCTTCAGAATAAAAAGGGTTCGTCCCAGAAGTAGTATTTTAGCTGGGAAAAGAACCTCTTCCTCTCGTACTTAGTCAGGTGTTCTGGAACAAGTCTACATCTACTTGCGAAGTAATTAGCAAAGTCGGCGTACCATGGCTCCGAATCAATCATTGACATTAGTTGTTCGTCAGGAAACGAATCCCTAATCTCACTTCTATCGTGCTTATCCAAGGGGTTTTCAAGACGAGATAGATGATCTGCGGCTAGATTCTCTGCCCCCCTCTTATCGCGAATCTCAACATCGAATTCTTGTAACAACAAGATCCACCGAACCAGTCGTGGCTTAGCATCCTGCTTCGCGAAGAGGTATCTAAGAGCCGAGTGATCAGTGAAGATGACTGTTTTTGAAAGGACAAGATATTGTCGGAATTTGTCGAATGCAAAAACCACGGCCAATAGTTCTTTCTCGGTGGTGGAGTAGTTCTCTTGAGCGGGATTCATGGTTTTGCTAGCGTAGTAAATAGGTTGGAAAAGCTTGTCACGTCGATGACCTAATACAGCCCCGACAGCGAAGTCACTAGCGTCGCACATGATTTCGAATGGTAACTCCCAGTTGGGTGTGATCATGATTGGAGCTTGAGTGAGTTCCCTTTTTAAGAAATCGAAGGCATCCTTGCATTCTTGGGAAAAATCGAACGGAGCATCCTTCACAAGTAATTGAGTCATTGGCCGAGCGATTTTAGAGAAATCTTTGATGAATCTCCGATAAAACCCGGCGTACCCCAAAAAGCTGCGTATTGCCTTAACCGTCGTGGGGTATGGTAACTTAGATATAGCTTCAACTTTATCTTGGTCCACCTCTATTCCGTTCCCTGAGATCTTATGCCCTAACACAATCCCTTCCTTTACCATGAAATGACACTTTTCCCAGTTTAACACCAAGTTGGTTTCCTCACAACGTTTGAGCATCTTTTCTAGATTAGCGAGACAACGGTCGAAGGAGTTCCCAAAGACTGAAAAGTCATCCATGAACACTTCCATGCTGTCTTCCATGAGTTCGTGAAAGATTGCGGTCATGCAATGTTGGAAAGTAGCGGGGGCATTACATAGCCCAAAAGGCATCCTTTTGTAGGCAAATGTTCCATAGGGGCAAGTAAACGTGGTCTTTTCTTGGTCCTCGGGTGCTATAGGGATTTGAAAATATCCAGAGAACCCATCCAAGAAGCAATAGTACTCGTGTCCAGATAATCTCTCTAACATCTGATCAATGAATGGTAAGGGAAAGTGATCTTTCCTCGTGGCATCATTGAGCTTCTGATAGTCGATGCATACCCGCCATCCAGTGACAGTTCTCTGGGGTACCATCTCATCCTTGTCATTCTTTACTACAGTCATTCCACCCTTTTTAGGTACAACCTGCACAGGACTGACCCATGGGCTATCCGAGATCGGGTAAATCAGTCCTGCATCCAAAAGCATGATAACTTCTTTCTTTACTACTTCCTTAATGTTAGGGTTCACTCGCCTCTGGGGTTGCACAGTAGGTTTATAATCTTCCTCCATAAGAATCTTATGTGTGCAAAAAGTTAAGTCAATCCCCTTAATGTCGGCCACACTCCATGCGAGTACCCCCTTGTATTTTTTTAGGACCTCTAAGAGTTTAACTTTTTGTTCATGTTCCAAGGAAGAGTTTATGATTACCGGGAGTTGGTCCTCCCCCTGAAGGAAGGCATACTCCAAATGGTTAGGAAGCTCTTTAAGATCAACGTTAGGAGGTTCGATAATAGAAGGCTTGAGCTTGTTTTCGGGCTTTCGGAGCTCGAGATGCTCCGTTGCCTCTTGTCTGGCGTAGAAGGAGACTGCATTAACATCCTCCGTCTTTTCCACCTCTAGCAAAGGCAGAAAACTCTCATCCCGTAGCCAGCCTTCATCGATTTGTTCATCGACGCAACTATCAATGACATCTGTGAGTTCATCTACTTCCCCGATAAAGTAGAGCCGGTTGGCTGCTTCGAGGGATAGGTCCATAGAATCCTTAATGTCGAAGGTTGTGCTATCGTCTCCCACTCGTAAGGTCAATTTGCCATCGTAGACATCAATGACTGCACGCGCGGTAGCAAGAAATGGTCTACCTAAGATGATAGGTACCAAGTCATCCTCCTCCATATCCAGGATTACGAAGTTGACAGGGAATTTGAATTTCCCAACTTTGACTAGCACATTCTCGCATATCCCTACGGGGTACTTGACTGATCTATCGGCTAGTTGGATGTTCATACGGGTAGACTTCAATCCAGAATATCCTAGTTTACGGAACATAGAGTGAGGCATGAGATTGATACTTGCTCCCAAATCGGCAAGAGCATTCTTGATTGATAGAGGTCCTATGGAGCAAGGCAAGGTGAAGCTGCCCGGATCGTCTACCTTCTTTGGTAGCCCTCGATGGGTCACCACTGAGCATTCTTCCCCCAGGGTCACAAGACCCTCAAGTTTCTTCCTGTTAGCGAGTAGCTTTTTGAAGTATGTGCTATACTTTGGCATGTGATAGCAAGCATCAAGGAGAGGTATGGTAACAACTGAGTCTTTTAGGTATGACAAGAACCTCTTGTTATCATTCTCAGTTTTCTGGTTTCTTAATCGGGACGGGAATGGGATTCTCAAAGGTTGGTTAGGCAAGGCCAATGGGGAAGGGGTCGTTACGAGCGGTTGGTCTGAGGTGCCAATGCCGACCTCCTGCTCCTCCTCCTCAGGTTTGTCTGGATCGGGGGTGACGGGGGACGAGTTTGGGTAAGGAGGGTCCTTGGTTGTTGTTCTAGCTCGTGTGGTTATCGCGAGCATGGGGTCTTTTTTTCTTTCTAATGGCGTTTGGAGGTTATCTAGGGTTGAGTTAAGCTTGTTGAAAAATTCTTCAATACCCTCCTGCTGCTCGTCGAAAAGCTCATTAAGCCCTTTCATTAGCAAGTCTTTTTCTTGAGTGAAGTGACCAAGGTCATCTTCGAAATTGCTCCTGATTTTGAATTCAGGGCCTTCCTCCCCTTCTCTTCTCTTTACCAGATTTCCCTAAAGGGTGTAATCGTCATTTTGGTAGAAAGGCAAAAGGGAGGGATTAGCATAGATGTCCCCTCCTGACAAGCATGCATGTTCAGTTGTGGCTGCTCCTCCGCATTCTTCTACCTCATGCGGGCCTCCACAGTAATCGCAGATCAAGTAAGGATTCGACAGCTGTTTAGGTAATTGCGATCCAGCTAGGTATTCCACTCTTTTGTGAACTTTGCTCAACCGATCCGAGGTGATCTCAGAAATGCTGACAGTCGACTCAGGTTCATCCCAAGTGTCATCCTGGTCTTGAGCATATTCTTCAATCCTATCCCATCCTTCCTCGGCACTAAGATTGGCCAATCTTCCTTTCCTAGATTGGTTAATTCCGTTTCGGTCATTAGAGGAGATATTTTCGTAGAAGATTTGGACCAAGAGCCAAAGCTCAATGCCATGATGGGGAACTTGTCTTATTGAATCTTTGAATCTAGTCCATGATTTATAGAAGGGTTCGTCCTTCTCCTTCCGGAAACGGAGGATCCTATCTCTAAGTGCTGAGGTTTTTCCAGGTGGAAAGAATTTCTCATAGAACTTGGATATGAGTTGCTCCCATGTGAAGATAGATTCAGAAGGGAGTTTGTCATACCATTCTTGGGCTTTTTCATATAAGGTGAAAGGAAAGAATCGCAATCGGGATGTGTCTCTAGTAGCCCCATCCGTATGGATGGTGTCCACTATTTTCAGGAAGTCCTTGATGTGTTGGATTGGATTTTCCTCATCTAGTCCGTGAAATTTACACACACTTTTGACAAGCCAAACATCGTTTGCGTGCAAGACCTCGTTGGTGTGTTCGTTTGGGTAGACAATGGCGTTTGAGAAGCCACGAGAGGTTGGGGAGGAGTAATCTTTGAGACGCTTAGGAATGGGGGTTGCGGGAGTACTAGTGTCGTCGTTGGGTTGGGAACTAGGGGTTGAGACATGGTTTTCTGAATTTTCTTCAGAGAGAGGTGCATCAAAATTGATAGCAATGCTGGATGGTTCAGGAGTTGAGTGAGTTTGTCTTAACCTACACATTTCTCTTTCGGGTTCTGCATAAGGCAAGACAAGGTCTCTGGTGGTACTACGACTCCTAGTGATCCTAAGGCTGGAGAATTCGTTGGTTGCCATGATGGCGGACGGTGAAGAGTCACGAACAAAGGCACGAAGAAATAAGATAGACTAAAGAAGACCTAAAAATAAAAAATAAAATCTTACTAGAAAGGAATCTAGCAAGTAGACCTAATAAAAAGAAATCCTAACCTAGACAATAACTATTCCCCGGCAACGGCGCCAAAAACTTGATGCAGGTAATAGTGCCCTCGGATACTAGGAGGTTGCCAGATTCCTATGATATTCAAATATAGTGCATTCGGTTACCATTCCAGGCTAACTTCAAATGGGGCGTCAGCTGCCAATAGATCTATTCACTATATTCGCGTTCACTCGCAAGTGATTAATGGGTCATGAGATGAGGGACTTTTGGCAACAGTGGTAACTTAGGCAATATCAATCAGGATAGCATACAGAAACACTTGTGTTCAGATTCGTAGCATTTAATACGTTGCAATAAACAAATAGAGTGTTTCATAAATCGAGTAAAATGTTCAAGATAAACGAGTAAAGTGTTTAAGATAAACGAGTAACGAGTAAAGTATTTAAGATAAACGAGCATGTATCTCCCCCAAAGAGTTCAAAATGATAAAAGAGGGGCTATGACTCACCTTGGCAATAGCAGTCTGAATAGAGTAAAGTCAAATAGTGATAGTGAGCGGCACCAACACGCGACCTAGATTAGTATGGCAAGTTTAGCTTACAGTTTCCGGTTTAAGACTCGAAGTTTAAAAGTTTTAAAGTGGTGTTATTATTGCTTGTGTGGCAGTATTTAAGTTTGAGAACAGTTTTGTAAAGGTTTTTAAGTATTGGCTCTTGGAAGTGTACACAATAATAAAAGTATCAAAGATGAATAAATCTTCGGTTCAATAGTGACCGAAAGACGATGTTCGGAAAGTAACCACAAGTAAATGATAGACGAAGTCGGATTATAAAAATGTCGTTTAAAAGCTAAATATTAGTTAATAATAAAAGCGTGTGAAAATTATATTTTAAGTAGTAGTTTTATTAAAAGAGTTTGTATTTAAAAAAAATGCACTTGTAAATTATAATTGTAGGATTTCTAGAAAATTCGGGCGTGACCCGTGTATATGTTTTAATTGTACGTGGTGACTAAGTGTCACAAACATTTATAACCCATTGTCGGATTATCAAAATAAATTACGTTTAGTATAAGTATTTCATTACATGAGATCTCGATTAATGATTTAAAAATTTAAGTCTTGATTATAGTTATAGCTTGTAATATGTTTATATAGTACGTTTAGTAAATTTACGGAATGTCGTAAGTAAATGAGTCGAGAACGAGTATACGAGTGAGTCGTTAAATATGTTGAGGAGAACAAACAACCGAGACTTAATCAGAATGACGATTCGGGTGACGTTATACTACACCATTTCATGTGACACATACTTGCAAACTTTATGTTTTCTTTTCAAAGTGTTTATATTTGTTTTACACCATAAGTTCAAACGCACCCTATTATGACAAGTACACATCTGGTTTCAACTCAACGCACCCTATTGTTATGTTATAACACAAGATTTTTAAATTTGCTATATATAATTCAGACGCACCATGTCTAGGCTTGTTGAGCTCGACACACACACAGGCCCATTTTGTTAAAACAATCCTTGTAAGCCCATAAAAAAATTACCAAAAGTGTATATTATATTTTCTAAACTCTTTCAAGAGGTGAACAAAGTTGTAGGAACATCAAAACTAGGCCATTAATTTCTAATTAAAACGAGTAATCAGAGTGTTTCCGAAAAAAAACTGCTCACGCTAAAACCTGCCTCAGATTAAAATTACTTGTTTCGAATTTTACCCATTTAATTAACACATATCAAGTTTCAAACAAAATTTAAACCCAAAACATATAATATTTTGCTAAGTTACTTGTTGATTGAGTTTTGTTTTTGACTCCACGAGTAAAAGAGAAAAAAAAAAGACCAAGGGTATCTACGTTGGTTCCAAATCATCTTCTTGACACTAAAACTCAACAAGTTTCACCACTGTGGTTCAACCACAGTGGGTTTTGACCCACATAACAATGTCAACCATACAAGGTTTTTAACAAGATTTTAGGACAAAAGGTAGACCAAAATTGCACAACACAGGATGCTAACTCAACACCATCAAGATTTATGTCAAAACGACTCTTAACGCTACTGTAGGTTGAAAACAAAATGAAACATGCTAATCTTTTTAAGCGATGAATGAGATGCAAGAAAAATGAGGTGAACCTAATGTGGAACAGTGGTTCGATTCACAGCAGACACAACCCACTTCTATCACCATTTCCATTTCAACATTTTACATTGGTGGTTACACTTTTTGGCCCAAGGTAAAGTCATCAAACCAAAAATAAATCAGAAACGTATCACAACGGGTTTCAACTCCATAACGACATCCAAGATAAACCAAGTTAATAAGATATAATATTAATCCAATAAGCCAATACTTTGGTTTTTGTTTAATTATTATAAGCCACACAAGAATCAATAATAACAAATTCATACATATTCAAAAACAACTTTGCAACCTGTAAAAATTAACAAAATAATTACAAGATATGAAGGAATCAAGAAGATCCTTACTAGGGGTGTAGTGAGGTTCGATTGAAGGGAGACCAAGGAGGTAGACCCGAATACGAATTGACCAAACAAAACTGAGAAGAACCCAACATGTAAGCTGCAAATCAAAACCTTGAGAGATGTTACATGTGATTGATTGCAAACGAGATTGGTGTGTGGATCTCCCTGGTCTCGAAGGCAATAAATAGAGGGAAAGGAGGAAGGTGTTGACCATGCTTTCTTGAGTGCTTTCTTGTGATGGAGATTATTTAAGCAT
Organism: Artemisia argyi; assembly: GCA_030686995.1. Lineage (NCBI taxonomy): Eukaryota > Viridiplantae > Streptophyta > Magnoliopsida > Asterales > Asteraceae > Artemisia > Artemisia argyi. The sequence continues at coordinate 11,191,807 of CM060686.1, forward strand.
CAATCCTTTTCCTTTTATAATCCTTAAGGGATCTCGTGATGCTTCTTGGGAAAAAGAGAAAGAAAGAATGAACCGTGTTTATGGGTAAATGGGCGGCTAAACGTGTTAACAAGAACAAAGAAGAAAATTTTTGACTAGCTTTTGTGATGACAGTTTTGAGCATAGATGGTTTTTAGCCAAGGTCTCTTTCAATCTTTCATTATCTATATTTTCTCGTGACATAGAATCTTGAATGAAGAAAAAGGTTTTGTTGACTTTGGGGAGAAGATAAAGGAGAGCAGGAAAAGTGATAATGTTGATTAAAGTGGAGATAGGATATAGGAAAGGAATGGTTTTGTTTTGTTATTATTTCGTGTATTCTGTGTCCCGTTGAGCTAAAGTATAATCGCGGTACTTCAGTTTGGTAATTGTGAAAAATATATTTCTGGAAACGTTTTTATAAAAATAATATAAGGGCAAAGTTATTGACTCCGAAAAATAGTTTTAGAATTTAAGCCATTACAAATGCGGTGTCGGTAGGCGTGCGGTGTCATTTTCAGTAAATGCGAGATATGCTTTTTGTGAACATTTTTATAAAACGAATATAAAAATAAAATTATTGACTCCGAAAAGCGATTAATTGATTAATGCCATTACTAGCACGAGGTCGGTACGCGTGTGAGCCCGTTCGAAGTGAGATATGATATACGTCACATAATTGTTGATGAGTATAACTCGTTGTAATAAAAAAAAAAATTAATTCGTAAAAAGGGGATAATTAAGCTCTCAAGTTGATTACTTGGTATTTGACATTAATAAATGACTCGGTAAGTTACGGGGTATTACAGTACCTTCCCCTCAGACTGGATTCCGTCCCGGAATCCTAAGTTGCGGTAGTGGTCGGGGTTGTCTCGGGAACTAAGTGTGGGTATTTAGCACGACATTGATCCTTACGCTTGTAGGTGTACTCAGTCGGGGGACATTCTTCTTGTTGCAGGTGAAAGTTAAAGGTCCGCCTAAAATAGATGTATAATCTAGTAGTGTGGGTTTTTAAGCATGGTTTAAATGAAAGTAACTTCACAAAAATAGATACTTAGTCGCTCTTTAATACGCAAAAGTTTTGATATGGTTTTGACCAGAGAAGATTTTTAATCCTACAAAATGAGTATTTTTGGAAAAATATTTTTGGAGTTGGTATAAACGCGTTTTTAAAGAAAGATTTTTGAAAGTGAAATTATCAAGGGTGAGGGTATAGTTGAGTATGGCATTTCCAAAGGTTTAAGGACAAGATCTAGTTTCCAGTGCTTGGTAATGTTTGGTGGCTAACCATTGGGTAAATTTGATAGTTGGGGTACTTAATTTACTTAGGCAGTACTGGGATGTATCATAACTTATATGGTTGCGCTAGTGGTCTTGAAATGAATGAATCAATTGATTATTATGTTGTGGGGTGGTTTCCTTGGTTACAAGTGAGAGTTGTGTATCAACAAGGGAATCTAATCGTAAGGAGCGAGTGAGTAACTGGTTTAGAGATGAAACGGCGTCAAGGCTTGGTGGGTTGTTGTCTATAATTTCTAACAGAGGTACATGATTCTCTTCTAGGGTTTAGTTTATTTCCAAAAGAAAATGTTGGTTATTCTGTTTGTGAGGTAATATCATAAAAACATTTTTCATAGAAGTAAATGATCTATAAGATGGTTTGTAAAAATATTTCATAAGATGATTTGTAAAAACAATTTATAGAGAAATCGGAAAATGATATATTATTCGCAAGAATATAGAAAAATCGTAGTATAGTTTGTGATACCATAAATCAGGTTATATAGTAACTTGTGAAATGAATTGTAAAATAGTTTATAAAACATTTGGAAAAGAGATTAATTGTTTATAAAAGAACAGTAAGGCTGAAATTTTGCTTTCATAATATAGTAGTAAAACATCTCATAAAGTGTATTGTAGGATAACTGAAAACAGCTCGTATGTTACTAGTGGCACAGTGTATTATTTTATAAGAGAGTAGGAAGGTAGACAATCGGTATTCCCTAGGGATGAGTGAAGGATTTTTGTGTTCTAAAGCTAGTGATTCAGGTTACTCCGTAAGGTCTTAAGGTTTCCACGGGTTCACAAGTCTAACTTCTTGTATGCTTAAAGGTTCATGGTTTCTTTCGTTGCTTACTTCCATTAGAAGGTTTTCCTCTTAAGTACTATGGAGAGTCGTTCCTATTACGGCTAGTGATTTAATCCTGATTCGTCAATTGTGTGTGGTTTGGGGTAGAGGTGACTGTAACACAACCCGTAGTAGTAAGTGTAAATTATTAATATATGTTAAGTAATGTTTAAATGGTTATGCATCATCTGCTAAGCAAATCTCCATGCATAGTGTTGGTAAAAGGGTAAGCACGGGGACGTGACGAAATAAAGTGTATAATGGTTTGTTTTGAGAGTAAAGTGTTCCAATTAAAAGATATAGTGTTGTAGTGAGAAAGTATTATGAGACCAGTGTGTTGTAAGTCGAAGGAAACCTGTATGATATACAATGCTCGTGAACATAGGAAGACATTATAGTGTTCTCAGAAATCAAATAGAAAATCAACCGGACATAACCTTATTATAACTGCTCCCAGTATCGCAAAGTTCACCTCTGAGTCAGACATAGGTGATCAGACTATGTCCCACTGTGCCTGGTTGAATATAGGTGATCAGTCTATATTCACCCGAGGTTCAATGAACTTTAAAATACTCGGCTTAGTCATATTAGTACTATGCCCTGTCAAACTCAAGGTCGGATGATGGGATTACGTAAGGAAAAGACGTAATGTTGTGATAAGTATGATACGCAAGCATAAGTATATGGGAAAATACTTATAGTAAATAGTGAAACAAGTGGATATAAATCATTCAGTAGTAAGACACACATATCAACAAGTATATTGGTGAACAAACACCACCAGGGAGGCATCAGCTTGGCAGGCTGGCACGTACCGGTCATAGGGTTAAGTTTTTGTAAAAGTAGTTATAGTCTAGGCTTTCAAAATACCCAGTTCTCTATAACCAAGGCTCTGATACCAATCTGTAACACCCCAAAATCGGGTCCAGCGGAAGCATATGTTACTGGGGTGCTACTCGATTGATATCATAACACAAAGTATAAAGAATGGTTCTTACCTCAATCGATTAGAAGAAATTTCATTGTCAAAAGTACTTTGTTTACATCTTTCAAAAATAGTGCGGAAATATAGGCCCATAAGAGTATTTAAACGGTCCCAAATGATTATCAGAGTCATCTATGACCATGCCATGCCATTCTCCAAGAGCCTCCAAGAGTAAGTTATCACCTGAAATACATGCTAAAAAGTGTCAACACAAAGGTTGGTGAGTTCATAGAGTTTATAAGTAAAACAGTTGATTGAAAGAGTTTCAAATTTATTTGATAATTGCAACAAAATGAATCGTGGGCTACGTTGTTATACGCCCATAGTTTGCTTGATTTTCCATAGTATTTGTATAAAACATCTGAACACAAGTCAAGTAGTAATGAAACAATAGCATTGTAGTGTAGGATATTGCACTAAGCCTCATGACACGCAAACCTTAACATTGTACTGCTGCCATAAGAGATATATAAAACTCTTATGGGAAAGAAGCCTACACATAATAATATGATGCAGGTAATAGTGCCCTCGGATACTAAGAGGTTGCCAGATTCCTATGATATTCAAATATAGTGCATTCGGTTACCATTCCAGGCTAACTTCAAATGGGGCGTCAACTGCCAATAGATCTATTCACTATATTCGCGTTCACTCGCAAGTGATTAATGGGTCATGAGATGAGGGACTTTTGGCAACAATGGTAACTTAGGCAATATCAATCAGGATAGCATACAGAAACACTTGTGTTCAGATTCGTAGCATTTAATACGTTGCAATAAACAAATAGAGTGTTTCATAAATCGAGTAAAATGTTCAAGATAAACGAGTAAAGTGTTTAAGATAAACGAGTAACGAGTAAAGTATTTAAGATAAACGAGCATGTATCTCCCCCAAAGAGTTCAAAATGATAAAAGAGGGGCTATGACTCACCTTGGCAATAGCAGTCTGAATAGAGTAAAGTCAAATAGTGATAGTGAGCGGCACCAACACGCGACCTAGATTAGTATGGCAAGTTTAGCTTACAGTTTCCGGTTTAAGACTCGAAGTTTAAAAGTTTTAAAGTGGTGTTATTATTGCTTGTGTGGCAGTATTTAAGTTTGAGAACAGTTTTGTAAAGGTTTTTAAGTATTGGCTCTTGGAAGTGTACACAATAATAAAAGTATCAAAGATGAATAAATCTTCGGTTCAATAGTGACCGAAAGACGATGTTCGGAAAGTAACCACAAGTAAATGATAGACGAAGTCGGATTATAAAAATGTCGTTTAAAAGCTAAATATTAGTTAATAATAAAAGCGTGTGAAAATTATATTTTAAGTAGTAGTTTTATTAAAAGAGTTTGTATTTAAAAAAAATGCACTTGTAAATTATAATTGTAGGATTTCTAGAAAATTCGGGCGTGACCCGTGTATATGTTTTAATTGTACGTGGTGACTAAGTGTCACAAACATTTATAACCCATTGTCGGATTATCAAAATAAATTACGTTTAGTATAAGTATTTCATTACATGAGATCTCGATTAATGATTTAAAAATTTAAGTCTTGATTATAGTTATAGCTTGTAATATGTTTATATAGTACGTTTAGTAAATTTACGGAATGTCGTAAGTAAATGAGTCGAGAACGAGTATACGAGTGAGTCGTTAAATATGTTGAGGAGAACAAACAACCGAGACTTAATCAGAATGACGATTCGGGTGACGTTATACTACACCATTTCATGTGACGCATACTTGCAAACTTTATGTTTTCTTTTCAAAGTGTTTATATTTGTTTTACACCATAAGTTCAAACGCACCCTATTATGACAAGTACACATCTGGTTTCAACTCAACGCACCCTATTGTTATGTTATAACACAAGATTTTTAAATTTGCTATATATAATTCAGACGCACCATGTCTAGGCTTGTTGAGCTCGACACACACACAGGCCCATTTTGTTAAAACAATCCTTGTAAGCCCATAAAAAAATTACCAAAAGTGTATATTATATTTTCTAAACTCTTTCAAGAGGTGAACAAAGTTGTAGGAACATCAAAACTAGGCCATTAATTTCTAATTAAAACGAGTAATCAGAGTGTTTCCGAAAAAAAACTGCTCACGCTAAAACCTGCCTCAGATTAAAATTACTTGTTTCGAATTTTACCCATTTAATTAACACATATCAAGTTTCAAACAAAATTTAAACCCAAAACATATAATATTTTGCTAAGTTACTTGTTGATTGAGTTTTGTTTTTGACTCCACGAGTAAAAGAGAAAAAAAAAAAAGACCAAGGGTATCTACGTTGGTTCCAAATCATCTTCTTGACACTAAAACTCAACAAGTTTCACCACTGTGGTTCAACCACAGTGGGTTTTGACCCACATAACAATGTCAACCATACAAGGTTTTTAACAAGATTTTAGGACAAAAGGTAGACCAAAATTGCACAACACAGGATGCTAACTCAACACCATCAAGATTTATGTCAAAACGACTCTTAACGCTACTGTAGGTTGAAAACAAAATGAAACATGCTAATCTTTTTAAGCGATGAATGAGATGCAAGAAAAATGAGGTGAACCTAATGTGGAACAGTGGTTCGATTCACAGCAGACACAACCCACTTCTATCACCATTTCCATTTCAACATTTTACATTGGTGGCTACACTTTTTGGCCCAAGGTAAAGTCATCAAACCAAAAATAAATCAGAAACGTATCACAACGGGTTTCAACTCCATAACGACATCCAACATAAACCAAGTTAATAAGATATAATATTAATCCAATAAGCCAATACTTTTGTTTTTGTTTAATTATTATAAGCCACACAAGAATCAATAATAACAAATTCATACATATTCAAAAACAACTTTGCAACCTATAAAAATTAACAAAATAATTACAAGATATGAAGGAATCAAGAAGATCCTTACTAGGGGTGTAGTGAGGTTCGATTGAAGGGAGACCAAGGAGGTAGACCCGAATACGAATTGACCAAACAAAACTGAGAAGAACCCAACATGTAAGCTGCAAATCAAAACCTTGAGAGATGTTACATGTGATTGATTGCAAACGAGATTGGTGTGTGGATCTCCCTGGTCTCGAAGGCAATAAATAGAGGGAAAGGAGGAAGGTGTTGACCATGCTTTCTTGTGATGGAGATTATTTAAGCATCAATCCTTTTCCTTTGATAATCCTTAAGGGATCTCGTGATGCTTCTTGGGAAAAGGAGAAAGAAAGAATGAACCGTGTTTATGGGTAAATGGGCGGCTAAAAGTGTTAACAAGAACAAAGAAGAAAATTTTTGACTAGCTTTTGTGATGACAGTTTTGAGCATAGATGGTTTTTAGCCAAGGTCTCTTTCAATCTTTCATTATCTATATTTTCTCGTGACATAGAATCTTGGATGAAGAAAAAGGTTTTGTTGAATTTGGGGAGAAGATAAAGGAGAGCAGGAAAAGTGATAATGTTGATTAAAGTGGAGATAGGATATAGGAAAGGAATGGTTTTGTTTTGTTATTATTTCGTGTATTCTGTGTCCCGTTGAGCTAAAGTATAATCGCGGTACTTCAGTTTGGTAATTGTGAAAAATATATTTCTGGAAACGTTTTTATAAAAATAATATAAGGGCAAAGTTATTGACTCTGAAAAATAGTTTTAGAATTTAAGCCATTACAAATGCGGTGTCGGTAGGCGTGCGGTGTCATTTTCAGTAAATGCGAGATATGCTTTTTGTGAACATTTTTATAAAACGAATATAAAAATAAAATTATTGACTCCGAAAAGCGATTAATTGATTAATGCCATTACTAGCACGAGGTCGGTACGCGTGTGAGCCCGTTCGAAGTGAGATATGATATACGTCACATAATTGTTGATGAGTATAACTCGTTGTAATAAAAAAAAATTAATTCGTAAAAAAGGGGATAATTAAGCTCTCAAGTTGATTACTTGGTATTTGACATTAATAAATGACTCGGTAAGTTACGGGGTATTACACTTATCTCCTCCTACACCATGCCCAGCACAACTATAGGGATTGTAAACAGTGGCTCATGCATTAAATACAACCAATAAAGACCTAGTACGCCTCGGTTCATGTTTCTTAAGACGTTCAAGCATGTTACCATTTGGAGATCTGCCAGTTTTCTTAAGCCTAACATATAAAATCATTCATCCAAGACAAGAATAAACAAGTAACCAACACATAATCAATATCTAGGTTTCATTAGATCTAAGCAAACACAAGAGAGATCTAGCCTAGCATAATGGAATTGAGACAAGAACAAGATATAGACAACCAACACATAGACATATTGATTGAATTAGAAGAACACTTATCTCAATTACAATGCAAGGTATCAAGGGTTTGGAACCCTTGAAAAACCTGTAAAAGTTGCACCAAAATCGTCTTTAGGGTTTCTCCAAAACTTCTCTCTTCTAATGTGAAAAACTAGAAAACTATATATAGGAAAATCGGGGTGACGGCGTCAAGAACAAAGGTGTGACGCCGTCATCCTGCCGCCAAATACTTCCTCGGACAGCCTTGATCTACTTCTGACGGCCTGCGTGACGCCGTCATGAGCTACGGATTTTAATTCTTGGGGTTTGACGCCGTCATGGGTTAACTCTTGACGCCTTCATGTACTGTTCCAGCATGGAAAATTGAGACTTTGCCGTTTTCTTCACTTTTATGCTCCAAAAACGTCCAAAATGGCTTCTTTTCCAGAATTCACTCTCCAAGTACCTAAAATCACAAAAGGAACGATTTAGGGCAATATTTGATCAAATAAATTCGGATTCGGGCTTAAATGACCCCCTAAAAACGGACCATTTTTCGCCTCATCAATCAGCTATATATTTGATCTTAGATAACAAAACTAAGAAAAATATTATCGAATTAAGTTAAGAAACTTACTTTGTTTGATAATTTGAGAATTAGAACGAGAGGATTTAGTGAATATGATAACTTACAGTGTTTATTATGTTGATTGAAAGAAATGAGAGAGAAAGAAATGGACCGTGAATTAGAGAAAGAAGAAATGAGAAAAGAATAGGCATTATATATGATAAGGTAGAATTTACATACTTGTCCCTTGAAAAATAAAGGATAGGACAAACAGGCCCCTGTAGTTGGAATGAAAAAAAGGAGGGGAAAAGGAGGGGTGATTTGTACACTTTTCTCACTTTTCTACCAAAGTGTATTTTTTTCAAGAACCGACCTTATATATATATATATATATATATAGGGGCTTTATTTTTAGAACCATGTTAAGTGCGGGAACTGCGAGAACTCCAATTTTGCATTAGAAAACATGCGTGTTCATATAAAACATGTATGTTTTCTTATATACACCTTAATACAAATACCTGTGTAACATACATGTTCATATAAAACCATTTTGCATTGATATGTTGCACTTAATAGGGTTTTATATGAACATGTATGTTATGCAGGTATGTGTATTAAGGTGTATGTAAGAAAACATACATGTTTTATATGAACATGCATGTTTTCTAATGCAAAATTGGAGTTCTCGTAGTTCCCGCCCTTAACAAGGTTCTGAAAATAAAGATACACTATATATATATGTATATATATATATATATATATATATATATATATATATATATATATATATATATATATATATATATATATATATATATATATATATATATATATATATAGGGCTAATCATTTTGATGTGGGACAATTTGATATGGTAGTTATATTTAAATCAACTCTATAGTCTATACCGGAGTTTTTTTTTATTGATGTAGATCTCCAAAGCAATGATATCAGCTTGGAAGCTTTTGTCTGCCACTACCGAATCTAAATAAACGGATGGAGGGTCAAAAGAGGAAACCCATAATTTCAAGGTAATCTTTTTAGAAAAATACTGCATCATTTTGTATATTGGGCTAATCGTTTTATCTGTATATAGGTCAAAAGAGGAAATCCATATGTACAAGGTAAGCTTTTTATCTGTATATCAAATGAAAATTTGATTCAGAGTCTTGTGGGCATACAATATTTTGTGATATCTTGAACTCATCCCCATTTGTTAAGTTGATAATGAAATATGACTATGTTATAAGCAGGTATGTATCTTTAAAATAAGGACTTCAATAAATAGTGTTTGGATTTTCTTATTTTGTGAAAAAAAAAATGTAGCAAGATAGGAAATTCCTGTTTGGAAATTCTCATAAGCAATCCCAAAAACCCTCTTAGTGAACAATGCAATTTATATGACCACATTATGACAAACACACTTCTTATTATTTTGTTTTGGTGATGGTTGATTCCAGGAAAGTTAATTGAACTATGAGGAAGAGGAAGTCAAGAGCAAAGCCTACTCCTAGAAAGTGGAAGGAAAAACTCGACGCCGTATTTAGTTGCCCCTTCTGCAAACCATGAAACCAACGTTGAATGTCACATGTAAGTAATTATCTGATTTATCTTTCGGTGTTGAAGGTTGGTTAATTAATTATATTTATTATTCGTGACATGGTTAACTGATATGGTTACAACAACAGTAACAATATTTATAACTATCATGACTTATAATGAGTTATTGTATAAATATTAGTCACACTCGAAGTAACAAATTATATGAATTATACATATGTGTAAATGCGGGAAAACCTTCACTACTGAATTATAAACTATCAACTGGTAAGTTAATAAACTATCAACTGGTAAGTTAACTCAAATTCAAAGAGCGTTCTCGGTTATTTTTTGCATTGTCTTTTGCTACATTTGATTGTTTGCTACATTTGATTGTTTGATTCTATACATTAAATTTTATACAAACTGTTACAAAAAAAACGAAGTCAAAAACTTTTCATTAGATGAACCTAATCAGTTATCTGAATCGATGTTTCAGAGATCTCTGCTACTGAATTATATCTGGGCGAATTGGACACACCCGGTGTGTGACTCACAAAGAGCCAGCTACAAGGAATTGTTATCCACATTCACTTCGCGTATGGAAGGTGCGAGACAGATTTGTTGTTGGTAAGCATCTGAGAATTTTATTAACTAATCATACCATTGTTTCTCCAGGTGTGAATGATAAGTTGTAAGTTATTATTTGTTTATGTAACATTTTTGTCTTATTTAGTAGCGAAACTAACTACAAGAATTGGTTTTCTAGATCCTGTAGTTGCAGAAGTACAGACCAGGTTTCGTCAGCAGATGCACCTCGAGCAGCAACAGTGATGCGTATAAAGAAGTTAAAAGTGGTGCATATAAAGAAGTTAAAAGTAGTCACAGATGTAATTTTTTTCGAAAGGACCATGACATTTAAAATTAACTTCCTGATATCTCTTCATTATACAAACGTCACAGCTACACACCCTACATCGCAGGTGAAAAGTCAATGGATCAGGATGACACCGATGACAAAGAAATTAAATATCGCATGGATCCAAAGTGAGTTTTTTCATGTGTTTATTATAGACTCAATTTTCTAGCCAATTGACATAATTCCTTGCTTGATATATCCTCTTTCATTTCTGTAGATATGCTAATGTTCAGACACAAGAAACATATGTTCTAACTCGCCTCAACTATATGTAAAATCATCTTCATTTCTCATTCATATATTGTATTAATCTATTTGCTATACTCATCACACATTTGTTTCAAAAAAACAATAAGGCTAAAAGAGAGACTTTATTTGTATATAAATTTTTCTAAGCTGGTTAAAGGTATATAAGCTATTGTAAATAAGCTAAACCAAACACCAATACTGATTTTCAAGTTAAAAATTAAAATCGTTTCTGGTATCATTTTCATGTTGTAACACATTAAGCCCAAAACATAGATCTTATTTGATGGCTTATGAACTTATTTAAGCTAATCCAAACAACCCCAATAGCCCAGACAATAGGCTAAACCAAACACCTGGTGCTTTACAAATACACAAATTTCATGTATGATTAGAAAAGTCGATGGTTTGAATAATATCAAACTTTTATTCGTAGGTAGTGGAAGTTGTAACAAATCTGGTGCCTGGAGCGATTCAGCTTCTTCTGGAAGTTTTGAACAAGCGGTAACATGCTATAATTTCGGTAACATAAAGTATATGACTATAGCACTTTTTAGCTCTATAGTCACATTCCTGATATCGTGTAGACCAGCCCTTGACCGAATGGATTATGGTATTTTGATCTTTTCTTTTTGCTTGATATACAGAGGATATGAAACATGAAAGAGCACCATGCCGCTGGTATTGATACCTCCTGATTTAGGCAGCAACAATAGAACTGGAATTTCGGTAAAAAAAACATTCATGCATTTAGTTTATGTCTTATTTTATAGGTAACTTTAGAGCCGTTTTGTTCACATTATTGGTTCTTTGGAAGGTGCATGTTCTTTATCAGGGTTCTTCGCTGTATATTGTGTTAGGATGGAGGCTAGAGCACCCTTCAAATTATACTCTTACTCAGATGTAGATAAGAGCTTGAAAGCAGTCCCAAACACCTTCTAAGAGGCTGTTTGAATAAAGGTTTCTAAAATTGTATGTTAATGAGATTAGTAAGGTTTCGCGGCGAGTTCTAAACAACCACTGATGGTGAGCAAATTATAGGCCTGGGAGACCTTGGATTCCAGGTAAATGACTTCCTATTTCTGCAACGTGTTCAAGTCATATATATTGTGGCAAGATTTGATAAAAAAAAAATCCCATTTTACATCGCTGTATCACATATGAGAAAACAACAAAGATGCCAGTTGGAATAACAATTTAAAAAAAATCTCGTGTCAAACACATGACCTATATGTATAAGATAAAACTCAAAAGTGGTTGGACTATATTTTTCTAATAAATTGTGTAAAAATTACATGTCAAATATGAATGCAGTAACTTCATCATTATTACTCTAATCGATCTTTTTTATGAGAACTTTAGTCACTTATCCTTTAGTTTTACCTGTTTGAACTGTAAAAGACAAACATAACCCAAAATGCGTTGACATCGCCACCTTTACACTTGCGGTCTTTATTTTTTATTCATTTGAGTTGTAGTAAATTTGTTATCGAAGATGAACCAATAGTACTGATGCCTAATTTTCTATGCAAACACGTTATAGGAAATGGACATACCTATTGGAAAGAGCATTAGAAGGATTTTGACCCGTTTAGGTTTAACTGGATTGATTGATAAACGAGTTGAAGGAGGCTCAGGGTACTCTATTATAATTTTTCCGCATTTAGATTTTGGTACAGGTTAGTATGAAAATGTGTTGCTCAACCAATTGTATAAGGGAGCGATAGGAGATATATATGGATAACGAATTAGTATTTACTCAATTAGGTTACAAGAATTCATGCTAGAATGCCCACACATGTTGTCTGGACTAAATAATTCACTTGGTTTGCGGACGTCAAATAGATTGTCATACAGTCATACTATATCGGCATATTGCATTTGCATGATTGAACCTACATACAAATGTGTCATGACTTTTGTCGCACAACATCACAAAGGATCACAAATTATCTTCCCTACATTAACGAAATCCATTGAGGTTGCTGACCTTTTATTCTCATTTTATGCAGATCAAACAAGTAAAGTTTATCATTGATGTTGACACATCTTGCTTATGATGTAAGTTGCTGCTGCTAATGATGTCGATTGTTGCTGACACCGATGACACAAATCGTTGTTGCTGCGTCCGCGAATGGTCATATGTGCCGCCTATGGAACAGAGAGAAAATACGAGAATCTTCGGCACACCAGCTGGTGACAAGTAATTGATGTGCAGAATTAACAGCATGGTAGCAGTTCTCAGGGAAATACTGAACGTGTAAACTCTGCGACTCAAGGTAAACTTAGATACAAACATATTTGCGAATACCTGCACATAAGCGAATATCCATATACACAGTTGTTTTGTATATGTGATTCTACTGTGTCATATGTACCATTGACGTTGGAATTATTAGCTTAATGGACACAAATTTGTTAAGGTTTAATGGCTCACATGGGTCAAATGGATCATTGTTAAGTCGATGAGAATCCGGTTTTTTAATAGTTGTCAAAATGGGTCACATTGGTCAAATGGGTAACTGTTAATTGCGACTTCATACAAGGCGATATGTTTTACTCAGTTGAAATGAGGGATACGCACAGATGACCGTAATGTTGTGACTTTCAATTCCCTTATTTGTATGTAGTTATCTTACTAATATTATGTATGAATTGTTAAGTGACTCTTCCATTATTGAAGATCGTTATTATGTGTTTTGTGTTGTGGTGAATAAACATATAACTTTTTTCTTTTATATGTATTTAGACACTTTTTTATTTAGTCATATTTTTAGTATGCATTTTTTTAATTGAATGCGTATTAGTACAGTATTTTGATGTTTTATTTTATTAATATATTATTAATTGAAATAAACTAATAGAGCTAGCCCGCCCATCGGGCGGGTCTTGAAGCTAATCTCTGTATATGACAAATCCCAAACCATAAAGAAAATAAAAAAAGACAACCAAGAACACCAAAGCAACTTGTTGAACAGAACTGATTTTGAGTGGCAGTTGAAAGGAATAAACCGAAGCACAAAAAAGATATAAACTTTGCGCCACCGCCGCCTGCATACACACATGAACATATCTGATTTTGATTTTGAGCCGCCGCCACTGTTCTTGTAGAAAGAAATCAATAAATCGAAGCACAGACTGATATAATCTTTGAGTTCGACAGTGGGTTTTAGTTTGGTTTTATGATTTTTCTTCGTAAACCAAAGAACAAAAGAAATAAAACAAGTTCTTGATATGTGTTTGTTTTTAAATCATTAAAGATCTTGGATGCTTTAGTTGACTTTGCATAAAGTAGTGGCTTTGGTTTTTGATGATGGTGGCACAGAGATAGTAGAGAAACAATGGGTGATGGATGATTAACATACGCTTGGGAAAGATGAGTTTTTTTTCTTAAATACATGAAAGTACAAATATACCCTTCAGCTTACCGGTTTAGCAGGTCACCAGTTGTAAAAAATATTCAATATTACCTAACATTGAACAAACATTAAAATTTCGTTACCTAACTTGTATTTTCTAAAGCAAATTATCTAACATAGGAAATTTTTCAAAGTTCATTAACTATAACATTGTTCAAAGTAAATTACCTAACACTTGATGAATTGATTTGATGTCGCTATTAAAATAATATCTAATTATCTAAATACTAACTCCCTCCCATAATATTGTTCGCTAAAATTTTTTTAAATCATTTTCATTTAATTTTGACCATAAATATTTTTATTTATATGTTGTAATACTTGATGAAAATATATGAATAAATTAGGATTTAGATGTATTTTTATTTGATATAATTTTCATTAAATATTATATAACACAACTAAAAATATTAATTGTCAAAGATGAACAAGAAAAAACTAAAAAAAAAATCAAAATGGACAATTATTATGGGACGGAGGGAGTAGGTAACAAGAAATTCGAATTCCATCTTAAAGGCACGTGACTTACTCTTTTTTTATATATATTTATTTTTGCGCAATCGTGCGATTCCATTAAAATTGTGCAAAGTTTCATGTGTACGAGAATATTTTTTGTGCGACTTATATGTTTTTTGCGTGACCAAACGACTGATGCGATATTTTAATGGATAAGTTTTAAGTGCGTACAAGGATGTTTTTTGTGTGACTTACATGTTTTTTGCGCGCCTGATATGATCTTTTGATAGATAAGGGTTTTATTTATTTATTTATTTATTTATTTATTTTTATGAATTGTTCATAAAAAACTATACATCAATTGAGTCGCGCTAAAAAAATGTTGGGTCGCGCAAAAAACAATTCATGCAACAAAAGTTCAAATAAAGGACACTTGTCACGACCGTAGAGGAGTTATGCGAAAAAATTTAGTCACGCGATCGCACAGAATATATTTGGAATATTTGCCAAGACAGTCTATATAGTAGAAACAAGCAGTTTTGCCTGCCCGTTGTTGCGGGGATGCTTTATCGAGGCATAGAACATTTGTGATAATGCATACGTAGGTTCAATTGTTGTCAAATGAATAGTTTTGGAGTTATATATGGAGACACCTACAAATTATATGGAGATACCTACATATATGGAGACCAATGTCATGTCATATACCAAATGATGAATTGCGGAGGTGCACTTCATCAAAGTCGAAATGCCTTCGCTTCCGGTACAATCAGTACTATCACGAAAGTATGCACAATGATTAGTTACTTCTTCAACTATGCTTGTGAATAACTATCGACTTGTGGAAAACTAGAAGGGGGGTTGAATAGTTTTACGTCTTTTCAATTTATTGTGAAACCTTTGTTTACTTTAAAAACTTTGATTCGATCTTATGTGAATTCAATACTTGAGCAATATGAACAAATATATGTAAGTAACTAATAACAATGTAAGTAAAGTAATGAAAAGATAGGGATGGAGAGATCAAACCACAACACAAGGATTTATAGTGGTTCGGCTACAAGGACACATTCCTTGCCCTACTCCACTCCTCGAGCCTCTTACTCTAGAGTTCACTTCACTATGTCAACAAACTCCCTTTGGGGCAGAGAAAACCTTACACACTTTTGCTTACACATATTAACGACACAAAGCTAAATGTTGAGTTCTAATAATAGCTAGAACTAATCTTACGACTTCTTCATGACTTCTACACAACTTCTTCACGACTTCTTCATTATGGCTTCACGACTTCTCACACCGCAACTACTTCACAACTTCACACTATTTCTACACTACTTCTTTACAACACAACTACTTACTTAAACTTGGATCTACTTATTACAAGTACACAACACTTTACACAATAAGCAAACAATATAGATTAAACTATAATACTTCTTCTCTAGTTGTTGAAGGAGTATTCTTCTTTTGCACTTTGATGGTGGAAGCTTCAATAACTTGGAAACAAAAGCTTAAGATTATATGATCAAAATATTTTAGAAGATACAAATGAAGATTAAGATCAGAAAGTTTTTAGTGCAAAAGGTGGGGAAAATGTCCAGAGATTGCCCATTATTTATAGGCAAAATATTACAGCTGAAGGAGCGGGTCCGGGCCCCTTAATTAGAGGCCGCCCCCTTAATAATTAAGGGGACCGCCTAGGCAATTAAGGGCCCGCCCCTTGTAATGGCTAGAATCTTTATCTTTTACTGGGGAAAGTTTTTCTGAAGCATTTTTGCCATTTTTTGTTGAAAATTTGAATTCATATATTTATAATGATTTAAACATATTTATTTAATACCAAAAATGATTTTCTAAAAGATATAAAATGTTTGTGACATTTTATAAAAAATCTAGTGTTTAAGAAAATATTCCTTTGATTATAAAATGCATTAGGCATTTTGTTTATTCATACCTTCAGTGATTGAGTTGTTGAAATGTATATTAACAACTAAATACTTGTTTACGTACTAATCTTTGTGATTAATGATTTTACATTTTGTGATTATCAAAACGTAGAGATATCGAAAAGTATTAATAACGTTTTTAGGCATTATTTATATCAACAATCTCCCCCTTTTTGATGATTATAAAATCTAAACCCATTAAATCAAAAATTAGTTTTAGACAATTATTTAGTGAGTTTATATTCATTTCTCCCCCTTTTTGTAGCATTAAAAAGTGAAGAGGCTAAAAATGATCCATTTTTAGGGGGTCATTTAAGCCCGAATTCGAATGTATTTGATCAAATATTGCCCTAAATCGTTCCTTTTGTGATTTTAGGTATTTTTGGAGTGAATTCTGGAAAAGGAAGCATTTTGGACGTTTTTGGAGCATAAAAGTGAAGAAAACGGAAAAGTCATAATTTTCCTTGCTGGGAACAGTACCTGACGGCGTCAAGAGCAAAAACGGTGATGGTCCAGTAGATTTATGACGGCGTCAGAGCAAGGCCGTCAAGAGTAAAAGTGGTGACGGTCCAGAGCAAGATTACACATGACGGCGTCAGACTTGGATCTAGGCAATCCGATTTTTATATTGGCGGCGAGTTGACGGCGTCAGAGATTTCTTCTTGACGCCGCCACCTCGTATAATCTATATATAGTTTTGCAATTTTCATTAATTAGAGTGGTTGGAATTCTAGTGGAACCCTAGCACGACTTTTACAGTATTTTCAAGGGTTTTTACCCTTAGAATACTTTCATGCTTAATTAAGATAAGTATCCTTTCAATTCATTCAATATGTCTATGTGTTGTTTGAATATATCTTACGCTTGTCTTGATTTTAACATGCTAGGCTAGATCTCTTGTGTGTTTGCTTAGATGTAGTGAAACCTAGATGTTGATTATGGGTTGATTGTTTGTTTATAGTTGTTGCGGATGAATGATTTCGATGTTAGGCTTAAGAAAACTGGCAGACTTCCATACGTAACATGCTTGATGTCTTAAGAAACATGAACCGATGTGCACTAGGTTATTTTGGTTATATTTAATGCATGAGCGAATGATTGGGTCTAAACTAGTCAACTTTTATTAGTCAACCACTTGTGAATGGTCAACCGTAAAAGTCAAACTAATCAAGCCAATTCTCCGGTGATAGTATAGTGTGTCCCCGGGTCGTTATGTCCCAGCGAGATTGAAATGGTGCTTTGGGAATCGTTTATGAGAGAGTGGCACTGAGGACAGTAGCCCAGATGATGTGGAATTGATATTGCTACTGTTATTTTGGTATTGGGGAACAGATATAATATTCACAAAAATCAGATACCAGATATATGCACGTATTTCACAATTCAGATCACGTTACAGACAGAGAAAGTGGGATTTTGGTATTTAACAAACTACAGGGGGTGCTTTTGACACTTTTTTTAAACTTAAAATTAAAAATGAAAATGAAATGATAAAAATGATTATTATAATATTTAAATACTATTTAATTAATAAAACTATTTAAAATCTAAATTAAAACCTAATTTAAATTAACTAAAAATGACAAATAATATAAATTAACCTAAAAATTAGCAAAAATATTTTCTAAACCTTAATTAGAACTTGAAGAAAGTATAAAAAATAAAAATAAATATTTTTGTCTTTTTGTGGATTTTTTATTAATTAAAAACTATTTAACTTAATTAAACTAATTAAACTACTTTTAATTACTATTAATACTAAATCAACTTAGAAAATTAAGAGAAAATTTATAAAATTACTTAACCATCACAGGAATCCTACAAAATTATAAAAACTCTAAAAATTATGTTTTAAGATTAATCCACTAATTATTTACCTTTTAATTAACTTAAGTCTAATTTAAATAATTAAAATAAGAAAAATGGAAAATGAACAGTAGAATTTAAAAATATATTTTTTAAAAGTCTATTATACTATATTAGAGCTAGGAAAAATATAAAAACTAAGTTTAACTTTATAAAAACTAAATATGATATTTATTACTTAATATTAGTTAATAATAAATAAAACTAAAATTAAATCTAATAAATACTAAATGGTAATATAAAAATCTGAAAATTTTACTAAAAATACTTTACTATATAAGTTAATTAATAAAAATATAAAAATACTAAGTACTTAATTAAAATCTAAAAATGAAAATTAAAATTAAGTTGAATTAAATAGAAACTATCACTTATTTTAAATTGGTTTTTTCTTGGATTTTCTTTTACAAACCTACTAAACTACTGAAAATGAGAAACGTTTGTAAACACACTTTTAAAATCAGCTTATAAATAAGCAGTAGCACCCCCTAAACTTAAGCAGTTTGACTTTGGTTGACTGTTTGGTCAAATAAGGTCAAATGACTGATGGAGGGGGTCCACAATGATGGAAATGGGTACCAACAAGCTTAACAAACTCAAATAATCTAAAAACAACAAGACTTGATCACAAATAAGCTGTTAAGGTCCAAATAAGCACTTGAGCAAATCTGAGAATGGCCACATAATGGGACAGACTTTGTGGTGAATTGTAGGTGGGGTCCACTGGGTCCTAGATCAAACCAAGGGTCAATGTATGTACCCTGGTAGGAGGGGGGGTTCAATGGGACCAAGTTTGGCAAGTGGGGTCCACTGAGGTGGGCTGCAGCCACCACTTAAAGTGGTGGTGTGGGTGAGGTCTGTGTGCACAGGGCAGAATCTTGCCCTGCAACTCACTTTGGGGGTCTGTGGGACCCACACACAAATTCACAAAAATGAAACAAGTATTGGAACCTAAAGATTAGCTGGTAGATTAAAGCCACAACAAGTTTCAGCTTTTAACTCTCATCCCATAAATCATGAAAATTCTTGGAGTTTTAGCAAAAATCTGAGAAGGTGAAATTTGACTTTTTTATGAACACTCAAACTTTGACTTTGATGAGATTCCAATGACTCCTACTGATCCAATGTGATGTATTAAGATACACTTGAGCTTATTCACTCTATATTAACTACTTAATAAGCTAATGATATGGTTTTGGACACTAAAAACTCTCATAGTTAACTGTGAGAGAGTAGTTTTTGAGTTTTTGACTTTGGACCAAAATAACAACTGGTTTAAGACTTTGAGACTATCAAATAGAACTATTGTATGCTGTCTATGCTATTGTTGTCTTCTGAGAACCTCAACAACACACCCAACCAAACTGATCCAAACACCCCTATTATTGGACTGTTTTGAGCTTTTCAAGGCAGATGGTCACTAGAAGGTGCAAGCTTAATTCCAAACAACAACTATGACTTAGATTAACTGGTTTAAGTACTGAGGAATCAGATTATCACAATACTCATACAAATTGAACACCAAAGCCAATGAGACAGTTAAACCTATAATTTTAAATAACTAATTACTTTAACAAACAAGCTATGATTATCAAGCTAAAAACTACTTAAACAATACTCAAACAAAACAAATGAACACAGATTAACAGATATAAGCAAACAAATAATCAGAAGCTAAACTAGATATTTTTAGTTGGAAAATTCAAATTAGCAAAAGCTTACAAACACCTCTAGCATGAACAAGAGGCTTCTCCACAGAAGCCTATCTTTAGATAGGCCAATTTAAGCTCCACTCTTGATCACCAATCCTTCTTCAAACCTGAAAACTCAAACTAAACAAAACAGTTGACTTATATTGACTTTTTTAGATTTTTGATTTTCTTTTAGTATAACTGAATTTTAGATGTCTCTAAAGCTTTAACAAGCTTTTTGGAACCTAGATGACCCTAATTCAGTCCATTAATCTTAGTACATTTGCTCACTGAAGTTGTTTAGAGATTCAAAAAGTAGAGTAAATTGCAAAATCATAAAACAGAACTAAACCTTGAGATTTTATAACTTCAAAAGATTAAAAATACACTGAGATTACTATTACAAAGCTTGAATTGGAAAAAGTACAACTGAATTTGAAAAAGCTATTTAATTCGACACTAAAATTACTAATAAAACTACTACTCTCTTCCTTGCAACTCCTCTGCCTTTTATAGCCATCCATTAGGTCTTCTGGTTGTATCCTCATCATTTCCCACCTCTTTCTGGCTCTGTTAGTCCATTCCCAAGCCTCCACGTATTTTGGCGGGAAAAGACCTACTTGCAATTTGGTTCTGATTCAAGCAATTGGGGGTGGTGCATTTAATGTGATGTGAGGGTAGGTATAGGGGTGTGGGTTTTGAGCGGTGGAACACGTGGGAGAGGGTGGTGGCTGGTAATACCATGGGTGGTATTCTGGTATTGTGGTGGGAAGGAAAAAGGTGAAGAAGGTGACGTTTGACCGGTTTTGACCAAGTCAAATGGTTTGACTCCGGTATTAGTTACTTGGGGGCTTTGGTGGGTTGAGGTGAATTTGGGCCCAAGAGAAAAAGTATGGGTGGGCTAAGGTGTGGATTGGACTAGGGGATTGGGTAGTATTATTAATATAGGTCCGGTTATGGTTTATTGTTTACACAAGGACTAGTTTTGTAATTTTGGTAAAGTTTGGGGACTGGATTTGGCATGTTCTTGAAGTATTCCAAAGGGTGTATTATGCCAAAGTATGATTAGTGTAAGGCCCTGGAATGATTTTTCCAATTTATTTTCACCAGGGACTAAAACCGCCAAACTTTCAAACTTCAGGGAGCATATGTGTAATTTTCACCAAACTTTCCACCAAGGACCAATCCTGTCATAAAAGGTTAGTGCAAGGACAAAATTTGTTTTTCTCAAAGTTTTTCATATCCCAGGGACCATTTTTGACAATTTCCAAAGTTCAGGGACTAAACTTGACATTTTGTGAAACTTTTCACCAAAGGACTAATTATGTAACTTTTTGATTTATAAGGAACTTTGGTGACTTTTTCAAGTTTTTAGAATAACCAGGGACTAGATTTGACAACTTTTGAAAGTTGGGGGACTGAAACTGCCAATTATGCAAACTTTGTGCGTTTTTCATCTGTTTTTGGTATTTTTGCATTTGAAACATGTAAAACACTTTCCTGGGATATTTTCACTATTTTGATTCATTATTGAGTGTTTTTGGATGTTTTGGCAGCTCAGAAATGGTAAAAATGATGAGTATTTACACACTCATCAATCCCCCACACTAAAACATTGCTAGTCCCTAACAATCTTTTGAGAAAAACTTGATGGTTTTGAGAATCTCTTTACCAAAAGCCATCACTTCTGGAGTAGCCAGGTGTAAGAACTGTGGCACACCTGATAACCGTGTGATTTTGAGTAAACCACCAGCTGTCAACGGATTTGATTTGTCTTTACCAAAAGCCGTTTGCTTCTGGACTAGCCAGCATCTTGATGGACTAAGTCAACATCTTGGTGAGCTGATTACCAATTATGGATTTTCCACTGCCTTTACCACAAGCCATAATCTTGCGGGCTAGCCAAGTCATTTGCTTATGAGGATACGGGGGAGCTGAGGAACCATACAATTTTTGGCAAATTGCCAGCCATCAACGGGTTTGAGATGTCTTTACCAAGAGCCGTTTGCTCCTGAACTAGCCAATCCATTTGTCATTTAGACTTTGGCGGACTGATTACCACAAAAATTTTGAAATAAAGTGAAAAATTTTTGAAAAATTTGGGCCTAAAAATGGGGGTACTGAGAAAGTTTTGTGATAAAATTCGTAAGAATTTCCCCCCCCCCCCCCCCACACTAGAACTGAATATTGTCCTCAATATTCAAAGTCCCGGCTATTATGCCGAATCTCTGAATGGAAAAAGCTAATATTCGAATCTAACTATGGAAATATAGATTTTATTTTTCACTTTATTTATCTGTACATACAATTTTTTTTTTTTTTTTTTTTTTTTTTTGAAGAAACTTATATATATATTTACTTTTCAAATGGTGGGGGACGGCCACTCCCCCACACTAGGGTGGTAGAAAGTAGAAAGAAGTCAGAAATATGGGTGAAAACCCATATATGTTGCTAATTTTTGTTCACCGAGTCACTAGCTTGACTCGATCCCCGAATTCATTGGTCCATGGGGAAAGTTTGGAGATCCGGGACAACCATGGGTGGTATGTCCTCTCCAAAATAATGTTTCAATCTATGACCATTCACTTTGAAGTTGGGACCTTCAGGTTGAGATAACTCAACAGTCCCGTATGGATATACTTTAGCAATAGTGAATGGTCCGGTCCATCGGGTTTTTAATTTCCCCGAGAAGATCTTTAATCTTGAGTTGAAAAGAAGGACTCTGTCACCAACGTTGAAAACGCGGTTCTTAATCATAGAGTCGTGAATCTTCTTTGTCTTTTCTTTGTAGATCAAAGAGTTCTCGTAGGCTTGATCATGAAGTTCGTTTAATTCATTGAACTGAACCTTACGGTGATCACCCGCTTTATGAAGGTCGTAGTTAGCATGTTTCAAGGCCCAGTAGGCTTTGTGCTCGAGCTCGATCGGTAAATGACACGCCTTCCCGTATACAAGCTTGTATGGAGTACACCCAATGGGTGTTTTGAAAGCTGTACGGAAGGCCCAGAGTGCATCATCTAGTTTATCCGACCAGGAAGCACGGTTTTCACCTACTGTCCTCTCAAGAATCCGTTTTATACCACGGTTGGAAACCTCCACCTGCCCACTTGTTTGTGGGTGATACGCGGTAGAAAGACGATGAGTAACACCATACTTAAGCATGACTTTTGCAAATTGATCATTGCAAAAGTGAGTACCGCGATCACTAATGATGGCACGTGGAGTTCCAAAACGAGCAAAGAGGGACTTCAATAATTTCACAACAACTCGGGCATCGTTAGTGGGTAAGGCCTTAGCCTCAACCCATTTTGACAAGTAGTCAACAGCCACGAGTATGTATTTGTTTCCACGAGAAGATGGGAATGGCCCTATAAAGTCAATGCCCCAGACGTCAAAGATTTCACAAACTTGAATGGCATTTTGTGGCATTTCGTTCTTTTGTGAAATATTCCCGTGACGCTGACAAGCATCACAGGCTTTGACTAACTCGTGGGCATCCTTATAGATTGTGGGCCAATAGAAACCGGAATCAAATACCTTTTTGGCGGTGTAGTTAGGACTATGGTGGCCCCCGGTGGGTCCAGCATGGCAAGCCTTGAGAATATCAGTGGCTTCCTGTCCGTATACACATCGCCTGATGACTTGATCGGCACAGATTTTGAAGAGGAAGGGGTCGTCCCAGAAGTAATGTTTAACGTCTTTGAAGAATTTTTTCTTTTGTTGGGACGTCAACGCCTTCACGATGAAGTTACCCGCATGGTAATTTGCAAAGTCGGCAAACCATGGGGTAGTAGAGTCACCACGAAAAGCAACCCCATTGAGTGTCTCGAGAGGAAATGTTTCATTTATTTCCTGTTTCTCGGATACATCTTGATGAGGGTTTTCTAATCGTGAGAGATGATCAGCAGCAAGGTTCTCGGCTCCTTTTTTATCACGGATAATGATATCAAATTCTTGGAGGAGGAGAACCCAACGGAGAAGCCTCGGCTTTGCATCTTGCTTTGCAAATAGGTATTTCAAAGCCGAGTGATCCGTATACACTACGCATTTAGTCAAGATTAAGTATGACCGGAATTTCTCAAAGGCATACACCACAGCTAGGAGTTCTTTTTCAGTGGTGGTGTAATGACCTTGAGCCTCAGTCATAGTTTTACTTGCGTAGTGTATAGGCTGAAAGTATTTTGCTTTTCGTTGCCCCAAGACCGCACCTATGGCAAAATCACTAGCATCGCACATAAGCTCAAAAGGTAGGTCCCAATCGGGGGCAACAAGAATCGGTGCCTCGGTAAGCTTTTTCTTTAATGTTTCAAAAGCTTCGATGCACTCAGGAGAGAAGATGAAAGGAGCATCCTTCTCGAGGAGATGGGTCATAGGCCGGGCAAACTTAGAAAAATCTTGGATAAACCTACGGTAGAAGCCGGCATGACCCAAAAAGCTCCTAACACCTTTAACGGTGGTGGGATGAGGTAATTTAGCGATGACATCAATTTTGGCTCTGTCAACCTCAATCCCGTCTTTTGAAATTTTATGGCCGAGGACAATGCCCTCCTTGACCATAAAGTGGCTCTTCTCCCAGTTGAGACTTAGATTCGTTTCTTTGCAACGTTTAAGCATCTGTTCCAAGTGGGAGAGGCAAGTCTGGAATGAATCCCCGATGACTGAA
Source organism: Artemisia argyi (assembly GCA_030686995.1). Lineage (NCBI taxonomy): Eukaryota > Viridiplantae > Streptophyta > Magnoliopsida > Asterales > Asteraceae > Artemisia > Artemisia argyi. Next base: position 11,216,527 of record CM060686.1, read on the forward strand.
AAGTCATCCATGAATACCTCCATAGTTTTCCCGATCATGTCGGAAAAAATAGAGATCATGCACCTTTGGAACGTGCCTGGTGCATTACATAAGCCGAAAGGCATACGTCTGTAAGTAAAAGTTCCGTAGGGGCATGTGAAGGTAGTCTTCTCTTGATCCTGGGGATCAATGGGGATTTGGAAGTAACCTGAGAAGCCATCTAAGAAGCAGTAGTATTCATTCCCCGCAAGCCTTTCGAGCATTTGGTCCATAAAAGGGAGAGGAAAATGGTCTTTACGGGTGGCTTCATTTAACTTTCGATAGTCAATACAAACTCGCCAACCCGTGAGCAAACGAGTTGGAATCAACTCGTTATCCTCGTTGGTGACAACGGTAATGCCACCCTTTTTGGGAACACAATGAATTGGGCTAACCCAAGGACTGTCAGATATAGGGTAAATCAATCCCGCATCAAGAAGTTTAAGAACTTCTTGTTTGATAACTTCGTGGATTTTGAGATTCACCCTTCTCTGATGTTGCACAGCTGGCTTAAAGTCATCCTCCATTAAGATTTTATGAGTACAAAAGTTCGGGCTTATGCCCTTAATGTCGGAGAGTTTCCAAGCAATTGCTTGCTTGTTTGACTTAAGAACCTTTAGGAGTGCAGCTTTTTCCTCATCTTTTAAGTCTTTGGCAATAATGACGGGTAATTTATTATCACCCTCCAGATATGCGTATTCTAGATGAGGAGGCAAGTCCTTGAGCTCAACCTTGGGAAAGTCTTCAGTTATTTCAACATTTTTGACTTCCGCTTTATGAAGTATTTGTGGAGACGGAGAGGGTGAAGGATCGTCATTTAACAATCTTTCAAGGAGAAGAATGTCCCCCTCCGGGTCAAGATAGTTATCATCAACCCCACTTGGGATTGAGCTATCTTGAGCAAGAAAAGCCTCGACCTCTTCTAGAAGGAAGTCACTTCCCTCAAACGGAGTGAGGGAAGGGGAAGGGTCGGAAATGATAGGGTCAGTAGAAAGACTGCCACTGGATGAGAAACCAAGGACCTCTTGAGAATCCTCCTCAGACGCAACATCGATGACATCAATTCGGTTAACCGTTTCAGTGTCATAGTTGGAGGAGTATCTTGAAGTCTGATCAAGATTGAATGTGATGGCTTCGCCACCAACACGTAGAGTGATTGCTTCTTCGAATACATCAATTAAAGCACGACCCGTTCTTAAGAATCCCCTCCCAAGAATGAGAGGAACTCTTGGGTCAGCATCGAAATCAACAATCACGAAATCTGCCGGAAAATGAAACTTTCCTACTTTCACGAAGATATCTTCGGCAATGCCGAGAGGACGGGATATAGTACGGTCTGCAAGCTCGAGTGTCATGCAGGTCAGAGTGAGAGCAGGAAGTGAGAGTCTTTTCCAGACTGTGTAAGGCATCAGGTTAATGCTTGCGCCAAGATCGGCCAAGGCAAAGCATTCAACCATCCCAGGGAAAATACAAGGAATGAGAAATTTCCCGGGATCTCCAAGCTTTTCGGGAAGCTTTTTCAAGAGCACTGCTGAGCAATGCTCGTTGAGTGAAGTTTTTGCCATCTCACAGAGTTTTTCTTTGTTGCTTATCAGATTTTTGATTGTCGAAGCAAACTTAGGCATGAGAAGAAGAGCGTCCGCGAAGCTAATATCAAAGTGTAATTCTTGGAAAATTTGATAAAATTTTTCCATCTGATGGTTAGCTCTTTCACGGTTCTTTTGATCATTCACACGTGAAGGATATGGAATTGAAGGCTTAGGATCATTCTTTGGGATTTCATCAGCACTCACAGGAGGATCAAATACAACTTTCGGCTTACGAGCCGGGACCGGGACAACTTGAGGGTGGAAGTTGTTGATACCTCCGTTATTAGTAGGAAGTACCGTGTCCGTAGTAACCTCAGGTTCACGTTCCGCTACCTTAGGAGGAGAAGAAAAGGTAGAGGGAATCGAGGGTCCATTGTATGATACCCCACTTCGGGTAGTGATCGCTTTGACATCGCCCCTCGGGTTAGCGATCGTGTTGCTTGGTAGTGTACCCGAGCCCGAGGGTCGATCATTTAAAGACTTCTAAAGTTCAGAGATCTTGCCGATCAATAACCGATTCGTTTCCTCTTGTGCTTTCATGAATTGTTTTAGCACTTCATCTGAGGAAGACGACGGAGGAACAACGTTTTGATTTTGAACATGGGGATTTTGAACATGGTTGTTTTGAAAATTCCCTTGATTTTGATTGTTGTTACCCTGAAAATTGTTTCTTTGATTGAAATTACCTTGATTGTAATTCCCTTGATTCTGGTTTCTTTGAAAATTTCCTTGAAAGCCTTGGTTTTGATTGCCATTTTGAAAATTGTTTTGATTAAACTGGCCTTGATTTTGGTTCGGGTTTTGGAAATTTGAGTTTTGACCTTGGTTAAAATTCCGATTCGCGTTACGGTTTTGATTTTGGTTAAAACCGGGAGGTCCGAGAAAATTGTTGGAACGATAGCTTAAGAGATTACGGTCCCCTTGCGGTTGGTAAGAATTACCCCCCGTGTTGTAGGAACCGTGAGCAGCATAAACGTTCTCTTGAGGAAAGTCAGCAGTAGCTGGACACTCGGAATACAGATGTGGGCCCCCACAAGTTTCACAACTTCGGGCCACGGCTTTCACTTGTTGATTTTGAACCTGATGTTGCATCGTTTGGTTCATTCTCAACACAGTCGTAGAGATATCATCCATCTTTTTGGTAAGAGCAATTATTTCAGGAGATGATGATGAGGGAGTAACTGAATGACATGACGCATCCCTCTCCGCAGAGGAATCCCAAAAGTTATGGTGGGCAGTCATGTTCTGGATTAAGTCATAGAACTCCTCGGGACGCCTTTTCATAAAGGTCCCACCAGCAGCAGCATTGAGAAAGTCTCGGTGCCTCAATGTCACACCATTATAGAAGGTATCTATGATGGTAACTTGCAACATATTGTGGTTACGGCACCGATCAATGGCTAGCTTATAACGCTCCCAAGCCTCAAAAAGAGACTCATCGGGACGTTGCCGGAAGTTGCTGATATCATTTCGTAACTTGGTAACCATGGATGGTGGAAAATATTTTGCTAAAAACTTGGTTACCATTTCATCAAAGGTTCGAATAGAATTCTTTGGAAGTCGGTCAAACCATGCAGTGGCATGATGAGTGAGAGAATAGGGGAAGAGGTACAGCCGGAGGGCATCATCGGTGACACCATGCTGTTTCATGCTTTGGGTGACCGTGAGATATTTGTCAAGATGCTTATTGGCATCGTCATCCGGTAATCCGTGAAATTGACACGAATTTTGGACTGTTGGATCATGTGGTGCTTGAGGCCAAAGTCCGTAGCCTCAATAGTGAGTGGTGCAATAGGCCCACCCCGCCCTTGCATGGTAGGCTGGCACAGCTCCTCCATCGTTCGAAGATCGGGAGCTGGCTCACCCACGGGAGGGTCAGGGGGTGGTAAAGGTGGTGGTGGCCCAGCGGCCATTTCGGTCTTTGGTTCTTGTGTGTCAGAACGTAGCTCGTGTACGTTTTTCTGATGTTTACGTTTTGTTTGTGACCGAGTGCGCATGCACTAAAAACAATTTTTCAAAACAAGATCGATGCAAAACCACAGTGAACTTAAACCAGAAATCACAAGTGAATGGCTTCTTTGAAAAAGGTACACCACTCACAGGGATATAAAGGCAAGTTTTAATCTTAAGTTTGGGAACTTATTATGGGTTTATTAATTAATTTGAAAAACTGCTTTAGGCTTATGGGTGTGTGTGCAGAAAACTTGGGAAATATTTTTGGAACTGATTCGTTAACCGAAATCGTCCCTTTAAGATTACTCGCAGGCTGGCGGGAGGAAGTAAATAGGTTTCCTCTTCAGTTCGCAATTTAATGTCAGAACTTACCTTAAACCAACTGTTTCAGGTTGTAATCTTAAAGAACACGAAGTAATTTAACTTCACAGTTTGTTTTTGATTGTTTTTAATTTTTTTGGTGTTTTCAACACTTCAGGAGAAGTGTTAATGAACGTTTTTGATATGATGACGTTTTTACAAAAACTTTTTACAAATTTGTGTGAAATTTGTACAGGGAGGGTTTTGAAAACCACTAAACTTAAAACGATTTTATAAAACACGCAAAACCTCCCCGGCAGCGACGCCAAATTTTGATTGGGTCTAAACTAGTCAACTTTTATTAGTCAACCACTTGTGAATGGTCAACCATAAAAGTCAAACTAATCAAGCCAATTCTCCGGTGATAGTATAGTGTGTCCCCGGGTCGTTATGTCCCAGCGAGATTGAAATGGTGCTTTGGGAATTATTTATGAGAGAGTGACACTGAGGACAGTAGCCCAGATGATATGAAATTGATATTGCTACTGTTATTTTGGTATTGGTACACAGATATAATATTCACAAAAATCAGATACCAGATATATGCACGTATTTCACAATTCAGATCACGTTACAGACAGAGAAAGTGGGATTTTGGTATTTAACAAACTACAGGGGGTGCTTTTGACACTTTTTTGAAACTTAAAATTAAAAATGAAAATGAAATGATAAAAATGATTATTATAATATTTAAATACTATTTAATTAATAAAACTATTTAAAATCTAAATTAAAACCTAATTTAAATTAACTAAAAATGACAAATGATATAAATTAACCTAAAAATTAGCAAAAATATTTTCTAAACCTTAATTAGAACTTGAAGAAAGTATAAAAAATAAAAATAAATATTTTTGTCTTTTTGTGGATTTTTATTAATTAAAAACTATTTAACTTAATTAAACTAATTAAACTACTTTTAATTACTATTAATACTAAATCAACTTAGAAAATTAAGAGAAAATTTATAAAATTACTTAACCATCACAGGAATCCTACAAAATTATAAAAACTCTAAAAATTATGTTTTAGGATTAATCCACTAATTATTTACCTTTTAATTAACTTAAGTCTAATTTAAACAATTAAAATAAGAACAATGGAAAATGAACAGTAGAATTTAAAAATATATTTTCTAAAAGTCTATTATACTATATTAGAGCTAGGAAAAATATAAAAACTAAGTTTAACTTTATAAAAACTAAATATGATATTTATTACTTAATATTAATTAATAATAAATAAAACTTAAATTAAATCTAATAAATAATAATGGTAATATAAAAATCTGAAAATTTTACTAAAAATACTTTACTATATAAGTTAATTAATAAAAATATAAAAATACTAAGTACTTAATTAAAATCTAAAAACTAAAATTAAAATTAAGTTGAATTAAATAGAAACTATCACTTATTTTAAATTGGTTTTTTCTTGGATTTTCTTTTACAAACCTACTAAACTACTGAAAATGAGAAACTTTTGTAAACACACTTTTAAAATCAGCTTATAAATAAGCAGTAGCACCCCCTAAACTTAAGCAGTTTGACTTTGGTTGACTGTTTGGTCAAATAAGGTCAAATGACTGATGGAGGGGTCCACAATGATGGAAATGGGTACCAACAAGCTTAACAAACTCAAATAATCTAAAAACAACAAGAATTGATTACAAATAAGCTGTTAAGGTCCAAATAAGCACTTGAGCAAATCTGAGAATGGCCACATAATGAGACAGACTTTGTGGTGAATTGTACGTGGGGTCCACTGGGTCCTAGGTCAAACCAAGGGTCAATGTATGTACTCTGGTAGGAGGGGGGTTCAATGGGACCAAGTTTGGCAAGTGGGGTCCACTGAGGTGGGCTGCAGCCACCACTTAAGGTGGTGGTGTGGGTGAGGTCTGTGTGCACAAGGCAGAATCTTGCCCTGCAACTTACTTTGGGGGTCTGTGGGACCCACACACAAATTCACAAAAATGAAACAAGTATTGGAACCTAAAGATTAGCTGGTAGATTAAAGCCACAACAAGTTTCAGCCTTTAACTCTCATCCCATAAATCATGAAAATTCTTGGAGTTTTAGCAAAAATCTGAGAAGGTGAAATTTGACTTTTTTATGAACACTCAAACTTTGACTTTGATGAGATGCCAATGACTCCTACTGATCCAATGTGATGTATTAAGATACACTTGAGCTTATTCACTCTATATTAACTACTTAATAAGCTAATGATATGGTTTTGGACACTAAAAACTCTCATAGTTAACTGTGAGAGAGTAGTTTTTGAGTTTTTGACTTTGGACCAAAATAACAACTGGTTTAAGACTTTGAGACTATCAAATAGAACTATTGTATGCTGTCTATGCTATTGTTGTCTTCTGAGAACCTCAACAACACACCCAACCAAACTGATCCAAACACCCCTATTATTGGACTGTTTTGAGCTTTTCAAGGCAGATGGTCACTAGAAGGTGCAAGCTTAATTCCAAACAACAACTATGACTTAGATTAACTGGTTTAAGTACTGAGGAATCAGATTATCACAATACTCATACAAATTGAACACCAAAGCCAATGAGACAGTTAAACCTATAATTTTAAATAACTAATTACTTTAACAAACAAGCTATGATTATCAAGCTAAAAACTACTTAAACAATACTCAAACAACACAAATGAACACAGTTTAACAGATATAAGCAAACAAATAATCAGAAGCTAAACTAGATATTTTTAGTTGGAAAATTCAAATTAGCAAAAGCTTACAAACACCTCTAGCATGAACAAGAGGCTTCTCCACAGAAGCCTATCTTTAGATAGGCCAATTTAAGCTCCACTCTTGATCACCAATCCTTCTTCAAACCTGAAAACTCAAACTAAACAAAACAATTGACTTATATTGACTTTTTTCGATTTTTGATTTTCTTTTACTATAACTGAATTTTAGATGTCTCTAAAGCTTTAACAAGCTTTTTGGAACCTAGATGACCCTAATTCAGTCCATTAATCTTAGTACATTTGCTCACTGAAGTTGTTTAGAGATTCAAAAAGTAGAGTAAATTGCAAAATCATAAAACAGAACTAAACCTTGAGATTTTATAACTTCAAAAGATTAAAAATACACTTAGATTACTATTACAAAGCTTGAATTGGAAAAAGTACAACTGAATTTGAAAAAGCTATTTAATTCGACACTAAAATTACTAATAAAACTACTACTCTCTTCCTTGCAACTCCTCTGCCTTTTATAGCCATCCATTAGGTCTTCTGGTTGTATCCTCATCATTTCCCACCTCTTTCTGGCTCTGTTGGTCCATTCCCAAGCCTCCATGTATTTTGGCGGGAAAAGACCTACTTGCAATTTGGTTCTGATTCAAGCAATTGGGGGTGGTGCATTTAATGTGATGTGAGGGTAGGTATAGGGGTGTGGGTTTTGGGCGGTGGAACACGTGGGAGAGGGTGGTGGCTGGTAATACCATGGGTGGTATTCTGGTATTGTGGTGGGAGGCAAAAAGGGGAAGAAGGTGATGTTTGACCGGTTTTGACCAAGTCAAATGGTTTGACTCCGGTATTAGTTACTTGGGGGCTTTGTGGGCTGAGGTGAATTTGGGCCCAAGAGAAAAAGTATGGGTGGGCTAAGGTGTGGATTGGACTAGGGGATTGGGTAGTATTATTAATATAGGTCCGGTTATGGTTTATTGTTTACACAAGGACTAGTTTTGTAATTTTGGTAAAGTTTGGGGACTAGATTTGGCATGTTCTTGAAGTATTCCAAAGGGTGTATTATGCCAAAGTATGATTAGTGTAAGGCCCTTGAATGATTTTTCCAATTTATTCTCACCAGGGACTAAAACCGCCAAACTTTCAAACTTCAGGGAGCATATGTGTAATTTTCACCAAACTTTCCACCAAGGGCCAATCCTGTCATAAAAGGTTAGTGCAAGGACAAAATTTGTTTTTCTCAAAGTTTTTCATATCTCAGAGACCATTTTTGACAATTTCCAAAGTTCAGGGACTAAACTTGACATTTTGTGAAACTTTTCACCAAAGGACTAATTATGTAACTTTTTGATTTATAAGGACCTTTGGTGACTTTTCCAAGTTTTTAGAATGACCAGGGACTAGATTTGACAATTTTTGAAAGTTGGGGGACTGAAACTGCCAATTATGCAAACTTTGTGCGTTTTTCATCTGTTTTTGGTATTTTTGCATTTGAAACATGTAAAACACTTTCCTGGGATATTTTCACTATTTTGATTCATTATTGAGTGTTTTTGGATGTTTTGGCAGCTTAGAAATGGTAAAAATGATGAGTATTTACACACTCATCAGCGAATTCTAATGATCCCATGTTAGGAGCTTCTTGCAGGCTCGACATAGGAGTGAAGTAGGAGCTTATAGAGTTGGGGAAGTAAGTGCGCCACCCCACGAATGGTATTAAGGAATATAACCCGTCATCCACGCAATTGTAACAAACTATCAACCCGTAAAAGATATCTAGGGAGTAATGAAATCTAAGTAAACACAATTTTACCCATTATTGTCTACACCACATTAGTTATTAGCTTTATTTTCATTTCTGTTATTTTATTTTGATTGCATCTTAGTTATTGGGTTAGTTGATTAGTAACTGATTCCACCCACTCTTCCAATACCCGAGATTTTAATTGCTTTTATAAAAATATAAAAATATAAAAAAATCATCTCTCACCTCTAGACCTAGTTTTTAGGCTTTCTAATCCTAGCGACACTATTCCTGAGTTGAACGATCAATCCCCCGGTACTTGTCACTATACTATACTACAACGATCAGGTACACTGCCTGGTGGGGGTTGTAAGCTTCTCGAGATCCCTCGAGAGGTAAAGCCTGGTGTGATCCCCACGCATCAAGTTTTTGGCGCCGCAGCCCGGGGAATAGTTATTGTCTAGGTTAGGATTTCTTTTTATTAGGTCTACTTGCTAGATTCCTTTCTAGTAAGATTTTAATTTTTATTTTTAGGTTTTCTTTAGTCTATCTTATTTCTTAGTGTCTTTGTTCGTAACCTTTGCCGTCCACCATCATGGCAAATGAAGATCACTCTAACCTTAGAGTCACTAGGAGTCGTAGTTCCGTTAGAAGCCTCGTTTTGCCTTATGCAGAACCTGAAAGGGAAATGCGTAGGCTAAAGTAATCTCTCTCAACACCTGAACCATCCAGCATAGCTATCAACTTTGATGAGGCCCTTTCTGAAGAAGATTCAGATAATCACCTCACACCCTCTAGCCCCCAATCCCACAAAGATATGAGTACCCCTGAAGCTCCCATTCCTAAGCGCCTTAAGGACTACTCCTCCCCAAATCATCGTGGCTTCTCAAATGCCATTGTCTTTCCAAATGAACACGCCGATGAGGTCTTGCGTGCAAACGATGTTTGGCTTGTCCAAAGTGTATGCAAGTTTTGCGGACTAGACAATGATGACCCGATTCAACACACCAAGGACTTCTTGAAAATAGTTGACACCCTCCATACGGATTGGGCCACTAGAGGCACGTCCCGATTACGATTCTTCCCTTTCACTCTTTATGAAAAAGCCAAAGAATGGTATAATAGACTTCCCTCCGAGTCTATTTTCACATGGGAGCAAATTATATCCAAGTTTTATGAGAAATTCTTCCCAGCAGGGAAAACCTCAATATTTAGGGACAGGATCCTCCGCTTCCGAAAGGGAAAGGACGAACCTATCCATAAATCGTGGGTTAAATTCAAGGATTTAATAAGACAAGTTCCCCATCATGGCATCAAACTCTGGCTTCTGGTCCAAATCTTTTATGACAATGTCTCCTCAAACGACCAGAACGGAATTAACAATTTTAGAAAAGGGAGATTATCCAATCTTAGTGCCGAGGAAGGGTGGAATAGGATAGAGGAATATGCTCAAGACCAGGATGACACTTGGGATGAACCTGAGTCAACTGCTAGCATGTCTGAAATCACACAAACACCCTCAGATCGGCTAAGAAAAATTCACAAAAGAATGGAATACCTTGCGAGGTCGCGAACAACTAAACAACTTTCAAAGCCTTACTTAATCTGCGACTACTGTGGGGCCCCGCATGAGGTAGAGGAATGCGGTGGAGGAATCACTACCGAGCATGCGTGTTTTTCGGGAGGTGACATATATGATGACCCTTCTCTTTTGTCTTTTTATCAGAACGACGATTACACCCTCTGGGGGAATCTGGTGAAAAGGAAAGAAGGGGAGGAAGGCCCTGAATACAAAATCAGGAGCACTTTTAAAGATGACCTCGGTCACTTCACCCAAGAAAAAGGCTTACAATTAAAAGGTCTTGACGAGCTCATCAGTGAGCAACACAATAACACGAGTAATTGGTTTAACAAGCTTAATGCCACCCTCGATGACATTCACAGGCCTCCAGTGAGCCAAAAAGACCCCCTGCTCACTGTCACCACCCGATCTGGGACAACAACCAAGGACCCTCCTCATCCGAGCTCACACCCTACTACCATTAATCTAAACAGGCCCTAGGAGGAGGAAGGTAACGCAAGCAACGAGGCTCCCGAGCGACCTTCCCTGGTGACCCCTTCCGCATCAACCCCACATAACCAACCTGTAAGAATCCCATTCCCATCCCGCCTAAAGAACCAAAAAATTGAGAACGATAATAAGAGGTTCTTGTCATATCTGAAAGACTCTGTGATCACCATAACTCTCCTTGATGCTTGCTACCACATGCCAAAGTATAGCTCATACTTAAAAAAATTACTCGCTAACCGAAAGAAACTCGAGGGTTTTGTGACTCTGGGGGAGGATTGTTCGGTGGTGACCCATCGAGGGCTCCCAAAAAAGGTAGACGATCCGAGCAGCTTCACCTTGCCCTGTTCCATAGGATCTCTATCAATAAAGAATGCTCTTACCGATTTAGGGGCGAGTATCAACCTCATGCCTCACTCCATGTTCCTCAAGCTAGGATATTCCGGACTAAAGCCTACCCATATGAACATCCAACTAGCCGATAGGTCGGTCAAATATCCCGTAGGGATATGCGAGAATGTGCTAGTCAAAGTTGGAAAATTCAAATTTCCGGTGGACTTCATGATCTTGGAGATGGAGGAGGATGACTTGGTGCCCATCATCTTAGGGAGACCATTCCTTGCTACTGCTCGTGCAGTCATTAATGTTCATGACGGAAAATTAACCTTAAGAGTAGGAACCGATAGCTTAACCTTTGACATTAAAGATACTATGAACCTCTCTCTCGAAGCAGCTAACCGGCTCTATTTCATCAGAGAGGTCGATGAACTCACGGATGTCATTGACAACTGTATTGATGAGCAGATCGAAGAAGGCTGGTTACGGGATGAGAGTTTCCTCCCCATATTGGAGGAAGAAAAGGTGGAGGGCGTTAGAGCAGTCTCTTTCTACCCTAGACAAGATACCACTGAACAGCTCGAACTCTGAAAGCCCGAAAACAAGCTCAAGCCCTCCATTATCGAACCGCCTAAGCTAGAGCTTAAAGAACTTCCTAACCACCTTGAGTATGCCTTCCTTCAGGGAGTGGATCAACTACCGGTAATCATAAAATCCTCCCTCGAACGTAAACAAAAAGGTAAGCTCTTAGAAGTCTTAAGGAAATATAAGGGAGTCCTTGCATGGAGTGTGGCTGACATTAAGGGGATTGACTCAATTTTTTACACGCATAAGATTCTTATGGAAGAAAACTATAAACCTTCCGTGCATCCCCAGAGACGGGTAAACCCCAACATTAAGGAGGTAGTAAAGAAAGAAGTCATTAAACTTTTGGAAGCAGGACTGATTTACCCAATTTCGGATAGCCCGTGGGTTAGTCCTGTACAGGTTGTACCAAAAAAGGGTGGAATGACTATGGTTAAAAATGACAAAGGTGAGATGGTACCCTAGAGAACGGTTACTGGTTGGAGGGTATGCATCGATTATAGAAAGCTCAATGATGCCACAAGGAAGGATCACTTTCCCCTACCCTTCATTGACCAAATGTTGGAAAGATTATCTGGGCACGAGTATTACTGTTTCTTGGATGGATTCTCGGGATATTTCCAAATCCCCATAGCACCTGAGGACCAAGAGAAAACCACGTTTACCTACCCTTATGGAACGTTCGCCTATAAATAGATGCCTTTTGAGCTGTGTAATGCTCCCGCCACCTTTCAGCGATGCATGACCGCAATCTTTCACGAACTAATGGAAGACAGCATGGAAGTTTTCATGGATGACTTTTCGGTCTTCGGGGACTCTTTCGACCACGTCTTGCTAATCTCGAAAAAATGCTCAAGCGTTGTGAGGAAACCAACTTGGTCTTAAATTGGTAAAAATGCCATTTTATGGTAAAAGAAGGGATTGTGTTAGGACATAAGGTCTCAGGGAGTGGGATTGTGGTGGACCAAGAAAAAGTGGAAGCTATATCTAAATTACCTTATCCCACGACTGTTAAGGCAATACACAGCTTCTTGGGCCACATCGGGTTCTACCGGAGATTCATCAAAGATTTCTCTAAAATAGCTCGGCCAATGACTCAATTGCTGGTGAAAGATGCCCCTTTCGACTTCTCTCAAGAATGCAAGGATGCATTCAATCTCCTGAAAAAGGAGCTAACGCAAGCCTCAATCATGGTTACACCCAACTGGGAGTTGCCTTTTGAAATCATGTGCGATGCTAGCGACTATGCTGTCGGGGTAGTATTAGGACAACGGCGTGACAAGCTATTCCAACCCATTTACTACGCTAGCAAAACTATGAATCCCGCTCAAGAGAATTACTCTACCACCGAAAAAGAATTGTTAGTCGTAGTGTTCGCCTTCGACAATTTCCGCCAATATCTTGTCCTTTCAAAGATAGTTGTTTTCACTGATCACTCGGCTCTCCGATATCTTTTTGCTAAGCAAGATGCTAAACCACGACTAATTCGGTGGATCTTGTTGTTACAAGAGTTCGATGTTGAAATTTGAGATGAAAGGGGGGCGGAGAACTTAGCTGCTGATCACCTCTCTCGTCTTGAAAACCCCCTTAATGAGCTTGATAGGAGCGAGATTCGGCATTCATTCCCTGACAAACAACTCATGTCAATGACAGATTCTGAACCTTGGTACGTTGATTTTGCTAACTATCTTGCGAGCAGACTCATTCCGGAACACATGACTAAATACGAAAAGAAAATGTTCTTTACCCAACTAAAATACTACTTCTGGGATGAACCATTTTTATTCCCAAGATGTCCTGATCAAATAATCAGACGTTGTGTTTCGGGAAATGAGGCAATAAAGATCATGAAAGAGTGTCACTCTGGCCCCTCTGGGGGCCATCATGGGATAAACACCACCGCACGAAAGATTTTCGATGCAGGATTCTATTGGCCCACGATATTCTGTGATGTTAAAGAAATGATACAAGCATGCGTGCATGTCAACGAGCCGGGAATATATCAAACAGAGATGAAACACCTCAGAATTTTATACAAGTATGTGAGGTTTTCGACCTTTGAGGAATCGACTTCATGGGACCCTTTCCATCTTCGGGGGGAAATGAATACATTTTAGTTGCCATTGATTATGTTTCAAAATGGGTAGAGGTACAAGCCCTTAGGACCAATGATGCTAGGGTAGTTATTCATTTCCTGAAAAAGTTGTTCGCTAGGTTCGGCATTCCTAAAGCTCTCATTAGTGATAGGGGGACCCACTTTTGCAATGCGCAAATGGAAAAGGTCATGAGGAGATATGGAGTGTCCCATCGATTTTCTACCGCCTATCACCCACAAACCAATGGTCAGGTCGAAAACACCAACAAGGCAATTAAAAGAATACCGGAAAAAATGGTTAATCAAAATAGAAAAGACTGGTCATTTAAACTCGATGAGGCATTATGGGCATTCCGAACTGCCTACAAGACACCTATTGGAACGACCCCGTTCCACATGGTTTATGGTAAGGCATGCCACCTTCCGGTTGAACTAGAGCATAAAGCTTATTGGGCGCTTAAGGCATGTAATTTGGACTATACAATCGCCGGAACAAACAGGTTCCTACAACTCCATGAGCTTGATGAGCTAAGGTTAGAAGCATATGAATCTTCCATTACATATAAGGAGAGGGCGAAAAGATGGCATGACCAGCGAATTCAGAAACCTATGGGATTTTCAGAAGGGGACAAAGTCCTATTGTATAATTCTCGGTTAAGGCTATTTCCCGGGAAACTCAAGTCTAGATGGTATGGACCTTTTACGGTGAAAAGTTCCTCTAAAAATGGGGTTGTTGTGTTAATAGATGATGAAAATATAGAGTTCACTGTCAACATACAGCGTGTAAAACATTATCAAGAAAGTAGTAATGAGATGATTAGTGAGGAGGATGTAACATTTGAAGATGAGGTCACGTAATTGCCCATGACCTTGAGTCTAGCTACAAGACTCGTAAATAAAGAAAAGTGCTTCTTGGGAGGCAACCCATGTTTTGTGTGATTTTTATTTGTTTGATTGTTATTTGTTTCCGTATGCATGCTTTATTTGTATTGTTGGTAGACCATGTTTCAAATAAACTTGTGAAAATGCTTTATTTTGTTTTTAACTTCGCCTTAATTACATATAAAGGTATTTCGCAAAAGATAAGTGTAAGGGGAAACCCCAAATATGTTTTTTTTAAGAAACGAAATTGATCATGATTCTCCACAATATTAGATGGACATGTGTATTAGTATTTGTTAGAGTCAAATGCTTGTATCGAGTCATAATGATGTTTTGCAGGATTTTCCAGGAAGTAGGACATAAGTTTTTCTAGAAATTTTCCGCAAACTTAACGTAAAGATTTCTGCAGATCACTTCTGACGGCGTCACAAATTTCCTCTTGACGGCGTCACGTGTAAAATTCTGGAAATTTTGCTAGTTTTGTTTTTCTAACGGAGTCTTAAAGTTTTTGTTAATTCTTTAGTTTTATAAACTCCAGGAAATCTGCAAACATTCATTCCACAAGCATTATATCTTACATTGTTTTTTAGGATTTATTAGTATATATAGATTGCCGCCGATTTTACGCGAGGTTGCCTTGTTTGTTTTCCCAGATTTAACAGGTTACATATGACAAGAAGATGATTTATTTTTCTGGAAGGGAAGCTTTGATTGTTCATTTTCTTGGAGGAAGATTTAACCTTGTTGACATTCTATCCACAACCGAACAAATCAGGGGAGTATTTGATTTCATTCTTTTACCTACATCACTTTTACATTCTTTAATTGAACATTGGGGACAATGTTCATCCTAAGTGTAAGGGGAGGGTAAATGATGATACCTTATAGGATATACTTGCACTTGAGTTTGATTGTTTGATGGTAAGTGTGTAATAAACTAAGAGAAATACTTGTTAGTGTAATTTTAGCGCCAAATTTAAATTTTTTTACAACATTTAGGAGTGAAACTTTAGCCTTAGCAAGCGTCTCATGGATAGGAGGTTGTATGACTAGTACAAAACCGTACCACTTAAAAATTTTTCCACCCAAATATGTGAGGTTCGCCTTTAGATTTGATAGGAAAAGCATTTATTATTAGTGTTTATGTGTGTACCGGTAGCATTTAGATTCTAGAACTTGCGTTAGTGATGCATCCCGAGACTGCTAGTGAGACTACATTCGTGTAGTAGGATTTACTACATGATCAGAGGCATTAGGATCACCCTTGTGTTAAACCGTATCATAATTACTTGACCACTTAAGTCATATTGCTTGGCTAGTAAAGTCAACTAATTTTTCCCACACCTTAGCATTGTACTCATTTTTAGTACACGAAACCCCTAGTACACCCCTCCGAGCCTATCTTTTCGTTTCTACCTTTAAGCATCTTACTTAAAGAAAGAATTTGTTACAACCCACTTAAATGTACAACCAAATCGCCTTAGCCTTCCGTGTATGCACTCATCTTTAGTGCATTATTGTTATTTGTTTAAACCCTTAGTTAATTATCTAATTGATTACATGGTTGCTAAGTCGAGTCATATCCTTGTACATATTGTTTTGGGACGATTGGGACTCATGGGTAAAGTACTTATGTTATGGAGTAATGGGGAAGAACAATATTATTACCCCCATATGTACATTAATCTTAAAAGTACTCCAAGAGTTTTGATTATCTTAATTCGAGTCATTAGATTAGTTAATTGAAAAGTATGTAAAAATTCAAGTGTAAGGGGAATGTTCATTCCCTATGAAGTATTATTTTGGATGGTAGGGTAAGAGTGTATGCAAAAAAAAAAAAAAAAAAATCGAAAAAATTAAGAAAAAGAAAAAAAAAATAGAAAAAGAAAAGAGAAAAACATACGGACTACCATCCCGTTTCATTCTATGTTTCTTTTATGTTCTTGTTATTTTTGATTTATTAGCTTAAGTCGAGTCTAGTCTTGGCTTAGCAACGCCATATTGTACATGTAATTAACCAAGATGATTAACTCGCCACCAGTAAAGATTGCCTATATCCAACAAAACCGTGTATTTCATATCCCTACACCTAACGTTATAACCCTTTAAAAGACCTCTTTGATAGTTTATCCTAGGTGCTTGCGCCATGTGGTGGAGGTTTGATCCTTTCCCAAGCCTATGGTAATCTATTTTGCTATGACAAGTAGTGAGAGATGTTTTCCATTTCCTTATTGTGATATATACTTTATTACACCCGAGAGATGTGAGTATCTAAACACTATTTGTGCGGTGCTAGTGTATGACCTCCGTGCTTGTCTTTGGTCTTTAGTGGAACGATTATTTGTTGTAATTACTTTTATGTTAGTGTTAAATGACCCCTAACTTGTATATTAATTAGAATAAAAGCGCATTTGCTTGAGGACAAGCAAATCTCAAGTGTAAGGGTATATGATGAGGCGAAAAATGATCCGTTTTTAGGGGGGTCATTTAAGCCCGAATTTGAATTTATTTGATCAAATATTGCCCTAAATCATTCCTTTTGTGATTTTAGGTACTTTTGGAGTGAATTCTGGAAAATGAAGCATTTTGGACGTTTTTGGAGCATAAAAGTGAAGAAAACGGAAAAGTCTTAATTTTCCTTGCTGGGAACAATACCTGACGGCGTCAAGAGCAAAAACGGTGACGGTCCAGTAGATTTATGATGGCGTCAGAGCAAGGCCGTCAAGAGTAAAAGTGGTGACGGTCCAGAGCAAGATTACACATGACGGCGTCAGGCTTGGATCTAGGTAATCCGATTTTTATATTGGCGGCGAGTTGACGGCATCAGAGATTTCTTCTTGACTTCGTCACCTCGTATAATCTATATATAGTTTTGTAATTTTCATTCATTAGAGTGGTTGGAATTCTAGTGGAACCCTAGCACGACTTTTACAGTATTTTTAAGGGTTTTTACCCTTTGAATCCTTTCATGCTTAATTAAGATAAGTATCCTTTCAATTCATTCAATATGTCTATGTGTTGTTTGAATATATCTTACGCTTGTCTTGATTTTAACATGCTAGGCTAGATCTCTTGTGTTTTTGGTTAGATGTAGCGAAACCTAGATGTTGATTATGGGTTGATTGTTTGTTTATAGTTGTTACGGATGAATGATTTTGATGGTAGGCTTAAGAAAATTGGCAGACTTCCATAGGTAACATGCTTGATGTCTTAAGAAACATGAACCGATGTGCACTAGGTTATTTTGGTTATATTTAATGCATGAGCAAATTCTAATGATCCCATGTTAGGAACTTCTTGCAGGCTCGACATAGGAGAGAAGTAGGAGCTTATAGAATTAGGGAAGTAAGTGCGCCACCCCACGAATGGTATTAAGGAATATAACCCGTCATCTACGTAATTGTAACAAACTATCAACCTGTAAAAGATATCTAGGGAGTAATGAAATCTAAGTAAACACAATTTTACCCATTATTGTCTACACCACATTAGTTATTAGCTTTATTTTCATTTCTGTTATTTTATTTTGATTGCATCTTAGTTATTGGGTTAGTTGATTAGCAACTAATTCCGCCCACTCTTCCAATACCTGGGATTTTAATTGCTTTTATAAAAATATAAAAATACAAAAAGAATCATCCCTCACCTCTAGACCTAGTTTTTAGGCTTTCTAATCCTAGCGACACTATTCCTGAGTTGAACGATCAATCCCCCGGTACTTGTCACTATACTATACTACAACGTCAGGTACACTGCCTGGTGGAGGTTGTAAGCTTCTCGAGATCCCTCGAGAGGTAAAGTCTGGTGCGATCACCACGCATCAAAAAGGTTAAGCTGACTAGTTTTATTTGTAAAATTAGACAAGTATTCAGTGAGTTTATATATTTCAACAGAGGTGTCTTGCTATTTTGTGCCACCGAACTATACTTTTGAAACGTGTTTACAGCTCTATTAAACGTAAGGTTTATCAAAGCCTTAATTGGTAGTAATTTAGCCCCCTAGCCCCCCGCAACACGTTGTTGAAACTCTCATATGCATTTGTTGTTTGAAAATCTCATCGAAGGCAGTCGTCCAATGCTATACACCACTTGCTTTTATCAATTTGCTTTAGATAACGCCAAGCATTTGGATCAATCTTCTTCATGTCATTTCTATATTTAATGAACTTTCGTACTTGGCACGTGCTACCCATTGCCTAACACAGCCGTTTATGAGCAATATTTTTAAACCTAGAATTAAAATTACTTTGTAGGTGTTGAATGTTGGAATTATATAATCATGACATGCATATAAATAAACCAATAACATCAAGTAAGCATATGCGGAAGCGTTGTAACAAGATCATATAACATGTAATTAATTAATCAACAATAAATAGTAAACGCACCTTTGTGATTATAGCCCGAACAAGAATCAATTAAAGCAGATCTTCAACTTATGAACCCTAATTAGGGTTTATGTGGATTATAAGAATAACCCCTTACCTTTTTGTTATTCAATCCAAGATATAACCAATAGTGTGGTTATATCACGTTCTTGTACACACGTACTAATAGCGATTCGATGTGAATGCTAGTTCTTGATCACAATAGATTTACCAAACACTTTGTAATGTTCAAGGTTACTCGCAAATCCCTTTTCTTGGGGCTTCGCTCGTCGACCTATGAACAAGAGAGGAGAAAAGAAGAAGTTTGGCCTTCTATTGAAATCAAGTGTACCAAGGGATGAATACATAGGGATGTATTTATACCCTTATGGTTGAGATAAAGTTTACAATGGTTTCCGATGTGGGATTCCATTGTTTTGGCCATAAACAAGCTCAAGAGAGGATTTCTATAACCTTCTCTTGTCTTGTTTTATTTTTTTCGTATCCCGTTGACATTTACTGACCGTTAGTCAATTCCATTAAGTACCTAATGCTCTTTAGCCGTTTATTGTGAATTAAATAATTAAATATAGCATTTTATATTAATTATTTAAACATCGAGTCTCATACGTAAAGTGTGCAATCCCGTGATCTCGATTTCGATTTTAACATACGACTACTAAAATAATGACCATAAATTAACAGCTCCCACTTGGACATATTTTAATAGTGTAATCACATCGGTTAGTGTCTAGCAACACTTCGATGCCTCTAGTACAACTCGAGTAAGGCTCCTGGAAAAACCTTTTAATGATTTCTCATTATTATTATCCTTTTGATTCTAATACCACATTAATAAGGATATGGATCAAAGTCATTTCTTAATTAACCATTCTGTTTCTCGTTGTTTGTGATTGATCATGATTACCAAATCTTCTGAACATATTCAGGGGAGATATTGGGTGCGGCCACACATACATCTTACCAACCCTACGAGGGGCCCAGAAGTATTAAACTCAAAAACTAAATTTGAAATAATAAATTCTATCTTGACTACAAGCAAAACCCACAAACTTTGTAACACTTTCAAAAACAACCCTTATGACAACCAGTTACGTATAGCGTTAAGTTGTTCCACAAAAAAGGTACTACATTCATGACACTTATCTTGCATCACAAGTCTGAGGATAACTTCTCATGATTTACTTAATGACAAGATCCATAAAGCAACATCATGTAGTTGTGATAAGTCCTATATTCGGTATCATTGAATATCATTTGAAATGGCATGACTACAGATCAATATACTTTAAGTATATTATACCAACCTTCAGATTTGTCTTGATTTAATAATATTCCCATATTATTAACTGACAATGGACAATTTAAAATAACATTTATTCATGGATTAAACATACAAATATAGGATATAATATATTATAAATTAAACATACCATGTATTTAAATTTATTATAATAATTGTTTAACATCCCTTATCCAATTACTAAATATATCAATGCATGATAACTGTTGTTGATGAATTATGTCTCAAGTAATGACATTCATACTTGTTAACAAGGCATAAATCATCCAACTTTGATCTATTGGAATTTTAAGAATACTTATTTCAAGAATTCATCTAGTGAAGTTCTTGTATGTGCATACTCAACTATTTTGATTATGCCATATAATATTTCATAAAATGTGTGACATCCTTAACCACCAATTTATGATAATCAAACTTCCAAACATTTTAAAGTTTAAGTATTCTTATTCTCTTAATATATAATGCAACTATGCTTTTAGTAAGCATAACTAGTACAACCAAGGATGAAATCCTTACCATAACTAGTATTGAGTGTCATCTCAATTTCATTAGCATCATTGTATACAAACAACAATATGTTTTTAAAACCTTCCCGTAAACATTAATATCTATTATGTAATGTTTGATGCCTTTCAAAGTTACAAGTTTGCTAGCTATGACAATTTGCACAACAGTTGATCAATTGTTCATCTATAGAATTTGGAAGCTGTTCCAGACTTAGGATGTGATTCTATAATCAAACATATTCTTTTAGAATATTACACAAGTTATCTAATAACTTTTTAATTAGATATTAATATTGCCAAATCATCTTGTAATCAAGCATGATACAACAAAACATGATGTTCATGAAAAATCTTTGAGTCCTACTTAGATTTTATTCATGTTATTCATATCCATTTAGATTTTCTAAATGATATATCATGTTATATTAGATTCATTTACCGCACTTGTTTCAACAGTAAACATGCATTACAAGGTTATATGTTTTATTTTCTAAACCTTCCAAGTAAAGTTTTATTCCAAACTAAGACTTAACATTTTACTTATATGGAATATTACTTTTTTATATGTTTTCAACATATATGATTTAAGAAATTAAACATAGTACTCCCACTAGCTTTCAGGAATACTTAGAAATTATCTTATTTTAATTATAAGTCAAAACATGGATTTAATAATTAAACATAAGAGTAATCTTCTAGATGCATGCATTTATCCATCCATGGATTATTGCACTTTGAACACTTTCTAAGATTTATTTGAATTCATAAACTCCTTTTGATTACTTATCGTCCTCGCTCAAGTAATCACTCAAGAAAGAGTTTTGATATTCCATTGTTAATTTCATAAATATGACAATCATAATCTTTATATATTTAATGTGTTTAGAAAAGAATATTCAATTACTGTTAATTGCTTAAGTGTGGTTAATAATCTTGTCATAAGGTATGCATTAAATACTTGCACAATATTGTGCATATGATTTCTATTTAAAGATTTAAACTACAATGGTTTTGTAGGACCTTAGATTTCACAACTTTATCACACACAATATAAGCACAATAAGAAGGAAAGATGGAAAGATGGTGACTTGATATGTATAGATATGTATTTCGAATTTAGAGAGAGAGATAAGAAATATGAGAGCTTTTATTCAAAGAAAACACACACACAAGCACACACCTCAAATGACTCATTTGAGGTGTTTATATAGCTAGACATATGACACCCTAATGGGCTTGGATGGGCTTGGTCATGGATTGGACTTTTACATTAAGTATAGACTAGTTGTAATACATAACTTATAACCTATTAGATTAGTCCAAACCATAAGCCCATTGACTATTCTATTGTAATCTACGACACATTACAAAGTTACATGTATGAGAATGGCCATCACTTCTAAATACATATTTTTAATGCTAACAATCTCCCCCTAAGGGGTGGTCATTCGAATGATGCTCCACGTGAGTGGATCTTCCGTGTTCTTTGTCTTTAACTTTGTGTGTCATTGTAGAATAGTCTTTAGTCTTTGTTCCTTCATGCTTTGCGATCTTCGATAACTGATTTTTCATCGTTCTTTGCTCCTTTGTGATGTGGAGTTATCTGCCATTCATCACTTCTGCGTCTGTGGTGGTTGTTTGCCATTCCAACATGCTCATACATCTTTGGACTTTGATATTCATATGCACGTAGTTCCCTTTCTTTCACTTTGATCTTTAGTCTTTATACTTTGTAGATTCTTCTTTTTGGCGTAGAATCGTTCTTTGAACTTTGTGTTGTACAGATCTTTGAGGGAGCTTTCTTTAACTTCCAGATGTATGTAAGAGCATGTGGAATCTGTCGCCATGGAGATGAAGTGTCCCTGCATATAAACAGTTAGCAATAAAACATCCGGTACTTACAGATAAGGAATTAGAAATTGTCAACAGCATAGTGTGAAGACTCCTTCTAATCCTTACCAAGGCCGTTCCCATGTCAGATACTCTCGAGAGAGCTTACAAGACCTACTAAGTAGCTCAATGACTGGGTGAGTCGCTGGGGATCACTCCACGACTGTAGACCGTAATGGAACCACCATGAACACTAAGCGTAACCCATAAAGAATTACCGAAGTGACCTGCTGTCAGGGCTGCTTGATGTTGACCCTGGCAGGAATTTCCATTCAATCACTGAGAATCACAAAAGTGAATCCTCTCATAAATGTTCTGGGAGATAGCTAAGATCTGCGTAGGACTCTTAAGTTTACATCTGGCGTCCTTAATGATGAACAACCAGTGTAGAAATATCATGTGTTCCTATGAGATCTTTTGTTGAATCTCGGGGCTCTAGACTCGATAAGTGCACATTTGGTTTCCTATGCGGAGATTAGGGAGAGGTCTCCTGCTTCAATATCAACCATCTCTAAGAGACAGGTCGATAGATTATGTCGGTTCCCTGTGAGAATGAAACAAGCTCTTTTAAGAGAACTTGAGTGGTTAAGAAGGTTTAGTGCAGTGCGTCACTGGGTCCATGACGTCTTTATCTTCAATACCAGTGTCACCTTAGTAACAACCAGTAGTATATGAGTTGAACCCGGTGTCTGCCCTAAGGTTGAACATTTGGAGGGCTATTTCTTTTCACCCTTTTTCATAACTTTTATTTTTAATTCTTCAACCCCTTCTTTCTCCTGTCTCATTTTCTCCTTTTTTCAATCATACCTAAGGACTTCTAATTCTAATCTATTGGAATTGTCCTTGGGTAGATCCCTCCGGCTCTGGCGGATCATAGGACGGTTTTTCCTAACCTTAGTCACCTTATAACTCCATGACTATCCTATCATTGCCATAAAACCATTCATTTGAAAATCTCTCAAAGTGTTTATGATAATAAAACACATTGTTGACACTTCGAGAGTTTTGCATTTCTTTTGAAGGACTCCCCCTTCACATGTGCTCATGAATATTTTAGAAATTTGCACATGCGTGAGGAGTTTGCACTTTTTGAATTGATCCACTTTCAGCGAACATGACCGATTCGAGACACACTTACATCACTAGTTAGACTAGCTTGAAATTATTACCCGTCCTGGTCAAGTCCAAAGAAAGTCTCTCGATACGGTACATTCTACTCAGACAAGTCCTATTCGAGACACGCTTACATCACTAGTTAGACTAGCTTGAAATTATTACCCGTCCAGGACAAGTCTTTTCGATTACTGACATTTTAAGCTTCGTCAATTCATTGGTACTTACTGAGTCGAGCTCTTTTGAGATTCAGTCACAATCTTTAAACATCTTTGATCACATTTTAATCATGTCTTCTCCCCCTCAATAATAGCATATCGTGATATTTTTGATATCAACAGATTAAGAAAAAGCTTTTGGAGAGAAAGACATATTTGATTTTGCATGAAATCGGAACATTTTTTCTTTTTATACTCCCCCTTAATGATAGCAAATTTAAAATTAATTTAAGGGTTTAGAGGGAGTTTTCTTTAGCACAAATTTTGAGAGATTTTGAGAAATCTTTTGAACAATCTTGAAAAAGTGCTCAAGAATTTTGTTTGAAAACGAGTTTATGCTTGAAATCTTTTTCGTTTGTTTAGACTCGAACTTTTTGAAAAAGAGTTCATCATTGAACGTACGAGTCCTTGATTTGAAAATAATCAGAAGTCATCATTGAAGTCCGGGTTTCGTACTGAAGTATACGAAAGCCATCGTGAAGAAAATTTTGAGAAACGACATGTTTTAGAAAAACATTAAATAGAACTCCCGCTCAAGCATCTGTACATGTCCGTATCATTGTTGAATGACATTTCTAGAAACGTACAGAATATTGATTTATACGAGAGACATGTCGTGAGAAGAATATTTTTGGATTTTTTTGATTTTTTAATGTTTTTGTATTTTTTGAAAGATTTTATATTTTTGTATTTTGTTTTTGTTGGATTTTCAAATTTTGTATTTTGTTTTTCAAAAATATTTACAGCGAAGCAATTTTGAAATCATTTTTCAAGAAGATTCGAGAAGACGTTCTAGCTCCTCAGGAGTTAGGCTTCGCATGCCAATTCGTCGAACTAAATAGTCAAACCTTTCTTTTGGAAGGGCTTTAGTAAATAGATCGGCGAGTTGGTAATCAGTCTTAACGAAAAATAATTCAACAGTACCCTCTTCCATGTGTTCTTTGATGAAATGGTAGCGGAGTTTGATATGCTTCGTCTTAGAGTGATGTACGGGATTGCACGAGATGGCTATGGCACTTTTTGAGTCACAATACATAGGTATTCTGTCAAAAGTAAAGCCATAATCTGTGAGTTGTGTCCTCATCCAAAGAACTTGGGCACAACACGCAGATAGAGACACATACTCGGCTTCGGCGGTTGATAGTGCAGTACAGTCCTGTTTCTTTGAAGACCAGCTTACAAGCTTTTCACCCAAAAATTGTGCTCCACCTGATGTACTCTTTGCTGTAACTTGATCACCAGCATGGTCTGCATCTGAAAATGCTGTTAGATTAAACTCCGAATCCTTCGGATACCAAAGTCCCATGTTAATGGTGCTTCGTAGCTACCGAAAGATCCGTTTAACCTCTTTGAGGTGAAGTTCGGTAGGCTTTGCCTGAAACCGTGCTAATAAACATACAGCAAATTGAATATCTGGTCGACTAGCGGTTAGGTACATGAGAGAACCGATCATGCTCCGATATTTCTTCGGATCGATAGGTTTCCCAAACAAATCAGCACCTATTTTTGGTGAAGTGACCATTGGTGTACCAACAGAATCACAATTTTCCATTCCATGTTTTTTCAAAATCTCTATTGTATATTTAGCTTGATTGATAAAAATACCACGAGGGGATTGATGGATTTGTAAACCAAGAAAGAATTTTAGTTCCCCCATCATGGACATTTCAAATTTGCTTTTCATGAGATTTTCAAAATGTTTTGAATGGTTAGGATTGGTTGATCCAAAAATAATGTCGTCCACGTAAATTTGAACGATCAAAATATCATCTTTGAATTTTTTGATAAACAAGGTGTCATCAACCTTTCCTTTTGTGAAATTGTTTTTGAGCAAGAAAGATGATAGTTCGTCATACCACGCTCTTGGAGCTTGTTTTAGACCATAAATTGCTTTCTTAAGCTTGTAGACGTAGTCTGGATGATCTTTGTCGATGAATCCCTCTGGCTGACTCACATACACTTCTTCTTTCAGAGTTCCATTCAAGAAAGCTGTCTTAATGTCCATCTGATAGACTGTGATGTTTTTGTGAGCTGCATAGGCTAAGAAAATCCGGACTGCTTCAAGTCTAGCTACAGGCGCGAATGATTCTTCGAAATCTATCCCTTCTTCTTGTGGATAACCTTTAGCCACGAGACGAGCTTTGTTGCGAATGACAGTCATTTCCTCATCCAGTTTGTTCTTCCATAACCACTTGAGATCAAGAACACGTTTATCAAGTGGTCGTTCAACAAGTTCCCAACTATCATGTAACAGGTATTGAAGAAATTCCTCCTGCATCGCTTCAATCCAAGGGTTTTCTGCCATTGCTTCCCGAATGTTCTTTGGTTCTTTGAGGCTTATTGAGCAAATGTAAATGCACAATTCGAGATCGGTGGCAAGTTGTCTCCTCGTCTGAACTGGCATTGAAGGATCACCAATAACATGTACTAACGGATGGTCTTTTGTCCATTGAAACGTAGAAGGGTACCTTTGGTTGAACGAATGTGTGTTAGATGGTTCTTGTAACCTCGAAGAAGATTCAGCAGAGTCTGATGCAAACGGGTTTTCAAATACTTCTTCTTCTTATTCTAACGCAGCATCGTTTGAATTATTTGTTGGTTCTTCTTGAAAATTTGTGTTTTGGTTTTGCTCATCAACTCTTGGTATTTCAGTGTCAAGTACTGGAGTTGCTTGAGTAGATGCAGATGATGTTGATGTAGTTGGTGCTTCAGCTTCGATTGTTGTAGATGCATCTTGTGATGGTGGTGGTTGATGGTTTTGAGCGGGTGCAGCGGAATGTTGTTGAGATGCATTAGTCGAAGTACCACCATAATATTCATCAAACATTAACTCGAAGAAGTTTTCCAGTTCTTGTTCTGAAGGTTTATCCGTGTTTGTTGATTGAGCTCCTTGAGGTACGAGTCCTGAACTGATGTGTCCAGAAGTCTGCTGGTTTGGTGCGGGTCCTAATCCGTTTTGATTAGAAGCCATCGGATTAAGCGCGGGTTCTAGAGCGTATCTCTCAGAAACCATCTGTGAAATCTCGTCAAACTTCACATTCATCGTCTCCATTATCTTTTTCGTTCTTCTATTATACACCCTGAATGCCCTCGAGTTTTCTGAATATCCAATGAAGATTCCAATATCACCCTTAGCTTTTAACTTTCCTAGATCTTCTCTATCATTCGTCGGATAGCACAAAGCGCCAAATACGTGAAGATAAGAGATGTCAGGTTTACGGTTGTTCACTAGCTCATATGGGGTTTTATTGAATCTCGGATGGACTAGGGATCGATTTTGAGTGAAACAAGCAGTGGCAACAGCATCAGCCCACAAGAATAGAGGTGCACTAGAAAAAATCAGCATTGTGCGAGCAGCTTCCACAAGAGTTCGGTTTCTTCTTTCAACTACCCCATTCTGCTGTGGAGTTCTAACAACTGATGTTTGGTGTGTGATTCCAACATCTTCAAGATAAGTTCTTAACTCCTGGTTTGTAAATTCTGTGCCATTGTCTGTTCTTATAATTCTTACTAGAGCTTGAAGTAGAACTTGAATACGCTTTAGAAAGGTGATGATGATGCCTGGTGCTTCGTCTTTTGATCTCAAAAACTTTACCCAAGTATATCTTGAATAATCATCAACAATAACGAGAATATACTTCTTCCCATTAATGCTTTCAACTCTCATTGGGCCACATAAGTCCATGTGCAACATATGTAACCTTGCTTCCGAACTAGGTACGGTTTTGGGTTTATATGATGCTCTTTTACATTTTCCTTGTTCGCATGATGGACATAGGTGTTCCTTGGTGTATTTGAACTTAGGAAGTCCGATGACGATGTTGTCTTTTGCTAACTTGTTGATGGTGTCGAAATTGAGATGGGATAAACGTCTATGCCACAGCCAGGACTTAGTTTCGGTTGCCCTTGTCATAAGACAAATTGGTGATGTAGAAGCCATTTGGTTGATGTCGATAGCATACAAGTTTGTACTACGATTACCAGTTAAGAGATCATCACCAACCAAATTTCTAATAAAAACCGTGTTTCTTCTGAAAGCCACTTCTAAATCTGCATCACAAAACTGCCCAACTGAAAACAAGTTGTGTCCCAACCCTTCGACGTAGTAAACTCGAGTGATTAAAAAATTCTCAAACCGAAGATCTCCATAACCCTGAATAGCTGCTACATGATCATTTCCAAATCGTACAGTTCCCATGAATTTCCAGACAAAATTGATCAGCAGCTTTAAATTCCCGGTCATGTGCTTGGAGCAACCCGAGTCGACGATCCAAAGACATATTTTGATAAACTGCCAAGAACAGAAGAGTTTGTATTTGGAAACCGTGTTGAATTTGGTTCCATGGGGTTAGGAGTAAAAGCAGAATCACACTCATAGACAGTTGCTACTTGTTTAGCTTGAGTTATTTCTAATTTGCCGTCCTTAAGAGTGAACTCTCTACCCGTCGGAATCCACATACAAAACTTAAGATAGTTCCTAGGCATTCGACTAATAGTGGTAGTCCTAAATCGTGCAACTAATCTTTCTATAGATCTGGATCTAGCACTAGGTCTTTTTGGAACATTCTTCTGTTCAGGCGTAACATTCACATTCTTAGAAACACATTCATCGTGAACATCATTAATTAAACATTTCTTGCATATTAAACAAACAGAGTCATTACATGCATTAGAAACAATACGTTCGACATTACATTCAGATGAAACATGTCTCTTATTACAAAGCGATAAATTCCTAGGGTATTCTTCTACTTCTTCAACTTTATTCTTGCTACTACTCTTAGAGACAGGCGAGACTCTATTGTTCCTTGTATTGCTCTTAGGCTTTAGTCTGCTGCTCCTAGAGGTGCTTTCTAATCCTATAGAAGGTAAGGCACACACATTAGGATTTATATTGTTGTCCTTTTTAGCATCCCTAGATTCTTTAGAATTAGCCTTTATGCACTTTTCATTTGTCTTAGATGTTGAGGCAAACGCACTAGTGGGAATAATCCTAAAAAGGTCAGGTGCTAACACTTTAGGAGTTTCGACAACCGCTTTTCCTTTATCAACAATCTTATCATTTTCACTTTTCTTGGGCAAGGGTGTTGGAGTGACTGGTTTTGTCAAATCCTTTTTCTCATCGACTTTTGGAGCAAACCTTGAAATTGACATTTTTGGTTTTTGAACCGTGTTTGAAACATTTGGTTTCTCCGAAGTCAATGGTTTTGCAAACTTAGTTTCCTCACCCTTTCCTTTTTAACTTTCAAGCTGAGCCCTCAAAAGATCATTTTGCTCTTTCATTTTCTTTAAGTCACGCTCATACGACAATTTGTCATACTTGCATTCTTCCTTTTTCCGATCAAGTTGTTTAAAATATGACACATTTTCTTTTTCAAGCTTTATAAGAGCATTTTCATATTTTGAAACAATTGCGGAGGTCTCAACTCTTAGTCGTTCATCGTCTTGAACAGAATATGTTTGTAAAATGATGGATATAATGTCAGTGGTCATAACAGCTTCGAAGAGAGAATCATTTAGGTTTTCCAAAACAATCATGTTTTCACGAATATCATTAGCTTCGGTTACCAGGGATTTGTGGTCCTTGACAAAGTCGGCCGTTTCTTTTAAGAAAACTTGTTCAAAATTTTTTACACTCGCGCTGATGTTATTCAGTGGAATAGTAATTTCGTTTTGAAACACCTTTTTCTGTTCGATGTGAAAACTAGAATGCCAGTTGTTAATATCGATGGAAGTTTTAGATTTAACAATGTTTTGAAGTTCTTGAATTCTCTTTTTAACGTCATCCAGAATTTCTCTAGCCTCACTTGTATTAAAAGTGTTGTTAGTGGAAATTTGTTCCAGTTTTGAAAGAGACTTGGAAACAACTTTCTTTTTAGACAAGAATTTCGCAAATGGTCGTTTTATGGAAAACGCAGATGGTTCTGTTTGTGGAACAAAAGTGATTCCCGAAAGTTTGTTCAATTTGTTGTAATCAATGGGTTTCAAATCCTTTTGTTTCATTTTATTTATGCTCTCTTCGACATGTTCAATCGTTAGCACAGAATCCCGAACGACGGGAGGATCATGTTTGGTATAAATCACATTACCATTGTACAAAACATTCTGTTCTTGCTGAGCTTTCTTGAGATTACAAGGGGTGTTGTTACCAAGAGCCATTTTATGTTTCGTATGGTAAATCGGATTAATTTGATTTGAAATCATTTTCATTGTTTGACTCGACTGACCCGACTTAACCACTAACTCTTCTAAATGTGCAATCATGTGTTCTGACTCTACGATTTCTTCCAAAAGTTTGTCTTCTTTCTTTGCAAAATCCTTTTTCAACTCATCCATTTCTTTTTCAAGATTGGTATAAGCTGTTTTTTGTTTAGAAAGTTGGTTTTGTAAATCAGAAATTTCCGCATTTAAAGATTTTATCTTTTTGAAAGAGTTAACATCAAGTGTATCAAACTTGAGTTGCAATTGTTGTTTCTCTGAAACGGAATTTTGATAACCAGTTTCTAATTCAGACAATCTTTTGTTATGAAATTCAAAAGCTTTAACGGTGGATTTGTAACTCTCAAGCTCAGCGGTCAATTTAACATTCGCGGCCTTAACATCGCGATTGACCTTTTGCACATTCTCAATTTCAATACGACAATTATTCAATAATGATTCAAATAAAGTACGTGTTTCCTCATCATTCTCAGCATGCTGTGAAACGAAGCCTCCATTATGATTCACATCTGGAGTTGCTGAAGGAGTATTGCTACTACTTGGCATGTCCAGGAATGTATCATAAGTGGGTGCTTGCTTCTCAAAATGTTGTTCCTCATGAGGAGACATAACAAATATATCATTATTGTGACATGTGTTGAAATTAGATACCTTAGATGGTGCATTGGTGTCATAAACAGGAAGTGTGTCAGAATCCGTGTCATACTTAGCTTCCTGAAGATTCGCCATGAATATGCAGTTCGCATCGATATCTTCTCTATCTTCCATGTCATCCATAAGAGCCATAAAGTCATTCTCCTCTGCATTCAACTGAAATCCTGCCTCTGCTTTTTGTGCCAACATCACTGCTTTCTGCAAGTACGCTAGATCTTTCTTGTTTGGCTTAGTAGGACAGTTCCTTGCCATATGACCTACACCCTGGCAGTTGAAACACTTTACCGGATTACCCTGATTCATATTTTCCAAATTCCCAACTACTGGAGCTGCAACATTTCTATTCTGATTAACCATTGCCTGATTACCAACATTTTGACCCCTCTGATTTCCAACAATCTGACCCAACTGATTCCCTGCATTCTGACCATACTGATTCCCTGCATACTGACCTGCATTCTGCATATTCTGATTGCCCATATTAAATCCCGTAGCATATCCATGCTGATTCCCATAAACTCTAACCATTTGGCCTCCGTTGCCCATATTGAAACTCGGCTGAGCGATCTGCCTGTTACGAGTATTCGATGAAATCCTTTGGTTGTTGTTTGTTGGTGTAGAATAGCGTCCTTGGAATGCCTTTGACAGAAAAGCAAACGCTTGAGTCAATGCTGCAGCAGCTTCATCATTGTCAGTGAATTCTGGTTCTTGGAATTGTGGGTATGTCTGTTGTGGAATAACTTGTTGTTGTTGTGGGTAGAATTGTTGTTGGTAGACCGGTGATGGTTGTTGAATGTATGATGGTTGCATGTAGTTGTGAGTGGATGATGATGGTTGTTGAGTGTTCACTTGTAATGGTGTTGGTGTATTAGCAATTAGTGCGAGAGGATCATGATTCTTTGCCAATCTTTCTTTCCTAACTTCATTAGCCTCATAATTCACCTGATGTAAGTCCTTTGTCTGATTAACAATTGTAACATAACGACCCCATTCTTCTGGAAGGTTATTGACGAATTTGATGTTTGTTGCAATTGTTCGAGGTGTCAACTTGTTTCTGATTAACTCATTCATCAACGTGCAAAACCTTGTGTAGTATGACTCAATCTCTGTTCCATGACAAATCCTTCTAACACGTTCCCACATAGCATGAGCAGTTTCACAGCTGTCGACCGCAGCAAAGATCTCCCGTGGTAATCCAAGTTGGATTAAATGCATTGCCATATCATCAGCTTTGATCTGCGCCTTGTCTTCATCAGTGTAATCTTCTTCTGTTTGTAAACGCATGTATGGTTCAGTAGGATTTGTTGAGTTTGGATTACCGGAAATTTGAACTTGTCTTGGCTGAAATGGACCATTCTTAATGGAGTTGAGCATGAGGTTACCATCAGTCTTAGTTTTGATGTAACGAAGCATGCGGCTTGTCCATGGGAGATATCCACCTTTTTCAAGCATAGGAGGTCGGTTTTCCGCACCGGCTGCATGAATATCTTGCTGAGATGCCATTTGATGAAGTGTAGATGGATAAAGTTGATACTTGGATCGTTCCAACGAAATAGGAGTAGGGTTTGGTGAAGATTAAGCAGGTTTTTGTGGTGAAAAATACGATCTAAAACCTTAAAACCTCAATAACTTCCGTTCAGAGTGGATTTGGGCCTCGAAGCTTGGCTTGAATGATCTTTAGATGATTCAACATGTCCTTCTTCTCGGTCTCACGGTCGTTTTGACAGCTGATTCGTCGAAAACGGAGTTACGGTTCAAAAGTTATGGCCGTTTGAAGTTTGGTCGACAAAAACCTCACTTTTGTCAAAATTCTCGAAACTTTGTCGTGTTCTCGAAACTTTGAGATTGCGAAACTTCTGATTTCGAAAATGAGGATTGCGAAACTTTGGATTTCGAAATTTGTGTTCTCGAAAAATTTTGATTTTTTGAAAATTTCCAGTGTTCTCGAAAATCTTGATTGATTTCGAAAATTATGGGTGATTTCGAAAATTTTGAATTTTTCGAAAAGTTTGCAGTGTTCTCGAAATTTTGAGTTTTCGAAAATGCAATGTTCTCGAAAAGTGTCAAGATTTCGAAAACCAACTTTCACAATGAAATTTCGAAATTATACAATTTCGAAATTTAGCCCCAAAGTCGAAGTAATTTCTTTCTTATACAAGAGAGAAAATACCGAGTATCCAACAGTGAGCACGAATGGAACCTTTGCTAGTGTTCTCGAAAAGCAGTCAATGTATGATCTCGAAACTATGACAGTTTTGAGAATTAGCTTAAAGCACACCCAAATGACTTTTGCAATCCAAGATTCTTGTACTTCTAGGCTAAAAAACACCAAAACTTGAAGAATGTTCCAAACTTGATGATTTTTATAAAACTTTTTAGAGATCTCGAAAACAAGTACAATAACCAATACGAATTTTTAAGCTAGAAATTTTCAAAAAGATTAAAACTTTCTTGTTGGGAAAGGTTTATAACACTAGTTTGTAATCAAAAAAGTGTTAAAAACACAAAACAAACAAGAAAAGTAATGATTTTTTCTTGAAAAAAAACGTGAATAAAGCTTAAAAAATACGAAACAAACAAACCCTTAACCCTCCTAAATCATTGTTAGGCGATTGATACCACTTGTAGGACCTTAGATTTCACAACTTTATCACACACAATATAAGCACAATAAGAAGGAAAGATGGAAAGATGGTGACTTGATATGTATAGATATGTATTTCGAATTTAGAGAGAGAGATAAGAAATATGAGAGCTTTTATTCAAAGAAAACACACACACATACACACACAAGTACACACCTCAAATGACTCATTTGAGGTGTTTATATAGTTAGACATATGACACCCTAATGGGCTTGGATGGGCTTGGTCATGGATTGGACTTTTACATTAAGTATAGACTAGTTGTAATACATAACTTATAACCTATTAGATTAGTCCAAACCATAAGCCCATTGACTATTCTATTGTAATCTACGACACATTACAAAGTTACATGTATGAGAATGACCATCACTTCTAAATACATAGGTTTCCTTATCTTTGAAGAAACTCATCTTCATTTTCTAGTCTAACTATTAAGATAAACCATGTTTCAAAATTGATTATCTTTATGGACGACATCTTTATTATTCATAGCATATGTACTTTACCCAATTCCTTATTTGGTAATGTAACATAATAATTATCAGGTTTACTATAATCCTGTAATTCATAGCCCTCAGCATATTAATCAAATATCTGAGATATTTTGCTATTCTATTAATGACAATTCCATCATCTTGAGATTTAACATTTAAATGTCAAACCTCATCATGATATTTACTAGTGTATTTTAGAAGATTATGTATCTTGTAATTTTATCTTTTAAAGATCAAAACTCCCATATGATTTTAGTAATTTAAAGACTATCTTTAAATACTTAGCAAATAAAGCAATAATACAATATTCTCTTTTGGGATATAACAAATACATATTGACAGTTTCTGACTTTACTTTTTTAATAACCTTTTCATAAGCAGTTAAACAAATTTAGAACTTAACATGATTCATCACATTCATCACATTCCATCATGTCTTATTAATCTTCCAGGTTGGAGTTTTATTAAATATGTCAAAGTCATACTCAATATTCTAACCTTGATAACTTTTGGAAGAAAAGAAGTCATAGTTATCTTTAATCAAACAATATAACAAGAGTTTGATTTTCCTAACT
The DNA here is from genome assembly GCA_030686995.1 of Artemisia argyi. Lineage (NCBI taxonomy): Eukaryota > Viridiplantae > Streptophyta > Magnoliopsida > Asterales > Asteraceae > Artemisia > Artemisia argyi. Next base: position 11,250,884 of record CM060686.1, read on the forward strand.
GAACATACCATAAACATTTGGCATTTCATTAAGATTAATATTGTAAGACAATCTAACAATATTTAAGATAACCATATTTCTTTTGACTTGTCTATTTACCAACTAAATCATTTTAATGGTATAATAATTTTTTCAAGCCAAATTACATGCTTTGTAACACAAGAACTTTTTACAAAGTCACTTCATGTCCATGTCTTTACAAGAAAACATAAACTGTTCTAATCCCACTATACGTTATAAGTCATTTTAACAATTTAATGACTTTATGTATATGTCTTAATTAAAACACATAACAAGATAACGTCTTACTTTATTATAATTCTTATAACAATTAAAAGACTTTATGTTTATATCTTTACAATGAAACATAAACATGTTTAACTAAAATAATTATGAACACCATCTATTGGTTTCAATAGTAATTTCAAGTTAATTTATTACTTTACAATAATGTAAACAACATTATTTCTTCATTTATTTATGTCATTCCAGGAACACATAAATATTCAGATTGAAGCAGCATTAGATTACTTTATTAATTTATGTCATTCCATGAATTCATAAATATACAAATTAAAGTAGTCTTGATATCATATTAATACATGTTCTAATAGGTATCTAATTTAGAAACTGCAAATTCTCATAGTTCAATTACATCAGTTGATCTGCTAGTAATGAAAATATGAAATTCACCTTGTTGTTGCAATATAGCTAAGTTCTCACATAATATAAATTGTAACACCAAGTGTTTCTTGAATTAGATTAGTATAATTCATATTAGAACGTTATTCTCTTACCTTGCAGTCAAGAGAATCCATTAAATCATATATTTATGAGTTGTTTCGTGCACACATTAAATATAACATTTCTCCCACTTATGCATGGAACAACCTCATATAGTTGATAAACAACACGCCATGCATTTGTTTATGTGATCAATATGATTGTGTCATAGATTTTAGCGTAACAAGTAGTTATAGAACAACAATGTCTAGTAAGAAAACGTACAAGACTATCCTGAAAAGTATGAGTGTCTACACTTGGAAAATAATTATCTTTAGCTACCAAGATGTCAAAGCTTGTAACTCCCACTGAATTAAAAATCATTACAATAATTCCTTATTCAGTAATAAGTACACAATACTCCCACTGAATTTGACAACATTGTAAATGTTTCATATCCAGTGAAAGAAAATAGTGTGCTTTTAACTTTCCTACACATTTGAATGTCCATACGTAACAATTACTTTTGAACTAAAGTATGTATCCTACTATGTAAATGATGGACTATCCATCAAATGCGATTAACTTGAAAAATTGGGCATGCAATTTCTTCCTTAACAAGTCTACCATCCTTCAATGTATGTAGTACCATTTAAATAGTCAAAACAACTAGTTTGTCTTTTTTCATTTTGTGGTAATTAGTCTAGATTCTAATTATAATAACTCATAAAATGTCATACATAATTTTCTGTTAACCAAATATCATATTTGTTACTAAGAATTTAATTACCGAATAAGGATGATGAAATCCCTATGGAAAATATGCGCAATTTTCTTAACTATTAAAAATTTGCTATGAGTTATATTAGAATTTAGACATATCTAATATTCCTATTATCCTTTTTCATTCATGAAAAGAAATAGGATTGTGTCTCACTCTTCTTTCATAGAAAGGAGACTTCTTTTGTATTTTAAGTAAATTATTCTTAATCAAACATTTGTTTGAAAACAGAACGATATCAATTTACGCAAGCCCAAAGTGCGTTTACGGTTTGAACGTTGCATTAATACATTAAAACGAATTACAAAATTCAATTTCAGTATTTTCGATAATTAGATCTTTAATAAAATAAAATACCCATTGGTAAATATCCATATAAACCATAGTATTTCCTTAAAGCTAGGATCCTAATTGACATAGTACCATTACATCAATTGATCTGCCAGTAATAATAGTATTCAACAAGGTAATTGTCGAACAATAATTGCCAATATCATATTGCAATTCCTAGATCATTATGGGATTTACATTCACAAAACCTTTTGCAATGTAAGCATGTTTCATCCCCATCTAATGCCTTGAGTCCAAGTTCTCACTTCCTACTCAATTTAAGTCGTCTAACTTAAAAACTGAAAACCCATAATTCCATTACATCAGTTGATCTGCTAGCAATGAAATTATGAAATTTACCTCTCCATTGCAATCTAGCCAAGCTCTCACATGACGTAAACTACAACTTCAAGTGTTCTTAATTAGATGGCATTTGACTTAATTTTATAAGGGTATTAATTTTGATGTGTAAGCAAAATAATATATGAAGAAGCATTCATACAATTTCATAACATTGGTTTTACAAAACAATTTTATTAACCAATTCACTAAGAGTAAAATAACAAAGTTTTAATTGAGGTATCGGGTTCACCAATTAAAGAATTACCAACAATTATCATCCACTATATCGTACTTTTGCATAAGCCCTAAAGCTTAGTGTTTTGGATAATCACTTTGGAAATGTGGTCAATTCACCCTTAAGATGATATTGTACGTAAAATAGTGATATAGGTAAGTCTAGATCGGCACACAAGCGGTTGTAGAGAACCGGTAGGAGCATGATCTTTTAAAACCCCTCTCTACAGGCACATTGTTTGGCTATTTCGGTACGCCTTTCACACACTATTGTACAAAAACATCAATCAACTAAACCTTGTAAATTTGACTCTTAAAACCAAAACAAATTTCGCCATTTATTTAGTCCATATTATTTTTCTATTCAAAAATTACCCTTTTTCGTTTATAAACATGTCTCACATAAATAATAAACAAAAAACAAGTAATACATAATAAAAAATAACACAACTAAATAAACATACACATAACATAACAATTAAATATGTATAAAACATGTAGCCGCATGCAAATTTATTCAATAATCCTATTAATAATCAAATCTAGGTGTATAATGTATTTATTCAATTAGGCTTTCTTCTTCAAAGGAAAAAGATCCACATACATCGACAAATCGATTGCATAAGCCAAAACTAAACAAACACCACATAACACGTAATTGATTACTTAATATTGGAGTCTTCCCCAATTCGACATCTATTAATAAATTTACATATTTCGATACAACTTAACAATTTAATTCATATATCCAATTTAAACAATTGAAATTCAAACACAATAAAATCCATGCAATCATGCACTTTTCATGGATCATGCTTAACAATTAACATATTGCACCAAAATCGTTTACTAAAACGCATAAACAATTACATGAAAATCCTAGGGTTTCTAATCATATTAAAAATCAAAACCAAAACCCTAAAAAGAAATAAGGGTCAATCGACCCAATTTTAAAAAAAAAAAATAGGTTTTGGATGATCTAAACCCTAAAAAACGATTAACATGTATAAACTCAAATCAAGATTCAATTTTTATGCGTTTTGATAATTAATTACACATTATAACGGCTCATGATGCCACTGTTGAATTATATAACATGACATATCAAAAATATAAACAATAAACATCAAAGACACATGCGGAAGCGTTATAACAAGATCATATAACATGTAATTAATTAATCAATAATAAATAGTAAACGCACATTTGTGATTCTAGCCCGAACAAGAATCAATTAAAGCAAATCTTCAACTTATGAACCCTAATTAGTGTTTATGTGGATTATAAGAATAACCCCTTACCTTTTTGTTATTCAATCCAAGATATAACCGTTCTTGTAATAGCGATTCGATGTGAATGCTAGTTCTTGATCACAATAGATTTACCAAACACTTTGTAAGGTTCAAGGTTACTCGCAAACCCCTTTTCTTGGGGCTTCGCTCGTCGACCTATGAACAAGAGAGGAGAAAAGAAGAAGTTTGACCTGCTATTGAAATCAAGTGTACCAAGGGATGAATACATAGGGATGTATTAATACCCTTATGGTTGAGATCAAGTTTACAATGGTTTCCGATGTGGGATTCCATTGTTTTGGCCATAAACAAGCTCAAGAGAGGATTTCTAGAACCTTCTCTTGTCTTGTTTTATTTTCTTCGTATCCCGTTGACATTTAACGACCGTTAGTCAATTCCATTAATTACCTAACACTCTTTAGTCATTTATTGTGAATTAAATAATTAAATATAACATTTTATACTAATTATTTAAACATCGAGTCTCATACGTAAAGTGTGCAATCCCCTGATCTCGAGTTCGATCATAACATACGACTACTAAAATAATGTCCATAAATTAACACTCCTCGTAAATGTGTACCATCCACACAAATAACTAGGTGAAGATCCTAGAAAAGGATGTTCGCTCAAACTACGTAGTAGGCTTACAAAACCTGTACCATTTAATTGATTTTCTTGTTCATGCTGAATTTTCTCCATTACAACATGTATTTGACCCGAAAAATGGGCCTCTACCTCGGCTAAAAAATACAGTGTTTCTAGCATCGCATTACTATATAACAGTGTGACGTTAGGCATTCCATTAAGTTCATGATATAGTCTAATATTCAAGTTAAATGCAACTTTCTCAACACTAACATGTGCTTAAATCAAATCAAGAAATTCTACAAATTGCATTTTTTTGTCTAATTACAATAGTAGTATTCAATGTAGATTGATCACCCTTGATTGACCCGTTCTCATATCGAATATCACCGCCCCAAAATAAACTTATCGCAAATGGACGTTGTAACACCATATTAAATATTTAGACCGAATTTTAACTACATAACATACAACAATTTGATGAATTGATATCAAAATAATGCTTAGAGATAAGAATACATACCTATTTGAAAGGAAGCATTTAGTGAAAAATTGTGAGTCCAACTACTAAAGGGTTGGAATTTATAACAAATTTTGTTGGTAAAATAAGTTTGGTAAGAAAATTTAGTGCTTTGGAGCCACCTCTAATCTTTAAAAATGACAATCCTACTTTTAGAATAAATAAAGCAAATCATCACACTTTTAGAACACAAAAATGGTTTTACCTTACTTTAAGCTAACTTTTCAAAACCCATCCTAGTATTAGAAAATTTTCTAGTAGTACTAGCTTTTGTACGTTACCACTTAACTAGTCCATCAAAAACCCACTTTCTCACCTCGCCAGTTCTCACTCCATTTTTTCCAACCAACTGACGGCGTAAAACATTTTTCAAATTCACTTTGACTCTTAGACTTCGTGTAGTCAGTTATAACACAGAGGGCACTCGACATGTTATGATGAGGGCACTTACATATTTATCTATTATTTTGATGTTTTTCCTATATAATATTTGTGTCGGTAAGAATTTCATTGAGGGCATCGCCCCCCACTAGTCAACAAGTGGCTCCGCCCCTGGTGGCGTGTGTTTAGGAGCTCAAGGTGTCACACCCCAAAAATGGCGCAGCGAAATGTCATTTAATGGGTATGACTTCTAGATCAAGAACACAAGGTGTCTAAATAGAGAATTACTAAATGCATTCATCACAATACAAGTCAAGTTACAACAATACCAAGAGTTGGGTGAAAACATGCCATAATACATAAGTTCACAAAATGATCAAGTCTTAAGGTAATAAGTTGTATGTGTAAGTCTTCGGGAACTCAGTCCGGAAGGGTCTTGTCTTATGTCTGCTAGGCCAGGCCAAAACTCAACCATCTAATGAAACTTCATTCTTAACACCTGAAAATGGATACTCGAAAACGTCAACATAAAGTTGGTGAGCTCGTAGGTTTAAGTATTAAACCACGAAGCTGTGAATAACATAGCATAGGACAATAGTGAGCAAGATATACGAATATACGCATCTAAAAGGAAAACACGTCGTTAGCGACAACTGAACCTGCCAATAGTGTTGCACACGTGTTGCCAATAGTGGGGAGCTACCCCAGATAGTACTATCAATCGTCGGCTCCTACACGGAGTTAACAGTTTCGCATATATGAAGCACAATTTAATTGTCACAAAAGGTCACATATTGCAATCAAACACACATATTGTCCAAAAACATGAAACAGTGTAGCACAGCATGAAATGAGTTAGAAACCATTTGAGTACCATCTTCCCCCAAGGAAAAAAGACATGTGAAAAAGGGGCTACGAAAATTCACCTTAGTAATACAACAGTCTATAAGCGGTAGTCAAGTAGAAATAGTGGATGGTACCGACACGCGACCTAGATTAGTATGACAAGTCTCAGTCTACTAGTTTATGTTTAAGATTTGATGTGAAACACTTAATTAAGTTTGAAAATATTTAAGTGTTGTGTTATCGTTGCTTGTGTGGCAATGCTTAAAGTTCAAAAATAAGTTTTTAAATGTTAACTTGATTTGTGTATAATATATTGGTTTCCAAAAATGAAAGAAACATATTTGTAAGTATTGGCTCTTGGAAGTGCGTTAGGTATTTAAGCGTTTACGCGATACAATAGGTATACATATATGTGATACATTAGTCGTAATTTTACGAAATTGATAGATGGCAAGTTAGAAAATTCTATAATATATTTTCTATAAATAACATTTTATTATTCAGTTTCGAAGTTTGATCGAGTTTGTGGAAATAGGCTAAGTATAAAAATTTGACAAAATTTGGTCATGACCTCCGTAAATATTAGTTTTTCCAAAATTTGTCATGCGTTGCAAAATAACTTCAAATAAGTCAATTATATCGTAATTAACAAAATATATGTGTTGAGTTATATAAAATCTAATAAAATGAGGTATCTTTTATATAATAAAACAAAGAGTAAAGATCATTTGAGGACCAAACTTTTTTTACATACCAAGAGACTAATCTTCACCCTCCATCTTCCCTCCATCTTTATTTGATCTAATGGATGAGATTAATTCCAACAATTTAAAAAACCCACTTTCATCCTTTTTTTTCAAATATTAATATCTTTCAAACCGTTAATCGTTAAGCGAAAAAAAATATACCGTTACGACGAGCATTTAATTATCTTTCTATAGATAGGCTTATTGATATATTTTCGACAAATTTTTTTTTTCATTTTTTTTCACGTTTTTTTTGTGGCCGAAAAAATCATATATGATATTGCATATCATATATGATATTACATATAATATATGATATTATATGTAATATCATATATGATATGCAATATCATATATGATTTTTTCGGCCACGAAAAAAATTGTGAAGAAAACAATTTTTTTTTCTTTTTTTCGAAAGTATATCAAAGTGCCCGTCTATAGAAAGATAATTAAATGCCCGTCGCGATGGTGTAATTATTTTCGCTTAACGATTAACGGTTTAAGAGATATTTAAATTATAAAAAATTGGTGAAATAATAAAATGCTTTTAATCTCAACTATTGATTTTCTTTTTAGATGGATGGTGGGGATGAGTCCCTTGGTATGTGAGGAATGTTTGGTTTGTAGAATAACTCGACTCATAAAACAAAACCCCAAGTGTGGACTTTTTTCATTTCAAAAAATCAAATCATACCTTATTTAGTAATAATTTTATTTAAAAAAAAATTATTTTCATATTAGGTAATATTTTATATTTATCTATAACATAAGTAGAAGATAAATACAAAAATATAGATAAGATGTAATTAACAATAGGATTAAAATTTTTAAATAATTATCTTTAATAATAAAAAACTATAATTAAACATCATAAATCAAATAAAACAAAGATTAAATTATTTGTTTTTTAATAAATAAAAATATATGATTCAAATTTTTTTTTAAAAAAACATGCACGTACGCGGGCATTATAACTAGTAAAGCTTAAAAGTATATACTTTGATTATTATAACGAAATTCTCCTAACAAAAATTATAAGTAGTAAAGTACATACTCTATAAAAATAATAAGAAAATAGTTACAGTAACAAGGTTCGCACCCGGGTCTGTGGGTTCAGAAGCAAGTATCACAACAAATGGGCTACAAGTCCTTTGATTTACATTTTGCAAGATCTTGATATATATTAACTAATAACTTAACTATGTTTTATATTTCCTTCATTTTACACAGTGTAATGTTTACGTGCATGGTTTGGTTTTGTGTTTTCAAAATAGTTTTTGCAACATTTCAGCACGGAACCAGGTTTGTTTTGAAGAGGCTGTGAGTCGTGATCGGGAAAAAAGGGTTGATCACATCAGGTGACGAGAAGAACGCAACAGAAAGCAAGCAAGAAAGGTTGTCGCATAGTCTGTAGCAAGTAGCAGACAAGAAAGAAAGCAAGAATCACAAACAAGAAAGCAGTAGAAAGGAGAAGAAAGACCGGCTGCTCACAAGCAGCGACTGAAGACCGACGCCGAAGAAGAAGATCGTGACTGAAGAACCGGTTAGAAGAATGACCGTGGCTGGAAACTAAGTTCTGGCTGAGATCGAGAAGACCGTTAAGTAAGAAAGAAAGACCGTAGACCGGGTGGAAGAGAGATTCCGGCGAAGACCGAAGAGCCGATATAAAGACCGGAGGTTTGGCTTGTTTGCAGGTGAAAGAAAAACAAGAGAAGACCGTGGGACCGAGAAGACCGAGGAGCCGCAAAAGACCGGGCGACACCTATACCAAGAAAGTTTAGACCGAGACCGAAAGAGATAACCGTGACCGGCATGTTGTCTAGACTGAAGCTTTAATAGCTGAAGACCAAACTGTTGAATCAAATGACCGAAGATTCACAGAAAGACCGCATAAAGTTGATCATGTGTGGTGATCGTAAGAAAACAAGTTGCAAGGATTGTTCTTTTGTATGTACGTGGTTGTGTAAGCAAGAAGAGAAGCAAAGTACGAAGAGACCGAGCAAGTAGTATGTGACCAAGACCGTGTTGATGATTATGATCATAGGAGCCGTGACCGTGAAAGGCATCAAGATTACGGGGGTGAATGTTGGGTAATCTTGATGGGTCAAGTGATGGAGTGGACCAGATCAGCGGGTCATGGAGCGGGTCTGTTGTCATGGGTTAGTTTAGTCACTGTGGTATGGATAGTCCATGTTAGTGACTGAATTAAAGGTAGTGGGGTTTTACCAGTTGCATTGTGTTGACCGAGTATTATGGAATACGTGGGTCATATCAGTTATTAGTTATGCATGTGTAGCTAGTTTGTAGGCATTTTATATGCATACACTTTGCATGGTAGTTGTTTACTTTAGTATATATATATATATATAGAGTAGTTTGCTTTGTAAAAGTTGTACTCAGTTTCCCTACCGAATAAATATACCATTGAAAACTCCAAAACCAAGTGTATTATAAGATTGTTGTTTTGATAGGTGTGGAGTGTGAATTCGTGTGGTGTGTTTCGGGTGCGAAAAGGGACTGATTACCAACAGGTTTTGTGTTTTCAAAATAGTTTTTGCAACATTTCAGTAAGCATTTCTTGTTAAGTTCTTGGTGGTTTTATAGAAAACGATTATGCGCAAATAAGCTATGCAACGTCACAATAAGCAATACGAGAGCCAAAACTTTTGTTTTACGTTTCATTTACGTTCACTTTCTAGTTAGTTTGTATCCAAAACGTCAATGAACTCGACTCGAAATTATGGGGTTCGATAGTGTAAGCCAATAGGCACTAGTGTATTAAGCGAGTTTGAAAAATACCACACAAGTTCTCTCAAACACAACAAGTCGTGTGCATATGTTTGTATGTCGAAGGTGTATACATTTTAGGAAAGCTCATTAGTTTAGTTTTCCAAATTTTTGACATGTAATATATACTAGGTGTATCATATTGGTAGTTTAGGAAAAACAAAGACATAGGGTAAAGATGGAGTTGAGCCCTTACAGTGAGTCGAGTCTTAGTGCGTGTCGAATGAGAGTGTGAGACCGAGGAACCTTATGACCAAGAACTAGTAACCCAAGCTTCTTAATACTATGACCCAGGTGTATTCCTAGCTGCAATTAACCAAATCCTTACCTTTTTCTCCTCCTTGTGGCTTGACTGACTAGAGGATGAATGAAGTGTGGTGTGTTTGTGTTTGAGTGTTTTGTGGTTTCGTGGTAAGGTAGAAAGGCTTATATAGCCAAGACATAGTATGGCTTTTGAAATTTTTTAATGCCTTTCTTGCATAGGATTCAAGCAAAAGCTAAAAGAGGTATTGGATGGTCTCAAGCATGCATGGAGTTCGGCTGGGATTGTCCCATTGTGGGCATGAGAGAATTGTCACATCGAGATTAGGGAGCAGGGGACATATTATTCGTGGGGTAATAAAGTCAAATGAGGGTCAAGGTGTGGTTCAGGGATTATAATATTGAGTAGCTTGTGTTTAGGGAACATGTTTGTTTGGTTTTTGACGCAAGGAAGTAAAAGAAAAGTGAAAAGGTGGTGTTTGCGTTTTGTGTTGAAAATAATAGTTGGAGGTGTCGGGTACATTGAATGTTCGTTTAAATTGTGAAAAACGTTTATTAAATTATTGATCGTATGTATAAAAAATGAAATTCTCCTAGCAATTAAATTATTAATTGGAGATGTGACAAAGTACAAAAAAAATATATGTAGACTAAATCTTAGTCCAAAGTCATAGTGCACAAGAGGGTGTTTCTTGTTCACGTGATTAAACTAAAATAATTATACGCAATGGTGAAAGTGTAAACTTTCAAAATAAATTTTGAGTTTGAGGTTGAGTAAGTAACTGTAAAATGCTGGTTGTTATACAAGGGGAGGATAATATGGCTAGTTTCATGTGGTGTGTTCACAAGAAAGCTTTGAGCACTCGGTGTAGTATTTCGTTGGAGCTCGCCGTTCCTACGTACCCTCCTCTTCGTGCTCGCCAAACCTCGCCGTTGCACCACCAGGGCCTCGCCGTTGTTCGCCGATGAAGACCTCCTCGTCTGCACGGCGAGGTTGATCATCTGACATTTCATTCTTTTTTTCCCCTTTCTTTTGGTGTTTTTTTTCTTTGTATATTTGTAAATGTAAAAGGTTTTTTAAGTTTGAAATAGATAATTGTTTTGTAAAAATGTAATGTGTAAATATTAATGTAAATATGTAATTGTAAATATTACTGCAACTATATTAAAAATAGGATTGACATTACTTGAAATAACGTACAATTATTTTACAACTACGATTACAACATTAAACTAAGAAATGGAAATTAAAACCCCTAAACTACCATACGATAATAAAACTACGAATCAATAAAATGATTCAGTCTGTGTCATAGCCCTCGTCACTCGAGTAGGAGGCACTCGAATCGTCCTCACTGGATGGCACATGGTTTAATCCCATTTTCCATCGCTATTCTGCTCGACGGTTTCTCCGATCCTGTTTACCTTTTAAGTACGCCTCACGTTCTCTTGCCTGACGTTGTTCCTCAGCTTGAAACTCTAAGAAGACTTGCATATCTTGCTCGTACAATTCTTCATCAGTCAACCCAAATGTATTGGGTTGGTTTTGTGGTGGATAGTTTGCCGGTTGATTGTTTTGGGGTGGATTGTTTGCTGGTGGATTGTTTAGCGGTGGAAACAGAACTTCCGGTGGAGTGTTTTGTGGTGGAAAATCATATTGGAAAACGGGAAACAAATCTTGTGGTGGATTGTTGGCTGGTTGATTGTCGTATGGGAATACGGGGAAAAGATCTTCGGGTAGGGTGTTGTAAACTGACTCGTTATCTGGTGAATTATTGTGAGAAATTGTTTTGAGAGAATTATTTGTGAATTATGTATGATTTGTATGTGAATTGTGGGTGTATTGTGAGCACCTGGGAATGGCTATTTATAGGGCCATTGTTTGGGTTTGAAATTTAAATTTATCCCGCTCTTGTTTTTTAATTTGAAATTTAAACGTTTATCCGTCCTGTGGCTTGTCGTTCATGAATTCCATAGCGAATCCGCTTTCTGGAATGAGGTTACAGAGAGGTTCAACAACCAATCTGACGGTCCACTTCGTAACAAACACCAGATAACGGGTAAGTGGGCAAGAATGAACTGTGAATGTCAAAAATTCAATGATATTTACTTGAGCGTGTGTAACACCCCGTAATTTACCGAGTCATTTATTAATGTCAAATACCAAGTAATCAATTTGAGAGCTTAATTAACCCCCTTTTTACGATTTTTTTTTATTATTTATTTAAACATTACATCAACGAGTTATACTCGTCAACAACTATGTGACGTACCTCATTCCTCAATTCGAACAGGCTCACACGCGTAACGACACCGTATTAGTAATGACTTAATTTTTATAACTATTTTTCGGAGTCAATAACTTTGCCCTTATATTATTTATTTTTTTTATAAAACCGTTCCCAAAAATGCATTTCTTGCATTTTTGCCAAACCGAGATACCATATTTACCCTCTAGTTCAACGGGACACGGAGTAAACGGGACATAAAAATAAATAAACCCTATATATATACACAACCGCTCCCCTCTTTATTATTATTATTTCTCATTATCAGTTATATTCTTTCCTTTTTCCCCATAGTACGCCTCCCAACTTTCTCTCTATCCTAGGTCTACTGTGGTCTGTGTACATTGAACATCACAATGATATATCTCTGTTAGCGAAAATTACTGACATACCCCTGCACGGAGGGGTATGTCACAAAATACCCCATGTATCCGCCGTTTTCAAAAGTACCCCCGCATTCCCCTTAAATCCATACGCGACACCAGGGGAGGACACGTGTCAAGAAGCTAGCTCGGGCCAAAATATATATATATATATATATATATATATATATATATATATATATATATATATATATATATATATATATATATATATATATATATATATATAATGCATGCCGCGTACAACCATATGCGAGACCCTTTAATCCGTACGCGACACCATTAAAGTTTGCATGGGGAAGGAGCATTTGCATGGGGAATGAGCATTTTGCATGGGGAATGAATATTTTGATCGGAAAAGTAGCATGGATGGGACGGATGAAGAATTTGAAGGATATATTTGTGCATGTCGTGTATGAAGATACACATAACCTAGAAAAAAAAAAAAAAACTTCCGTTTATTTTTATTGTGTTAGTTTTAGTTTTGGTGTTGTTTGGTTGTTACCGGTGGTGTATTATTGGTGGTGCAGTGGTGGTTCAGTGGTGGTGCAGTATTCTTGGTGGTGTGGAGTTGTAGTTTAACATTTGTTGCTGGTGCAGTGGTGGTGTAGTGGTGGTGTGGCGTTTTGGTAGTGGTCTGTGGTGGTGGTGTGGTTGTTGCTGGTGGTCTTGTTGTGTTGGTGGGGTGGTGTTGTAGTTGTTGCTGGTGGTCTTCTTGTGTTAGTGGTTGTTGTAGTTGAGTAGTTTGTCATAATGGCGGAATATCCGGTAATACTGAAATATAATTTTTTTTGTCATTATAATTATTGTTTATTTGTTACGTATATGTTTTGTAAATATATATTTGTTATGTTTTTTGGTTATTTTAGGATTATCCTGCGCAAGTGACATGTAGGAGTAGGTTGTCTTTAATTCAGGACATTAGAAAACTGATATTGAACACCTCTAAGGAAAAAATGTTTAGAGAAACATGTTTTGGTTGGATGTTAGACATTCCGAATATGCAAGAGAGCGGGGTGTTAGTACACTATTTTTTATGCCACCAAGTTGCTTGCCAAGAGGGAGACACAAACACAGTTCCACTAAGATATCGTGTACGTACTCTTGATCGTTTAGGTGAGGTTGAAATTCAGTTTGGTAGGGAGGAATTTTGTCTAGTCACGGGTTTAAGGTTTGGGGTTGATTTTAGGGAGGCATATATGGAAGGTGCTAACTTATTTAGGAGACGTGTGTTCCCTTCTACTATTGATTCCAAACCTATATACGTTAGAACCTTGTTAGCAATGATAAACAAAGACGTGTTTAAAAAGTTGAGCGACAAAGATGGGGTTCGACTTTGTTTGTTAGCTGTTTTGATGTTGGTGTTGGAAGGTACTCAGCATGGGAATATAGTAGACGGATTTTTGTTTAGGCTAGTTGAGGATTTAGATATGTGGAATGTCTTTCCGTGGGGGTCGTATGTATGGCCAACATTGTACAATCATCTCCGGGATGCAGTATTTAAGCGTAGGGATAAGCACTTTTCCGCCGACAGGGACCCTACTAAACCTCCTAAGTACACGTTGAATGGATTTCTATGGGCTTTTAAGGTATGCCATTAATCTTTTTATACAGTTCATGTATACATATAATTGTGGTTATTTTAACGAATTAACTTTTTTATTTTTATTTTTTTTATTTTTTTTTTTAGATTTGGATATTGGAGATGTTCCCCAGGGGTGCTAGCCCTTATTTTTTCCGTCATCATCAAGTGTTGCATCCCCGGTCCGTTGCATGGAGTTATAATAAAGTGGTCGTTAGAGAAAGTATTGACAAGTTTTTGGACGACCAATTGAGGGTGAGTTTGAGATATTCAATTTTTTTCAACTATTATGAATTTAATATTGTTTTATTTTTTTAATGTCATGTGTATTTTCTATGTTTTATTAAAGGTAAGAACACCGTTGCCTAGGCTTACACCGGATGAGTACGAGGAATTATCCGAGTGGTGGCGTGACAGTAACGCGTATTTCCAAGGGCATCCGGTCGCACCCCCGGTTATACAGCCACAAGCAAACATGGATTATGAAATACCTCCGGCTGTGGCACAAAAGTTTGATTATTATGATGAGAAGATTAAAGAATATCAGCTAAAGCTAGACGAGATTGAAAAAATGGTAAACAGTTTGACATCAATTTCTTTTGAGTTTATGTATAAATATTATTGAAAGGTTGTTAATTGTTTCATTAACATTTTTAATGCAGCAAAACCAACTTCGCAATAAACAAGGAGTACATAGAGGAGCAAGCTTTGTTGCAGATGAAAATATTGGTTTTAGTGACTATAGTGTGATTCAAAATACACAGGTTTTTTTTTCTTTTTTTTTTTTTTTTTTTTTTTTTTTGTTTAGTAATTTTTAATGACGAAATGGTTATATACTAACATTACGTTATGATTTAATATATAGGGATTCCCCCAATCCCACCGTCCATTTAGTGGTCCACCAGATGAGTATTTCTTTGAAGACCTTCCTACACCGCCCGTTGTGTCTAGGTTTCCATCCCCGTTTCCATCAACCGGACATGCTGCTACCCGTACACCAATGGGTTTCGCCGCGTTTGCCACTCCCATTGATCACCAGGCTGGTCCATCTTCCCGCCCTAACGATGTTGCTGACATCCAGGTAACATATTATTTTACGATTATTATTTTTAGAATTCGTCATTATTTGTAATTGATTAATGATTTTTTTTTTTTTTTTTTTTTTTTGTTAATCTTTTTTTAGCATCCGATCGACCGACCAAGGAGGGATTGTCGTCCAGGTAAATTTCAGCAATTTCCGTATACCCAACAGGGACCCACTACAATCCTCCCTAAGAAACGTGGAGCTAAGGCTAAACTAAAAAAGAGTACGGCGACCATTCCGCGATTTAACCTAGAAGAATTACCGGTAGATGATGCTGATGAGGATTTACCGGTAGATGATGCTGATGAGGATATTCAGGTTGTTGGTACAGCTTCTAGCTCACCTTTGGTATTTTATAATGTTGATCCTACAAAGGTACTACTAAAAATATTTTTTATTTATTAACATTTCTTTATATAATTAATGAACTTGTAACCATATTGTATATAATTTATTTATTTACTTATTTGTTTAGGTACGGCGCACTAACTATGAAAGTTTGGAGGCATTCCTTTTGGAGCCATACGGGATATACCTTGATTGTCATCCAAAAGGTTGGGTGCTGGATACTAGGTTCTGGCAACACCTACTTCCGGATTTATACAAGCTGGGTAGTGATCCGGGTCCATTGGACAAACGTGGTTGGTTGTCTGACGATGTAAGTGTATTCTTTTAAATTGTTTGAAGTTTAGATTATTTAAGTTTCAAGAACATTAAATGGTTAGGTTTAAACTTTTGAATCAGCATATGAATTGTTGGATGGAGATATTAATGAGAAAATGGGACAACAACCAACTATGGACAGTGGCTAGATCATGGACGGCATCTCTTTCCCCGAGCGTGAATGGTTATGTGTCCATGCTTTCGATAAATCCGGCGCTTAGGGGAACATTGGATGGTCGCACACGTCCGTACCCGTCATGGGATGTAGTACGTTATGTAAGTAAAGATCTTTCAATGTATATTTGTTTTGTATAAATTACTCTTTACAAGACTTTGTAATTGTGTATGCATAAATAAACTTTATATGTAGGTGTTGATGCCGATGAACCCGACAGGGAATCACTGGGTCACAGCAATTATAGATTTGTATGATTCCAAGTTATTGGTTCTCGACTCTATGCACAGCATGGAACGTGGTGAAGTAATAAGAAAATTTGTATTGGCTTGGACCAAAGCTGTGAACACGTGTTTAGAAGAGCTGGGACATTTTAGCAGGACAGGACGTGGGCATTACAGTTTCGAGTTCCATTACAACAACGTAACATATCCTATCCCACAACAAGGAAATTTAAGCGATTGTGGGGTAATCACATGTTGGATAATACATGAGTTTGTTACGTGTCATTGGCCACTGGAGTTTGATATGACTAATGTTGATGCCTTTTTCTCCAATGTTAGATGTAACCTTGGTAAGGTGTTTTATCTAAGTAGGTGTGAGGATACTAGTTTATGTGGATATGATTAGTTAAGATGTTGTTAGTTGTACTCTTGAACAGTTTGTAATGGTATATGTTGATGTATAAAGTTTTTTTTGTTAACTTTCATTTAATTTATTTTTTAACCATACATAAACACGATACAATAACCTTACATAGACACGAAACAATTAAATCATACAACGCTGTGTTTCATACACAGTAGATTGACAATATTAAGCATAAACAAAGGGTATGAAAAGGTGCATATTCATCCACTAAAAACGGTATTCTTGTCGATAACCTCAACCAAGTTCCTTTTTGTTATGTTAAGAGTAGGCGGTGATGATTTCGAGGTAAAGACCGAAACATTACGAAGTACCAAAACAGCTCCGACTTTGAGGTGTTTTTTATAATCCAGCTCTTCTGCAAGGACTTTGTGATGAATTGTACCAGCCATAGTCCCGGTTGGATCTTTTAGTGTACAGTTGAGGTCACCCAGCATGTTAGGAGTACAAGACTTGATAACAGCTACAACAAGTTCAAGTTTTCCTTTTACACAATGCTTCTTTATATCCCCAAAACAGCCAGTTACGATGACACCTTGAGAATTAAACACCTTATGAATCGCGCTCAACCATGGACCACTAGTAAAATGTTCATCCTCAGTGACGTCCTCATTTACTTTAGCTATATAATCCTGTGTTGGCACAAAACAATATTCGGGGCCACCCTCTCTGACGTCTGCATTTTTTCGAAGAATGGCTCGTTGAAGAATACCAGCCGGACCAGGTATTATCCAATCATCCTCGCTCATAGATGTTGACGAACCCGCAACGTTATGTGTTGGGGCGTAATTTTTTTGTTTTGGTGGAACGAATTGGGAATTTGTGAATCCGGTTTTCTTTTGTTGAGACATTGTGTGAATTTTATCTTTCTTTCAGTGAGTAGAATTGTGAGCAAATAAACGTGACTACACACGAGTATTTATACGAGAAATTTAATGGAGATGTCATATCATTGTCATATTTCGCGTTATAAATTACACGTACCCGTACGTGTCATGCAATTGTCATATCATTGTCATATTTCGCGTAATAAATTACGCGTACCCGTATGTGTCATGCAATTGTCAGATCAATGTCATATCATTGTCATATTTCGCATAAAAAGTTATACGTACCCGTTGGTGTCAAATCAACTGTCTAGTCCGTGTCATATCTTGTTTCAAAAAAGTAGTATTCTTGCAGCATTTTCCGTATATATTTAGTCTTTACAAACACCTTGATCCATATCAAACCAACAAAATGAGTTCAGTTTTGCAAAAATTCAAATGTGTTTTACATTTTGATAATACCGAACGAGGTGTGATTATGTATAGTAATATCACTTACTCATGGTTAGATGAAACTGTACGTTCTAAGTTCAAGTTGGATCCTAGTGTTCCGCTTAATTTCAAATTCTCGCACCCCGAATTTGATGTTCGCATGGATATCACTGACGATGATGAGGTAAGTTTCTTTGCTGAATTCGCTGTCACGAATCAAGAAATGCCGCATCTTTATGTTGCTAAAGCGAAAGCATTTGAAGAAATGCCATCTTTTATGCCAAACCAAGAAACCCCGACATTTTTTAACTTTTTTGAAACAAACACTAACCAAGAAATGGGGTATTCTGGTTATGAAGCCAACTATTTTTTAAATGAGGGGCCATCAAGACAAATGGCCGTATTATTGTCACAACCTAGTAAAAAAAAACCCAGGCACTATCACACGTATCAAGACAAATGAAGAAGGCGTTTTTGAGATGTTATTCGTTGCCATTGGTGTTTCTGTAAGTGATATTAATTTTCATGATTGGTTTCATAATTTTCATGAATGGTGTTTAATGTGTATTCAATTTTGTTATTCAGATTCGAACTTTCTTACATTGTCTTCGCCCACTACTTATAGTTGACGGGGCACATCTGAAGGGTGTCTACAAAGGCACAAATTTGTTAGCAGTCGGCATGGATGGAAACAACCAAATTGTGCCTATTGCTTACGGTATATGCAGAGGGGAAACTGGTAAATGTTGGTCATGGTGGTTTTCATGCCTTAAAGAATGCATAGCCGATAGACAGGGTTTGGTTATCATATCTGATAGGCATCCTTCTATCAGATTAGCTGTACAAAATGAATACCCATTGGTGTTTCATGGTATATGCTGTCGTCATCTAATGATGAATCTTTCTTTAAAAAGGGACACAACAAAGGCACTATTTTGGAGGATATGCAAAGCGTATACACCTGACAAATTTGATAGCAAGATGCAAATACTCCTGTCCATTCAGCCCGAGGCGTTCCACAAGCTAATAGAGGCGAGTGTTCACAGATGGTCGAGAGCATACTGCCCACTAACTCGCTACAATTACTGTACTACTAACAGTGTCGAGTCTGTTAATGCTTGTACCGTAAAATCAAGGAAGCTGCCTATAACAATGCTGACCAAGCAATATCGAAAAATGGTGCAAGCTTGGTATTTTAAACGGCGACAAGTGGCTGGTATTTATTGTCCCGATTCGTATAATTATATTTTTAGTAATTATCTTTAACATAAAGTCACTTCTTAGAGCCTATTTGTTTATGCAGCAAATATGAAGCATGAAATAACTGATTGGGCATCCCATAAAGTGGAAAAGAGAAAAATGAAAAGCGCAACCTGGAATGTATACGGGGTTGACCAATATCGGTTCCAGGTTTTTGATGGGAGATACAATCGGGAAGTGAACTTAGGGTCTAGGACATGTGATTGCCGCAAATGGCAGCATTCTGGTATACCTTGCGGTCATGTTATTGCTGTGAGTAGATTTTTGAGTCAAAACACTTGTGTCCATTACGTTCAGGATTGGTTCAAAAAAGGTAAATACCAAGCCACATATGCAGAGGCGGTGAATTTTGTTGGAGAGTTTCATGAATGGGAGTATCCATCAAATATACAACTAATCAAACCTCCACGAATGGACAACCCACAACCCGTCCGGCCAAAAAATACCAACCGTATACGATCCCAGGGTGAGGAACCAAGGTTAAGACATTGTGGTAGGTGCGGTGAAGCTGGACACAATCGTGGCCAATGCAAGCAACCATTCGTCCCTGAGGAAATGTTAAAACCAAAAGAAAACAGTATCCCAGAAAGAAAAAACCCGTTAACGATCAACAACAAACACCTCCGTTATTCGAGTCACACCCAACTCAAACACATCATCTCATCGTTCCTACTTATGATACATACCCATCTCATGTGTTTGGACATAACACATTCCCAACACAACCATATAATCAAAATTTGTACACAACAGGACAATATGACCAAGGGCAAGCAAGTCATGAACAGCATGGTCATCATAACCCGGCACACGGCTATGAGCAATATAACTCCCAACCATATCCCTCTCAACCATACCCGTCACAACATTTAAATGATCATAACACTCAACAGTCTAATAATAGTTGGTTTAATTTCTTTGGATAATAACTAGTTTGCACTTGTTACTTATGTATTCCACTGTAATTGTAGTAATTTTGTAACATTTGTTACAAAGCTTGTAATAAATTTCTTTTTTAATTATAGCCTTTATTTTCCCGAAAAGCCTAATAAAATAACTAGTTTGTACAAAATAATATTAAATTGATTAATCTTAAAACACTTCTGACACAGATTTGACTACTCACCTTTATGGTAACTCCACCACTGACAAATAAATGATTATATATATATATATATATATATATATATATATATATATATATATATATATATATATATATATATATATATATATATATATATATACTTGTGGTATGTGGTTTCAAGTTATCAAAATCAATTGTGTCTTCTTTCATTCACCAAATGTCAACGTCTAATCACCATACATTCGAATTCACTATCAACTACAATGGAAAATTTATACATAACCCACTAACATATGAAGGTGGTTCACACATGAATATTGTTGTCCCACAATTTGGTTTTCAAGATATGGTTACATATCTGAAGAGAAAATTACCATCCATGGTCCAAATCTATATTACGTGTTGCCACAAAACGACACATTAAATGGTATGAAAGCAATCAAAGGGGATTATGATATTGATGTTATGTATGACTTCGCAAAAGTGGCAGGAAAGATCCAAATTTTTGTTTCCGAAAATCGCGAAGATCTAACAACAATATTGATTCCAGATGATGGTTGTTTGGAAGAATCATTTGCATGTGTAATTTCAGAAGAAACAAAATTTAAACGTGAAGAGTGTGTCCGATATCTACATGAAATGGTAGAGAAAAAAAAAAACAAACGTGAAGAGCGTGTCCGGTTTAACATTGAACGAAAGAAAAAAAAAACCTACCTCGCCGTATTCACAAACCATTTTCAATTTTATTGTTCACAATAATGGTCATCTGGTTTGCAATGAAGGAAATATAGAGTATGTAAATGGTTAGAAGATGAACATCAACATTCCAAGAATGAAGCTCGATGAGCTGAAACAATACTTGTCTAACATTCTCGATACGAAGATTCATGCTCTTTATTATGAAGTTCCGCACACTGGGTATTCAATCACCGCCAAGCTAAGAAACAACTATGATATGCATGTGATGTTTGATATTTTAGCATCACAAGGCGGCCAGTTGCAAGTTTACGTTGACCATTGCGGTGTCAATTTTATTATTGAAAAGTATGTATGCCCAAATGCTACTTTAGCAAAAATGATGGATCATGTGATAACAGACTACCCAAATGAAAACGAAGACGGAAGAAAAATCATACAACAATCGGATTACACTTTAGATCAAATGGTTGAATGGGCGAAACAAGAACACTTTCAAAATGAGGAAGCTAAAGCAGATGAACGTCATAAAGCCCTATGGAAGAATCGTTTCAATTATTAAGAATATCAATCAATAAGTGTGTTGTATGCCTTAAGAATGTCATCTATGTATGATCCGTTTTATCAGTGATTCAATAAACATTGCCATAAGTATCCAAATTAAAAAATTTATTCAAATAAGAGTACAAACGTTCATTAACAAAATACAAACCACTTAACATAAAACTAGATAAGCTCAATCGTCTTATTTGTTGGGTTGAACAACATACAATTGTGCCACCCCAGCAGTAGCATCACAAGCACATTCAACAAAAAACATTACCTCATCATCCTCAATAATGTCAATACGATAATTAAACGAAGCCAACTTACAGGACAAATTAATCGGAATATTTGGATCTAAATTGAATTTCTTCAACACCAACCCAACTAACCCTGAGTACGTCAAATCATTATACATAATGACACCTCGATGCTGATCATCATAATGTAACACACATTTAAACTTCATAATGTTCGAATCCATGGATACTGTAAAGAGAAGTAACAATTATGTGTATATACCAAATCATAGCTACATTATAAAGCAATTGAGGTCAGACAATTTTTTAAAGGTTATGACACTTTGAAATGACAAGTCACTGACAATGTCGTGTACGCTTAAAAGTTTACATGAAATATGACACTTTGAAATGACAAGTCACTGACAATGTCGTGTACGCTTAAAAGTTTAAAGGTTATGACACTTTGAAATGACAAGTCACTGACAATGTCGTGTACACTTAAAAGTTTACACGAAATATGACACATTGAAATGACAAGTCACTGACAATGTCGTGTACGCTTAAAAGTTTACACGAAATATGACACTTTGAAATGATAAGTCACTGACAATGTCGTGTACAAAATATGAGTAAGCTTTTCCATTTTCTTCTAAAGTCTTTTTCAGGTATTTTGTAGTGATACCACTGTAAATTAATCACCAACATTCCACACATAAACCAAACAGGTTTCTCTAAAAATTAAAACGAAACAATGTCACACAACAATTCACCAGGTAACAAGGGGGATGATAAAAATCACGTGGTGCATCAGCAAAACTTGGTTGAGCAGCAAAATAACATTGTAGAGACGCATCAGCAAAACATGTCGGAGGAGCAGCGAAAAAGTTTTTTGGATAGCTTGGTGGAGGAACAAGTCTCAAAGCCTATAGAGCGGCATGAAATGTTGAATTTCGTAAGTAGGATTAGGGCTCTTAACATTTACTATGAACTATTGAAAGAAACAAAGGATGAGACGAAAAGGGATGCAAGCAGGGAAGAGAGCTCTGGTTCTAGCCGGTTGGGGTGAAAGTTTGATGATTATGGTGTTTGTAATATTTTAGTATGTTGTAACCTGGTTTTTATTTAATGTATCGTATGGTAGCTACTTTTTACTCCTTGATTATAATAGTACCTTCTTTAATTCTACCAGTTCCATTTTTTATGTAATGTGAAATTGTAGTCAATGCAAGTATAATAACCATAACATTTATATTACTTGAAACAACAACTACAACAATAACATACGATACGATAACTAAGAAACAGAAATTCAAACAACTAAAAAACAATACGATAAATAAACATAAAACTATGATTCAATTAAATGCATCATCCGACACATATCCCTCGTGACTCGAGTAGGAGGCACTTGAGTCGTCCTCACTCGATGGCACAGGTGGAAGACCCCGAGCCCAACACCTTTCGGCTCTTCTGTTCCTCCGATCCCGTTTTCCTTTGAGGTACGCCTCACGCTCCATATTCTGACGGGCCTGCTCAGCTTCATGCTCCCGTAGCACTTCCATATCCAGCTCATACTGTTCGTCCTTAGTCAATTGACGAATCATGGGTTGGTTTATCTCTGGAAACATTACTTCTGGTGGAATGGCAGGTGGTGGGTTGTCATGCACTTGGAAGCTCGGAAACAAATCTTGGGGTGGAGTGGGAGGTGGTGGGTTGTCATGCACTTGGAAGTACTGCCACAGTTCTTGTGGTGTAAACGCAGGTGGTAGATGCTGTGGTGGGTTGTCATTCACGTGGTAAAATGGAAACAGATACGGTGGTGGAGTGCCAGGTGGTGTGTGAAACGAATCATTTTCAGGTGATGCATGGTTTGACATTGTGTTTGAGGAAGAAAACTCAGTTAGTATGTAAATTGTGTGTGTATGCACCATACAACAATACCTATTTATAGACCCAAAAAAGTGAACGATACCTACTAAACCCTAAACCTGAAACCCTAAACTCTAATAATAAGACGTAACATACTTTTCCCATTCCCCATGCAAAATTTATGGGTGTCGCGTATGGAAAAGTGGGTCTCGCATATGGTTGTACGCGACATGCCTTATATATATTTTTTTTGGCCCGAGCTAGCTTCTTGACACGTGTGGTCTCGCGTATGGTTGTACGCGACATGCCTATATATATATATATATATATATATATATATATATATATATACATATATATATATATATATATATATATATATATATATATATATATATATATATATATTTGGCCCGAGCTAGCTTCTTGACACGTGTTCTCCCCTGGTGTCGCGTATGGATTTAAGGGGAATGCTGGGGTACTTTTGAAAACGGCGGATACTTGGGGTATTTTGTGACATACCCCTCCGTGCAGGGGTATGTCAGTAATTTTCGCTCTCTATTACCTCTTCATCTCTTCCCAAGAGATAAATCACGAGGTCTTCTAAAAATCAACAAGGAGATTGATAGATAGCTATCATCTTTTACTTTCTTTGCTGCTGCTTCTCTTCTCCCCAAACGATGATCACGAGACCACCTTGAAGGTAGGTATTGATGGTAAACCTTGCTCAAATCGACTCTCCACAAGACTCAATGACAAAAAGCATGTTGAAACCTTTCCTCTTTGATCTCTTTTTATGTCGCTCGAAGACCAGGAGATCCACACAAGTCTCATCTCAATCTCACCACAAAGAATGGTATTCTTAAGGGTTATTATGAAGCCTTGCTTGGGTTCTTGCTTGGAGTGGATTCGGGGATAGATTGTGTGGGTTTCCAAGTTGGTCTTCATCGACATCACAACCTCCAGGGCCGGCCCAAGGCATGTGCCACAGGTGCTATGGCACAGGGCCCACCAAACTAAAGGGCCTCCACTTTACATGTATAGTCCAATATTATAAGTTTATGACTAAACAAATAGTCAACTAGATATAAAATTCCCAGTCTTATTTTATCATTTGCTGACAGTGACTATGATGAAAAAAGAATGGCTTACTTTTTCATTATCATTTGCAGATTTTATATTGATCCTCAATAGTTTTTTTGTTTTTGTTTGTGACCCTCAATAGTTAAATCATCGCATTTTGAAGATCTAGAGCTTGCTTTTTATCATAAAAACTTACTCAACAATTTACGAAAGACTGTTTGTTAGATATAAGTACTTATAATTAATTTTACAACTTCAGTAGAGTATTGTTTATATAAAGAATCGAGTTTGGGGGCCTCTTGTGTTGACGTGGCACGGGGCCACCAAATTTTACGAGACGGCCCTGACAACCTCTTGTAAGAATCACTTTGATTTCTATACCTTGTTATGTTTCTTGATTTTCTCTTACTTTGAAATTTTGATGTTAATTTATTATAAGCTTGTTGGGTTTCCAAGTTGTAATACACGTTTTTGGATTGATTAATCTTTGTTGTTGATCTCGTGTGGCAAATAAAATAAATCACAACTAAATAAAAATCTGATAAAGAACATTAAGTTTTGGCTCAATGGTTAACTTTCGATTTGCATCTTGGTTGTGTTTTCTTAGTGATCGAGACCCATGATCCAACAGTAGGGTGCGTTCAGTTTTGCTTATTTTTGGTCTACCCGCTTAGTAGCTTATTCCTTGCGATAGGTTGTGTTGGTTTTGATGACTCAACCCATAAGGGTGTGCTTGATTCTTAATGAGACACCCCTGGTGTCTGCTGGTCTTGTTCTTAGCTTGGCTACAACCCACATAGGGTTGCCTTGGTTCGAATCCCACAAGGATATCATGATGTGTTGAGTACATTTGATTTAGTATTAAAACTGACTTCGTTTTTGTTTCACCCTAGCCTCGCGTTCAAACCTCGCAAGGAATGAAAAGGGGTAAAAATGTGTTTGGTTACAAAATAGTTACTTTTGCCTTGGGATAAAACCCACTGTGGGTCGAACCACAGTAGTGAAATTCGTTGACTTTTGGGTTGTGTTTGCGTCATGTGGTCGAGCCACTGTTGTGACAACAGTGGGTACTTTTGGTTTCTCATTTGCCCTCAAACTCATTATTTTAAAGGCTCAAAAGCTTATTTGGAGATCAATGCATGATAACTCTTGTTGATGAATTATGTCTCAATTAATGACATTCATACTTGTTGACAAGGCATAAATCATCCAACTTTGATCTATTGGAATTTTAAGAATACTTATTTCAAGAATTCAACTAGTGAAGTTCTTGTATGCGCATACTCAACTATTTTGATTATGCCATATAATATTTCATAAAATGTGTGACATCCTTAACCACCAATTTATGATAATCAAACTTCCAAACATTTTAAAGTTTAAGTATTCTTATTCTCTTAATGTACAATGCAACTATGCTTTTAGTAAGCATAACTAGTAATAGCCAAGGATGAAATCCTTACCATAACTAGTATTGAGTGTCATCTCAATTTCATTAGCATCATTGTATACAAACAATAATATGTTTTTAGAACCTTCCCATAAACATTAATATCTATTATGTAATGTTTGATGCCTTTCAAACTTACAAGTTTGTTAGCTATGACAATTTGCACAACAATTGATCAATTGTTCATCTATAGAATTTGGAAGATGTTACAGACTTAGGATGTGATTCTATAATCAAACATATTCTTTTAGAATATTACACAAGTTATCTAACAACTTTTTAATTAGATATTAATATTGCCAAATCATCTTGTAATCAAGCATGATACAACAAAACATAATGTTCATGAAAAATCTTTGAGTCATACTTAGATTTTATTCATGTTATTCATATATATTTAGACTTTCTAAATGATATATCATGTTATATTAGATTCATTTACCGCACATGTTTCAACAATAAACATTCATTACAAGGTTATATGTTTTATTTTCTAAACCTTCCAAGTAAAGTTTTATTCCAAACTAAGACTTAACATTTTACTTATATGGAATATTACTTTTTTTATATGTTTTCAACATATATGATTTAGGAAATTAAACATAATACTCCCACTAGCTTTCAGAAATACTTAGAAATTATCTTATTTTAATTATAAATCAAAACATGGATTTAATAATTAAACATAAGTGTAATCTTCTAGATGCATGCATTTATCCATCCATGGATTATTGCACTTTGTACACTTTCAAAGATTTATTTGAATTCATATACTCCTTTTGATTACCTATCATCCTCGCTCAAGTAATCACTCAAGAAAGAGTTTTGATATTCCATTGTCAATTTCATAAATATGACAATCATAATCTTTATATATTTAATGTGTTTAGAAAATAATATTCAATCACAGTTAATTGCTTAAGTGTGATTAATAATCTTGTCATAAGACATGCATTAAATACGTGCACAATATTGTCCATATGATTTCTATTCAAAGATTTAAACCACAATGGTTTCCTTATCTTTGAAGAAACTCATCTTCATTTTCTAGTCTAACTATTAAGATAAACCAAGTTTCAAAATTGATTATTGATACAGGGGATTGCGCCCTCGCAACATGTTTTACCTCTCAAGGGATCTTGAGAAGCTTGCAACCCCCACCAGGCAGTGTACCTGATCGTTGTAGTATAGTATAGTGACAAGTACCGGGGGATTGATCGTTCAACTCAGGAATAGTGCCGCTAGGATTAGAAAGCCTACTAAACTAGGTCTAAAGGTGAGGGATGATTCTTTTTGTTTTTGTTATATTTTATGAAAGCAAGTAAAATCGCGGGTTTTGAAGGAGTGGGCGGAATTAGTTGCTAGCCAACTAACCCAATTAACTAAAGATGCAATCAAAATAAAATAAAAGAAATGAAAATTAAACTAATATACTAATGTGGTGGAAACAATAATGAGAAAAGTTGTGTGTACTTAGATTTCATTACTCCCTAGATATCTTTTACTGGTTGATTAGCTTGTTACAATTGCATGGATGACGGGTTATATTCCTTAATATTAGTCGTAGGGCCGTGTACAATATTCCCTAACTCTATAAGATCCTACTTCACTCCTATGTCGAGTGATGAGGCGAAAAATGATCCATTTTTAGGGGGTCATTTAAGCCCGAATTCGAATTTATTTGATCAAATATTGCCCTAAATCGTTCCTTTTGTGATTTTAGGTACTTTTGGAGTGAACTCTGGAAAAGGAAGCATTTTGGACATTTTTGGAGCATAAAAGTGAAGAAAACGTCAAAGTCTTAATTTTCCTTGCTGGGAACAGTACCTGACGGCGTCAAGAGCATTTAGATGACAGCGTCAAGAGCAAAAGTGGTGACTGTCCAGTAGGAATTTGACGGTGTCAAGAATGGCTATCAAGAGTAAAAAGTGGTGACGGCCCAGAGCAACATTACACATGACGGTGTCAGACTTGGATCTAGGCAATCCGATTTCACTATGGGTGGTGAGTTGACGGCGTCAGAGATTTCTTCTTGACGCCGTCACCTTGTATAATCTATATATAGTTTTGCAATTTTTATTCATAAGCGGTGTTGGAATTTTAGTGGAACCCTAGCATGACTTTTATTGGAATTTTAGTGGAAGCCTAAAATTCCAACATCACTTATGAATAAAAATTGCGAAACTATATATAGATTATACAAGTTGACGGCGTCAAGAAGAAATCTCTGACGCCGTCAACTCGCCGCCCATAGTGAAATCGGATTGCCTAGATCTAAGTCTGACGCCGTCATGTGTAATGTTGCTCTGGGTCGTCACCACTTTTTACTCTTGACGGACATGCTTGACGCCGTCATATTCCTACTGGACCGTCACCACTTTTGCTCTTGACGCCGTCATCTAAATGCTCTTGACATCATCAGGTATTGTTCCCAGCAAGGAAAATTAAGACTTTTCCGTTTTCTTCACTTTTATGCTCCAAAAACGTCCAAAATGCTTCATTTTCCAGAATTCACTCCAAAAGTACCTAAAATCACAAAAGAAATGATTTAGGGCAATATTTGATCAAATAAATTCGAATTCGGGCTTAAATGACCCCTAAAAACGGATCATTTTTCGCCTCATCATATACCCTTACACTTGAGATTTGCTTGTCCTCAAGCAAATGCGCTTTTATTCTAATCAAAATACAAGTTAGGGGTCATTTAACACTAATATAAAAGTAATTACAACAAATAATCGTTCCACTAAAGACCAAAGACAAGCACGGAGGTCATACACAAGCACCTCACAAATAGTGTTTAGATACTCATATCTCTCGGGTGTAATAAAGTATATATCACAATATGGAAATGGAAAACATCTCTCACTACCTATCATAGCAAAATTGATTACCATAGGCTTGGGAAAGGATCAAACCTCCACCACTTGGTGTAAGCACCTAGGATAAACTATGAAAGAGGTCTTTTAAAGGGTTATAACGTTAGGTGTAGGGATATGGGATACACGGTTTTGTTGGATATAGGCAATCTTTACTGGTGGCGAGTTAATCATCTTGGTTAATTACATGTACAATATGGCGTTGCTAAGCCAAGACTAGACTCGACTTAAGCTAATAAATGAAAAATAACGAGAACTTAAAAATAAACATAGAATGAAACGGGATGGTAGTCCGTATGTTTTTCTCTTTTCTTTTTTTCTATTTTTTTTTTCTTTTTCTTAATTTTTTCGATTTATTATTTTTTTTTTTATTTTTTTTTTATTATTTTTTTTTTTTTTTGCATACCCTCTTACCCTACCATCCAAATTAATACATCATAGGGAATGAACATTCCCCTTACACTTGAATTTTTACATACTTTACAATAAACTAATCTAAAGACTCGAATTAAGATAATCAAAACACTTGGAGTACTTTTAAGATTAACGTACATATGGGGGTAATAATACGATGTTCTTCCCCATTACTCCATAACATTAGTACTTTACCCATGAGTCCCAATCGTCCCAAAACAATATATACAAGGATATTACTCGACTTAGCAACCATGTAATCAATTAGATAATTAACTAAGGGTTTAAACAAATAACAATAATGCACTAAAGATGAGTGCATACACGGAAGGCTAAGGCGATTTGGGTGTACATTTAAGTGGGTTGTAACAAATTCTTCCTTTAAGTACATTGCTTAAAGTT
This sequence comes from Artemisia argyi, assembly GCA_030686995.1. Taxonomy (NCBI): domain Eukaryota; kingdom Viridiplantae; phylum Streptophyta; class Magnoliopsida; order Asterales; family Asteraceae; genus Artemisia; species Artemisia argyi. The sequence goes on from CM060686.1 coordinate 11,280,722, forward strand.
TGAAACGAAAAGATAGGCTCGGAGGGGTGTACTAGGGGTTTTGTGTACTAAAATTGAGTACAACGCTAAGGGTGTGGGAAAAATTAATTGACTTTACTAGCCAAGTAATATGACTTAAGTGGTCAAGTAATTATGATACGGGTTTAACACTAGGGTGATCATAATGCCTCTTATCATGTAGTAAATCCTACTACACGAATGTAGTCTCACTAGCGGTCTCGGGATGCATCACTAACGCAAGTTCTAGAATCTAAATGCTACCAGTACACACATAAGCACTAATAATGAATGTTTTTCCTATCAAATCTAAAGGCGAACCTCACATATTTGGGTGGAAATTTTTTTAAGTGGTACGGTTTTGTGCTAGTCATACAACCTCCTATCCATGAGACGCTTGCTAAGGCTAAAGTTTCACTCCTAAATGTTGTAAAAAAATTTAAATTTGGCGCTAAAATTACACTAACAAGTATTTCTCTTAGTTTTATTACACACCTACCATCAAACAAACAAACTTACGTGCAATTGTATACTATAAGGTATCATCATTTACCCTCCCCTTACACTTAGGATGAACATTGTCCCCAATGTTCAATTAAAGAATGTAAAAGTGAAATAGGTAAAAGAATGAAATCAAATACTCCCCTGATTCGTTCAGTTGTGGATAGAGTGTCAACAAGGTTAGATCTTCCTCCAAGAAAATGAACAATCAAAGCTTCCCTTCCAGAAAAATAAATCATCTTCTTGTCATATGTAACCTGTTAAACATGAGAAAACAAACAAGGCAACCTCGTGTAAAATCGGCGGCAATTTATATATATTAACAAATCCTAGAAAGCAAATTAAGATATAATGCTTGTGGAATGAATGTTTGCAGATTTCCTGGAGTTTATAAAACTAAAGAATTAACAAAAACTTTAAGGCTCCGTTAGAAAAACAAAACTAGAAAAATTTCCAGAATTTTACACATGACGCCGTCAAGAGTAAACTCGTGACGCCGTCAGAAGTGACCTGCAGAAATCTTTACATTAAGTTTCCAGAAAATTTCTGGAAAAACTTATGTCCTACTTCCTGGAAAATCCTGCAAAACATCATTATGACTCGATACAAGCATTTGACTCTAACAAATACTAATACACATGTCCATTTAATATTGTGGAGAATCATGATCAATTTCGTTCTTAAAAACATATTTGGGGTTTCCCTTACACCTATCTTTTGCGAAATACCTTTATATGTAATTAAGGCGAAGTTAAAAACAAAATAAAGCATTTTCACAAGTTTATTTGAAACATGATCTACCAACAATACAAATAAGGCATGCATACAGAAACAAATAACAATCAAACAAATAAAAATCACACAAAACATAGGTTGCCTCCCAAGAAGCGCTTTTCTTTATTTACGAGTCTTGTAGCTAGACTCAAGGTCATGGGCAATTACGTGACCTCATCGTTGGTCTTATTTTCTAAGTCATCTCCAATATTAGTCTTGTATTCCAAGCCTAGTTTCAAGAATTCCTTGTAGAAACCGAATATTCTACTCATAACATAATCTACTCCTCTACGTCTATCCTCATCATTCCTATAGTAAACCGCTTGCTTGTGCTCCTTTTCTAGATTTAAGAGAAGACGGTATTGTTCAATCTTATAGGGCATTTGGTAAGCGATCTCGTCATTCTCTTCCTTGAATCTAACTATCCCTAAGGTCGGATCATAACTCATCTTAGAGGCCTCAACGAACAGTTTTCCGAATACTACTTGACTTAGGCAATCATCTATTACCGGGCGAATATCCTCTACAACCACAAAGTCGGTAACATAAGTAAAGTTTCCTACAAAGACATGTAATCCCTTCACTCTCCCTACAAAGTTGCTCATCCAATTCATGATAGGCATTATCCTACATTCAAGCTGCTTCTTCATTACCCAATTATAGTAGGTCCTAGTCATGATGTTTATGGGAGACCTAGGATCGATGTAAGCTTTCCACACATGCAAATGCCCAATGTTGCATGGTATGTTGATGATGGAGAGATCACCTACTTTAATAAGAGGTGAACCAAGGATATACGGTGTCTCGGGATCATCGAATAAATCTTGGTGATATTCCCGTTCTTCCTCGGTGGGCAACTTATCAAAGTACTCTTCTACGTTTCCTACTTCCTCTAACTTTTCTCCCTTATTAACTTCAACTTCCTTAATTTCCTCCCTAATCTTGGTTTCTATTCCAACTTCATCCTTGTCACTTTCTTCTATATCTTCATTTTTTGGCTTAATGGTGACAACATTGACAAAGTGGACATATTTGGATGACGAGAGGTCCTTAGTTTGGATTCCGCTATTGGCGTCCCTAGTGTCCATTCTAGGTGTAGTTAGCGCTTGGTTGCTGAGGGCTTTCAACATATTGTCAATCTTTTTGATCATCTCCGTTTGTTGTTGGTTGAATTCAGTTTCAAACCTAGCTATGCGAGATTCTTGAGATGCCATAAACTTGGACATCAATCCTTCAAGATTGTTGGTACTACCATAGTTGTTGGAAGGATTGTTGTTGAAAGTACGGTTGGATGGTGGACCGTTGGGTTGGTAACGATTAGGTTGGTTGGAAGAATTGTTTTGGGGCAAGTTTTGGTTTTGCTTCCACCTAAGGTTCGGGTGATTTTTCCATGAAGAGTTGTAGGAATCACCGTAAGGGTTTGGCTCAGGTTTGAAAGTGTACCACTTATCTCCCGCTTCGTCGGTACGCGAGGATGTGTAATCCGCAAAAGCTGTTCCGGGGAGTTCCACGCAATTACGAGTGTCATGGGGACCACTACATAATTCGCATGAAGAAGTTATTCTGTTCACTTGGCTTGAAGGCTTAGGGGATCTAAACCATAATTCGCACGATGAGGCGAAAAATGAACCGTTTTTAGGGGGTCATTTAAGCCCGGAATTGAATTTATTTGATCAAATATTGCCCTAAATCGTTCCTTTTGTGATTTTAAGTACTTTGGGAGAGAAATCTGGATAAGGAAGCAATTCGGACATTTTTGGAGCATAAAAGTGAAGAAAACGCCAAAGTCTTAATTTTCCTTGCCGGGAACAGTAGGTGACGGCGTCAAGAAGAAAATCTTGACGACGTCAAGAGTAATTTCCATGACGATCCAGTACAGATTTGAAGGCGTCACGAAGTAGGGCGTCAAGAGGAAAATGCATGACGGCCTGGAAACACATAACACTTGACGGCGTCAGATCTGGATCAAGGCAGCCCGAGATTTATTTTGGCGGCGAGATGACGGCGTCACAAATTTTGTCTTGACGCCGTCAGACCCTATTTCCTATATATAGTTTTCTAATTTTCACATTAAAAAAAGAGAAGTTTTGGAGAAACCCTAAGTACGAACTTGGTACGAATTTTACAGGTTTTTCAAGGGTTCTTAGCCCTTGATCCCTTTCATGTGTAATTGAGATAAGTATTCTTTTAATTCAATCAATATGTCTATGTGTTGGTTGTCTATATCTTGTTCTTGTCTTAATTCCATCATGCTAGGCTAGATCTATCTTGTGTTTGCTTGGATCTAATGAAACCTAGATGTTAATTATGTGTTGATTACTTGTTTATGGTTGTATTGGATGAATGATTTCGATGTTAGGCTTAAGAAAACTGGCAGATCTCCAAATGGTAACATGCTTGAACGTCTTAGGAAACATGAACTGTCGTGCACTAGGTTTTATTGGTTGTATTTAATGCATGAGTAAATTCTAATGATCCCATGTTAGGAGCTTCTTAGCCGGCTCGACATAGGAGTGAAGTAGGCACTCATAGGATTGGGGAATTAAGTGCGCCACCCCATGAATGGTATTAAGGAATACAATCCGTCATCCGCGCAACTATAACAAGTAATTAACGTGTAAAAGATATCTAGGGAGTAGTGAAATCTAAGTAAACACATTTTCTCCACTTATTGCTCACAACCTTAGTATAATTTAGTTTATTTTCATTTTTAGTATTTTATTTTGATTGCATCTTTAGTAATTGGGTTAGTTGACTAGCAACTAATTCGGCCCATATCTTTCAAACCCGAGATTTTTACTTGCTTTCTAAAAAATATAAAAATACAAAAAATAATCATCCCTCACCTTTAGAACTAGTATTTAGGTTTTCTAATCCTTGCGACACTATTCCTAGCTGAACGATCAATCCCCCGGTACTTGTCACTATACTATACTACAACGATCAGGTACACTGCCTGGTGGGGGTTGTAAGCTTCTAGAGATCCCTTGAGAGGTAAAGCCTGGTGCGATTCCCACGTATCAAGTTTTTGGCGCCGCAGCCCGGGGAATAGTTATTGTCTAGGTTAGAATTTCTTTTTATTAGGTCTACTTGCTAGATTTCTTTCTAGTGAGATTTTATTTTTATTTTTTTAGGTTTCCTTTAGTCTATCTTATTTCTTTGTGTTTCTGTTCGTAACTCTTCACCACCCGACATCATGGACGATGGGAACATCCTTGAACCCGTCATCCCACCACAACAAAACCCACCACTAGAACCCTTTAGGCCCCGAACCTTAGGAGAGTATTCCCGACCTAGCCACTAAGGCTACTGAAACACCATTGAGCTCACAGGAGCCAATGTGACCCCCTTGCGATCCGACACCATCCGGTTGGTGCAAAGCGGATGTGCATTCCATGGACTTCGTTCCGAAGATCCAAACCAACATCTTAAGGACTTCCTAAAAATCGTAGATTCCATAGACCTAGGTGTTGAAATTAGAGAGACAACCCGATTACGCCTATTTCAATTCTCTCTACGGGATCAAGCTAGTCAATGGCTTGAGCGTTTACCCGCGGGATCCATCACCACATGGGATGATCTCACCACTCGTTTCCTTGCTCAATTTTTCCCACCGGTGAGAACTACTAAGCTTAGAAATGACATCTTGATGTTCTAACAACGTCAAAATGAATCTCTTTATGAATCATGGACTCGTTTCAAGGACTTACTCCAAAAAGTTCCTCATCATTGCATAGATCTTTGGCTCCAAGTCCAAATCTTTTATGACCATATCGATCTCTCCACGAGGCAAGCCATTGACTAATCGGCCGGTGGTAAGCTACGTGATCTAAGTGCGGAACAATCATGGGAACGCATAGAAGATCTTGCTCTCTATGACAACGAAAGTTGGAATGATCCCCGTGATTTGAACAAAACGGTCAAGGCAATATCTTTGCCTTTGAACAATTCGAGCACTCTCGACCGTAGGATCATGGAACTTGAGGACCAAGTCAAGTTTCTCATGAATTCTTACGAAGCTCCTAATCCTTCAAGCCAAGTGAACAAAATCACTTCTTCATGCGAATTATGTAGTGGTCCCCACGACACTCGTGATTGTGTGGAACTCCCCGGAACAGCTTTTGCGGATTACGCATCCACGCGTACCGACAAAGCGGGAGATAAGTGGTACACTTTCAAGCCCGAGCCAAACCCTTATGGTGATTCATACAACCCCTCTTGGAAAAATCACCCAAACCTTAGGTGGAAACAAAATAAACCCAATTCTTCCAATCCGCCTAATCGATACCAACCAAACGGTCCACCCTCCAACCGTACCTTCAACAACAATCCTTCTAACAGCTATGGTAGTACCAACAATCTTGAAGGATTGATGTCAAAGTTTATGGCATCTCAAGAAGCTCGCATATGTAAGTTTGAAGCCGATTTCAAACAAAAGCAAAGCGAGATGACCACTAAAATTGACGCATTGTTGAAAGTTCTCAATGACCGAGAAATGGGAGCACTCCCAAGCGACACGGTCAAGAATCCGAAACTAAACGTTAATTCCATATCCTCAGTTTCGTCACCCACTTCGTGTCCACAATACTACTCGGTTAAATCAACGAGCACGTGTTTCAAACAAAACCAAATTCTTCAAAAGGACCAATCAAGTAAAATACCCGATATAGAACCGGTGAAAAGTATAGTTGAAACATCTCCTACGCAAGACCTTGACGATGAATTCAAAGAACTTCACCTTGAACGCCCCGTCATTGATGTCTTAGCGCGTGCTCCCTACTATAGTGCCCTCCTAGAAAAATATGAGAAGTTTAAACTAGGTAAAAATGGGACCGCCTTCGTTTAAAACAAGTTGCCTAAAAAGCTTGATGATCCGGGTATATTTGTTTTGCCTTGTAAGATAGGAAGATCTGAAGCTTTCGACACACTAGCCGATTTAGGGTCAAGCCTCAACTTGATTCCCTTATCCTTATTCACTGCTCCTAAGCTAGGAAAGTTAGAGGAAACAGAGGTATTGATAGGGTTAGCGGATGGGAGTATTGCTCACCCGGTTGGAATGATTAAGGATGTAGTTGTTCACGTAGGAAAGTTAACTATATTAGCGGATTTTCACGTCCTAGACATGGTTAGTGACACTACATGCCCATTATTGGTAGGAAGAGGATTTTTAGCAACCGCTAGCGCCATGATAGATTGTAAGGAGTCCAAAATAGCGGTAGGTTAAGGCGATACTTGGTCGGTGTATGATGTAAAGAAGCATAGTTATGATTGTGATGATGAACCGACACCGCATTAGGTAGAGATGAATAGGAGACCATCTAGATATGGACCTTGGATAGAAAGGAACTTCATAGGACCTCAATGCCCATTTTATCTAGAGAAAGATTTCGTTGAAAAGACACATTCGGTAGAACAACTCATAGCTAGAGATGAAGAGCTAGATCCCTTTGAGGACCCCTTAGTGTTTAGGAAGATGATTGAGTTCTTGAGCGTAATACCTATTAATATAGAGATGAATAAGTGGAAAAGAGAAGGAGACAAGTGTAAATGGAAGTGGGACAAGCCACCTAAAGAAGGTGACGGATCATGGCATATGAGGATGACTTTGTATGATCCGGATGGAGAAAAGTTTGAAAGGTCATACCATACTAAGGAAACCGATAGGAAGTTGAAACCAAAGTTTGATCCCAAAGATGTCCTCAATGAGGAACTCACCCGTATCACGTAGTAACCCATGACCTTGAGTCTAGCTACAAGACTCGTAAATAAAGAAAAGCGCTTCTTGGGAGGCAACCCATGTTTTGTGTGATTTTTATTTTGTTTGTTTGTTTGTTATTTGCTTCCGTATGCATGCTTTCTTTTTATTGTTGGTAGATCATGTTTCTCAATCAAATAGTGGAAATACTTTACTTTGTTGTTTTGGCCTAGTCTTAACTCCACCTAAAAGTATTTTTGCAAAAGATAAGTGTAAGGGGAAACCCCAAATATGTTTTTAAGAAACAAACCGATCATGATTCTCCACAATATTAAATGAACATGTATATTCATATTTGTTAGAGTCAAATGCTTGTATTGAGTCATAATGAAGTTTTGTAGGATTTTCCAGGAAGTAGGACCAAGTTTTTCCAGAAATTTTCCGGAAACTTAACATAAGAATTTCTGCAGATCACTTCTGACGGCGTCAAGAATTAATTCTTGATGGCGTCACGTGTAAAAATCTGGAAATTTTCCCGGTTTTGTTTTTCTAACGGAGTCTTATGGTTTTTGTGAATTATTAAGTTTTATAATCTCCAGGAAATCTGCAAACTTCATTCCACAAGCATTATATCTTATCTTATTTTCTAGGATTTAGTAACTTATATAGGATGCCGCCAATTTTACGCAAGGTTGTCTTGTCTATTTTCTCAGGATTTACAGGTTATATATGACAAGAAGATGATTTATATTCTGGAAGGGAAGCTTTGATTGTTCATTTTCTTGGAGGAAGATTTAACCTGGCCACCTTATTATCCATACCGAGCGAATCAGGGGAGTATTTGATTTCATTCCTTTTACTTACTCCACTTTTACATTCTTTACTTGAACATTGGGGACAATGTTCATCTTAAGTGTAAGGGGAGGGTAAAAAGATGATACCTTACAGATACACTTTCGCTTGAGTTTGTTTTGTTTGATAGTAGATGTGTAATAAAACTATGAGAAATACTTGTTAGTGCAATTTTAGCGCCAAATTTAAATTTTTTTACAACATTTAGGAGTGAAACTTTAGCCATAGCAAGCGTCTCATGGATAGGAGATTGTATGACTAGCACATAACCGTATATTCAGAAAAATTTTCCACCCAAATATGTGAGGTTCACCTTTAGATTTGATAGGAAAAGCATTCACTATTAGTGCTTATGAGTGTACCGGTAGCATTTAGGTTCTAGAACTTGCGTTAGTGATGCATCCCGAGACCGCTAGTGAGACTACATTCGTGTGGTAGGATTTACTACATGATAAGAGGCATTAGGATCACCCTTGTGTTAAACCCGTATCATAATTACTTGACCGTTTATGTCATATTACTTGGCTAGTTAAGTCAACTAATTTTTCCCATACCCTTAGCGTTGTACTCATTTTTAGTACACGAAACCCCTAGTACACCCCTCCGTGACTATCTTTTCGTTTCTAACTTTAAGCATTTTACTTAAAGGAAGAATTTGTTACACCCCACTTAAATGTACAACCAAATCGCCTTAGCCTTCCGTGTATGCGCTCATTTTTAGTGCATTATTGTTATTTGTTAAACCCTAAGTTAACTTTCTAATTGATTACATGGTTGCTAAGTCGAGTCATATCCTTGTACATATTGTTTTGGGACGATTGGGACTCATGGGTAAAGTACTTATTTTTTGGAGTAATGGGGAAGAACATCATTTATTACCCCCATATGTACGTTAATCTTAAAAGTACTCCAAGTGTTTTGATTTTCTTAATTCGAGTCATTAGATTAGTTAATTGTAAAGTATGTAAAAATTCAAGTGTAAGGGAAATGTTCATTCCCTATGATGTATTATTTTGGATGGTAGGGTAAGAGTGTATGCAAAAAAAAAAAAAAAAAAAGGGAAAAAAAACATACGAACTACCATCCCTTTTTATTCTATGTTCATTTTTATGTTTTTGTTATTTTTCATTTATTAGCTTAAGTCGAGTCTAGTCTTGGCTTAGCAACGCCACATTGTACATGTAATTAACCAAGATTATTAGCTCGCCACCAGTAAAGACTGCCTATATCCAACAAAACCGTGTATTTCATATCCCTACACCTAACGTTACAACCCTTTAAAAGACCTCTTTGATAGTTTATCCTAGGTGCTTACGCCATGTGGTGGAGGTTTGATCCTTTCCCAAGCCTATGGTAATCTATTTTGCTATGACAGGTAGTGAGAGATATCTTCCGTTTCCATATTGTAATTTATACTTTATTACACCCGAGAGATGTGAGTATCTAAACACTATTTGTGAGGTGCTAGTGTATGACCTCCGTGCTTGTCTATTGGTCATTAGTGGAACGATTATTTGTTGTAATTACTTTTATATTAGTTTTAAATGACCCCTAACTTGTATTTTGAGTAGAATAAAAGCGCATTTGCTTGAGGACAAGCAAATCTCAAGTGTAAGGTGTTGGATCGTGAACACCTTGAACTTGTGTTGATAATGATACTTTGAGTGATATCACTAAGTATGCGGAATCTACTCAATGATACTTAGAAGATTGATTGTAAGTGAAACAAATTTATGTATGAACAATGAATGTAACAAAACAACTAGCTCCAATATTATTAATAATAATAATACGAGTGATCTGAGATATCACTAGGGTTACACCTTGAAGCTCTAAGAAAACGTATTAGAAAAGATATCATAACTATGATCTAGGATCTCCTGTTATACAACAAGGAGTCCTCTTGTACAAGATAAGTATAATACTAATAGAATAAGATATACACAAAATCTTTTCTATGTTTATCAATGCGCGTTTCTCTAACAGCTAACAAGTGAGCAGTGGTAATATTTGTTCTTGCAGTGGTAATGAGTTTCCACTGCAAGTACAATCTTCTTGCAGTTGTAATATCTTCACTAGCCGTGGTAACTGATAGAATAATTCCCAACAATCCTCCCCTAAACTTATGATTTATTTGTAAATCCATAAGTTTCTTCAAGTATACAATAAACCTGAGGATATGGGAATTCTTCCAGACACTTATCTTGTTTTTCTTAATCCTTTATCAGCTCTTACACTTTAATCATATATCTTCTGAGTCAAAGCTCTAACCTTCCCATTATCTGCATAAACTCTCTGCATAAAGTCTTAATTTTGACATGCTGGCAAACCATGCTGAGAACAAAACCTCCCCTGAATCTGATCATTATTATTAAAAATTTGTATCCTCCCCTGTTTGGGAGAATCTCCACCAAAAGTAGCACAATCAGACAAAATACAGAAGACCTTCCATCAATTAATATCCACCGGTTAAGAGAATGTGGTACACAGTTCCATCAATTCCTTTTGTAACATACTACCTTCAGCACTTCCAGATGTATTACCTTCTGGGAGAGGAGCATCATAAGGCATAGATTCAATTTCTTACCTAGTAAAACTAGATAATACTACTGAACCACCCATATGTTTAAATTTTGGCTAGGGATTTCACAACCTGTATCTAATCCTTGAGAATCAGACACATGAAGTGTTGCCAAAGAAAAAGTTTACACTATCAGTGGTAACTGTGAACCTGCAGTGGTAAAAATCAAAAGAGTTTTTCAAAGAGCAATGATAAGTAAAACATGTAAAATTTTCTGCTCTAATTATAGTTTTTAGCAAACTATCAGCTATCAACGGATTTGATATGTCTTTACCATGAGCCATTTGCTATGGACTAGCCAACTCTTGATCACTAGGATGTATGGTGAGTTGATAACCTAGTTTTTGGTAAACTATCAACCATGAACGGATTTGATGTGTCTTTACCTGTAGCCGTTTGCTCAGGACTAGTTGATTCTTATGTGGATTAGACATGGTGAATCAATAACCATTTGTTATGTGTCTTTAAGATACACATCTTATAACTCCATTCAAATTAACCATCCAATCTTAACCAAGAATAGTGAACCCAAGTAACTTTTAACCAAGTTACTATTTATACATTTATTGCTCCAAAGGCAACTTGATATCTTCCATAATTACTTCTTCGACCTACCAAAATGGATGGAAGTAAATAATCTTCATAAATTAGCCATAAACCTTGACTTTGCATATAAATAGGGATCAAAAACCTTTATCTTTCATCAACAATATCCCTCAAGAAACATAATCCCATACAGCATCATGAGTTGGTTTCCACTTATCTATATCTCCTCGGATGATTCTTCAGATGAAGAAATCAGCTACTACTCAGATTCTGAGGAGCATTCTACTGGATGGAGTGGATACTTTCCACCAACAACTGCATCAGCTCCCTCTGTTGATGTTGATTCAGAGAAAGATGATCCAACCTTCAACCTTTCTGAGGAACTACCAAAAGCACTTACAACTGCCCTGAAGACTGCCATAAATAACATGAAGTGGCCAGAGTCATCAAAGCCTGCAAAAGATCTGAAACCTCCACCACAAGTGCTTGGACTTGCATGTCCAAGGAAGAAACTATCCTTTGATGAGAAGAGGAACAAGCCAGCTAAGAGCAAGCATGCATATGAGGGCAAAGGAAAGAAGCATATGTAGTGTCTGAAGATCTTAGGTTGTTAGGTTGTAAGTTGTTTACATATGTTTTGAAGTTGTCTGTGTGAAAGAAGGTACTCTGCAACCCTTTTTAAGTAATAAATAAATTATCTTCTCTATTTCCATGTTAACACTGTGAGAGCCAATCTTTCCACTGTGTGATGCATAGTTTCCACTGAGCTGGTTTGTTAGTGAAAAACCATACATACATATACAAACAATAATAGTACATTAAAATCCGTCCTGCTACACTAAAAAGTATTAGACATCAAAAGTTTATGGATTAAGCATTCCAATACCTGTTACCAAGTACTGAAACCTACCCACATCAAGCCCTTTTGTTAATAAATCAGCATAATTGTCATCAGTATGAATTTTGACAACATTAATGAGCTTTTTCTCAAAATAATCTCTAATAAAGTGATGTCTAATTTCAATATGTTTAGTTTTAGTGTGTTGCACAGGATTCTTAATAATGCAAATTGTACTACTATTGTCTATATAGATGATGGTGTTCATGAAATTGTACCCATAATCCAAGAGTTGATTCTGAAGCCAAAGGATCTGAGCACAACAACTAGCAGCTGCAACATATTCTGCTTCAGTAGTTGAAGTAGCAACCATTGTCTGTTTCTTGCACTGCCATGACACCAATCTACATCCAAGGAATTGACATCCTCCTGTGGTTGACCTTCTATCCAAGCTTGCACCAGCATAGTCACTATCTGAGTAGGTAATCAACTCCATAGGAGATTCCCTTGGATACCACAATCCCAGATTAGGATAAGTCTTCAAGTATCTAAAAACCTTTTCCACTGCAGTCATATGAGATGTCTTTGGAGTCACTTGAAATCTTGCACAGGCACACACAGCAAACATAATGTCTGGCCTTGATGAAGTAAGATACATCAAAGAGCCAATCATTGACCTGTAAGTATGCACATCAACATTTACACCACTAGCATTCTTCAACAATAAGTGAGTGGTCTTGTCAGCAGGGGTATTGGAAGATTTTGCATCAGTGAACTTGAACTTCTTAATTATCTCAGCCACATACTTGTCTTGACTAATAAAAATTCCTTCTTTACTCTGTTGAACTTGCAGCCCCAAAAAGAATGTGAGTTCCCCCATAGAACTCATCTGAAATTCATCTTTCATCAGCTTCTCAAACTCTTTACACATCTCTGGTTTAGTTGGTCCAAAGATAATATCATCAACATATACTTGAACAAGTAGAATATCACCCTTGTCTTTCTTGATAAACAAAGTTTGATCTATCTTGCCCCTATGAAACCCATTATTCATTAAATAAGTAGCTAAGGTTTCATACCACTTCCTTGGAGCCTGGTGTAGACCATAAAGAGCCTTGACTACTTTATAAACTTTGTTGGGGTGATGTGGGTCTTCAAAGCCTGGAGGTTGAGCAACATATACCTCCTCATCAATAGTACCATATAGAAAGGCACTCTTAACATCCATTTGATAGACAGTAAAGCCCATAAATGATGCATAAGCTAGAAATAGTCTAATAGCCTCAATCCTTGCAACAGGAGCAAAAACTTCTTCATAATCAATACCCTCCTCTTGAGTGTATCCTTGAGCAACTAATCTAGCTTTGTTCCTGATGACAATGCCTCTTTCATCTTTCTTATTTCTGAACACCCATTTAGTACCAATCACTTTCATACCATCAGGTAAATCACAAAGAACCCACACCTTTTGAAGCTTAAACTGCAATAGCTCTTCCTGCATAGCTTCAACCCAGCTTGATTCTTCTAAAGCCATAGAAACATTTTTAGGCTCCATTTGTGATAGAAAGCAGAAGAATAAACATTCATTCTTAGTAATGTGATTCTTGGACTCATAGACTTCACTTATGAACCCATGAATATCTGTCATCCTTGTTTGCCTTCTTGTCTTCACACCTGAATTAATTTCACCAATAACATTCTTAATTGGATGAGCTTTATGAATTGTAGACTGTGATGTGTTAGGAATATCATATGATGATGGCATATTTGTGATTTCAACATCATCAATTGGTGTCTCCTGAGCTATATTTTCCACAGCTGGACCTTCAGTGGAAACATCATGTGTTACAGTGGTAGTAGGATTACCACTGTCTTCAGGAATATCATCATGCAGAACATCAAAATTCACAAATTCATCTTCCTGACTAGTATTCTTTGAAGGTTGTGAGTCTGCATTAGCATCAAAGTCCCAAATTGGCATAACAAATTGATCTTTATCATCCTCATTATCTTGACAAGATTCATCTTCATCAATAAACTCTTCTGAGTCTTCAAGATCAACATCACTTGAATCTGAAGTAATAGGAACATAATTCATGGTATTTGATAAAGTCTCAAGATCAAATAGCCATTCAGGTCCTGAACCTGCTATATTAGCTTTATTTTCAAGAAACTGAACATGCAAATTCTCTTCTATCTTTCTTGTTCTTAAGTTGTAGACTCTAAAAGCCTTACTAACCATGGAATAACCAACAAAGAAACCTTCATCTGCCTTTTCTTCAAACTTTCCCAAATGATCAATGGTATTGAGAATTGTTACATGACATCCAAATGACTTCAAGAAATCCAAAAGTGGGGGTCTTCCTCTGAAAAGCTCATAAGGTGTCTTGTTCTTTGACTTGACCACTAATACCCTATTTTGAATATAGCAAGCAGTGTTAACTGCTTCAGCCCAAAATGTCACTGGTAACTTTGAATCAGCTATCATGGTTCTAGCAGCCTCAATTAGTGTTCTATTTCTTCTTTCAGCAACACCATTTTGCTGAGGTGTTCTTGCAACACTAAATTCTCTTTTAATACCTTTGTCTCTGCAGAAGGCATCCATTACTCTATTCTTGAACTCCGTCCCATTGTCACATCTGATGATCTTTATCTTCTTTTCAGCCTGATTTTCAACTTCAGTGATGAAAGTCTTGAGTATGTCTGTAGTTTCATCCTTGGTATTTAAGAAGAAAACCCATGTAAATCTGCTAAAATCATCAGTCACAACAAGGCAATACTTCTTCAAATTGATGCTGCTAACAGAAGTAGGACCAAACAAGTCCATATGTAGCATGTAGAGTGGATGATCAATAGTATTAACTGTCTTGGTCTTGCATGAGGCTCTGTGTTGCTTTCCTTTAAGACAAGCAACACATGTTTGATCATTTTCAAATCTCTTCTGAGGTAATCCTATGACCAGACCATCTTTTACAATCTTATTGATAGTCTTGAAATTAACATGACCAAGTCTTCTGTGCCAAAGCATAGATTCATCCAGAATGGCTTTTGCAAGTAAACAAGTAACATCATCCTTAGCCACTATCTTCTTCATGTCAATGCTATAAAGATTACCTTTTCTAGGGATTTTAAGCAAAATGTCTTTTTCTTCAGGTAGCTTATAATCCTTAGATAAGATAAAGCATTCATCTTCTGAGAAAAGAACTCTGTGTTTCTTGTCACACATCTGTGACACACTGAAGAGGTTGTACTTGAGTTCTGGTACATAGTATACATTCTCAAAGTCCAAGTTTCCAGCCTTGATAGTACCTTTGCCTGAAACTTTGCCACCAATTCCTCCTCCAAAACTGACAGCTTGCCCATCAATTGATTTGAAATTTGAAAGATAGGCCTTGTTGCCAATCATATGCCTAGAACACCCACTATCAGAATAACCTTGATCCTCTTTTGTCTTTGAATGTCCCTGCACACAACATAAAGAAATTAGTACCTTTTGGGGACCCAAGCCACAAATGACTTGGATCTGCCTCGTGTATCAATATAATTATATCTATCAAAGGTCATTGATACACCATTGGGATTGTTTGTTGTTCCTTTTGGTTTCCATTCCCAACGAGCTGAGGCCTTAACAGCTTTTCCCAAGTTTACCCTTTTCTTTTGAACATCAGTGGAAACAATTGGTCTTGCAGTGGTAACTGCATGCCTAGCAGTGGAAACTGCTGGATTAGAAAATTTTGGTCTCCACATGTGGTTCTTGTGATCATTCTTTTCAAAATAAGTCTTTTTCCCTGTTTGATAAGATTTAACAAAAGAAGTGACAGGGGACTTAGGATAAACTCTATTATTACTTCTGGCAGTGGTAACTGCTGGTCTAGCAGTGGAAACATGTTTAATGCCAGTGGTAAGCATAACAGACCTGGGAACCATCTTGCTTAGGGGATTTGGGTGAGTCATTTTATTAGAATTTGATCCATTCACCCTTGTAAAAACTTCCCTTCTTCCCATGTGGTAGGTACAGTATTTAGCTAAATGGTCAAAGCTACCACATATATGACAAGCCTTATTGTTGAACACAAAATCACTACCAAACTGCCTAGTTTTAACATGATTCCAACTTCTCATGTTCCCTCTAGGAGATTTAGGCCTATCCCTGTACATTTCAGCATACCTAGTAGTAGACCTAGTGAAATTTGACTGTGTTCTAGGCTTCTCTTTGACTTCTTGTCACACCCCCAATTTACCTGACTTGCAGCGGAATGGAATACCTGGGGGTGTCTGTCATAGCACCACAGTTACAGTTACATTGAACGACCTAAAGTGTCGTTTGGAAAATACTGCATTTGATCATTGAAATAATCCAGAGTTTACAAAATGAGGTCCCCAAAATGTGTTGCAAGTTTATGAAAAACAAGTCGTACAAGATCAAATGTTTACATAAGTGCATGAAATAATGATGAGACGCGTCGACTCCGCGACTCCATGAAGGTCCAAATGCATGTCACATGAGCTACCTTAATAACCTGAAATACATTGCTAAAACGTCAACACGAATGTTGGTGAATTCCATAGGTTTGTAAAATGTAATGATGTACGGCCACCACAAGTAAAAATGCAAGATAAAAATCTCGTGAAAATTGTACAATAGCCTTAAGCTCATGACACCGAAGCTATGACTGATGAAACTGTAAGCCCCTCCCGAATGTTCTGCCGAAACATTCAAATGTAAAAGACATGACATGCATCCGCTTACTGTTGGTATCCACTACCACGGATAGAGGCGTCACCCTCGATAGATCTATCCACTCACTCTCGCTTAACGGTAAATTAACGGTTCATGATGTTACAGGGGACTTTTTCACATGGCAAGGTAACTTAAGCTATGTACATGTTTGAATACTTGGGCTCGTACTAAAATGATTGGTGCAATGTATTCCCCCCGTGGGATTTGAAAACAATCAAAAATGTTGAATTGAAAACGGGGCTATGAAAACTCACCTCAACTGATGAAACCGTGATGAAATGATATGAACACCAATGAACAATTTGCTGTCGCAACCCAATATGATGGTACCATGAACATGTAATGAGCTGAAAAAAACAAGGCGCGCACACTAGCCGCAACCTAATATGAATGATGAATGATCTCATTTAGATCACCAAATGATGTTATGAATGTCCATGCTCATGTTTCTATACCACTCTACTCTTTGAAAAACACTTGTTTTATCAAAAATATATAATCCAAGATTTTGGAAAAATATTGCTATTAGAAAATATAATAAGCTAGTTATAATATATAT
Organism: Artemisia argyi; assembly: GCA_030686995.1. NCBI lineage: Eukaryota > Viridiplantae > Streptophyta > Magnoliopsida > Asterales > Asteraceae > Artemisia > Artemisia argyi. Next base: position 11,297,806 of record CM060686.1, read on the forward strand.
ATACTTATATATATATATAACGTAAGTTTCCATGTTAGCGTTGAAATACTCGGGTTGTAATCCTTGAAATGATGAAAATATACTCATAATAACTAATACTACATTAGTTATAAAGCTCGGTACTTAATATTACTTCTAGCTCAAAAATGTACTTCGTAGTTTTTGCGCCAAATTATATTAAAAGCTGTCAAATATAAATTGGTTTTACCCGATATTCAAACGTGTATATCTTTGTCGTTACTTGTCCGTTTTACTTGTTCTTTATGTCCACGGTTACGTCTTAGTATGTAGTAATATATTTTGGAAAGCTCGGCTCCTCCGGGTTACGTCTAAAGTCTCTTTTTGACCGACGAAAAACGTCCAACAGCAACTAATTTCCAGAAAATACTTTTCGTCAACAATCTTGCAAAAATCATAACTTCTTCGTTATTAACTCTTTTCAATCCGTTCTTTCGCCTACGGATTCGTTTTTGAAAGTATTTTCTAAAAATTTTGCCAAAGTTTCCTTGGTGTTTACTGATTTTCCAGATTTTTACAAAACGGGACAGCATGTCTAAAATAGGTTCCAAATCATGTTTTCAAGGTTAAAAACCAATTTCTACCATCACCAAACCTCTTATAATCACCACATGGCTAATCTAACCCTACCATACACCTTCTTAGGGTGTCATGGACTCCTAACCAAGTTATTATAGCAAGGGGATTCATAACTAAAAAGTTAGGGTTTGTATGTTTCATTTTAGACAAAATAAAGAGTGGTATAGCTAGTTGTACATGGTTTTTAGCATGATACTCATGAAATACATGTAAATATAAGATGATCCATGAAAAAATAAAGTTGAAAACTTACTTGATAAAATGAGATGATTATATGATGATTATGCTTGGATTTCTTGTGTTTTTGATGCAATATTCTTGATTAGAACCATAAAATGAATAACTTTGGTGCTTTAAACTTTCAAAAATCATCACTTGATCATGGAGTTAGAGTTTGGTCGTGGGTTTGAGTGAAGAAGAAGAGAAAATGGGTTTTTGATCCAAAAATTATGTATGTTTATGTTTTAAGTGTTTTAGAAAGATATTTATGCAAAGGTTCAAAGTGTAAGATTTCATATATGCATGAGGTCAAAGGGGGGTTCATGGCTGATTTTTCAAAGGGTTCAAAGGAGAAAACTTAGTTTTTCATTTAATTAGGAAAGTTAGTAGATGATTAGTGGTATTAGTATAGGTTTTAGGTGTTAGTTTGTGTTGTTTGTTAAAATCGGGTAATGGGTTTAATAGAGATAAATGTTCACGAAGTTTACCGGGATGAAATAAAGTCATAATAATGTTGAAAATATGTTGAAAATATGTTGGGTACATTTACTGAGCGATCGGGTGATTATTGTTTAGTTTTCACGAAAACCGTCGTTATATTCATACGCGTACGTTATAAATAAAATAAATTTCCAAAATACTGGGTAACTGAATGTTATAACTTTTATGATGTTAAAATGGATATAAAAATATGTCGGGACCATTGTGGGAATATTTAGATATATTCGTCGTGTATAAACCGAGTGTTAACGTTTACTATAATTACTTATACGTAAAAACGTTAAATGTACTGAATATAGTAATTTGAAAATCCTGAGAGTGGTATAACATGAAAATGACCTACTGATGATATGCAGACTATCTCCAGTCCGTATGCAGTGTTCTTAACACTAATGAAATGAATTCGCACCTAACCCAATCCGGTTACGCGAATTTGAATATCCGTAAACTAAATTTACGATGAAATGTGTAATGCACGTGAATGATGAAATCTTTTCCCGCAATGAATAGTGTTCCGTGAATAGTAAAATTTCCCAAAAGTTTCTCAGAATATCAAATTGACCTCGAAAACGATGAATAGTAAACTGATGAATAGTGTTTTGATGAATAGTGTTTGATGAATAGTGTTTTTCCAAAGTTCGGGAAATGACCTGAAATGACCTGAAATGGTGAGTTGTGACAGTCTTCCCCTCTAAAAGGAACTTCGTCCCGAAGTTCAGTTTATGTTGGTATCTGAGAATGTATTGGTGAAAAGGTGATGATATTCGAGAATTCCAGCGAACTCTAACGATAGGAATTCAACTCTGATTCAACTGTTTGACCACACGGTTCATGATTTCTGTTGGTTCTCTTACAAGGTCTGAGGTTGTCATTTGGGTTGGATCCCTTCCAATGGAATCATGAGTGACTCATCTGTAAGTCATTTCTGGGGATCTGAAAATGTGAAATATGTTCGTGTAATCCTGTTGTTCTCTGGCAATGTTCAAATCTGACGGCCACTAGGCCTACCCTGTCTGAAATATAAATGGTCCAGTGTATATTGGTGTAACTTTCCAAGTTTTCTGAATGATAACATGCCTTTCCTAGGCAGAACTTTCTGCATAACTCTGCAGAACTTGAAGTTTTAATGGTTTACGACTTATTGAACTTGTAACTAATTCTTGACTTGTAGAAAATTTCTGGTTATCTCATGAATGCCTACTGAACTAGTGAGTTGAGCTTTTTCTGAGTTTGGCCCATCAATCGATGGTCTGCGCTTCTTAATGTTTTAAATGTGGTACTGGTAATATATACTGCTGAATTCTGCCAGAACTCAAGTTTGTATGCTAGTTGGTCGATTCTAAAATGAATCTTAAATAGTCCAATATGTTAAAGGTTCAACCTTTCTTGTTATCCAATTTGTATCATGCCAAACCAGGGCAAAGCTTTTAACTTAGTTTGTTCTCCCACTTGAATCTGGATGGTTTGTTATTCAGGATACTCAATCCAAATGATATGTGTTATGTACCAATCTAACTTCTGCCAGTTTCTCGTTGTTGGTGTGATAACTATTGTTGTAGATGAATTTGATTTATGTTGAGTGATTAGTCCAACCATTTACAAGGTCAATCACTCATGCTCTGAGCATACCTTCCTATGTTCGAATTGTTCTCTCGCTTTGACCATCGGTTTGAGGGTGATAGGTGATGTTCACAACTAAATGGGTTTCTGAAGGAAATCCTGAAATGATTACCTGAGGTCCAAGTTGAAACGGTTTCCTTAACAGGAACAACTGAAATGGGTACAATAAACCTTTGTGACTAATTCCACAACGTTTGGTCCTCCGAACTTGGCGTTATCTGAAGGGATAGAATATAGGTAACAATTTGATTCCTTGTGTTTTGTTCCAACGGATGATAAGACATATGTCCTTCTTTGTCTAGTGGGTTTGGTCTTCACTACTGAAGTTCGTGATCAATTTGTGATGTTCCTCCTAATCCCTTCATCACATATTCCAAATATTCTCTATTGTCAAGTCACAAATCCTAAATGCATAAGCGATGTTGTAGGGAAGTTGGTTCTGGAAATTTGTCTCGCGATAGTGAGTTTTGGTTGAAATGTTTTTCTGAATAAACGAACTTAGAAAAATGGAGCAAATGATTTACTAAGTAATATTTTTCCTGATGATTCAAAATTTCAGTAGTTATGAAGTAGAAAAATGTTTTCAAACATGTTGTGATTAAGACTGCTTACCAAAGTTTGATGTCTATGTAAATTTCTCATTGTACAATAGTGTTGCTAAAGATTGACCAAAAAGGATCGTACTTGTTCAAAATAGGAATTTCAGAAATCATTTTTCCACAAGGTATGTGATTTATGTAAACGCATCAACTTTATTTAAAAGTGAAAACACTAACATGGATAAAATGGTAGAATAGGAAATGTTCGCTTAAATGCATAGATGTCTAACACTTAGTTCCTGAGGTTGGATAATGTATATTGGTGGTTATCTGGCATAACTACAAGCATAGGTATTTAGACTAACTTAAGTCATGAAATAGTTTATCGTTGTAATTGGCAAGACGAAGGTATCACTTGATGTTGTGTCGATGAATGTCTATTCTGTTTTCCCATGTAGATGAGGAGATATGTTCCGGTTTGATCCCTTGCTTGGTATGAAGGTGAGGTTATCTGAAATTTCTAGACATAATGCTTTAGAGGAATCTACATTGATATTCTTGATTCAATCAATTGTCCTTTGTGAAAACTTACTGCAGGAAAGTTTATGTATGGATGAGGCCATGTTTAAATGAAATGCTCTACAGTCTCAATTAGAAGCTTGGTGTATTTCTATTGTGTTGTCCTGCGGACATCTATATTGAGTTCAATTCTGTAGCTCAGTCTAGCTAGTACTTTTAAAATGATAGAATTTGACAACTAAGTCAGAGATGGTGATTAGGATGGTCTCGCAGTATCTGAGGATTGTTGTTGAGTTATGAATTCTCTCTCTATATACTTCTAGTTCTGGTTAGTAGTTCTGTAATCCTTTCATTGCTTTTATTGTATTGAGGAATCCTGCATGTAATTGATATGGAAAGTCTCTCTAGGGAAGTCAATGGGAAAAATCCAACTTAATGTCTGAATGAGTGACTGGTGGGGTAAGTATCCAGGGATAGTTTGGCAAAAGGGATGTTTATGAAAGAGTTCCTTTGTTTACAAAACTTTTGGATGAAGATTGTTATCAACAATCCTTTGAAAAGGTAATTATTTCCTTCATGGCATAATCCTTCCTGAATTTTACATAGGTGATCAGGCTATGTATAATTGAGGACTAATGATGCGATGTTGGATTTTGTCAAAATATCATAACTTTTCTCAAAAGTTTTAGATGGTGTTCAACGCATTGTTATTAAAATGGTATCCTGATGTTTTCTTTCAAATAACATGAAAATTGCCTCGCGTAATAATAGTAAATACTTGGTGTAATGACAGAAAATCAATTTATAGAATGGTAATAAAATAGCTTACTTCAGAAATTTTTCTGTAAAACAGTTTCCCCATATGATAGTAAAATAGCTTGAATGGTGTATTGGATACGTGGGTGAATCTTGTCGAATGGTAATAGTCTACTAATTCGTCAAAAACGAAATCAACCTAATTCCTGATGAGACAATGCTAAAATGTTGCGAAACGATTGAAGTCTGAGCAAATGGGAATGGAAAAGGAAATGACAATGATGGTACTAGTGAATGGAATACTACCCTCTTTCGCGCTACCTCGCGACATCCAAAAGGTAAAACTAAAGTACACACTGTGGGAAAGCCAATAGTGTAATAAGTAACTGATGGTGGTGATAGTACCTGAGTAGTAAGTGCCCTACTAGTGATGGAAAGAAAACACACTATCTTCCTTGCAATAAGCATCCTAATAAGTCCATTAAGATTAATTCTGAATACACTACCAAAAGGCATTCTATGTACGGGCTGAATGATAGGAAAACCCTGTTCCTATGGCAAATCAATAGTACTAATGGTGGTGTAAATGTAACTGGTGGTATAATGGTAGTGTAAAATGACAAGGCATCTTCAATGTCGGAATACGATAAAAGGATGTCAGGGTGAGTATCTGAAGACATGTCACTTGTGAACCAGGTCAATAAAATGATATACATATACGGATATGAGTATAAATAACTCGCACAGGGTATGTATGAAACAACATGTATCATGATCATGCACTTATGATGAAATGATGAGATGCTATGCTGATGTGGTTATAGTCTAGGGTCCAAGATACATCCTAGTTCGCTATAACCTTAGCTCTGATGCCAATCTGTCACACCCCCAATTTACCTGACTTGCAGCGGAATGGAATACCTGGGGGTGTCTGTCATAGCACCACAGTTACAGTTACATTGAACGACCTAAAGTGTCGTTTGGAAAATACTGCATTTGATCATTGAAATAATCCAGAGTTTACAAAATGAGGTCCCCAAAATGTGTTGCAAGTTTATGAAAAACAAGTCGTACAAGATCAAATGTTTACATAAGTGCATGAAATAATGATGAGACGCGTCGACTCCGCGACTCCATGAAGGTCCAAATGCATGTCACATGAGCTACCTTAATAACATGAAATACATTGCTAAAACGTCAACACGAATGTTGGTGAATTCCATAGGTTTGTAAAATGTAATGATGTACGGCCACCACAAGTAAAAATGCAAGATAAAAATCTCGTGAAAATTGTACAATAGCCTTAAGCTCATGACACCGAAGCTATGACTGATGAAACTGTAAGCCCCTCCCGAATGTTCTGCCGAAACATTCAAATGTAAAAGACATGACATGCATCCGCTTACTGTTGGTATCCACTACCACGGATGGAGGCGTCACCCTCGATAGATCTATCCACTCACTCTCGCTTAACGGTAAATTAACGGTTCATGATGTTACAGGGGACTTTTTCACATGGCAAGGTAACTTAAGCTATGTACATGTTTGAATACTTGGGCTCGTACTAAAATGATTGGTGCAATGTATTCCCCCCGTGGGATTTGAAAACAATCAAAAATGTTGAATTGAAAACGGGGCTATGAAAACTCACCTCAACTGATGAAACCGTGATGAAATGATATGAACACCAATGAACAATTTGCTGTCGCAACCCAATATGATGGTACCATGAACATGTAATGAGCTGAAAAAAACAAGGCGCGCACACTAGCCGCAACCTAATATGAATGATGAATGATCTCATTTAGATCACCAAATGATGTTATGAATGTCCATGCTCATGTTTCTATACCACTCTACTCTTTGAAAAACACTTGTTTTATCAAAAATATATAATCCAAGATTTTGGAAAAATATTGCTATTAGAAAATATAATAAGCTAGTTATAATATATATATACTTATATATATATAACGTAAGTTTCCATGTTAGCGTTGAAATACTCGGGTTGTAATCCTTGAAATGATGAAAATATACTCATAATAACTAATACTACATTAGTTATAAAGCTCGGTACTTAATATTACTTCTAGCTCAAAAATGTACTTCGTAGTTTTTGCGCCAAATTATATTAAAAGCTGTCAAATATAAATTGGTTTTACCCGATATTCAAACGTGTATATCTTTGTCGTTACTTGTCCGTTTTACTTGTTCTTTATGTCCACGGTTACGTCTTAGTATGTAGTAATATATTTTGGAAAGCTCGGCTCCTCCGGGTTACGTCTAAAGTCTCTTTTTGACTGACGAAAAACGTCCAACAGCAACTAATTTCCAGAAAATACTTTTCGTCAACAATCTTGCAAAAATCATAACTTCTTCGTTATTAACTCTTTTCAATCCGTTCTTTCGCCTACGGATTCGTTTTTGAAAGTATTTTCTAAAAATTTTGCCAAAGTTTCCTTGGTGTTTACTGATTTTCCAGATTTTTACAAAACGGGACAGCATGTCTAAAATAGGTTCCAAATCATGTTTTCAAGGTTAAAAACCAATTTCTACCATCACCAAACCTCTTATAATCACCACATGGCTAATCTAATCCTACCATACACCTTCTTAGGGTGTCATGGACTGATGAATAGTGTTTTGATGAATAGTGTTTGATGAATAGTGTTTTTCCAAAGTTCGGGAAATGACCTGAAATGGTGAGTTGTGACACTTCTTCAGGAATGTTTTTACTTTCCTCAATTTTAATATCTTCAGTAACACTAGTTTTAGACTCAACATTCAAACATTCATCTTTAAGAGATGAGTCACTAGCACTATCAAAAGTCTCAACCTCAACCTGAACCTTTTCAGTTTCAACTGGTTTAACAAATTTTGGTCCATAGGTCATGAGTGGATCCTGAAACTCTTCTAAGCCTGTGTGAGCTAGGTCAATGCCAGGAGGTGCTGGAACACTTCTTAGAGGTGGTGGAACAGAATTGTATCCAAGACCTGATTTAGCTTTGCTCACAATTTGGGCTTCCCAAATTTTGTCAATGCTCTTGGATTGATGGTCTAGTGTTTTCTTAGTAATCTGAATATTCTCACTAGCCTTTTTAACTTTCTCAATCTCTTCCCTAAGAGCTTTATTTACTTCAAGATAAAAATCTAAGTCTCTTTTTAAAACAACAATGTCATCACTGAACTTAGATTCATTAGCCCTATAATGCTCTATCTGCTTTTCTAAAACACCTAGACCTCTTTTATGATTTGCTAAATTATAATTAGTATGATGTAAATCTAGCATCAGTTCATCATATTTTGTTTTAGAGATCTCTAACTCTTTTGCAGCCTTACAGTTTTTAGAACAAGCATTATCAGTATATACCTCAGAGTCAGAGAAAGCCATGAGTGCATGCTCAGTGGCTAGCATTGCAGATTTTGAATCATCTTCTCCATTCTGAGACATAAAGCTCCAATCAAAGCTTACTCCATCAATAGCCAATAGCACCTTTGGCTCTTCTGTTGTAGGTTCTTTGGTCTTTTCCTTCTTGTACCAAGTTGACTTATTGTCAGATTTCCTTGGTTTTCTGCATTCTCTTGCAAAGTGCCCCTTCTTGTGACAATTATAGCACTCCACCTTCTTTTTATCAAAACCTACAGTCTCATCACCACTTATATGTATCTTTCTCCCTGTCTTCTTCCAGAACTTCTTTGATCTTAAGCTGAGTAATGCTACCTGCCATTTGATGTCCATCTCCTCCATATCATCTTCATCAATTTGATCCAAGTCCTCATGATTGAGGATTGAACCACCCACATGGCTTGATATAAAGGCATAGAAAGTAGCATCACTTAGACCTGCAATCTGCTTCTTTGAGCTTCTAGTGGAAACATTTCCATTACCAGTGGAAACAATCATGTTACCACTGTCATCATCACTGTCACTTTCATCATCAGAACTATCATTACCTGATGATGATATGAGTGCTACACCTGCAGAACTTGTTTTTAACTTCCCAGCTTTCTTTAGTCTTTGTTCAATAACTTTGAAGTTATTGTACACATCATTAAGCTTCATGGTCTCAAGATCTGACTTGTCTTCCCATACAGCAACATTTGTATCAAACTCAGCAGGTAAACTTCTTAGAAATTTAAGATTGAGGTCTTCCTTTTCTACCTCAATTCCAAAAGCAGTCAGCTGAGTTACAATCTTTTGTAGCCTTGTGAATATGCTATCAAGAGATTCATTGCTTGATGAACCAAAATTCTCATAGGTCTGCTTCAGTAAAGTCTTTTGAGTTTTCTTGGTATAGTCATTACCACCAAACACTTCACATATCTCATCAAAGAGGGTCTTTGCAGACTTGTATTTGGTAAAAGCCAGAACTTGTTCTCTGGGTAGAGCCATCAATAGCAAACCTCTAGCCTTCAAATCATTCTTTAGTTGGTTTCTTTCTTTATTTGTAACAGGACCAGCGTTTACTTTTGTTACTGGCTTGTCACCAACCATCTCTACAGTTGTACCAGGTTTGAATGAATTTCCACACATTATGATCTCCCATAATGTGTAGTCTTGAACCATAAAGAATTGTTCTATCATAAGCCTCCACATCTCAAAGTCATTGATTTTAAGCTTGGGAAGCTTTGCAGCAATGTTTGATTGGCTTGTTTCTGTCTCCATTGTATCTTTTGAATCTGCCATAGGATCTTCTAAATCAAAATATCAAAGCCTTGCTCTGATACCACTTGTTGGATCGTGAACACCTTGAACTTGTGTTGATAATGATACTTTGAGTGATATCACTAAGTATGCGGAATCTACTCAATGATACTTAGAAGATTGATTGTAAGTGAAACAAATTTATGTATGAACAATGAATGTAACAAAACAACTAGCTCCAATATTATTAATAATAATAATACGAGTGATCTGAGATATCACTAGGGTTACACCTTGAAGCTCTAAGAAAACGTATTAGAAAAGATATCATAACTATGATCTAGGATCTCCTTTTATACAACAAGGAGTCCTCTTGTACAAGATAAGTATAATACTAATAGAATAAGATATACACAAAATCTTTTCTATGTTTATCAATGCGCGTTTCTCTAACAGCTAACAAGTGAGCAGTGGTAATATTTGTTCTTGCAGTGGTAATGAGTTTCCACTGCAAGTACAATCTTCTTGCAGTTGTAATATCTTCACTAGCCGTGGTAACTGATAGAATAATTCCCAACATAAGGGTATATGATGAGGCAAAAAATGAACCGTTTTTAGGGGGTCATTTAAGTCCGGAATTAAATTTATTTGATCAAATATTGCCCTAAATCGTTCCTTTTGTGATTTTAGGTACTTTGGGAGAGAAATCTGGATAAGGAAGCAATTCGGACGTTTTTGGAGCATAAAAGTGAAGAAAACGCCAAAGTCTTAATTTTCCTTGCTGGGAACAGTAGGTGACGGTGTCAAGAAGAAAATCTTAACGGCGTCAAGAGTAATTTCCATGACGATCCAGTACAGATTTGAAGGCGTCACGAAGTAGGGTGTCAAGAGGAAAATGCATGATGGCCTGGAAACACATAACACTTGACGGCGTCAGATCTGGATCAAGGCAGTCCGAGATTTATTTTGGCGGCGAGATGACGGCGTCACAAATTTTGTCTTGACACCGTCAGACCCTATTTCCTATATATAGTTTTCTAATTTTCACATTAAAAAAAGAGAAGTTTTGGCTAAACCCTAAGTACGAACTTGGTACGAATTTTACAGGTTTTTCAAGGGTTCTTAGCCCTTGATCCCTTTCATGTGTAATTGAGTAAGTATTCTTTTAATTCAATCAATATGTCTATGTGATGGTTGTTTATATCTTGTTCTTGTCTTAATTCCATCATACTAGGCTAGATCTATCTTGTGTTTGCTTGGATCTAATGAAACCTAGATGTTAATTATGTGTTGATTACTTGTTTATGGTTGTATTGGATGAATGATTTCGATGTTAGGCTTAAGAAAACTGGCAGATCTCCAAATGGTAACATGCTTGAACGTCTTAGGAAACATGAACTGACGTGCACTAGGTTTTATTGGTTGTATTTAATGCATGAGTAAATTCTAATGATCCCATGTTAGGAGCTTCTTAGCCGGCTCGACATAGGAGTGAAGTAGGCACTCATAGGATTGGGGAATTAACTGCGCCACCCCATGAATGGTATTAAGGAATACAATCCGTCATCCACGCAACTATAACAAGTAAATAACGTGTAAAAGATATCTAGGGAGTAGTGAAATCTAAGTAAACACATTTTCTCCACTTATTGCTCACAACCTTAGTATAATTTAGTTTATTTTCATTTTTAGTATTTTATTTTGATTGCATCTTTAGTAATTGGGTTAGTTGACTAGCAACTAATTCCGCCCAAATCCTTCAAACCCGAGATTTTTATTTGCTTTCTAAAAAATATAAAAATACAAAAAATAATCATCCCTCACCTTTAGAACTAGTATTTAGGTTTTCTAATCCTAGCGACACTATTCCTAGCTGAACGATCAATCCCCCGGTACTTGTCACTATACTATAGTACAACGATCAGGTACACTGCCTGGTGAGGGTTGTAAGCTTCTCGTGATCCCTTGAGAGGTAAAGCCTGGTGAGATTCCCATGTATCAAGAAACATGACTTGGTCCTCAAGTTCCATGATCCTACGGTCGGGAGTGCTAGAATTGTTCGAAGGCAAGGATATTGCCTTGACCGTTTTGTTCAAATCACGGGGATCATTCCAACTTTCATTGTCATAGAGAGCAAGATCTTCTATGAGTTCCCATGATTCTTCTTCACTTAGATCACGTAGCTTGCCACCGGCCGATTGGTCAATGGTTCGCCTTGTGGAGAGATCGATATGGTCATAGAAGATTTGGACTTGGAGCCAAAGATCTATGCCATGATGAGGGACTTTTTGGAGTAAGTCCTTGAAACGAGTCCATGCTTCATATAGAGTTTCACCTTGACGTTGTTGGAACATCAAGATATCATTTCTAAGCTTGGTAGTTCTCCCCGGTGGGAAAAATTGAGCAAGGAAACGAGTGGTGAGATCATCCCATGAGGTGATGGATCCCGCGGGTAAACGTTCAAGCCATTGACTAGCTTGATCACGTAGAGAGAATTGGAATAGGCGTAATTGGGTCGACTCTCTAGTTATAACATCAAGGTCTATAGAATCTATGATTTTAAGGAAATCCTTGATATGCTGATTAGGATCTTCGGAACGAAGTCCATGAAATGCACATCTGCTTTGCACCAACCGGATGGTGTCGGATCGCAAGGGGGACACATTGGCTCCTTGGGTGAGCTCAATGGTGTTTCGATTGCCTTGGTGGCTAGTACGGGAATACTATCCTAAGGTTTGGGGCCTAGGAGGTTGGTTTGCTAGTGGTGGGTTTTGTGGATGGTTTTGTTGTGGTGGGTTGATGGGTTCAAAGATGTTACCACCTTCCATGATGTCGGATGGTAAAGCTTACGAACAAAGACACGAAGAAATCAGATAGACTAAAGAAAACCTAAAAATAAAAATAAAATCTTACTAGAAAGGAATCTAGCAAGTAAACCTAATAAAAAGAAATCCTAACCTAGACAATAACTATTCCCCGGGCTGCGGCGCCAACAACTTGATGCGTAGGAATTGCACCAGGCTTTACCTCTCGAGGGATCTCGAGAAGCTTACAACCCCCACCAGGCAGTGTACCTGATCGTTGTAGTATAGTATAGTGACAAGTACCGGGGGATTGATCGTTCAACTCAGGAATAGTGCCGCTAGGGTTAGAAAGCCTACTAAACTAGGTCTAAAGGTGAGGGATGATTCTTTTTGTATTTTTATGTTTTTATAAAAGCAAATATAATCTCGGGTTTTTGGAAGAATGGGCGGAATTATTTGCTAGTCAACTAACCCAATAACTAAGATGCAATCAAAGTAAAATAACAAAAATGAAAATAAAACTAATTACTAATGTGGTGTGAACGATAATGGGTAAAGTTGTGTTTACTTAGGTTTCATTACTCCCTAGATATCTTTTACAGGTTGATAGTTTGTTACAGTTGCGTGGATGACGGGTTATATTCCTTAATACCATTCGTGGGGTGGCGCACGTACTTCCCCAACTCTATAAGCTCCTACTTCACTCCTATGTCGAGCCTGCAAGAAGCTCCTAACATGGGATCATTAGAATTCGCTCATGCATTAAATACAACCATAATAACCTAGTACGCATTGGTTCATGTTTCTTAAGACGTTCAAGCATGTTACCTATGGAAGTCTTCCAGTTTTCTTAAGCCTAATATCGAAATCATTCATCCGTAACAACTATAAACAAACAATCAACCCATAATCAACATCTAGGTTTCACTACATCTAAGCAAACACACAAAAGATCAAGCCTAGCATGTTAAAATCAAGACAAGCGTAAGATATATTCAAACAACACATAGACATATTGAATGAATTGAAAGGATACTTATCTCAATTAAGCATGAAAGGATTCAAAGGGTAAAAACCCTTGAAAAACCAGTAAAAGTCGTGCTAGGGTTCCGCTAAAATTCCAACACCACTTATGAATAAAAATTGCAAAACTATATATAGATTATACAAGGTGACGGCGTCAAGAAGAAATCTCTGACGCCGTTAACTCGCCGCCCATAGTGAAATCGGATTGCCTAGATCCAAGTCTGACGCCGTCATGTGTAATGTTGCTCTGGGCCGTCACCACTTTTTACTCTTGACGGCCATGCTTGACGCCGTCATATTCCTACTGGACCATCACCACTTTTGCTCTTGACGCCGTCATCTAAATGCACTTGACGCCGTCAGGTACTGTTCCCAGCAAGGAAAATTAAGACTTTGCCGTTTTCTTCACTTTTATGCTCCTAAAACGTCCAAAATGCTTCCTTTTCCAGAATTCACTCTAAAAGTACCTAAAATCACAAAAGGAACGATTTAGGGCAATATTTGATCAAATAAATTCGAATTCGGGCTTAAATGACCCCCTAAAAATGGATCATTTTTTGCCTCATCATCGAGCCGACTAAAAGCTTCTATCATGGGATCATTAGAATTCACGTATGCATTAAATACAACCAAAAATCGTAGTACACCTCCGATCATGTTTCTTAAGACGTTCAAGCAAGTTACCAATGGAAGTCTACCAATTATCTTAAGCCTAACATCGAATACAATCATCCGTAACAATTATAAACAAACAATCAACCAATAATCAATATCTAGGTTTCACTACATCTAAGCAAACACAATAAAAACCTAGCCTAACATGTTAAAAGAAAGACAAGCATAAGATAGAATCAAAGAATACATAGACATATTGAATGATTATTGGAATACTTATCTTTATTCAAACATGGAAGAAAGAAGGGTTTGAAACCCCTTCAATAAGCAGGAAGTTCGACCTAGGGTTTGTGTTTTAGTATTCCACAATTTGTTCCACACTTTACAATAAAAAATTGGAAAAATATATATAGACTAAGCATCCTAACGGCGTCATGTATTGGCTTCTGACGCCGTCAACTCGCCGCCAAGTTGAAATTCGTATTGCCAAGATCCAGTCTTGACGCCTTCATGTGTAAATCTACTCTGGGCCGTCACATGCATTTCAACCCTGACGGCCTTGGCGACGCCGTCAAGCCATTAGTACTGAAAACTTTCTGGGCCGTCACGTTGTAATATCCACTTCCACCTCTTTTGTCACTCTTGACGCCGTCATGTGTTAATGCATGACGTCGTCAGGTACTGTTCCCAGCAAGGAATTTGAGACTTTGCCGTTTTATTCACTTTTATGCTCCAAAAACGTCCAAAACGCTTCCTTTTACAGATTTCTCCTCAAAAGTACCTAAAATGACAAAAGGAACGATTTAGGGCAATAATTGATCAAATAATCAAGAATTCAGGCTTAAATGACCCCTTAAAAGCGGTACACTTTTTGCCTCATCAAATACCCTTACACTTGAGATTTGCTTGTCCTCAAGCAAATGCGCTTTTATTCTAATAAAAATACAAGTTAGGGGTCATTTAACACTAATATAAAAGTAATAACAACAAATAATCGTTCTACTAAAAACAAAAAACAAGCACGGAGGTCATTTACTAGCACCTCACAAATAGTGTTTAGATACTCACATCTCTCGGTGTAATAAAGTATATATCATAATAAGGAAATGGAAAACATCTCTCACTACCTGTCATAGCAAATAGATTGCCATAGGCTTGGGAAAGGATCAAACCTCCACCACTTGGCGTAAGCACCTAGGATAAACTATCAAAGAGGTCTTTTGAAGGGTTATAACGTTAGGTGTAGGGATATGGAAAACACGGTTTTGTTAGATAAAGGAAATATTTACTGGTGGCGAGTTAATCATCTTGGTTAATTACATGTACAATATGGCGTTGCTAAGCCAATACTCGACTCGACTTAAGCTAATAAATCAAAAATAATATAAACATAAAACAAACATAGAATGAAACGGGATGGTAGTCCGTATGTTTTTTTTTTTTTTTTTTTTTTTTGCATACACTTTTACCCTACCATCCAAAATAATACATCATAGGGGAGTTTACATTCCCCTTACACTTGAATTTTTACATACTTTACAATAAACTATTCTAACGACTCGAATCAAGATAATCAAAGCACTTGGAGTACTATTAAAGATTAACGCACATATAGGGGTAATAAATGACGTCTTCCCCATTACTCCATATCACTAGTACTTTACCCATGAGTCCCAATCGTCCCAAAACAATATGTACAAGATATGACTCGACTTAGCAACCATGTAATCAATTAGACTATTAACTAAGGGTTTAACAAACAACAATAATGCACTAAAGATGAGTGCATACAAGGAAGGCTAAGGCGATTTGGGTGTACATTTGGGTGGGTTGTAACAAATTCCTCTTTTAAGTAAGATGCTTAAAGTTAGAAACGAAAAGATAGGCTCGGAGGGGTGTACTAGGGGTTTCGTGTACTAAAAATGAGTACAACGCAAAGGTGTGGGAAAATTAATTGACTTTATTAGTAAAGTAATATGACTTAAATGGTCAAGTAATTATGATACGGGTTTAACACAAGGGTGATCCTAGTGCCTCTTATCATGTAGTAAATCCTACTACACGAATGTAGTCTCACTAGCGGTCTCGGGATGCATCACTAACGCAAGTTCTAGAATCTAAATACTATCGGTACACACATAAGCACTAATAATGAATGCTTTTCCTATCAAATCTAAAGGCGAATCTCACATATTTGGGTGGAAAATTTTTAAGTGGTACGGTTTTGTGCTAGTCATACAACTCCTATGCATGAGACGCTTGTTAAGGCTAAAGTTTCACTCCTAAATGTTGTAAAAATTTTTAAATTTGGTACTAAAATTGCCCTAGCAAGTATTTATCGAACAAACAATCTCAAGTGCAATTGTATCCTATAAGGTATCATCATTTACCTTCCCCTTACACTTAGGATGAACATTGTCCCCAATGTTCAATTAAAGAATGTAAAAGTAAAGCAGGTAAAAGAATGAAAACAAATACTCCCCTGATTCGTTCGGTGTGGATAATGTGTCAACAAGGTTAGATCTTCCTCCAAGAAAATGAACTTTGAAAGCTTCCCTCCAGAAATATAAATCATCTTCTTGTCATATATAACCTATTAAACCTGAGAAAACAATCAAGGCCACCTCGCGTAAAATCGGCGGCAATCTATATATACTAAAAAATAAATCCTAATAAAGCAAATTAAGATATAATGCTTGTGGAATGAATGTTTGCAGATTTCCTAGAGTTTATAAAACTAAAGAATTAACAAAAACTTTAAGACTCCGGTTTAAACGAAACCCTCAAAAATTTTCAGAATTTTAGCACCTGACGCCGTCAGGTTGTAACTCCTAACGCTTTCAGAATGTTCCTGGAAAAATCTTTTGTTAAGTTTCCGGAAAATTTTTGGAAAAATTTATGCCTTATTTCCTGGAAAATCCTGCAAAACATCATTATGACTTGATACAAGCATTTGACTCAAACAATTACTAATATACATGCTCTTTTAATATTGTAGTGAATCATGCTCATTATCGTTCTTATAAACAAATTTCGGGTCTCCCCTTACATTTAGCTTTGGAAAAATACCTTTATATGTAATTAAGACGAAGTTAAAAACAAAATAAAGCATTCTCACAATTTACTTTGAAACATTATTTACCAACAATAAAAATAAAACATGCATACGAAAACAAATAAAATCAAACAAATAAAAACACACAAAACATGGGTTGCCTCCCAAGAAGTGCTTTTCTTTATTTACGAGTTTTGTAGCTAGACTCAAGGTCACGGGCAATTACGTGACCTCGTCTCTGGTCACATTCTCTAGGTCATCCTCAATCTTAGTTTTGTATTCCGGACCTAGTTGCAAACATTCTTTATAGAAACCGAATATTCTACTCATGACATAGTCTACTCCTCTACGTCTATCCTCATCATTCCTATAGTAGACCGCTTGCTTGTGTTCCTTTTCAAGGTTTGATAGAAGACGGAATTGTTCAATCTTATAGGGCATTTAGTAAGCAATTTCATCGTTCTTATCCTTGAATCTAACTATCCCTAGGGACGGGTCATAATTCATCTTAGAGGCTCAACAAATGGCTTCCCGAACACTACTTGACTTAGGCAACCATCTATTACCGGACGAATATCCTCTACAATCACAAAGTCGGTAACATAAGTGAAGTTTCCAACAAACACATGTAATCCTTTCACTCTTCCTACAAAGTTTCTCATCCAACCCGTGTTGGGCATCATCCTATATCCAAGTTGTTTCTTCATTACCCAATTAAAATAGGTCCTAGTCATACTGTTTATGGGAGACCTAAGATCGATGTAAGCTTTCCACACATGCATATACCTAATGTTGCATGGTATGTTGATGTTAGAGGGATCACCTGCTTTGATAAGTGGTGAACCAAGGACGTATGGTGTCTCGGGGTCATCGAATAGATCCTTATGGTATTCCCGTTCTTCCTTGGTGGGTAACTTATCAAAGTATTCCTCTACATTATCTAACTCCTCTAACTTTTCTTCCTTTCTATCCTCAACTTCCTTAATCTCATCCTTAGGTCCAGTTTCTATTCCAACTTCATCCTTGTCACTTTCTTCTATATTCTTATCTATTGGCTTAATGGTGACAACATTGACAAAGTGGACGTGTTTGGATGATGAGGGGTACTTAATTTAGATACCACTACTAGTGTTCCCAGTGTCCTTCCTAGGTGTAGTTAGCACTTGGTTGTTGAGGGCTTTCAACAAGTTGTCAATTTTATTGGTCATCTCCGTTTGTTGTTGATTGAATTCAGATTCAAACTTAGCTATGCGAGCTTCTTGAGATGCCATAAACTTTGACATCAATCCTTCAAGGTTATTGGTACTACCATAGTTATTGGAAGGATTGTTGTTGAAAGTATGGTTAGAGGGTGGAACGTTTGGTTAGTAATGATTAGGTGGATTGGAAGAATTGTTTTGGGATATGTTTTTGTTTTGCTTCCACCTAAGGTTTGGGTGATTTTTCCAATAAGGGTTGTATGAATCACCGTAGGGGTTTGGCTTGGGTTTGAAAGTGTACCACTTGTCTCCCGCTTCGTCGGTACGCGAGGATGCGTAATCCGCAAAAGCTTGTTCGGGGAGTTCCACGCAATCACGAGTGTCATGGGGACCACTACATAATTCGCATGAAGAAGTGATTTTGTTCACTTGGCTTGAAGGCTTAGGAGCTTCGTAGGATTTCATGAGAAACTTGACTTGGTCTTCAAGTTCCATGATCCTACGGTCGGGAGTGCTAGAATTGTTCGAAGGCAAAGATATTGCCTTGACCGTTTTGTTCAAATCACGGGGATCGTTCCAACTTTCGTTGTCATAGAGAGCAAGATCTTCTATGAGTTCCCATGATTCTTCCACACTTAGATCACGAAGCTTGCCACCGGTCGATTGGTCAATGGTTCACCTTGTGGAGAGATCGATATGGTTATAGAAGATTTGGACTTGGAGCCAAAGATCTATGCCATGATGAGGGACTTTTTGAAGTAAGTCCTTGAAACGAGTCCATGCTTCATATAGAGTTTCACCTTGACGTTGTTGGAACATCAAGATGTCATTTCTAAGCTTGGTAGTTCTCCTCTGTGGGAAAAATTGAGCAAGGAAACGAGAAGTGAGATCATCCCAAGAGGTGATGGATCCCGCGGGTAAACATTCAAGCCATTGACTAGCTTGATCACGTAGGGAGAATTGGAATAGACGTAATCGGGTCGTCTCTCTAGTTGCAACATCAAGGTCTATGGAATCTATGATTTTAAGGAAATCCTTGAGATGTTGATTAGGATCTTCAGAACGAAGTCCATGGAATGCACATCCGCTTGGCACCAACCGGATGGTGTCGGATCGCAAAGGAGACACATTAGCTCCTTGAGTGAGCTCAATAGTGTTCTGATAGCCTTGGTGGCTAGGACGGGAATACTCTCCTATAGTTCGGGGTCTAGGAGGTTGGTTTGGTTGTGGTGGGTTTTGTGGGTGGTTTTGAAGTGGTGGGTTTATGGGTTCAAAGATATTACCACCTTCCATGATGTCGGATGGTAATGGTTACGAACAAAGGAACAAAGAAATAAGATAGACTAAAGAAACCTAAAAATAAAAATAAAAATAAAAATAAAAATCTTACTAGAAAGGAATCTAGCAAGTAGACCTAATAAAAAGAAATTCTAACCTAGACAATAACTATTCCCTGGACTACGGCGCCAAAAACTTGATACGGGGGATTGCGCCCTCGCAACAGGTTTTACCTCTCAAGGGATCTTGAGAATCTTGCCACCCCCACCAGGCAGTGTACCTGATTGTTGTAGTATAGTATAGTGACAAGTACCGGGGGATTGATCGTTCAACTCAGGAATAGTGTCGCTAGGATTAGAAATCCTACTAAACTAGGTCTAAAGGTGAGGGATGATTCTTTTTGTATTTTTTATATTTTATGAAAGCAAGTAAAATCGCGGGTTTTGAAGGAGTGGGCAGAATTATTTGCTAGCCAACTAACCCAATTAACTAAAGATGCAATCAAAATAAAATAAAAGAAATGAAAATTAAACTAATATACTAATATGGTGGAAACAATAATGAGAAAAGTTGTGTTTACTTAGATTTCATTTCTCCCTAGATATCATTTACCGGTTGATTAGCTTGTTACAATTGCATGGATGACGGGTTATATTCCTTAATACTAGTCGTAGGGCCGTGTACAATATTCCCTAAATCTATAAGATTCTACTTCACTCCTATGTCGAGCCGACTAAAAGCTCCTAACATGGGATCATTAGAATTCACTTATGCATTAAATACAACCAAAAATCGAAGTACACCTCCGATCATGTTTCTTAAGACGTTCAAGCAAGTTACCAATGGAAGTCTGCCAGTTTTCTTAAGCCTAACATCGAATACAATCATCCGTAACAATTATAAACTAACAATCAACCAATAATCAATATCTAGGTTTCACTACATCTAAGCAAACACAATAAAAACCTAGCCTAACATGTTAAAAGAAAGACAAGCATAAGATAGAATCAAACAATACATAGACATATTGAATGATTATTGGAAGACTTGTCTTTATTCAAACATGGAAGAAAGAAGGGTTTAAAACCCCTTCAATAAGCAGGAAGTTCGACCTAGGGTTTGTGTTTTAGCATTCCACAATTTGTTCAACACTTTACAATGAAAAATTGGAAAAATATATATAAACTAAGCATCCTGACGGCGTCATGTATTGGCTTCTGATGCCGTCAACTCGCCACCAAGTTGAAATTCGTATTGCCTAGATCTAGTCTTGACGCCTTCATGTGTAAATATACTCTGGGCCGTCACATGCATTTCAACCCTGACGGCCTTGGTGACGCCTTCAGGCCATTAGTACTGAAAATGTTCTGGGCTGTCACGTTGTAGTATCCACTTCCACCTCTTTTGTCACTCTTGACGCCGTCATGTGTTAATGCTTGACGTCGTCAGGTACTATTCCCAGCAAGGAATTTGAGACTTTGCCGTTTTCTTCACTTTTATGCTCCAAAAACGTCCAAAATGCTTCCTTTTTCAGATTTCTCCTCAAAATTACCTAAAATGACAAAAGGAACGATTTAGGGCAATAATTGATCAAATAATCACGAATTCGGGCTTAAATGACCCCTTAAAAGCGGTACACTTTTCGCCTCATCAATTATCGTTATGGACAACATCTTTATTATTCATAGCATATGTACTTTACCTAATTCCATATTTGGTAATGTAACATAATAATTATCAGGTTTACTATAATCCTGTAATTCATAGCCCTCAGCATATTAATAAAATATCTGAGATATTTTGCTATTCTATGAATGATAATTCCATCATCTTGAGATTTAACATTTAAATGTCAAACCTTATCATGATATTTACTAGTGTATTTTAGAAGATTATGTATCTTGTAATTTTATCTTTTAAAGACCAAAACTCCCACTTGCTTTTAGTAATTTAAAGGCTATTTTTAAATACTTAGCAAATAAATCAATAATACAATATTCTCTTTTGGGATATTACAAATACATATTGACAGTTTTAGTTAAACAAATTTAGAACTTTAATTTAAGAACTTAACGTGATTCATCACTTTCCATCATGTCTTATTAATCTTCTAGGTTGGAGTTTTATTAAATATGTCCAAGTCATACTCAATATTCTAACCTTGATAACTTTTGGAAGAAAAGAAGTCATAGTTATCTTTAATCAAACAATATAACAAGAGTTTGATTTTCCTAACTGAACATACCATAAACATTTGGCATTTCATTAAGATTAATATTGTAAGACAATCTAACAATATTTAAGATAACCATATTTCTTTTGACTTGTCTATTTACCAACTAAATAATTTTAATGGTATAATAATTTTTTCAAGCCAATTACATGCTTTATAACACAAGTACTTTTACAAAGTCACTTCATGTCCATATCTTTACCAGAAAACATAAACTGTTCTAATCCCACTATACATTATAAGTCATTTTAACAATTTAATGACTTCATGTATATGTCTTAATTAAAATACATAACAAGATAACGTCTTACTTTATTATAAGTCTTATAACAATTAAAATACTTTATGTTTATATCTTTACAATTAAACATAAACATGTTTAACTAAAGTAATTATGAACACCATCTATTGGTTTCAATAGTAATTTCAAGTTAATTTATTACTTCACAATAATGTAAACAACATTATTTCTTCATTTATTTTTGTCATTCCAGGAACACATAAATATTCAGATTGAAGCAGCATTAGATTACTTTATTAATTTATGTCATTCCATGAATTCATAAATTTACAAATTAAGGTAGTCTTGATATCATATTGACACATGTTCTAATAGGTATCTAATTTAGAAACCGCAAATTCTCATAGTTCAATTACATCAGTTGATCTGCTAGTAATGAAAATATGAAATTCACCTTGTTGTTGCAATATAAATAAGCTTTCACATAACATAAATTGTAACACCAAGTGTTTCTTGAATTAGATTAGTATAATTCATATTAGAACGTTATTCTCTTACCTTGCAGTCAAGAGAATCCATTAAATCATATATTTATGAGTTGTTTCTTGCACACATTAAAGATAACATTTCTCTCACTTGTGCATGGAACAACCTCATATAGTTGATAAACAACACTCCATGCATTTGTTTATATGATCAATATGATTGTGTCATAGATTTTATCATAACAAGTAGTTATAGAACAACAATGTCTAGTAAGGAAACGTACAAGACTATCCTAAAAAGTATGAGTGTCTACACTTGGAAAATAATTATCTTTAGCTACCAAGATGTCAAAGCATGTAATTCCCACTGAATTAAAAATCATTACAATAATTCCTTATTCAGTAATAAGTACACAATACTCCCACTGAATTTGACAACATTGTAAATGTTTCATATCCAGTGAAAGAAAATAGTGTGCTTTTAACATTCCTACACATTTGAATGTCCATACGTAACAATTACTTTTGCACTAAAGTATGTATCCTACTATGTAAATGATAGACTATCCATCAAATGCGATTAACTTGAAAAATTGGGTATGCAATTTCTTCCTTAACAGGTCTACCATCCTTCGATGTATGTAGTACCATTTAAATAGTCAAAACAACTAGTTTGTCTTTTTTCATTTTGCAGTAATTAGTCTAACTTCTAATTATAATAACTCATAAAATATCATACATAATTTTCTGTTAACCAAATATCATATTTGTTACTAAGAATTTAATCACCGAATAAGGATGATGAAATCCCTATGGAAAATATGCGCAATTTTCTTAACTATTAAAAATTTGCTATGAGTTATATTAGAATTTAGACATATCTAATATTCCTATTATCCTTTTTGATTCATGAAATGAAATAGGATTGTGTCTCACTCTTCTTTCATAGAAAGGAGACTTCTTTTGTATTTTATGTAAATTATTCTTAATCAAACATTTGTTTGAAAATAGAACAATATCAATTTACGAAATCCCAAAGTGCGTTTACGGTTTGAACGTTGCATTAATACATTAAAACGAATTACAAAATTCAATTTCAGTGTTTTCGATAATTAAATCTTTAAGAAAATAAAATACCTATTGGTAAATATCCAAATAAAGCATAGTATTTCCTTAAAGCTAGGATCCTAATTGACATAGTACCATTACATCAGTTGATCTGCCAGTAATGATAATATTCAACAAGGTAATTGTCGTACAATAATTGCCAATATCATATTGCAATTCCTAGATCATTATGGGATTTACATTCACAAAACCTTTTGCAATGTAAGCATGTTTCATCCCCATCTAATGCCTTGAGTCCAAGTTCTCACTTCCTATTCAATTTAAGTCGTCTAACTTAAAAACTGCAAACCCATAATTCCATTACACCAGTTGATCTGCTAGCAATGAAATTATGAAATTTACCTCTCCATTGCAATCTAGCCAAGCTCTCACATGACGTAAACTACAACTTCAAGTGTTCTTAATTAGATGGCATTTGAGTTAATTTTATAAGGGTATTAATTTTGATGTGTAATCAAAATAATGTATGAAGAAGCATTCATACAATTTCATAACATTGGTTTTACAAAACAATTTTATTAACCAATTCACTAAGAGTAAAATAACAAAGTTTTAATTGAGGTATCGGGTTCACCAATTAAAGAATTACCAACAATTATCGTCCACTATATCGTACTTTTGCATAATCCCTAAAGCTTAGTGTTTCAGATAATCATTGTGGAATTGTGGTCAATTCACCCTTAAGATGATATTGTACGTAAAATAGTGATATAGGTAAGTCTAGATCGGCACACAAGCGGTTGTAGAGAACCGGTAGGAGCATGATCTTTAAAACTACAAACACATTGTATGGCGATTTCGGTCTGCCTTTCACACATTATTGTACAAAAACATCAATCAACTAAACCTTGTAAATTTGACTCTTAAAACCAAAACAAATTTCGCCATTTATTTAGTCCATATTATTTTTCTATTCAAAAATTACCCTTTTTTGTTTATAAACATGTCTCACATAAATAATAAACAAAAAACAAGTAATACATAATAAAAAATAACACAACTAGATAAAGATATACATAACATAACAATTAAATATGTATATAACATGTAACCACATGCAAATTTATTCAATAATCCTATCAATAATCAAATCTAGGTGTATAACGTATTTATTCAATTCGGGCTTTCTTCTTCAAAGGAAAAAGATCCACATACATCAACAAATCGATTGCGTAAGCCAAAACTAAACAAACACCACATAGCACGTAATTGATTACTTAATATTGGAGTCTTCCCCAATTCGGCATCTATTAATAAATTTACATGTTTCGATATAACTTAACAATTTAATTCATATATCCAATTTAAACAATTTAAATTCAAACACAATAAAATCCATGCAAAAATGCACTTTTCATGGATTATGCTTAACAATTAACATATTACACCAAGATCGTTTACTAAAAGCGCATAAACAATTACATGAAAATCCTAGGGTTTCTAATCATATTAAAAATCAAAACCAAAACCCTAAAAAACAATAAGGGTCAATCGACCCAATTTAAAAAAAAAATGTTTTGGATGATCTAAACCCTAAAAATCGATTAACATGTATAAACTCAAATCAAGATTCAATTTTTATGCGTTTTGATAATTAATTACACATTATAACGGCTCATGATGCCACTGTTGAATTATATAACATGACATATCAAAAATATAAACAATAAACATCAAAGACACATGCGGAAGCGTTATAACAAGATCATATAACATGTAATTAATTAATCAATAATAAATAGTAAACGCACATTTGTGATTCTAGCCCGAACAAGAATCAATTAAAGCAAATCTTCAACTTATGAACCCTAATTAGTGTTTATGTGGATTATAAGAATAACCCCTTACCTTTTTGTTATTCAATCCAAGATATAACCAATAGTGTGGTTATATCACGTTCTTGTAATAGCGATTCGATGTGAATGCTAGTTCTTGATCACAATAGATTTACCAAACACTTTGTAAGGTTCAAGGTTACTCGCAAATCCCTTTTCTTGGGGCTTCGCTCGTCGACCTATGAACAAGAGAGGAGAAAAGAAGAAGTTTGACCTGCTATTGAAATCAAGTGTACCAAGGGATGAATACATAGGGATGTATTAATACCCTTATGGTTGAGATCAAGTTTACAATGGTTTCCGATGTGGGATTCCATTGTTTTGGCCATAAACAAGCTCAAGAGAGGATTTCTAGAACCTTCTCTTGTCTTGTTTTATTTTCTTCGTATCCCGTTGACATTTAACGACCGTTAGTCAATTCCATTAATTACCTAACACTCTTTAGTCATTTATTGTGAATTAAATAATTAAATATAACATTTTATACTAATTATTTAAACATCGAGTCTCATACGTAAAGTGTGCAATCCCCTGATCTCGAGTTCGATCATAACATACGACTACTAAAATAATGTCCATAAATTAACACTCCTCGTAAATGTGTACCATCCACACAAATAACTAGGTGAAGATCCTAGAAAAGGATGTTCGCTCAAACTACGTAGTAGGCTTACAAAACCTGTACCATTTAATTGATTTTCTTGTTCATGCTGAATTTTCTCCATTACAACATGTATTTGACCCGAAAAATGGGCCTCTACCTCGGCTAAAAAATACAGTGTTTCTAGCATCGCATTACTATATAACAGTGTGACGTTAGGCATTCCATTAAGTTCATGATATAGTCTAATATTCAAGTTAAATGCAACTTTCTCAACACTAACATGTGCTTAAATCAAATCAAGAAATTCTACAAATTGCATTTTTTTGTCTAATTACAATAGTAGTATTCAATGTAGATTGATCACCCTTGATTGACCCGTTCTCATATCGAATATCACCGCCCCAAAATAAACTTATCGCAAATGGACGTTGTAACACCATATTAAATATTTAGACCGAATTTTAACTACATAACATACAACAATTTGATGAATTGATATCAAAATAATGCTTAGAGATAAGAATACATACCTATTTGAAAGGAAGCATTTAGTGAAAAATTGTGAGTCCAACTACTAAAGGGTTGGAATTTATAACAAATTTTGTTGGTAAAATAAGTTTGGTAAGAAAATTTAGTGCTTTGGAGCCACCTCTAATCTTTAAAAATGACAATCCTACTTTTAGAATAAATAAAGCAAATCATCACACTTTTAGAACACAAAAATGGTTTTACCTTACTTTAAGCTAACTTTTCAAAACCCATCCTAGTATTAGAAAATTTTCTAGTAGTACTAGCTTTTGTACGTTACCACTTAACTAGTCCATCAAAAACCCACTTTCTCACCTCGCCAGTTCTCACTCCATTTTTTCCAACCAACTGACGGCGTAAAACATTTTTCAAATTCACTTTGACTCTTAGACTTCGTGTAGTCAGTTATAACACAGAGGGCACTCGACATGTTATGATGAGGGCACTTACATATTTATCTATTATTTTGATGTTTTTCCTATATAATATTTGTGTCGGTAAGAATTTCATTGAGGGCATCGCCCCCCACTAGTCAACAAGTGGCTCCGCCCCTGGTGGCGTGTGTTTAGGAGCTCAAGGTGTCACACCCCAAAAATGGCGCAGCGAAATGTCATTTAATGGGTATGACTTCTAGATCAAGAACACAAGGTGTCTAAATAGAGAATTACTAAATGCATTCATCACAATACAAGTCAAGTTACAACAATACCAAGAGTTGGGTGAAAACATGCCATAATACATAAGTTCACAAAATGATCAAGTCTTAAGGTAATAAGTTGTATGTGTAAGTCTTCGGGAACTCAGTCCGGAAGGGTCTTGTCTTATGTCTGCTAGGCCAGGCCAAAACTCAACCATCTAATGAAACTTCATTCTTAACACCTGAAAATGGATACTCGAAAACGTCAACATAAAGTTGGTGAGCTCGTAGGTTTAAGTATTAAACCACGAAGCTGTGAATAACATAGCATAGGACAATAGTGAGCAAGATATACGAATATACGCATCTAAAAGGAAAACACGTCGTTAGCGACAACTGAACCTGCCAATAGTGTTGCACACGTGTTGCCAATAGTGGGGAGCTACCCCAGATAGTACTATCAATCGTCGGCTCCTACACGGAGTTAACAGTTTCGCATATATGAAGCACAATTTAATTGTCACAAAAGGTCACATATTGCAATCAAACACACATATTGTCCAAAAACATGAAACAGTGTAGCACAGCATGAAATGAGTTAGAAACCATTTGAGTACCATCTTCCCCCAAGGAAAAAAGACATGTGAAAAAGGGGCTACGAAAATTCACCTTAGTAATACAACAGTCTATAAGCGGTAGTCAAGTAGAAATAGTGGATGGTACCGACACGCGACCTAGATTAGTATGACAAGTCTCAGTCTACTAGTTTATGTTTAAGATTTGATGTGAAACACTTAATTAAGTTTGAAAATATTTAAGTGTTGTGTTATCGTTGCTTGTGTGGCAATGCTTAAAGTTCAAAAATAAGTTTTTAAATGTTAACTTGATTTGTGTATAATATATTGGTTTCCAAAAATGAAAGAAACATATTTGTAAGTATTGGCTCTTGGAAGTGCGTTAGGTATTTAAGCGTTTACGCGATACAATAGGTATACATATATGTGATACATTAGTCGTAATTTTACGAAATTGATAGATGGCAAGTTAGAAAATTCTATAATATATTTTCTATAAATAACATTTTATTATTCAGTTTCGAAGTTTGATCGAGTTTGTGGAAATAGGCTAAGTATAAAAATTTGACAAAATTTGGTCATGACCTCCGTAAATATTAGTTTTTCCAAAATTTGTCATGCGTTGCAAAATACCTTCAAATAAGTCAATTATATCGTAATTAACAAAATATATGTGTTGAGTTATATAAAATCTAATAAAATGAGGTATCTTTTATATAATAAAACAAAGAGTAAAGATCATTTGAGGACCAAACTTTTTTTACATACCAAGGGACTAATCTTCACCCTCCATCTTCCCTCCATCTTTATTTGATCTAATGGATGAGATTAATTCCAACAATTTAAAAAACCCACTTTCATCCTTTTTTTTCAAATATTAATATCTTTCAAACCGTTAATCGTTAAGCGAAAAAAAATATACCGTTACGACGAGCATTTAATTATCTTTCTATAGATAGGCTTATTGATATATTTTCGACAATTTTTTTTTTCATTTTTTTCACGTTTTTTTTCGTGGCCGAAAAAATCATATATGATATTGCATATCATATATGATATTACATATAATATATGATATTATATGTAATATCATATATGATATGCAATATCATATATGATTTTTTCGGCCACGAAAAAAATTGTGAAGAAAACAATTTTTTTTTCTTTTTTTCGAAAGTATATCAAAGTGCCCATCTATAGAAAGATAATTAAATGCCCGTCGCGATGGTGTAATTATTTTCGCTTAACGATTAACGGTTTAAGAGATATTTAAATTATAAAAAATTGGTGAAATAATAAAATGCTTTTAATCTCAACCATTGATTTTCTTTTTAGATGGATGGTGGGGATGAGTCCCTTGGTATGTGAGGAATGTTTGGTTTGTAGAATAACTCGACTCATAAAACAAAACCCCAAGTGTGGACTTTTTTCATTTCAAAAAATCAAATCATACCTTATTTAGTAATAATTTTATTTTAAAAAAAAATTATTTTCATATTAGGTAATATTTTATATTTATCTATAACATAAGTAGAAGATAAATACAAAAATATAGATAAGATGTAATTAACAATAGGATTAAAATTTTTAAATAATTATCTTTAATAATAAAAAACTATAATTAAACATCATAAATCAAATAAAACAAAGATTAAATTATTTGTTTTTTAATAAATAAAAATATATGATTCAAATTTTTTTAAAAAAAACATGCGCGTACGCGGGCATTATAACTAGTAAAGCTTAAAAGTATATACTTTGATTATTATAACGAAATTCTACTAACAAAAATTATAAGTAGTAAAGTACATACTCTATAAAAATAATAAGAAAATAGTTACAGTAACAAGGTTCGCACCCGGGTCTGTGGGTTCAGAAGCAAGTATCACAACAAATGGGCTACAAGTCCTTTGATTTACATTTTGCAAGATCTTGATATATATTAACTAATAACTTAACTATGTTTTATATTTCCTTCATTTTACACAGTGTAATGTTTACGTGCATGGTTTGGTTTTGTGTTTTCAAAATAGTTTTTGCAACATTTCAGCACGGAACCAGGTTTGTTTTGAAGAGGCTGTGAGTCGTGATCGGGAAAAAAGGGTTGATCACATCAGGTGACGAGAAGAACGCAACAGAAAGCAAGCAAGAAAGGTTGTCGCATAGTCTGTAGCAAGTAGCAGACAAGAAAGAAAGCAAGAATCACAAACAAGAAAGCAGTAGAAAGGAGAAGAAAGACCGGCTGCTCACAAGCAGCGACTGAAGACCGACGCCGAAGAAGAAGATCGTGACTGAAGAACCGGTTAGAAGAATGACCGTGGCTGGAAACTAAGTTCTGGCTGAGATTGAGAAGACCGTTAAGTAAGAAAGAAAGACCGTAGACCGGGTGGAAGAGAGATTCCGGCGAAGACCGAAGAGCCGATATAAAGACCGGAGGTTTGGCTTGTTTGCAGGTGAAAGAAAAACAAGAGAAGACCGTGGGACCGAGAAGACCGAGGAGCCGCAAAAGACCGGGCGACACCTATACCAAGAAAGTTTAGACCGAGACCGAAAGAGATAACCGTGACCGGCATGTTGTCTAGACTGAAGCTTTAATAGCTGAAGACCAAACTGTTGAATCAAATGACCGAAGATTCACAGAAAGACCGCATAAAGTTGATCATGTGTGGTGATCGTAAGAAAACAAGTTGCAAGGATTGTTCTTTTGTATGTACGTGGTTGTGTAAGCAAGAAGAGAAGCAAAGTACGAAGAGACCGAGCAAGTAGTATGTGACCAAGACCGTGTTGATGATTATGATCATAGGAGCCGTGACCGTGAAAGGCATCAAGATTACGGGGGTGAATGTTGGGTAATCTTGATGGGTCAAGTGATGGAGCGGACCAGATCAGCGGGTCATGGAGCGGGTCTGTTGTCATGGGTTAGTTTAGTCACTGTGGTATGGATAGTCCATGTTAGTGACTGAATTAAAGGTATTGGGGTTTTACCAGTTGCATTGTGTTGACCGAGTATTATGGAATACGTGGGTCATATCAGTTATTAGTTATGCATGTGTAGCTAGTTTGTAGGCATTTTATATGCATACACTTTGCATGGTAGTTGTTTACTTTAGTATATATATATATAGAGTAGTTTGCTTTGTAAAAGTTGTACTCAGTTTCCCTACCGAATAAATATACCATTGAAAACTCCAAAACCAAGTGTATTATAAGATTGTTGTTTTGATAGGTGTGGAGTGTGAATTCGTGTGGTGTGTTTCGGGTGCGAAGAGGGACTGATTACCAACAGGTTTTGTGTTTTCAAAATAGTTTTTGCAACATTTCAGTAAGCATTTCTTGTTAAGTTCTTGGTGGTTTTATAGAAAACGATTATGCGCAAATAAGCTATGCAACGTCACAATAAGCAATACGAGAGCCAAAACTTTTGTTTTACGTTTCATTTACGTTCACTTTCTAGTTAGTTTGTATCCAAAACGTCAATGAACTCGACTCGAAATTATGGGGTTCGATAGTGTAAGCCAATAGGCACTAGTGTATTAAGCGTGTTTGAAAAATACCACACAAGTTCTCTCAAACACAACAAGTCGTGTGCATATGTTTGTATGTCGAAGGTGTATACATTTTAGGAAAGCTCATTAGTTTAGTTTTCCAAATTTTTGACATGTAATATATACTAGGTGTATCATATTGGTAGTTTAGGAAAAACAAAGACATAGGGTAAAGATGGAGTTGAGCCCTTACAGTGAGTCGAGTCTTAGTGCGTGTCGAATGAGAGTGTGAGACCGAGGAACCTTATGACCAAGAACTAGTAACCCAAGCTTCTTAATACTATGACCCAGGTGTATTCCTAGCTGCAATTAACCAAATCCTTACCTTTTTCTCCTCCTTGTGGCTTGACTGACTAGAGGATGAATGAAGTGTGGTGTGTTTGTGTTTGAGTGTTTTGTGGTTTCGTGGTAAGGTAGAAAGGCTTATATAGCCAAGACATAGTATGGCTTTTGAAATTTTTTAATGCCTTTCTTGCATAGGATTCAAGCAAAAGCTAAAAGAGGTATTGGATGGTCTCAAGCATGCATGGAGTTCGGCTGGGATTGTGCCATTGTGGGCATGAGAGAATTGTCACATCGAGATTAGGGAGCAGGGGACATATTATTCGTGGGGTAATAAAGTCAAATGAGGGTCAAGGTGTGGTTCAGGGATTATAATATTGAGTAGCTTGTGTTTAGGGAACATGTTTGTTTGGTTTTTGACGCAAGGAAGTAAAAGAAAAGTGAAAAGGTGGTGTTTGCGTTTTGTGTTGAAAATAATAGTTGGAGGTGTCGGGTACATTGAATGTTCGTTTAAATTGTGAAAAACGTTTATTAAATTATTGATCGTATGTATAAAAAATGAAATTCTCCTAGCAATTAAATTATTAATTGGAGATGTGACAAAGTACAAAAAAAATATATGTAGACTAAATCTTAGTCCAAAGTCATAGTGCACAAGAGGGTGTTTCTTGTTCACGTGATTAAACTAAAATAATTATACGCAATGGTGAAAGTGTAAACTTTCAAAATAAATTTTGAGTTTGAGGTTGAGTAAGTAACTGTAAAATGCTGGTTGTTATACAAGGGGAGGATAATATGGCTAGTTTCATGTGGTGTGTTCACAAGAAAGCTTTGAGCACTCGGTGTAGTATTTCGTTGGAGCTCGCCGTTCCTACGTAGCCTCCTCTTCGTGCTCGCCAAACCTCGCCGTTGCACTACCAGGGCCTCGCCGTTGTTCGCCGATGAAGACCTCCTCGTCTGCACGGCGAGGTTGATCATCTGACATTTCATTCTTTTTTTCCCCTTTCTTTTGGTGTTTTTTTTCTTTGTATATTTGTAAATGTAAAAGGTTTTTTAAGTTTGAAATAGATAATTGTTTTGTAAAAATGTAATGTGTAAATATTAATGTAAATATGTAATTGTAAATATTACTGCAACTATATTAAAAATAGGATTGACATTACTTGAAACAACGTACAATTATTTTACAACTACGATTACAACATTAAACTAAGAAATGGAAATTAAAACCCCTAAACTACCATACGATAATAAAACTACGAATCAATAAAATGATTCAGTCTGTGTCATAGCCCTCGTCACTCGAGTAGGAGGCACTCGAATCGTCCTCACTGGATGGCACACGGTTTAATCCCATTTTCCATCGCTATTCTGCTCGACGGTTTCTCCGATCCTGTTTACCTTTTAAGTACGCCTCACGTTCTCTTGCCTGACGTTGTTCCTCAGCTTGAAACTCTAAGAAGACTTGCATATCTTGCTCGTACAATTCTTCATCAGTCAACCCAAATGTATTGGGTTGGTTTTGTGGTGGATAGTTTGCCGGTTGATTGTTTTGGGGTGGATTGTTTGCTGGTGGATTGTTTAGCGGTGGAAACAAAACTTCCGGTGGAGTGTTTTGTGGTGGAAAATCATATTGGAAAACGGGAAACAAATCTTGTGGTGGATTGTTGGCTGGTTGATTGTCGTATGGGAATACGGGGAAAAGATCTTCGGGTAGGGTGTTGTAAACTGACTCGTTATCTGGTGAATTGTTGTGAGAAATTGTTTTGAGAGAATTATTTGTGAATTATGTATGATTTGTATGTGAATTGTGGGTGTATTGTGAGCACCTGGGAATGGCTATTTATAGGGCCATTGTTTGGGTTTGAAATTTAAATTTATCCCGCTCTTGTTTTTTAATTTGAAATTTAAACGTTTATCCGTCCTGTGGCTTGTCGTTCATGAATTCCATAGCGAATCCGCTTTCTGGAATGAGGTTACAGAGAGGTTCAACAACCAATCTGACGGTCCACTTCGTAACAAACACCAGATAACGGGTAAGTGGGCAAGAATGAACTGTGAATGTCAAAAATTCAATGATATTTACTTGAGCGTGTGTAACACCCCGTAATTTACCGAGTCATTTATTAATGTCAAATACCAAGTAATCAATTTGAGAGCTTAATTAACCCCCTTTTTACGATTTTTTTTTTTTATTATTTATTTAAACATTACATCAACGAGTTATACTCGTCAACAACTATGTGACGTATCTCATTCCTCAATTCGAACAGGCTCACACGCGTAACGACACCGTATTAGTAATGACTTAATTTTTATAACTATTTTTCGGAGTCAATAACTTTGCCCTTATATTATTTATTTTTTTTATAAAACCGTTCCCAAAAATGCATTTCTTGCATTTTTGCCAAACCGAGATACCATATTTACCCTCTAGTTCAACGGGACACGGAGTAAACGGGACATAAAAATAAATAAACCCTATATATATACACAACCGCTCCCCTCTTTATTATTATTATTTCTCATTATCAGTTATATTCTTTCCTTTTTCCCCATAGTACGCCTCCCACCTTTCTCTCTATCCTAGGTCTACTGTGGTCTGTGTACATTGAACATCACAATGATATATCTCTATTAGCGAAAATTACTGACATACCCCTGCACGGAGGGGTATGTCACAAAATACCCCATGTATCCGCCGTTTTCAAAAGTACCCCAGCATTCCCCTTAAATCCATACGCGACACCAGGGGAGGACACGTGTCAAGATGCTAGCTCGGGCCAAAAAAAAATATATATATATATATAATGCATGCCGCGTACAACCATATGCGAGACCCTTTAATCCGTACGCGACACCATTAAAGTTTGCATGGGGAAGGAGCATTTGCATGGGGAATGAGCATTTTGCATGGGGAATGAATATTGTGATCGGAAAAGTAGCATGGATGGGACGGATGAAGAATTTGAAGGATATATTTGTGCATGTCGTGTATGAAGATACACATAACCTAGAAAAAAAAAACTTCCGTTTATTTTTATTGTGTTAGTTTTAGTTTTGGTGTTGTTTGGTTGTTACCGGTGGTGTATTATTGGTGGTGCAGTGGTGGTTCAGTGGTGGTGCAGTGGTGGTTCAGTGGTGGTGCAGTATTCTTGGTGGTGTGGAGTTGTGGTTTAACATTTGTTGCTGGCGCAGTGGTGGTGTAGTGGTGGTGTGGCGTTTTGGTAGTGGTCTGTGGTGGTGGTGTGGTTGTTGCTGGTGGTCTTGTTGTGTTGGTGGGGTGGTGTTGTAGTTGTTGCTGGTGGTCTTCTTGTGTTAGTGGCTGTTGTAGTTGAGTAGTTTGTCATAATGGCGGAATATCCGGTAATACTGAAATATAATTTTTTTTGTCATTATAATTATTGTTTATTTGTTACGTATATGTTTTGTAAATATATATTTGTTATGTTTTTTGGTTATTTTAGGATTATCCTGCGCAAGTGACATGTAGGAGTAGGTTGTCTTTAATTCAGGACATTAGAAAACTGATATTGAACACCTCTAAGGAAAAAATGTTTAGAGAAACATGTTTTGGTTGGATGTTAGACATTCCGAATATGCAAGAGAGCGGGGTGTTAGTACACTATTTTTTATGCCACCAAGTTGCTTGCCAAGAGGGAGACACAAACACAGTTCCACTAAGATATCGTGTACGTACTCTTGATCGTTTAGGTGAGGTTGAAATTCAGTTTGGTAGGGAGAAATTTTGTCTAGTCACGGGTTTAAGGTTTGGGGTTGATTTTAGGGAGGCATATATGGAAGGTGCTAACTTATTTAGGAGACGTGTGTTCCCTTCTACTATTGATTCCAAACCTATATACGTTAGAACCTTGTTAGCAATGATAAACAAAGACGTGTTTAAAAAGTTGAGCGACAAAGATGGGGTTCGACTTTGTTTGTTAGCTGTTTTGATGTTGGTGTTGGAAGGTACTCAGCATGGGAATATAGTAGACGGATTTTTGTTTAGGCTAGTTGAGGATTTAGATATGTGGAATGTCTTTCCGTGGGGGTCGTATGTATGGCCAACATTGTACAATCATCTCCGGGATGCAGTATTTAAGCGTAGGGATAAGCACTTTTCCGCCGACAGGGACCCTACTAAACCTCCTAAGTACACGTTGAATGGATTTCTATGGGCTTTTAAAGTATGCCATTAATCTTTTTATACAGTTCATGTATACATATAATTGTGGTTATTTTAACGAATTAACTTTTTTATTTTTATTTTTTTTAATTTTTTTTTAGATTTGGATATTGGAGATGTTCCCCAGGGGTGCTAACCCTTATTTTTTCCGTCATCATCAAGTGTTGCATCCCCGGTCCGTTGCATGGAGTTATAATAAAGTGGTCGTTAGAGAAAGTATTGACAAGTTTTTGGACGACCAATTGAGGGTGAGTTTGAGATATTCAATTTTTTTCAACTATTATGAATTTAATATTGTTTTATTTTTTTAATGTCATGTGTATTTTCTATGTTTTATTAAAGGTAAGAACACCGTTGCCTAGGCTTACACCGGATGAGTACGAGGAATTATCCGAGTGGTGGCGTGACAGTAACGCGTAATTCCAAGGGCATCCGGTCGCACCCCCGGTTATACAGCCACAAGCAAACATGGATTATGAAATACCTCCGGCTGTGGCACAAAAGTTTGATTATTATGATGAGAAGATTAAAGAATATCAGCTAAAGCTAGACGAGATTGAAAAAATGGTAAACAGTTTGACATCAATTTCTTTTGAGTTTATGTATAAATATTATTGAAAGGTTGTTAATTGTTTCATTAACATTTTTAATGCAGCAAAACCAACTTCGCAATAAACAAGGAGTACATAGAGGAGCAAGCTTTGTTGCAGATGAAAATATTGGTTTTAGTGACTATAGTGTGATTCAAAACACACAGGTTTTTTTTTTTTTTTTTTTTTTTTTTTTTTTTTTTTGTGTTTAGTAATTTTTAATGACGAAATGGTTATATACTAACATTACGTTATGATTTAATATATAGGGATTCCCCCAATCCCACCGTCCATTTAGTGGTCCACCAGATGAGTATTTCTTTAAAGACCTTCCTACACCGCCCGTTGTGTCTAGGTTTCCATCCCCGTTTCCATCAACCGGACATGCTGCTACCCGTACACCAATGGGTTTCGCCGCGTTTGCCACTCCCATTGATCACTAGGCTGGTCCATCTTCCCGCCCTAACGATGTTGCTGACATCCAGGTAACATATTATTTTACGATTATTATTTTTAGAATTCGTCATTATTTGTAATTGATTAATGATTGTTTTTTTTTTTTTTTTTTTTTTTTTTTTTTTTTTTTTTTTGTTAATCTTTTTTTAGCATCCGATCGACCGACCAAGGAGGGATTGTCGTCCAGGTAAATTTCAGCAATTTCCGTATACCCAACAGGGACCCACTACAATCCTCCCTAAGAAACGTGGAGCTAAGGCTAAACTAAAAAAGAGTACGGCGACCATTCCGCGATTTAACCTAGAAGAATTACCGGTAGATGATGCTGATGAGGATTTACCGGTAGATGATGCTGATGAGGATATTCAGGTTGTTGGTACAGCTTCTAGCTCACCTTTGGTATTTTATAATGTTGATCCTACAAAGGTACTACTAAAAATGTTTTTTATTTATTAACATTTCTTTATATAATTAATGAACTTGTAACCATATTGTATATAATTTATTTATTTACTTATTTGTTTAGGTACGGCGCACTAACTATGAAAGTTTGGAGGCATTCCTTTTGGAGCCATACGGGATATACCTTGATTGTCATCCAAAAGGTTGGGTGCTGGATACTAGGTTCTGGCAACACCTACTTCCGGATTTATACAAGCTGGGTAGTGATCCGGGTCCATTGGACAAACGTGGTTGGTTGTCTGACGATGTAAGTGCATTCTTTTAAATTGTTTGAAGTTTAGATTATTTAAGTTTCAAGAACATTAAATGGTTAGGTTTAAACTTTTGAATCAGCATATGAATTGTTGGATGGAGATATTAATGAGAAAATGGGACAACAACCAACTATGGACAGTGGCTAGATCATGGACGGCATCTCTTTCCCCGAGCGTGAATGGCTATGTGTCCATGCTTTCGATAAATCCGGCGCTTAGGGGAACATTGGATGGTCGCACACGTCCGTACCCGTCATGGGATGTAGTACGTTATGTAAGTAAAGATCTTTCAATGTATATTTGTTTTGTATAAATTACTCTTTACAAGACTTTGTAATTGTGTATGCATAAATAAACTTTATATGTAGGTGTTGATGCCGATGAACCCGACAGGGAATCACTGGGTCACAGCAATTATAGATTTGTATGATTCCAAGTTATTGGTTCTCGACTCTATGCACACCATGGAACGTGGTGAAGTAATAAGAAAATTTGTATTGGCTTGGACCAAAGCTGTGAACACGTGTTTAGAAGAGCTGGGACATTTTAGCAGGACAGGACGTGGGCATTACAGTTTCGAGTTCCATTACAACAATGTAACATATCCTATCCCACAACAAGGAAATTTAAGCGATTGTGGGGTAATCACATGTTGGCTAATACATGAGTTTGTTACGTGTCATTAGCCACCGGAGTTTGATATGACTAATGTTGATGCCTTTTTCTCCAATGTTAGATGTAACCTTGGTAAGGTGTTTTATCTAAGTAGGTATGAGGATACTAGTTTATGTGGATATGATTAGTTAAGATGTTGTTAGTTGTACTCTTGAACAGTTTGTAATGGTATATGTTGATGTATAAAGTTTTTTTTGTTAACTTTCATTTAATTTATTTTTTAACCATACATAAACACGATACAATAACCTTACATAGACACGAAACAATTAAATCATACAACGCTGTGTTTCATACACAGTAGATTGACAATATTAAGCATAAACAAAGGGTATGAAAAGGTGCATATTCATCCACTAAAAACGGTATTCTTGTCGATAACCTCAACCAAGTTCCTTTTTGTTATGTTAAGAGCAGGCGGTGATGATTTCGAGGTAAAGACCGAAACATTACGAAGTACCAAAACAGCTCCGACTTTGAGGTGTTTTTTATAATCCAGCTCTTCTGCAAGGACTTTGTGATGAATTGTACCAGCCATAGTCCCGGTTGGATCTTTTAGTGTACAGTTGAGGTCACCCAGCATGTTAGGAGTACAAGACTTGATAACAGCTACAACAAGTTCAAGTTTTCCTTTTACACAATGCTTCTTTATATCCCCAAAACAGCCAGTTACGATGACACCTTGAGAATTAAACACCTTATGAATCGCGCTCAACCATGGACCACTAGTAAAATGTTCATCCTCAGTGACGTCCTCATTTACTTTAGCTATATAATCCTGTGTTGGCACAAAACAATATTCGGGGCCACCCTCTCTGACGTCTGCATTTTTTCGAAGAATGGCTCGTTGAAGAATACCAGCCGGACCAGGTATTATCCAATCATCCTCGCTCATAGATGTTGACGAACCCGCAACGTTATGTGTTGGGGCGTAATTTTTTTGTTTTGGTGGAACGAATTGGGAATTTGTGAATCCGGTTTTCTTTTGTTGAGACATTGTGTGAATTTTATCTTTCTTTCAGTGAGTAGAATTGTGAGCAAATAAACGTGACTACACACGAGTATTTATACGAGAAATTTAATGGAGATGTCATATCATTTTCATATTTCGCGTTATAAATTACACGTACCCGTACGTGTCATGCAATTGTCATATCATTGTCATATTTCGCGTAATAAATTACGCGTACCCGTATGTGTCATGCAATTGTCAGATCAATGTCATATCATTGTCATATTTCGCGTAAAAAGTTATACGTACCCGTTGGTGTCAAATCAACTGTCTAGTCCGTGTCATATCTTGTTTCAAAAAAGTAGTATTCTTGCAGCATTTTCCGTATATATTTAGTCTTTACAAACACCTTGATCCATATCAAACCAACAAAATGAGTTCAGTTTTGCAAAAATTCAAATGTGTTTTACATTTTGATAATACCGAACGAGGTGTGATTATGTATAGTAATATCACTTACTCATGGTTAGATGAAACTGTACGTTCTAAGTTCAAGTTGGATCCTAGTGTTCCGCTTAATTTCAAATTCTCGCACCCCGAATTTGATGTTCGCATGGATATCACTGACGATGATGAGGTAAGTTTCTTTGCTGAATTTGCTGTCACGAATCAAGAAATGCCGCATCTTTATGTTGCTAAAGCGAAAGCATTTGAAGAAATGCCATCTTTTATGCCAAACCAAGAAACCCCGACATTTTTTAACTTTTTTGAAACAAACACTAACCAAGAAATGGGGTATTCTGGTTATGAAGCCAACTATTTTTTAAATGAGGGGCCATCAAGACAAATGGCCATATTATTGTCACAACCTAGTAAAAAAAAACCCAGGCACTATCACACGTATCAAGACAAATGAAGAAGGCGTTTTCGAGATGTTATTCGTTGCCATTGGTGTTTCTGTAAGTGATATTAATTTTCATGATTGGTTTCATAATTTTCATGAATGGTGTTTAATGTGTATTCAATTTTGTTATTCAGATTCGAACTTTCTTACATTGTCTTCGCCCACTACTTATAGTTGACGGGGCACATCTGAAGGGTGTCTACAAAGGCACAAATTTGTTAGCAGTCGGCATGGATGGAAACAACCAAATTGTGCCTATTGCTTACGGTATATGCAGAGGGGAAACTGGTGAATGTTGGTCATGGTGGTTTTCATGCCTTAAAGAATGCATAGCCGATAGACAGGGTTTGGTTATCATATCTGATAAGCATCCTTCTATCAGATTAGCTGTACAAAATGAATACCCATTGGCGTTTCATGGTATATGCTGTCGTCATCTAATGATGAATCTTTCTTTAAAAAGGGACACAACAAAGGCACTATTTTGGAGGATATGCAAAGCGTATACACCTGACGAATTTGATAGCAAGATGCAAATACTCCTGTCCATTCAGCCCGAGGCGTTCCACAAGATAATAGAGGCGGGTGTTCACAGATGGTCGAGAGCATACTGCCCACTAACTCGCTACAATTACTGTACTTCTAACAGTGTCGAGTCTGTTAATGCTTGTACCGTAAAATCAAGGAAGCTGCCTATAACAATGCTGACCAAGCAATATCGAAAAATGGTGCAAGCTTGGTATTTTAAACGGCGACAAGTGGCTGGTATTTATTGTCCCGATTCGTATAATTATATTTTTAGTAATTATCTTTAACATAAAGTCACTTCTTAGAGCCTATTTGTTTATGCAGCAAATATGAAGCATGAAATAACTGATTGGGCATCCCATAAAGTGGAAAAGAGAAAAATGAAAAGTGCAACCTGGAATGTATACGGGGTTGACCAATATTGGTTCCAGGTTTTTGATGGGAGATACAATCGGGAAGTGAACTTAGGGTCTAGGACATGTGATTGCCGCAAATGGCAGCATTCTGGTATACCTTGCGGTCATGTTATTGCTGTGAGTAGATTTTTGGGTCAAAACACTTGTGTCCAGTACGTTCAGGATTGGTTCAAAAAAGGTAAATACCAAGCCACATATGCAGAGGCGGTGAATTTTGTTGGAGAGTTTCATGAATGGGAGTATCCATCAAATATACAACCAATCAAACCTCCTCGAATGGACAACCCACAACCCGGCCGGCCAAAAAATACCAACCGTATACGATCCCAGGGTGAGGAACCAAGGTTAAGACATTGTGGTAGGTGCGGTGAAGCTGGACACAATCGTGGCCAATGCAAGCAACCATTCGTCCCTGAGGAAATGTTAACCAAAAGAAAACAGTATCCCAGAAAGAAAAAACCCGTTAACGATCAACAACAAACACCTCCGTTATTCGAGTCACACCCAACTCAAACACATCATCACACCGTTCCTACTTATGATATATACCCATCTCATGTGTTTGGACATAACACATTCCCAACACAACCATATAATCAAAATTTGTACACAACAGGACAATATGACCAAGGGCAAGCAAGTCATGAACAGCATGGTCATCATAACCCGGCACACGGCTATGAGCAATATAACTCCCAACCATATCCCTCTCAACCATACCCGTCACAACATTTAAATGATCATAACACTCAACAGTCTAATAATAGTTGGTTTAATTTCTTTGGATAATAACTAGTTTGCACTTGTTACTTATGTATTCCACTGTAATTGTAGTAATTTTGTAACATTTGTTACAAAGCTTGTAATAAATTTCTTTTTTAATTATAGCCTTTATTTCCCGAAAAGCCTAATAAAATAACTAGTTTGTACAAAATAATATTAAATTGATTAATCTTAAAACACTTCTGACACAGATTTGACTACTCACCTTTATGGTAACTCCACCACTGACAAATAAATGACTATATATATATATATATATATATATATATATATATATATATATATATATATATATATATATATATATACTTGTGGTATGTGGTTTCAAGTTATCAAAATCAATTGTGTCTTCTTTCATTCACCAAATGTCAACGTCTAATCACCATACATTCGAATTCACTATCAACTACAATGGAAAATTTATACTTAACCCACTAACATATGAAGGTGGTTCACACATGAATATTGTTGTCCCACAATTTGGTTTTCAAGATATGGTTACATATCTGAAGAGAAAATTACCATCCATGGTCCAAAATCTATATTACGTGTTGCCACAAAATGACACATTAAATGGTATGAAAGCAATCAAAGGGGATTATGATATTGATGTTATGTATGACTTCGCAAAAGTGGCAGGAAAGATCCAAATTTTTGTTTCCGAAAATCGCGAAGATCTAACAACAATATTGATTCCAGATGATGGTTGTTTGGAAGAATCATTTGCATGTGTAATTTCAGAAGAAACAAAATTTAAACGTGAAGAGCGTGTCCGATATCTACATGCAATGGTAGAGAAAAAAAAACAAACGTGAAGAGCGTGTCCGGTTTAACATTGAACGGAAAAAAAAAAAAAAAAAAAAAAAAAAAAAAAAAAAAAAAAAAAAAAAAAAAAAAAACCTACCTCCCCGTATTCACAAACCATTTTCAATTTTATTGTTCACAATAATGGTCATCTGGTTTACAATGAAGGAAATATAGAGTATGTAAATGGTTAGAAGATGAACATCAACATTCCAAGAATGAAGC
The DNA here is from genome assembly GCA_030686995.1 of Artemisia argyi. Lineage (NCBI taxonomy): Eukaryota > Viridiplantae > Streptophyta > Magnoliopsida > Asterales > Asteraceae > Artemisia > Artemisia argyi. Next base: position 11,340,507 of record CM060686.1, read on the forward strand.
TCGATGAGCTGAAACAATACTTGTCTAACATTCTCGATACGAAGATTCATGCTCTTTATTATGAAGTTCCGCACACTGGGTATTCAATCACCGCCAAGCTAAGAAACAACTATGATATGCATGTGATGTTTGATATTTCAGCATCACAAGGCGGCCAGTTGCAAGTTTACGTTGACCATTGCGGTGTCAATTTTATTATTGAAAAGTATGTATGCCCAAATGCTACTTTAGCAAAAATGATGGATCATGTGATAACAGACTACCCAAATGAAAACGAAGACGGAAGAAAAATCATACAACAATCGGATTACACTTTAGATCAAATGGTTGAATGGGCGGAACAAGAACACTTTCAAAATGAGGAAGCTAAAGCAGATGAACGTCATAAAGCCCTATGGAAGAATCGTTTCAATTATTAAGAATATCAATCAATAAGTGTGTTGTATGCCTTAAGAATGTCATCTATAAATGATCCGTTTTATCAGTGATTCAATAAACATTGCCATAAGTATCCAAATTAACAAATTTATTCAAATAAGAGTACAAACGTTCATTAACAAAATACAAACCACTTAACATAAAACTAGATAAGCTCAATCGTCTTATTTGTTGGGTTGAACAACATACAATTGTGCCACCCCAGCAGTAACATCACAAGCACATTCAACAAAAAACATTACCTCATCATCCTCAATAATGTCAATACGATAATTAAACGAAGCCAACTTACAGGACAAATTAATCGGAATATTTGGATCTAAATTGAATTTCTTCAACACCAACCCAACTAACCCTGAGTACGTCAAATCATTATACATAATGACACCTCGATGCTGATCATCATAATGTAACACACATTTAAACTTCATAATGTTCGAATCCATGGATACTGTAAAGAGAAGTAACAATTATGTGTATATACCAAATCATAGCTACATTATAAAGCAATTGAGGTCAGGCAATTTTTTAAAGGTTATGACACTTTGAAATGACAAGTCACTGACAATGTCGTGTACGCTTAAAAGTTTACACGAAATATGACACTTTGAAATGACAAGTCACTGACAATGTCTTGTACGCTTAAAAGTTTAAAGGTTATGACACTTTGAAATGACAAGTCACTGACAATGTCGTGTACGCTTAAAAGTTTACACGAAATATGACACATTGAAATGACAAGTCACTGACAATGTCGTGTACGCTTAAAAGTTTACACGAAATATGACACTTTGAAATGATAAGTCACTGACAATGTCGTGTACGAAATAAGCTTTTCCATTTGCTTCTAAAGTCTTTTTCAGGTATTTTGTAGTGATACCACTATAAATTAATCACCAACATTCCACACATAAACCAAACAGGTTTCTCTAAAAATTAAAACGAAACAATGTCACACAACAATTCACCAGGTAACAAGGGGGATGATAAAAATCACGTGGTGCATCAACAAAACTTGGTTGAGCAGCAAAATAACATTGTAGAGACGCATCAGCAAAACATGTCGGAGGAGCAGCGAAAAAGGTTTTTGGATAGCTTGGTGGAGGAACAAGTCTCAAAGCCTATAGAGCGGCATGAAATGTTGAATTTTGTAAGTAGGATTAGGGCTCTTAACATTTACTATGAACTATTGAAAGAAACAAAGGATGAGACGAAAAGGGATGCAAGCAGGGAAGAGAGCTCTGGTTCTAGCCGGTTGGGGTGAAAGTTTGATGATTATGGTGTTTGTAATATTTTAGTATGTTGTAACCTGGTTTTTATTTAATGTATCGTATGGTAGCTACTTTTTACTCCTTGATTGTAATAGTACCTTCTTTAATTCTACCAGTTCCGTTTTTTATGTAATGTGAAATTGTAGTCAATGCAAGTATAATAACCATAACATTTATATTACTTGAAACAACAACTACAACAATAACATACGATACGATAACTAAGAAACAGAAATTAAAACAACTAAAAAACAATACGATAAATAAACATAAAACTATGATTCAATTAAATGCATCATCCGACACATATCCCTCGTGACTCGAGTAGGAGGCACTTGAGTCGTCCTCACTCGATGGCACAGGTGGAAGACCCCGAGCCCAACGCCTTTCGGCTCTTCTGTTCCTCCGATCCCGTTTTCCTTTGAGGTACGCCTCACGCTCCATATTCTGACGGGCCTGCTCAGCTTCATGCTCCCGTAGCACTTCCGTATCCAGCTCATACTGTTCGTCCTTAGTCAATTGACGAATCATGGGTTGGTTTATCTCTGGAAACATTACTTCTGGTGGAATGGCAGGTGGTGGGTTGTCATGCACTTGGAAGCTCGGAAACAAATCTTGGGGTGGAGTGGGAGGTGGTGGGTTGTCATGCACTTGGAAGTACTGCCACAGTTCTTGTGGTGTAAACGCAGGTGGTAGATGCTGTGGTGGGTTGTCATTCACGTGGTAAAACGGAAACAGATACGGTGGTGGAGTGCCAGGTGGTGTGTGAAACGAATCATTTTCAGGTGATGCATGGTTTGACATTGTGTTTGAGGAAGAAAACTCAGTTAGTATGTAAATTGTGTGTGTATGCACCATACAACAATACCTATTTATAGACCCAAAAAAGTGAACGATACCTACTAAACCCTAAAACTGAAACCCTAAACTCTAATAATAAGACGTAACATACTTTTCCCATTCCCCATGCAAAATTTATGGGTGTCGCGTATGGAAAAGTGGGTCTCGCGTATGGTTGTACGCGACATGCCTTATATATTTTTTTTTGGCCCGAGCTAGCTTCTTGACACGTGTGGTCTCGCGTATGGTTGTACGCGACATGCCTTATATATATATATATATATATATATATATATATATATATATATATATATATATATATATATATATATATATATATATATTTTTTTTTTTTTTTTTGGCCCGAGCTAGCTTCTTGACACGTGTCCTCCCCTGGTGTCGCGTATGGATTTAAGGGGAATGCTGGGGTACTTTTGAAAACGGCGGATACTTGGGGTATTTTGTGACATACCCCTCCGTGCAGGGGTATGTCAGTAATTTTCGCTCTCTATTACCTCTTCATCTCTTCCCAAGAGATAAATCACGAGGTCTTCTAAAAATCAACAAGGAGATTGATAGATAGCTATCATCTTTTACTTTCTTTGCTGCTGCTTCTCTTCTCCCCAAACGATGATCACGAGACCACCTTGAAGGTAGATATTGATGGTAAACCTTGCTCAAATCGACTCTCCACAAGACTCAATGACAAAAAGCATGTTGAAACCTTTCATCTTTGATCTCTTTTTATGTCGCTCGAAGACCAGGAGATCCACACAAGTCTCATCTCAATCTCACCACAAAGAATGGTATTCTTAAGGGTTATTATGAAGCCTTGCTCGGGTTCTTGCTTGGAGTGGATTCGGGGATAGATTGTGTGGGTTTCCAAGTTGGTCTTCATCGACATCACAACCTCCAGGGCCGGCCCAAGGCATGTGCCACAGGTGCTATGGCACAGGGCCCACCAAACTAAAGGGCCTCCACTTTACATGTATAGTCCAATATTATAAGTTTATGACTAAACAAATAGTCAACTAGATATAAAATTCCCAATCTTATTTTATCATTTGCTGACAGTGACTATGATGACAAAAGAAAGGCTTACTTTTTCATTATCATTTGTTGATTTTATATTGATCCTCAATAGTTTTTTTGTTTTTGTTTGTCACCCTCAATAGTTAAATCTTCGCATTTTGAAGATCTAGAGCTTGCTTTTTATCATAAAAACTTACTCAACAATTTACGAAAGACTGTTGTTAGATATAAGTACTTATAATTAATTTTACAACTTCAGTAGAGTATTGTTTATATAAAGAATCGAGTTTGGGGGCCTCTTGTGTCGACGTGGCACGGGGCCACCAAATTTTACGAGACGGCCCTGACAACCTCTTGTAAGAATCACTTTGATTTCTATACCTTGTTATGTTTCTTGATTTTCTCTTACTTTGAAATTTTGATGTTAATTTATTATAAGCTTGTTGGGTTTCCAAGTTGTAATACACGTTTTTGGATTGATTAATCTTTGTTGTTGATCTCGTGTGGCAAATAAAATAAATCACAACTAAATAAAAATCTGATAAAGAACATTAAGTTTTGGCTCAATGGTTAACTTTCGATTTGCATCTTGGTTGTGTTTTCTTAGTGATCGAGACCCATGATCCAACAGTAGGGTGCGTTCAGTTTTGCTTATTTTTGGTCTACCCGCTTAGTAGCTTATTCCTTACGATAGGTTGTGTTGGTTTTGATGACTCAACCCATAAGGGTGTGCTTGATTCTTAATGAGACACCCCTGGTGTCTGCTGGTCTTGTTCTTAGCTTGGCTACAACCCACATAGGGTTGCCTTGGTTCAAATCCCACAAGGATATCATGATGTGTTGAGTACATTTGATTTAGTATTAAAACTGACTTCGTTTTTGTTTCACCCTAGCCTCGCGTTCAAACCTCGCAAGGAATGAAAAGGGGTAAAAATGTGTTTGGTTACAAAATAGTTACTTTTGCCTTGGGATAAAACCCACTGTGGGTCGAACCACAGTAGTGAAATTCGTTGACTTTTGGGTTGTGTTTGCGTCATGTGGTCGAGCCACTGTTGTGACAACAGTGGGTACTTTTGGTTTCTCATTTGCCCTCAAACTCATTATTTTAAAGGCTCAAAAGCTTATTTGGTTTGGAAATATACTTGTAAATGAAATGGTTTTGGGTTAAATCGGTGTTTGTATTGTTTCTGTGTCGCGAATGAGTTTGGTTTGAGACCCAGTCAGACCATCAAGGGTGCGTTTGTTGCTTACTGATTTGTCAAAAGAAAAAGGAAACCAAAAACTCGTGGTCTAATATGCAAATGCACACTTGAACTAATTGGTTGTTGTAAACTAGAAAGTAATTTGTTTGTGTTTCTGTTAATGGTGTCGAGGGGTATATATGGGCTTGCAAATTTCATTCTAGTTAATAATGGGCTAGTGTGTGTGTTAACTTGTTTTAATCTGGGCCGAGGCCCACTGGCTAAAACTATTTAAGGAGTGTTAAGAACTGTTCAAGTAACATATATATATAAACTTTTAGTATGAAAAATAACAATGTAAGTAATAAAATAGTGTAGTGTAATGTGTTCTCAGGTCGTCATTCTAACCGGGTCACGATTGCTCGTTTTACTCAACGTACCTCACGACTTAAACTCAAATCAGTTATACTCAACATAAATTCACAACGTACTTTAAACTTAATGCACATTTTATAAACATTACAACCTATAAGCACATAATTTACTTTTGAATCATTATTCCGTATCTCATAAAATGATAAACAAATTTTCCTTTCTAATAATGGTATATTATTTATCATGACATTTAGTCACTACGTATAATCAAAACATATATAAGGGTCATGCCTTTTTTTTTTTTTTTTAATCCTACGTTTATAACTTATAATGGTATCTTTAATATAAGCTCTTTTGACAAAACCATCGCTTAAAGTAATTTTTTTTTTTTTCTTTTATATATATATACTTTTATCATCAACTAATATTCGATCATATTAGAGTTTATATTAAACCTCCTTACATACGACGCCGTTTTGGCACCTCCCGTTCCCGCCATTTTTTCCAGCCCAGTTGTTGGGCTCTTTTTAGTCCATTTTAGACGATCCATGTTTCTTCACCAAAAGTTATCCATCGGTGTCTTCCACACACTCCTTATCCATCAACAATTAGCGCACATCACCACAGTTAGGTTTTCAACAATTATAGAACCTGTTGATTTTGGTGGTGTGGTCGGGTTGTGATAAGCCATGATCCGTCTCAAATAGAAGCTGCTTCTTTGGTTTCTGTTGGGTGATTTCAGAAGGCGAGATGTGGTTGGGTTTTCAGTTAGGTAAACCTTATTTTAATTGTTGTTATTTGCTCGATTGGGTTTCGGTTTTTGGGGCTTTTGTTGTGTTAATTATTGTTATTGAAATTGTAGGCTGAAAAGCCTAATTTTTGGGGTTTGATTTTTGTACGGTTTTGGTATCTTGACGAAAACCTAACGTTATTGCTTTTAATGATTGGCCATGTGACTTGGGTGTTCTGGCAACTATTATCTCTATGAATTTGTAAATATATAATGTAGTAGTGGCCCATACAAGTACTGTGGTTGCAGCCATGGCGCCTGTTTGATATCAGATGCTATTTTATATGCCGCTATAAAAGCGTGGTCACAAATATGATTATAAACTGTTATCAAACGCTGTGTATAGGCTATGATCGCAGTTGCCATTGATATATGATTAATTCACAACGTGAATGACGCTGTTTTGCGTCTCTTTGGTTTGTGGTTGCAGCCGCTGCCGGTAATTGACCGTCATGGCGTGGCAGCTGCTCATCTGTGGTTTGCTATGGTAGTAAATTACTTTTTACTATGCGTGCCACACCAACACCCGTATCTTGGCTAGGCAGTCGCACTGAGAATGTGATTGCAGCCATGTCGGGTGATCAACGAGGATCATAAATTACTATAAAGATATGGCGATGATGATGGATGGTTGCAGTTGTATAACTGAAACACATTCCTTCCAGAAGTCAGTACCTTGGCGAGGCGACCTGTGGGTTGCAGCCATTGTAGCTTTCCGGCTTCAGGTGCATATGTGTATTCTAATCTGAGCCTAATTTTTTGTACTGTGATGATTGCTCAAACATGATGTCTTGCTGCACTGTGCCTCATCAACCATCACGCGTGCACCAGGCCACGAATAAATCTGACCCAACTTTTCTGTTTCTATAGGCGATGATGATAATTTGACAGCTTTTGTGTTTATGCATTTATCTGAGCCTTATTTGTTACCATTATGCATGTGTACTGCTGCCGTTATCAGCAACGATGGTTGCCATGACTGATGCGAAAGTCATCAACCAACGGTTAGTGTTGTTCATTGATTTGAGTTACGCCATTTCTGTATGCAGGTGATTATTACACAGCTTTTCATTCAGCTATATTGATCTATGGTCAGTTTAGACCTTATAATAATGTATTTTTCAATTGATGGATAATAGGTAAAGGTAACTGGGCAAGGAGACATCACAATATTTTGTCGATGAACCGCTTGCGGATTATTTTGCCATTCATTGATGGTTTGGCAAAAGCTACACGATGAAATATTTCAAAGGTATATGCGCTGACCGAGGTGAGTGAGTTATTTTGAGCTGAATTATGCAAAGTGGGTTCACTTGCGTTATTTCGAGCTGAATTCAGCTCTAAGCAGGAATGTATTTGTACATAAAGCATACGAGTACAATTGAAGAAGCTATAGTTTTGCTCTCTAATATGCTTTATGTTGTTATTTGAGGACTGAATATGCCTTATTTGGTGTGACAGCTGCCGAAGAATTGCATCTTCCATAATTACTGAGGTCACAGATTGTGATGCCTTACTTTCATAGCAAAGGAAGAAAAGACAGGTACTTTATTCATTATTTAAGACATGTTATTTTTCAATGCATATTGCTAATGATAGGATATGCTTAATGTTGTAATTTAATCTTGGGGTTATTTGTATGTACATGTTTCTCGCAGCGATCCGGTTTCACATGTCAGAGGTGGGTTACACACACCGCCATTGTTATTATACCTTGCAGCTATTGTTTATTCACCCAATTTTATTCTCCAACATATACCTTACACATGGTTCTGATCATGTTTAATGTCGTTGCACACATCGCCAACCAATGACACAAGGACAACGACGTAGCCATGCTAGGCAAGGTCCAACAAGCGACTAATAAATAGACAAACTGAACGATGTGGGATTTCAGGTACTATTGATTAAACATTTGTTGTAATGCAATTTATCTGTTATGTGTGGCATTTTTTTAGCTAGGATCAGTGACTTCTCCGTTCTTCTATTTTCAGTTGTGCAAAGCCCATGTCATGTGACGAGTCAAAAAGGGTCGTTTTGAAAACCAGGTTTGCCAAGTCAGGGGTCGGGTGGCAATCCTACGACTGGAAATATTTCAGTTATGTGTCATCTCAGTCAATAGACGAGGTAAAAGGCAACATATCACATATTAGTTATACATGTAATTTCTTTTTTCCTGACCCTACATGTAATTCCTATTATATGTCCCAAACCCTTCTGTGTTTGCTAGCTCTGGTAAAACTATTCAATTGGCTTCTTCTCAATTCGCTTTTTTTGATAATGTATATTTCAAAAAAAAAAACTGTAGGTAAATATAGGATGGTCCGTAGGCTCAAGGGAGTGCATATAAGGGTTACGACTACTATAACCCATTAAAAGGTTAGTTGTTGATGATGGTTAGTACATTTGAAGTTGAAGTTTTTCATGGATTAATGTAGTTTATGGTTTTTATTTTTCAGCATTCTAGACCCTCCTCCATTTGGTGATGGCTGTGGTTTGGGTTGGAGCAGGAGAATATGTAGGTGTACGCTCAGAATATAACTGTAGTTTTGGTCTCTTACGAGGTTGCTAAGTTTAGCTTATAAGCTCACAACAAAAAAGGTGAGCTAATAAGCTTTTTTCAAATTCAAATAAACCCTTAAGCCGGAAAAACAAGCTAATTCAAACAACTCAAAAACCATAATTTCTGATTTTTACGAGATGATTTGGGATTTTGGTTTTCACCTAAAGTTTTTATAAAGTTAAGAAATTATACATTAATTGTTATGCTGATCAAATGTAATCGATACTTGGATAGGTACTTGGTGTTGTTGTTGGATGTGTAGTGGGGAGATAAGGAACGATGGTTCACACGGGGACTTGCATAGCCAGTTTCCTTGGTTTATAAACATATCATGCTTTGGGTCTTTTCTTTTACTGTATTTTATCAAGTATAGGTTTTTTAATGTTGGCTTTGCTTTTTACAGGTCTGTTAGAGGCGCTGAGAGAAAAAAAGCCGACATATAGCGAAATGTGGACATTGATAACAATGAGGCAGTGAGTATTTGAAAATTTTGGTAATACTTTAAAAGTTTCATGATGAATGTATAGAATAAATAAAAGACTAAATTGAATTTAGCTAAACATGTTAATAGGAGTGAAAAATGCATTTTTGTACTTATAGCTTACATCAAACAACAGATATATGATAATACGATTAATTTTAACATTTCAAAAGAGTTTTTCCAAATCCACAAAAACTTGCCTTAATACAGATGTGTGCTTGCTAATTTCTTGCATCTGGCTCAAAAGTGGCATCTGTTTATTTTGGGACGCCAAATAGGACACGCCTTATAGTGCCTATGAAAACGTCAGCCGCAGGAACGACTTATATAAGGCGTAATATAACTGATTTTCTTTATGATTTTAGGTTTTGAGCTTATTGAGTTAGGGTTTTCACCAGTTTGAAACATATTTTTTATGTAGGTTTTGTTTTTTAGGGGGTGTTTGGATTACCTTATTTGCTTCAAGAGGGGATCAAGAAGTCAAGGTGCGTTTTTTTGTGGTAATTTTGTTTTTACGATTCAATTTTGAATGTGTCAGAATTGGTTCGAATGTATGAAAGGGTTTCGATGAAAGTTTTTTGTTGTTTATAAGAACTTTTGGTATGAAAGATTGTTTTGAAGTGCTTTAGGTGGTGCTTATAAAATTATGATAGCAGCTTTTATCATTTCCGTTATAGGTTGTTTGGCATCTGTATTTAAAGCACGCACTCCTATAAATCAAAGGCATTTACCGACTAGACTTTGTGATGGACTACACATGCAGGAAGTTGGAGGTTGGATATGTGGACCAGACATGCATTTCTCGAGTGACGATTACTGAGCCAAATGTTGTCGTGCAGACGAAAATGATTAAACTATAACAAAACGCAATGTAGGAGATGATAATTACTGAGCTTACTATGTTTGCAACAAGGTCATATTCGGCGAAACCAAAAGGTACCAATAACTTTTCAGGTCATGTGTAACAATAACTTTTAAATTGTCCAAATACTTTGGTTTGTAGTTATGAGCTACACCCCTTAATTGTCGTTTGTGGTATACGGGTTTACCTTTGCTGATATATGTACGTTTTGTGGTGTTATGTTTGTAGGCTAAACAAGATACAAACCAGGTGTTCGCTCAATTAAATTTGATGCTGGAAATTAACAAGATGAGAATGACGTTAAGAAAGAACCTGCTTTCTTTTTGCACGACATTGGCTGCTTTTGACATAGGCATTCATGGTGGATTTTCTGTTTTGAAACGACATGCTGACGGCTTCCTGCATTGGTTGGTTAGTTTCTTAAGATTAAAATTGCTCGGCTTATTTCGTTTGTTTTTTCTTACTTATGCGCATATTTTCATATGTTATGACAGGACAAGTGACAAGTCAGAGCAACCCCCAACACAAGACCTTGAAGCCAAGGATTTGCATGGAAACAGATGGTCGTAGGATATGTCGTATATGCCATTTACAAGGTATTATCTTATTTACCGTCAGGATTGATGCAATGTCAACTAAGATGATTTGAATAGTGGCAAAGCCATTATTTGTTTTGTTTGGTCTTACAGGCTCAACCACCACATAAAATGACCCATACAACTCTTTTTACTTCAGTTTTTTGAACCCCAACAGTCATTACAGTGTGAAAATAAATATCATCAACTTCTTATTATGAATAGGTTTCGCAATTTTAGTCACCTTTAGAATAAGTCAGATTTGCAATATGAACATATAAACAGGTTGTTTAAAACTATGCGTAATAATGATGTAATAGCTTGATTAGGAGTTGCTTGGGTAGCTTATTTGAGCGGCTGATTAACCTTTAGTCGTGGATTGTTTGTGACTATCAGTTTTGGGCCTAAGAAAGTAATAGGAGTCAACAAGATTGTGTACCCGTAACCCACCAAGATTGTGTACCCCATAATTCACCAAGATTGTGATGTTACTGAGGTTTTTCATTCGATCAATCTATACACAATGTCGATACACAATCTCGGCAAGTGAATTGTGGAAATTTCCAAACAATGTTGGTGTATCCATGTGGTGCCCCATCATTTGTGAGAACAATGACCTATCTTCTGAATATATGTGTACGGATACAAAACCGCGCGCGCGTACACACACAGACACACCACCTTCAGCGTTAAGTTTCATTGTTTTTATGATCTGTTTATTCTTTGTTGTTGTTGTAGATGCTTTTAACACAGAGAAAATGCTAGAGTGCATTGAAAAGCTCAAACAAGGAAACTCAGTACAACTTCCCATCTATAACTTTAAAAACCACAAAAGTTGCTCTGAATCCTAACACCAGGTACTCACTTCTAAACACTGTATTTGGATAGTACATAAGCCAATTTTGTAGATTTTTTTCTCCCTGATAAGTAGTATCTTATAGTTCATGACTGAATTCAAATTTTAAGTGTTTGCCTCTCCATATTAGGGAGGAATATAAGATCACTTATCATTAGAAAGCCATCAAGGCCAACTGATCAAATTATGTAGCCTATTTCAGCTTGAAAATGGATTGTTTTTTTACTGATATAATTTTTTTTTTTGTGATATTTGCAGCTTTAAGCTTTCAGGTTTCAAGACTTTAGTGCTCTTAGAAGTTGATAATTTTTTTTGGATGAAGAGGGTTTCATAAGCTTTTATTTGAATTTTTGTATTTGACTGAATCTTGGATGATTTAAAACTTATAAAGCTAAAATTTTAATACACAATGATGTCACTGTCGCTTTGCTGGAGATGAATGAGCATAATGTAAGTTGAGTCTGAAGTGGATGCAATTGGGTGCTGAAATGGACGGGTTTGGGTGATTAAATGGGGCTGAAATGGGTATGTTTAGGCAATTTATGATGTCTATTATGGTTTATGAAATTGGTTGGCAAATGTATGTCGTCCAAACGGTGGATGTAAGCGATCTTTTTTATACTTCAGTCTACTGCACATTTTTAACATTTTAACCTTAACGATTATAATTGGTCAATGTATTTAACCACAGATGTAAACGATCTATTTTAGACATGCATTACTTGAAAAAAAAAGTTAAAATACCGTGAATATGGATGTGTACAATTACTGCGTGATTGTTGGGAAACAGGATAGTTGGTTGAAGCTGTCATCAAATAATACTTGGCTAATAGGGAGTATAAGTTTGTAGTACCTGTATATATATGATTTTATTTAATATTGCTTGATGTTGGAGGTTAAGTGAGGGCAATTATTCTAGAATTATGATGGCCACAGGAATTGTCATAAACTCTGATCACAAATAGTTAATAAGTGTCCATTCATACCATATTAATTTGTCACAAGATTACAACTTTAGCTTTGCTATTTGTTACATGAGACTATCAATGAACATAAATATCTCTACTTTATTTATGCCAAATCACCTCGGCCGAAAACAGGCACGCCAGCAACGCGGCGATCGTCGCCATCCTTGTATAAATATATTATTTCAAATGACATTTCTATAACTTGATTTCATCTAATGTAAATATATATACGATTACTTTCCGTGCATCATCTTTCGATTACTGTCGAACCGGAGAACTATTCGTCCTTGATACTTTTGTACTCATGCACTTCCAAGAGCCAATACTTACAATATTTAGAAAACTATTTAAACCTAAATGCTGACACACAAGCAACAACAACACAAACATTTTAAAAATTTTGAATTTATCTAAACTTCATCAAGTCTTAAAACTAGAACCGTGAACTAAACCATGCTATACTAATCTAGGTCGCGTGTCGGTGCCGCTCACTATCACTATTTGACTTTACTCTATTCAAACTGCTATTGCAAGGTGAGTCATAGCCCCTCTTTTATCATTTTGAACTCTTTGGGGGAGATACATGCTCGTTTATCTTAAATACTTTACTCGTTACTCGTTTATCTTAAACACTTTACTCGTTTATCTTAAACACTTTACTCATTTATCTTAAACATTTTACTCGATTTATGAAACACTCTATTTGTTGATTGCAACGTATTAAATGCTACGAACCTGAACACAAGTGTTTTTCTGTATGTTATCCTGATTGATATTGCCTAAGTTACCGCTTTTGCCAAAAGTCCCTCATATCATGACCCATTAATCACTTGCGAGTGAACGCGAATATAGTGAATAGATCTATTGGAGGTTGACAGCCCATTTGGGCTAGCCGGATAGATATCCTTCGTGCTAGCCGGATTGATAGCCAAATGCACTTTATTTGAGAATTACTAGGAAACTGGCAAACTCCTATTACCCGAGGGCACTATTACCTACATCATATTATTATGTGTAGGCTTCTATCCCATAAGATTTTTATATATCTCTTATGGCAGCATAACAGTGTTAAGGTTTGAGTGTCATGAGGCTTAGAGCAATATCCTACACTACAATGCTATTGTTTCACTACTACTTGACTTGTGTTCAGATGTTTTACACAAATACTATGGAGTTACTCAACTATCGACCTGAGTAATTCAATGATTTTATACAAATACTATGGGCGTATAACAACGTAGCCCATGATTCATTTTGTTGCAATTATCAAACAAATTCGAAACTCTTTCAATCAACTGTTTTTACATAAACTCTATGAACTCACCAACCTTTGTGTTGACACTTTTTAGCATGTATTCTCAGGTTTCCTAAGGTGGTAACTTACTCTTGGAGGCTCTTGGCGAATGTCATGGCATGGTCATAGATGACTCTAATAATCATTTGGGACCGTTTAAATACTCTTATGGGACTATATTTTCGCACTATTTTTGAAAGATGTAAACAAAGTACTTTTGACAATGAAATTTCTTCTAATCGATTGAGGTAAAAACCATTCTTTATACTTTGTGTTATGATATCAATCGAGTAGCACCCCAGTAACATATGCTTCCGCTGGACCCGATTTTGGGGGTGTTACAGCGTGCAGCTTAATGACGAGTTCAATGATCGTCTTCACACTGCAATGAACATTTTCAGAGAACACTTTGGTGGGCAAGGCTTCAGATATCTTAACATGTGGTTCATTTTGAGAAAGAGCCCCATATGGAACAGATATAGGGATTAATGCCTTATGTTGTTCTGTATCGTTTTTATTTGTATTTCCGTATCGTTTGTATTTGTATTTCTGTATCGTTTTTATTTGTATTTCCGTATCGTTTGTATTTGTATTTCCGTATCGTTTTTATTTGTATTTCCGTATCGTTTGTGTTTGAATTTGAATTTTAAATACTATCCCGCCCTTGAATTTGATTTTTAATTTAAAATACTATCCCGCCTTCCAGTTTGAATTTGAATATTAAATAGTATCCCGCTCTCCAGTTTGAATTTGAAATTGAATTAGCCATATCATACTAACCATTAATCATCCACTATAAATAAGACCCCAGAGTCCAGGTTTGTTCACACACTTCAACCAATATGGCTAATTCATGGTGGAGAGATGAAGAAACACTGTTGGCTGAAGTTTGGTGTGACGTTTCCCAACAACAACACACCCACAGAGATAACACATTTTGAAATCGGGTTGTAGACATGTTCAACAATAAGAATCAGGGTGACAATCGTACCAAACATATGCTTGTTGGTAAATGGTCAACACTTAACTCCGAATGTAAAATATTCAACGCTATTTACAGAGAGGTGTTTATGAACAGGGCGGTAAATCCAATGATCGTCTCGCCACTGCAAAGACAATTTATGAGCAACGCCATGGTGGGAGAAGCTTCAGATACGTTCATGTGTGTGAGGTTTTGCAAGTCCAACCCATATGGCTAATTTATGGTTAACGATCTTGTATGATTTAATATGATGTAATGTCACTTTAAGTTTGAATTTGAATAAAAGACTTAACGGCTAGTTTCTCCAATAAAATTTTCTAACGGCTAGTTTCCCTATAAATACCATCTTTACTCAACTTCGTATTCTCATACAATTATAAATAAATTTAACACAAACACTATAGCTAACGAACCAGCTGAGGTGCAAAGAACAATCCTTACCCGATTACTCAATGAACAAGAAAATGAACTTAAGTTGATTAACAACTTGTTAGGTGAGATAGCTCGTACTATTCGACAGATGCATACTCGTGCTCCAGAGGTCGAACGGTTACGTGAGCTGCCTCAAGACCATCCAATAATCAGGGTCGGTCTACAAACTCTTTTAAGAAATGATGAAACAGATTTATCCGTTTTTTTTTTTTTTTTTTTTTTCATATCGTATGGTTTTTTTCCGTATTGTAACTTTTTTATTTGGATGAAATAAAATTAGTATGTTGTATTATTTTGTATAATTAGTGAAATGAATAAAAAAATAAAGTTGTAAGTGGTGGAGCTCAAATGAAGAAGTTGATGTTAGTTGTTTGGTGAGGAGGGGGTTAGTTGTTAAGAGGTGTTGGATGATTAGTGATGTGGCACACATGGAGCCCGAATGAAGAGATGGAGTTCTTCATCTACACCTAGTGCTCTTATGGTTATGTTTAAAATATGGACTAAGCAATTTAGGATACCAAAGAAAAAATCAAGTGTTGGGCTTTCCTTATTGAGGGTGTGGCCGGTTCTAGGTGGATAAGGGAGGGTTTTATTTTTTATTTTTGGTATATGTAGATGTGTAGAAGTAACTAATAACAATGTTATGCTGAGGGCACTTACATATTTATCTATTATTTTCTATTTTTTATTTTTGGTAAATGTAGATTTTAACAAATAAATTAATTTGAGATTGACACATGTATTATTTTATTTATTTATTTATTTATTTTTAGTTTTTTTAAGGTTGTTACACCTGGAGGGAAAAAAAATTAACATCGATTTAATTATATATTTTCATATATATTTGTTTCTATGCCTTATTAAAACAAATATTAACAGTTAACAAAGTATAACATGTAAAGCAAGGGGATTGACGAATTATTCTCTAGACCTAATTAAGACAATTGTTTATGATATTTAATTACCAAGTCAACGTTAATATTATTAGAGATGCAAGTATGGATCTGATCGTCTGTACATAAGAAATAAACTTGGTTCTGATCATTTATAATCATCAAACATAATCATACATTATCACCAAGATTTATATACAAAAAAATGACTTCTTCCGGAGTAAGCCTTGAAAATTTTCTTATTCCATTGGAGGAGATCAAGTTAGCCACCGGAAACTTCAGCTATGCAAATAAGATCGCGCAGCTGGTTGAATTTGGCACGGTCTACAAAGGACAACTCTCTAAACGCTGGAAAAACCAAACCGCTGCCTTCAAAAGCTTTGTTGGGAAACATAGAAGGGAGGACTTCCAATACGACTTTCAGTTCGAAAGCTATATTCATGATGGTTCTTATGGAAGGGAGAAGTTTCTTAACGAGCTTAAGTTCATTTCCAGCTTCAACCATGAAAACATAATTCGTTTCATTGGTTATTGTGATGAAGATGATGAGATGGTTATAGTTTACGAATATGCTACCAACGGTAGCCTTGCTAATCATCTTCAAGACCTCGATAAGAGGAGTAGCCTAACGTGGGTCCAGCGTCTCCAGATTTGCATGGAAGCAGCAAAAGGACTCAACTATCTTCACTCAGGTCTGGCGGAGCTCGGCAGAGTAATACACGGATCTGTCACAGCTTCACACATATTTTTAGATGAAAATCTAAAAGTAAAAATTTGGGGTTTTGATTTTTCAGTCGTAATCCCTGAGAATCAGCCACGTCCACAGGTCTATAAACCTGGTGTGCGTTACAGCGATTACAGGGATCCTAATTACTTAGCAACATACCTTCTAAATCCAGAATCGGATGTTTACTCATTTGGTGTGCTGTTGTTTATTATATTGACTAGGCCGTCTATTTTTGTGAAACCACAATATTATGAAGCTGATAAGCCAAAAAGTCTGGTTATATTGGTCCAGCGGTGCTATGATAACGGGCTACACAATTTGATTGATCCTGTTATAAGGGATCAGATGAGGGGCCTTTCTTTTCGTATGATCAAAGAAATTGCATATAAATGCGTTAGTTACAACATAAAGGATCGCCCTTCTATGGATGGAATCATCAAAACGATTCAGGAGGCATTGGATATTCATGTAAGTACTTGTTTCGTTCAATTGTTTTAAAGAATATCTTGTCTAGTTTCATACACAAAGAAGAGAAAGTATCATCTAATGTAACAAATCACAAAGATAAATTTTGTAACAACGCTTATGTTCATTATATATGTTCTTAATCAATATAAATACGGATTTGCTAACGGGTGCAAAACCTTCTTTTTATAATAAAAAAATGCATTTAATAAACCTTAATTAAACTTATAATTTACCATAATTAAATATAATTTTTAATTTAATACACTCAAACTATCCATATATTTACACCTTATAAGGTGCCCAGAGTGGGCACCCGTTAGCAAATCCCATATAAATAAGCTAGAAGATCGTGTTAGTATAATTGTTATTCCTTTCATACATAGTATGAAATTAATACGAACAAACTGGCAACTAACCAATGATCTCAAATTTTGGAGTTCAAATTGTTTAGTTAAAAACTGTACACTACATCATCAAACGTGCATGCCGTATGAATGCAAAATCAATAAATGTTACGCATCTGTATATTTTCTAAAAGTACGGTTATTGCAATGGGTTCTATTGTTCTAAGACATTGAATTTATTATGCGTGAATGAAATTCTACAAAACCTATAAATTTGTTAATGCGAGTATTTTAAAATAAATTGTTGTGAAGTATATAACTTAACACAATAAAGTTGGTATCTAATTAGTGAATATTGCGGTATTAAACTGATAGTAATAAGACCACACCAAGAACAAATGCTCGTAGCAAGAGACCACACTCACACCCAAAAACATACCTCACAATATTAAATTAAAAAATAAATCACACAACCACAAACACCCTCAATTTATTTGGTCCACTGACCAAACAAATGCAATGGTCTGGGGGACGCGTTCGGTTTGGTCTCCATAGAGGAGGGACGCGTCTGAAGACTAAAATGACAAAGGGGGCCAGACCATTTGGTCTTGTTAAGTTTAGTCTTAATACATACAGTAGTTAATAGGGTTTGCTAAACAATTCATACTAGCTTTTAAGGGTTTTCTAATTATATAGGCAAATGTATTATACAAAGCCAAAGTTCAATAAATATTAACTGATCGAATCTCATATATAAACTTTGGGTTTCACAGAACAAAGAAGCTGCTTCTGCCATCAGAAAAGGAAGCAGTGAATACCAGAATTTAAAGCAATTTCTTATACCATTGGAAGAGATCAAACTGGCAACCGGAAACTTCAGCCGAGAGTCTTTGGTAGAAAGATATTATACTACTGATGATGTATACAAGGGACAACTGTCCTCACGTTGGGAAAACCGCATAGTTATCAACAGACGAAGGAAGCATAAATATAGAGACGATTTTGACAAAGAGCTTGAAATAACTACCAGATTCCACCATGAAAACATCATCCGTTTCATTGGATATTGTGATGAAGGTGAGGAGATGATTCTAGTTTTCGAGCATGCTGTCAATGGTAGACTTTATGATCATCTCAAAGACTGGGCTATGAGAGGTCGCCTATCATGGGTACAACGCCTTAAGATTTGCATTGGGGTGGCAAAAGGACTCAAGTATCTTCACTCAGGTATTTGGGATGAGAACAAAGTAGTACACAGGTATCTCACAAACTAACAGTCACATATTGTTAGATAAGAATATGGAAGCAAAAATTAAAGGATTTGACGAATCAATAATAGTCTATAGAAATCAGCCACTAGTGTATGCCATTTATCCCACTATCGATCCTGTTTACAAAGAAACCAATGTCGTCAATGCTGAAATAGACATGTACTCATTTGGGGTGCTACTGTTTCAAATGTTGAGTGGGGAAGAGGGTGATTTAATAATCGTAGGTCGTGATAAGCCTGAGAATCTGATAAGGTGTTTCCATCGCTACCGTGATGATGGACTTGACAAGTTAATTGATAAAAATATAAGAGATCAGATTGATTCTCGTTCTTTACGTACGGTCACGGAAACTGCATATAAATGTATTGGTTTAGACATAAAGGAACGCCCTTCGATGAATAGGATCATCAAGAGGATGGAGGAAGCGTTGTACTTCCAAGTAAGTTTTTTTTTTTTTTTTTTTTTTTTTTTTTTTTTTTTTTTTATAAAGGGTATAACCCTGGTAAATTTTATTACTAACACTGATACCACATCAGAGAGGTAAAGTGTTTCTTCAGTTGGTCTTCGACGTCTCTGAAGCTAATTCTATTTTATGTTTAAATACTGTCAAAGATAATTGGGCAAACATTTTGCCCAACATATTTTCATTAAATAACAGTACAAATTTTGTATTGGTTTTACCTTTTACATGTTAATTGTTAAAAAAAATTGAAAAATAAATGTAACAACAGGCATTATTTTTATCACATGCAGAACTACGGAGTAGATGCTACTTCAACCACTACAATACGAAGCCACCAAAATCAAAAGCTAGAAGATCTTCGAATTCCATTGGAGGAGATCAAGTTGGCCACAAGTGAGTTCAATGAAACTTCTGAGATAGGTAAAGGTGGATTTGGTGTGGTATACAAAGGACGACTCTCTGAACACTGGAAAAAACATAAAGTTGCCATCAAACGCCTTGATAAGACTGGTCACCAAGGAAAGAAGGAGTTCCTTAACGAGCTTAAGTTGATTTTCAAGTTCCATCATCAAAACATCATCCCTTTCATTGGTTACTGTGATGAAGGCAATGAGATGATATTAGTATATGAGTATGCTAACAATGGTAGCCTTGATTATCATCTAGAAGACAAGAATAGGAGACGTTGCCTAACATGGGTGAAACGCCTCAAGATTTGCTTAGGGGCAGCCAAAGGACTTGACTACCTTCACACGGGTCTTGGGGAGGACAACAGAGTTATACACAGAGATGTCAAGAGTGGTAACATATTGTTGGATGAAAATATGGAGGCTAAGATTTGTGATTTTGGATTGTCAAAATCAGACTCCGCAAAACAGCCACAAACCAAACTCTATACAAGTGCCGCAGGTACAAACTACTATACGGATCCTATTTACCATGAAGGCGGCATCCTCCGCCCAGAATCGGATGTCTATTCATTTGGTGTTGTAATGTTTGAAATGTTGAGTGGGATGTTGGCTTGGTATCGAAGAAAAATTGGAGATGGTAAACCACGGCCGCTGATAAATCTGGTGAGACGGTACTATGATTATGGAAAGGAATTGTTAATCGATCCCCAAATTAAAGATCAAATCGATAACAGTTCTTTTCAAACGTTTATAGACACCGCATATCAGTGCATTAGCTTTAACTCAAAAGAACGCCCTACAATGGAAATGATCGCTGATAAGATTGAAGAAGCACTAGATTTTCAAGTAAGTCGATCATAATATATTTAAAGATTTCTAGTTTCTGCATAAATAAATATCACAACGAACATGCAATTTATAACAAAATAAAATGCCAATTTTTTGATGATGTTTATTCTTAGCTTGTACTTCAAATAAAAACCTCGTATCAAGAATTTTCTAGAATAATTCTTGACCACTGCCTCTTTTCTACAACAAATCCATCAGGTCTCTGTGTTATCAAACATACTCACTGAAATACGCGCGTATTGGAACTAATTTGTTCTAGCGAACTCATAATTTTTTTATCGATCAAAAGCCACACGTTATATAATCTTTTATTTATTTTATATAATAAAAGAATTACATCATTTCGGAGTTTTTTTTACAAAACAATCTTATGAGGAAAAAAATTGGACCAATAGGAAAGCTCGATTTTGACATATAGGCGAAATCAAACAATATGATTGGCCAATAAAAAGTCAAAATTGAATTGATTTTGGTCGAACTTAAAAATATTTGGTGGAGAATTTGATTGTGGAAAAAAACAAATGAAAATATAGGTGTTAAATTTATGAAAATAAAAACTTAAAAAAAGAGGAGGTAATTAATAAAACATTAGTGGTTGAATTTTAAATATACTATATGAAGTTAAGTGTAAAATTATAAATCTCCATGTTTTTAATAACTTTAGATAATAAACAAATAACCCCTTACACTTTATACCCCCTAAACTTTATAATATAAACTTTGTTTACAATTACATGAGTATTAGTATTGGCTTGAGACTTCCATCTATTAAACTTATAAAATTTTATAAATATACGAATTAGGTTTAATATAAGTTAAATATTTTTAAAATAAATATTAGTTTTAAACTTTCGTCTATTAAAATTTATTTTTACTATGTCGTTAAATAAAGACCCAAGTTATCCTATTTAAAAGTTTAATTTATGCGTACATAGATTTGAATATTAAATACGGCTAAATTATTATTAACGGTAATAATAAATATCAACGACTCATGTAATTATTATTTAAAGTTTATATATGGATATACTGAAAACATTTTTAAAAACTTTACGGGGTATATTTTAACTTAATCAACTCATTATGTGCTACTAAACTCGCATATTTCGTACAACATGATACCAATTGTTAAAAGTTAAACAACAACATCGACCATAACATCTATATCTGCTAAATAAAAGTTTATATACGTATATATTTTAACTTATTACAACAACAACGCTCATGCTACTAAACTCGCACATTTTATATAACATGATATCAAATATACGCGATTGTACTTATAACAACGACTCATGTAATTATTATTTAAAATTTATATACGGATATCTGAAAAAACTTTATGAAATATTAGATTATTAAGTGGGTAAAATCTAACTTAGGCTGATAATTTATAGGTTAAGATTTAATATTAATTAATGACTTAAAGTAGCTATGAGCTTAATGAGACTATTGTTAGATTTCAGAACACATCTTTTTTAAATTTAAGATTTTGAATTTAAATTAAGCTGAACTGAATTTGGTGCATATATATATATATATATATATATATATATATATATATATATATATATATATATATATATATATATATATATATATATATATATGTGTGTGTGTGTGTGTGTGTGTGTGTGTGTGCGTGTGTGTGAATTGATGTTGATTATTAATTTGAAAACCCTAATTTGTTGTTGGAGTAAATTTTGAATTTTGGATTTTAATTAATGTGTTTTATTGATCATTTCGACACTTTAATAATATTTGAAAAGCCAGAACTAATGGGCATCGAATAAGACACTAAATGTTGATGTAAGTTGTAAATTTATAAACAAATGGTTTGAATTTCTAAAGTCATAATTATTGATCACATTTGATCTAATTCTTTGTTTAAATCTTGAATATTTATTAAGTTCTAATTTTGATCAGGTTATGGAGATTGGATTGTTTTAATGGTTTTTTTGGATGATAATTCATCTATTTTGAGGTCATTTGTAAAAGGGTGGGTTTTAATATTTTATTGATGTTCCTTACGTTTTTGGACTTTATATAGACCGGTAGTAAACGATGAGTTAAATGCAGGTTTTAACTTGGAATACTAATGTGTGGGCTATGGGACTGGAGCTACATCTTTGTATGGTTATACCAGTCACATCCTTCTTCCTAATGGAGTGGCGTTTGGGAAAGGCACCAGAGCACGTGAAACGACATTCAACATCGGGCAAAATAAGTTTAAATGATCTATGTTATAATGCTAAACGTGTAAAACGTGAATCATATATTGCAATATCTAACAAATAGGGCTTGTAATTTAATTTCTTTGTGTTTTTTTATCGATAGAGGTTGTCATTGCAAAATGATGGTTACGTTGGGATAAGTCGAAAGATGTGTTGAGGGTCAATTACACGGTAGGGTGGTTAAGCCTTCGTTCTTTGTGTATAAGATATGTTTGTGTGAATATGATTAAGTATGCGGAATCTACTTATTCACACTTTAGAAGATTTATGTTTTGGATATGGAAATGGAATAGTTAACACCAAATGATTCAATATTATTCAAAAATAATACGAGTGATCTTTACTATCACTAGGGTTACAAGACCTTGAATCTTATATGACTTATGTTTGTTCTTTGTATTGTCTGTGTATATCTTTTCACATGCACATTCTAGATTGATATATATTATACACATCTAAGATTTTCCTTTTATAGTCCAAGGAAAGATCTTTTACAAACTTCATGACTCAACAAATAACTAGCTTATGACTAATCACTTGTTCTAGCTTAGATGATGACTTATCATGTTAGTCATTAAGATACAACATGTATCTAGGATTACAACTCACTTGGAGTGTTCAATTTGATGACTACAACAAAGATATTTTCTTGTATATGAATCAGTAGAATAAGTTGTACTTATCTACACAGCTGTTATATGAGTCATAGCTGCAGAGTCATAGTAGCATAGTCATAGTAGCAGCAGAATCCAGCAGCAGAATCACCTTCAGTGGAAACGGTCTTCAGCAGAATCCATCAGTGGAAACTCGCTTTGTGCTTTATCAGCAGAAACATACTTGTCGTATTTCCTTTAAACCTTTATGCTGATTCTTCAGATTCTTTTGTTTATTTTAATTCCTAACAATCCTCCCCTAAACATGTGAATCACATTCAAACATGTTTTCCTGAATTAAATGAGGACTTGGTGAAGATCTTTCAAACACTTTATTTTTAGACTGGTTGATCTGAACTTTCTTTTCTTCTGAGAGAATGAAATTATCTTTCTCTGGAACACATCTGCTTTCTGATCGTTGCTCCATTCTTGGACTAAAAGATGGTGCAATCTTCCTTTGATTTTAACAAGATATCATCTATCAATTTGCCTTTGCAAGTGATGAACAAACGTAGTGAACTGAAATTGAATCTTTTCAACTTTTGACCTAGATAGAACTTTCTCCTTTGAAATGCTTCATCTCTTCTGAATACAACATTAAAGAATGTTCTTGTCATTTTCAACCTCTATGTCATCATCTTGTATGATCTTGTCTTTTCTTTTGGTTAATCTTCCTTAAACTGGGCTTGTATTTCCTCCCCTGAGATATTTGTTTCCTCCCCTGAGATTCAAATCCTCCCCTTGTTTGAAAGATTTTCTCACAATCATAACATCATCATCTGATCTAGCATTGTTCCATGTTTTCAGACAATTTGTACATGAAGCCATCAATTCCTTAAGAGTTTAAGATTCTGCCCTCATCACTTCTAGGTGTGTTAACTCCTATGAGAGGTGATTCAATGGACGTTTTTGACTCATGGTCCATCTGATGATGGTTTTTAAAGTCATCTTTTGAAAATCCTTTTAAGAAACTTTTGCCTTAGCAGTATGTATATGATTTTATTATGAAAAATCATACTGCTTACAACCATTTTGAAGGGATTAAGTGTGTAACAGACACTTAGTCAAAATTTCGGTTTAAAGCAACCTCTGGTTGTGTGAGAACCAATGTTTTCAGTTATAAATAACCGCCTGTGTATAGATAAACCTATTCAAAAGGCTTTCTTTACAGGGTTTCCAGCTCGTGGCATTTGTTACCTCTAACACAAGTGTTAGATTCACTGTTGCTCGCTGTTCTTTCTATCAGATATCCGTAGATTAGTCACATTATACTTGAGAGTATAAAATGATAGAAAGTGAGTTGTATCAGTTATTAACTGATAAACTAATTTATCAATTCAATGTGAAACATCATAATCAGATTTCAAGAAAGAAGTTTTAAGGAGTTTTGAAGTCCCAAACTTTTTCTATCATGAACCTATTATATCAGCAGCAATGATCAGTTTTCAGCAGTAATGATCAGCAGCTTTGATCAGCAGATTTCACTTGAAATAACCTTTCAGCTTAAATATTCATACCTGAAATTGTTAGTCTAAAACCAAAAGAACAAAGTATAAAGTACTTGCCTTGAATTAGAATAATCATAGAACTAACTGTATGAATAACTTCAAATATTGTTAATAGTAGTCTTAAATAACAAAGTTAGATGCATTAACAAAATCTATATACAAAAACACATTATATTGAAAAATTTAAAGATTAAGCATTCCAATACTTGCTACCAAGTACTGAAATCTACCAACATCAAAAGCTTTGGTAAGAAGATCTGCAAAGTTTTGATCTGAAGCAATTTTCATTACTTGAATTAACCTTTTCTCATTGCAATCTCTTATAAAATGATGTCTTATTTCAATGTGTTTTGTTTTAGAATGTTGCACTGGATTTTTAATAATGCAAATTGTACTACTATTATCAATATGTATAATGGTATGTAAGAAATTGTACCCATAATCAAGAAGTTGGTTTTGAAGCCATAGAACTTGACCACAGCAACTTGCAACAGCTACATATTCAGCTTCAGTTGTTGAATTTGCCACAATTGTTTGCTTCTTACACTGCCATGAGATAAGTCTGCATCCAAGGAATTGACATCCTCCGGTTGTTGACTTTCTGTCCAAGCTAGCACCAGCATAGTCACTGTCTGAGAATGCTATCAAATCAAAAGGTGATTCTCTAGAATACCATAAACCCAACCTTGGTTGACCTTTGAGATATCTAAAAATTCTTTTGACTGCTGTTAAATGAGAAACATTTGGAGTTACTTGAAATCTTGCACAAGCACAAACAGAGAACATGATATCAGGTCTGGATGATGTAAGATACATTAAAGAACCTATCATAGATCTGTATGTATGTACATCCACATTTTCTCCATCTGCATCTTTAAGAAGTGGCTTCTCAGGATCCATTGGTGTGCTTGCTATTTTTGAATCAGCAAATTGAAATTTTCTAAGAATCTCTGCAACATATTTGTCTTGACTAATAAATATGCCTTCAGATGATTGCTTAACTTGCAGACCCAAAAAGAATGTAAGTTCTCCCATAGAAATCATCTGAAACTTATCTTTCATAAGTTTTTCAAAGTCTAAACACATCTCCTTCCTTGTAGATCCAAAGATAATGTCATCCACATACACCTGTACTAACAGAAGATCTTTCTTGTGCTGTTTGATGAAAAGTGTCTGATCAATCTTTCCTCTTTGAAATCCATTCTCTAATAAATAGGAAGCTAGTGTTGCATACCAAGCTCTTGGTGCCTGATGTAGGCCATATAGAGCTTTAACTACCTTGTACACTTTGTCTGGATGGTCAGGATCAGTGAAGCCTGGAGGTTGTGTAACATACACCTCTTCTTCAATTGAACCATATAAAAATGCACTCTTGACATCCATTTGGTAAACTGTGAAGTTCATAAATGAAGCATAAGCTAAGAAAAGCCTAATTGCCTCAATTCGAGCTACTGGAGCATAAACCTCATCATAGTCTATCCCTTCTTCTTGTGTGTACCCTTGTGCTACCAATCTAGCCTTATTCTTAATCACTATGCCTCTTTCATCCCTTTTATTTCTAAAAACCCATCTAGTGCCAATTACCCTTACACCACTTGGTAAATCAACTAGCACCCATACCTTTTGAATCTTGAACTGAAGAAGCTCCTCTTGCATAGCCTCTAACCAGCTTGAATTCTCTAGGGCTTTATGAATATTGTTTGGTTCATCTTGTGAGAGAAAACATACAAACAAACAGGAGTTTGAAAACTCATGCTGCTTTGAAGCATAAAGGGCATCAAGAATCCCTTTTTGATCTGAAGACATCAATTGTTGTCTTGTCTTCACACCAGATTGTACATCTCCAATCACATTTTCTAGGGAGTGAACTTTGTGAATCCTTGATTGTGGAGTGGAAGGAACTTGATAATCAGATGGAATATTACTTAAATCCACCTCATCTTCTGAAAAGTCTGCTTTTGTTTCTTCTGAAGAACTATCAGCAGAAACAATTTGCTTATCAGCAGGAACATTTTGCTCATCGGCAGGAACGTTTTGCTCATCAGCAGGAACGTTTTGTTGTTCTTGTGTTCTTCCTTCTTTGTTTTTATCTTCAACACCTTCTTTAGCTTTTCCAGAAGAAGATTCACCATTTGTTGAAGTTGATTCCACACTTGTATTTGACCATATTGGCATCATCACATAATCTTGATGTGTCTTCTTGTCTAACCTTGCCTCATCCGTTGCTTGTGAACCTGAAAAATCATTAATTTCTGCAACAACAGGCACATAATTCATTTAATGGGTTAGAGATTCAAGATCAAATAGCCATTTTGGTCCTTGACCTTCTACATTAGATTTATTTTCTAAAAATCTCACATGCAGATTTTCTTCTACTCTTCTAGTTCTTATGTTGTACACTCTGAATGCTTTGTTATTGATAGAGTATCCAACTAAGTATCCTTCATCTGCTTTACCATTAAACTTTCCAAGATGGTCTAAGGTATTTAGAATTGTCACATGACATCCAAAAGGTCTAAGAAATCCTATTTCAGGAGTTCTACCTCTAAAAAGTTCATATGATGTCTTATTGTGAGGCTGCACTATTAAAACTCTGTTCTGAACATAACAAGCAGTGTTGACTGCTTCAGCCCAAAAAGTTATAGGCAACTTTGAATCAACTAACATAGTTCTAGCAGCTTCTATTAGTGTTCTATTCTTTCTTTCAGCTACTCCATTCTGTTGAGGAGTTCAAGCAACACTAAATTCTCTTTTAATACCTTTTTCTTTGCAGAAATCATCCATAACTCTATTTTTAAATTCTGTCCCATTATCACATCTAATGACTTTTACTCTTTTGCTTACTAGGTTTTCTATCTATGTAATGAAGATCTTAAGGATGCTAGAAGTCTCATCCTTAGTTCCTAAAAAGAATACCCATGTAAATCTACTATAGTCATCAGTAACAACTAGACAAAATCTCTTATGCATTATACTACTTACTGAAACAGGTCCAAATAAGTCCATATGAAGCATAAACAATGATTGATTGATAGAGTTAAAAATCTTGGGCTTACAAGTGACTTTGTGTTGTTTGCCTTTAAGACAAGCAATGCATGTTTGATCATTTTCAAAACATTTTTGAGGTAAACCTCTTACCAAACCATTCTTAACAATCTTATTTATGGTTTTGAAGTTAATATGACCAAGTCTCCTATGCCATAACATAGATTCATCTAATGTGGCCTTTGCAACAAGACAAGTTAAAGCATCTTTAGAAACAATGTTATTCATATCAACACTGTACATATTGCCCTTCCTAGGAATTTTAAGAAGTACTTGACTTTCATCAGGCATCTTAAAATCAGAAGAAAGTACAAGACATTCAGTCTCAGTAAAAAGAACATTATTCTTTCTGTCACACATTTGTGAGACACTAAAGAGATTATACTTAAGCTCTTGCACATAAAACACATCTTCAAAATCTAATTTACTGGTTTTGATAGTACCTTTACCAGTAATCTTTCCACCAATTCCTCCTCCAAAGGTAACATATCCACCATCAATTGATTGAAAGTTGGAAAGATAAGACATGTTGCCTGTCATGTGCCTTGAACACCCACTATCTGAATATCCTTGATCTTCATGATCTGTTGGTGAATGTCCCTGCACAAAATAAAAGAATTAGTTTTCTTTGGGGATCCAAGCCAACACTGACTTGGATCTGCCTCTTGCATCAATGAAATGTAATCTCTTGAGGACTGTTGATGCAACATTGGATTTAAGAATCCAACATGCTGAGGCCTTAACAGCATTTGCCCTGTTACCCTTAGCAGCAGTATGCTTAGCAGAAGAAACTGCTAGCTTTGTAGTTGTACCCTTTGGTCTCCAAACTTGTTTTTGGACCACTGCTTTTGTTTGAATGGGCCTTTGAACAATATTAGATGCATGTTTGAAAGTTGTTTTTGCACCCTTAATTGTTGATTTTGGGTAAACAATCATATATGGTTTTTCAGCAGAAACCATTTTCCTTTCAGCAGGAACAGTTTTTGTGCCTGTTTTGGGTTTTGATCTTTTAGAATTAGAGTGAAAATGAGATTTAGGTGTTTGCCTTTTGTAGTTCACTCTATTACTTTCATACCCAGATACCCATTGGTTACAGAAAGCTGCAAGATGGTCAAAACTACCACAAATGAAACAAGCTTTATTGTGAAAAGCAAAGTCATCACCTAGTTGGTAAGACTTGAGGTTATTCCAATTTCTTTGGTTACCTCTGGGCTTGTTTGTGGTTCTATATTGTTCACAATATCTAACTGGTTGCCTAACATATTTCTTATTGGTTTTAGGCCTATCAGTATTGTGTTTGACTATCTTAGGAACTCTTGTTCTTGCTTTCTTAACCACTTCAGGTTTAGACATAACCTGTTTATTTACAAAGGACACCTTGTCCTGAAAAAGTAATGTTTTACATGAACATTTACTTTCTTTCTTAGGCTCATCAGCTACTATATTAGAGTTTGGTTGAACTCCATATTGTAACTCAGGTAGCTGAAATTCAGGTAATCCTGAATGCTCTAGGTCTATCCCTGGGGGTTTTGGGATACCTCTATAAGGAGGTGGGGTTGTATTATATCCTAATCCTGACTTAACTTTATTATTCACTTGACTGTCTATTATTTTGGTTACATTTTTAGAGGCATGTTCAAGCTTCTCTACAGTCAATTGAATGTTTTCTTTTTCAGTCTTAACCCTATCCAATGCTTCTTTTAAAGCCTCAATGATTTGATCTTTAAATTGATTGTCATTTTCAAGTAAAGTTTTAGCATCAGTAAAGGTAAGTTCATTCTTTTTATAGTATAGGATTTGCCTCTCTATAGATTCTAAACCACATTTATAATTGAAAAGATCTTGATCAGTTTTGGCTAGCTGAACCTTTTGGTCATCATACTGTTTAATTAAGATTTTTAAGTCTTTAAGAGCAGTACAAGTATTTGAACAAGTTTTATGATCATGTACCTCAGTTGCAGTAAATGCCATAAGAGCCATCTGTGAAGAACCCTTTTCTTCATCATCCATGAAGCTCCAATCAAAACCTAACCCATCAATAGCTACCATAGCTTTTGGTTCAGAAATCTCCCTTGTATTGGATTTGCTTCCAACATCTCTATTTCTGCTATCTTGCTGTCTTGGTCTTCTACACTCTCTTGAGAAGTGTCCCATCTTGTGACAGTTGTAGCATTCTATCTTTGACTTGTCATAACCAGCAGGATCATTGCTACTGATTGTGATCTTCTTCCCCGTCCTTTGATAGAATTTCTTAGCTCTCATGCTAAGAAGAGAAATTTGCCATTTTAGATCCATTTCCTCCAGATCATCATCATTGATCTCTTGGAGGTCTTCATGAGTTAACATGGATCCATTATGCTTGCTTGTGAAAAAAGCACAACATGTTTTCTCATCTAAAATTCCAAAAGTGCTGCTTGATGAACTTGCAGCACTTAAACCATTATGAACTTTCTCATTAGTAACTGGAACTGAATTACTAGGAGATGACATAAATGCCATGTTCCCAGTGCTTGAGTTAGAACCTCCAGTTTTCTTCAAATCTTGCTCAACAATTTTAAAATTGCTATACAGATCCATAAGATCCATAGTGTCAATGTCTGACTTGTTCTTCCAGACAACAACATGCATAGCCCACTCTTCAGGTAAGCTTCTCAGAAATTTTGAGTTTAAATCTTCTTGAGGTATTTCAACTCCAAGAATAGCAAGTTGACTCACAATATTCTGTAGCCTGTTGAACATATGGTCTAAAGATTCATGGTTGGTTGATGTGAAATTTTCAAACTGTTGCTTAAGAAGAGTTTTCTGGGTCTTCTTGGTGGCTTCATTCCCACCATACCTTGCAATAATGGCCTCAAATAATGATTTTGCATCTTTGAATTTACTGAAGTTTATAAGTTGATCATTTGGAATGGTCATCATCAGCATGCTTCTGGCCTTTAGGTCATTCTTCTTCTTAATTCTATCTTCTGCAGTTTGTGGCTTGGTTTGCAGCTTTGCAACTTCCTTACCATCAACTGTTGATGTAGTGGTTGTAGACTTGAAAGAATCTCCATCTTCAATAATTTCCCAAAGTGTATAATCTTGCACTTGAAAATATTGTTCTATTCTTAACCTCCACATCTCAAACTCATTCTGTTTGAGCATTGGTAATTTTGCAGCAACATTTGTTTGAATAGACTCAACATCCATTTCTAGCTTCTTCTTCTAAAACAAAAATATCAACCTGACGCTTTGATACCACTTGTTGAGGGTCGATTACACGGTAAGGTGGTTAAGCCTTCGTTCTTTGTGTATAAGATATGTTTGTGTGAATATGATTAAGTATGCGGAATCTACTTAATCACACTTTAGAAGATTTATGTTTTGGATATGGAAATGGAATAGTTAACACCAAATGATTCAATATTATTCAAAAATAATACGAGTGATCTTTACTATCACTAGGGTTACAAGACCTTGAATCTTATATGACTTATGTTTGTTCTTTGTATTGTCTGTGTATATCTTTTCACATGCACATTCTAGATAGATATATATTATACACATCTAAGATTTTCCTTTTATAGTCCAAGGAAAGATCTTTTACAAACTTCATGACTCAATAAATAACTAGCTTATGACTAATCACTTGTTCTAGCTTAGATGATGACTTATCATGTTAGTCATTAAGATACAACATGTATCTAGGATTACAACTCACTTGGAGTGTTCAATTTGATGACTACAACAAAGATATTTTCTTGTATATGAATCAGTAGAATAAGTCGTACTTATCTACACAGCTGTTATATGAGTCATAGCTGCAGAGTCATAGTAGCATAGTCATAGTAGCAGCAGAATCCAGCAGCAGAATCACCTTCAGTGGAAACGGTCTTCAGCAGAATCCATCAGTGGAAACTCGCTTTGTGCTTTATCAGCAGAAACATACTTGTCGTATTTCCTTTAAACCTTTACGCTGATTCTTCAGATTCTTTTGTTTATTTTAATTCCTAACAAGATGTTCCGCCAAAGGTACTTCTACAAAAGAATACATAAAGCCTTACATTTTACTTGAAGTTGCATTCTCGATGTATCTTAAGTGAAGTGTGAAGTTCAGTATAGTTTGTAAAACTAAATTTAATTTCAAGAGGTGTTATTAGTGAGTTTTTGGAAGTATAATTAATATGTTTCATATCATGTATATTGATATTACAATTTTTAAAATTTTAACATCCACAGTGTAGGCATACGTATTAGGTCTATTCTGATATGGTCTAAAAAGTTGTACAAGTCAATACTGAATCGAGCATAATTTTTTATGTAAATATTTGTAAATGATAGTTTAACTTTTCCGACCTGTTTCATAATGGTCAACTTTATTAGTGCTATTGCTACACTTTCAACTTACAATAGCTCAGCATATTATACAGGCGTGATATAATAGTCCACAATATAACTAACAACATAATATAGTATTACCAAAAGCTTCACTATCTGTTTTTGTTTAAGAAATTAAAATAGAGACTCAATTTTTGGGTGGTGATTAACAAAATGGCAGCAAGGCAATTTATACAAATTACCATTCGCGAATAAGACCTTATCACTCTATGTCACGAGTCATCAACACTCCCCTTCTATTCATTTCTGTAAAAAACTTATTTCTAAAACTATTAGTTATACAAGAACCTAAACATAACAACTTTAACAGACTAACAAATAATTGATAGAGAGATCATCAAATGGACCGCACGACTTTAAAAAAGTTACAATCAAATAATATGTACATTTTGTAATGGTATCATCAAAATACAAATCGTTTTATGCTATTTGTTTACATCAATAAAAACAACTAACGTGTAAAAAAAAAAAAAAAAAAAAAAAAAAAAAAAATGCGAGGGTGAAAGTAGAAGATTCATAAGCAGTGGATCGTAATAATTTTGTATCAAGTCTTTAAATACGTCATTGATATACATTATTTAAAAAAAAAAGAAAAAAAAACGGACAATAATATCTAAAGTAAATATGATCCATCTAAAAGTTCCATGTCTAGATGAATAAATGTAAAGTTCAATACATTTTAAGATAACTAGGCGAGTGCCCGTGCATAGCAACGGAAATTCCTAGCGGCAAATAATTAATGATTTGCAATATTTTGTAAGTGTTTTGTGTAGCGTTCAAATTAGAACGTAAAACGATCAAAATGAAATTGCAAATGGCTGTAATATGCAATAAATAAACTCTAGAAAAAAATTCTTAACATGTATCAACATTTAATGAAACTGAAAGTAAAACAATGCATGAATTATGTGATAAAAACTAACAACACACGTTACTCGTCACGTAAAACTTCTTGATACACGATATTCTCGTGGATTAGTCAGCCAAAAAAAATCAGAAATCATGGTTATCGGAGAAGGAAAAAAAACCTTGGTCTATTTTCCTAGTTTAAAGCATACTGATACTCCCATGATTCATTTTCACAAGATAAACGATAGTTAATTTTTATACATTGAGATACTATATATTTTTAAACACTTTAAAAATATTTAATCAAAAATAATTTATTATCGGGTTCATTTTCAGTGCATGACCGACATCATTCTAAAGATACCTTCATTTTTTTTTAAATCATTGTCATTTGGGACCATGTATAAATTGCCATAAA
The DNA here is from genome assembly GCA_030686995.1 of Artemisia argyi. Taxonomy (NCBI): domain Eukaryota; kingdom Viridiplantae; phylum Streptophyta; class Magnoliopsida; order Asterales; family Asteraceae; genus Artemisia; species Artemisia argyi. Next base: position 11,373,956 of record CM060686.1, read on the forward strand.
ATTTTCAATGCATATACATGAGCGAATTAAGGAAACATTATTACTTTCTATTTAACTCTTACAAAAAAGTTTTAGCCAAAGACAAAAGCCTCCGTGAAAACAATTAACATCATTACAACAATAAAAAGAAAACCCATTTGATTGCTCTCCCACACATATAAGCAACAAGCCAACCACTATAGCATGACTCTTAAATCACAGTAAAAATCATCTTCAAAGGAATATTCATAAAACACCTATAGAGAACCTACTTCACTCACTCTGGACTCATATCTAGAGTATTGGTTCCCAATCACAAAATTCAATGCGCTACAAAATTACACCATCTTCATTTTAGCCATGCCTCACTCCTCATTAGCCTCATTGCCATTAACAAGTACTGCGCCATCTGTAGAATCATTATACATTGCGGCAACCTCTTCTTCTGGTTCATTTTGAATCGCCTCTCAACCATCAATATATTCCTCGCCATTCTGTTCCACATCCTGACAAGGCCGACAAGAAGAATGTAAAAACAGAAATGGTACATAATCAATTCCCTTCTTTAATAAAAAACAAATACATTTTTATGACGTCAAAGCATTTTTATTACGTCAAAGCATCTCTTTTTGAGTAGAAACAATTAGAAATAAATATACCTTATGATCTAACTCTCCATTTTCGAGAGGCTCCTCATAATCGTTTTTGAAAGTTTACACCAGGTTGGTATGTGATCTATCAACATAGTTCACATATTCAGCTGCTGGAGGATAAGTACCCATAAAATTATAATTAGAGAAATGTTATTTGTCAATAGGGGTCGAATTAATAAAGATTCTATCATAGAATGGACGAGAAATTAAACTTTGTCTCTGCAGCCTTTCCTTCAAACTCAAGTGCAATTTGCCACTCCTCAAAACATATTTGGGTACTCTTCGGGATCTACTAAAGATTCTGTAGCTTTTTGATTAACATGCAGTTAAACCATGTCAATCCACTTCCAAAAACTATCATAGTTTTGATATACAGATACTCTATACATGTTGATAATAATCGGTGTGAACCACAATAACAGATAACATTAAAAACTCAACGGATACCAAAAAGAAGAGGAGACAACATCCTGTAAATGGTATGAATTGAAAAATTAACCTTATTAAGGGCTTTTCTCCAAAGAGCAACAATTTCAGAAACCTTGCTAGGAAGATAAGACTATGCCATTAGAGCGGCTTCTGGTATCCGATTGCTGCAAGGACAATGAGTTTCAGAAACTGCATAATATGAAAAAGTCCAAATGAATGTTGGACATATTTATGAAATGTGGTGACAACAAATAAGTTCTTATTGCGAAATAAGATCATAAAAAAGAAAACCATTTATAACCTCAAGATCGTCATCCCAATTCCAGTTTATCAAGTTAGGGTTGTAAAACGAAGGATGTGGAGCACGATTAGGAGGGGGATGAAGTTGTATGTTCCATGGTAATTTATCAAATGCTATATCAATCTGCAAAAGAAAACAAAATAATAATAATAATAATAATAATAATAATAATAATAATAATAATAATAATAATAATAATAATAATAATAGAAAACATTTAATCTTATGGAGAGAACAATATTAGGTAAGAAAAAACTGTGAGTGTTATATAAATGCTTGAAATAGATGATATAAACTTCTTGTGTAACATTAATATTCAAATTATTTTGATTGTTTGTTACAAAACTTGAATGAATTTCCTTTATTAACTCATTTATTTACTTTTTCATTGACTTGCCATTTTGTCATTGTAAAGTTGAATATATTACACTCTTAAATTGAATTAGTACATAACTTGAATATATTACATTGCTTGAAATAGATGAGATAATCGTGTACAAATTGATGAATCAATGAAACATTCCAAAATTATTATAAGTTGCCTTCTAAACTTTTTTACTTTCTTACGTATGATTCAATATTATTCAATATTTACTTTTATAAATTAATTAAGAATAATATATTTCCTTATTTAAATTTTATATTTAGTTTCATAAGTTTCAACTTAAGAAATCAAAAGTGTGTTCCATAAGTTTGATAAGTTCCCTAAATTAGCAATGTTTTGAAAACCGGGTTTGAAATCGACCCGGTCGAGTCACCGGGCACCGGGTCAACCTGTTCGACCGATTCGACCGCCGGGTCAACCCAGTTTTCAATTTATTATTTTTTTATTTTTTCGACCGAGTCAACCGGTTCGACCGCCGGGTCAACCCGGGTTTTTATTGAAAAAATTTGAAAAAACGAAACCCGGTCGGGTTTTGAGAACCGGGTTGACCCGGGTCACTTAAAACCTTGCGGGTCTAACCGGTTAACCCGGTTTTAAAAACCTGGGTTTTTTTTACCCATTTTTTTGGCCAGAACCAGTCGATCCGGTTAACCCGGCCGGGTCGACCCGGGTTTCAAAACATTGTAAATTGGTTTCAAAGGCCACATATAGATTATAGTCAACCGTTTATGTGTAGTATATAGTTTTTTTTTTGAAAGGAATGTGTAGTATATAGTTGTATAACCGTCTATATGTAGTATATAGATTAAATAATTTCCATCATACTTAAATAGATTATAATCCCATGTATGTGTAGTATAGCTGTAACCGTGTGTGTAGCGGTAACCATTTAAAGTTTAAACATTTTAAAAAAGTAAAACTTGCCGTTGTATTTTAAACTTACCATTTAAAAATCATGGAGGATGTACCGTATATAACATTTATAAAAAAAAAAAAAAACTTGCGTTTTTTCACATTAGTTTCCTTTGTTAGCTATGTTTTTCACATTCCACATTGACTTTCAACATTTCAAGGGTAGTAACATTTCAAGGGTAGAATAGGCAAAACATATTTTCAACATTTCACTTTTCACTTTTCTTGACTTTTTCACTTTGATCATTTTTACTTTATAAGTAGTATAGATATATTCGATATTAAATACATGATAAAAGTTTTATATCAAAACCCCGTGCGTGCATGGGTATTATAACCAGTGACTAAAACTCAATGAATTGGCAATACTTTCCGATTTTGATAAACCTTTCGTTAAGGAGTCCTCTTTCCTCTTATTGTACTCTATCTTTAAATTTAGCATTGGCTAACTTCCAGTTTCTTGTGATAGGTGAAAATGGAGATCTCAGAGATCTCAAGCTAAGGCGAGTAAGAGGTGATCAGTGTATGTGGGGGGTGTGGTGGTGGTTAGGAGTGATTCTTCATAGTAAGCTTTTCCTTGATGGGTTAATTTCATTTATGGTAAGAGATTAGTCACTGGAACCATTTTTACCTTTGCGTTGTTGGCATGTTCGGATAATTTATTAATGGGTTCTAGTTATGTGAAACAATGCTAGTATTTTACGCTAGGTATTGGTTATGTTGTATATTTTGTACGATAACCCCTTTTATTTGTGAGAATATAATGTGGTCATACGCTTGTTGTGGCTTTTATCATACTAGACGAGTACCCGTGCATAGCAACGGATTTATAACGGCAGATATTTATAGTGATATTTTGGTTAAGTATTTTGCGTAATGTTTTGTATAACTATAGCTGCTTGCCGCTAGAAAATCTCGTTGCTATGCATTGGTACTCGTATATTTATTTTTTAAACCTCCAATATGCATATGCCTCTTTTTATATAACTTGTACATAACTCGTTGATATGTTCGTAAAGCAAAAGTAAAATGATCAACTATCATCTAAGGAAAACAATAATTTTTTCTTTTTTTTGTTTATTAATATTTTTCATTTAAATAAACTAATCAAGTATCACTTAATTTTTGATACATACAAATACTTTTTCATCATACATATTATGAAAATTATTTGAAATTTCATTTAGAAGTTTGAATTAACATACTGGGTTGTTTATATAGACAATGGAAAAAAACTTTTGCAATGTATACTTTCATAAGTTTCAACTTTAGTGGCGATAAAATGTTGTTGCTTTGCACGCGATAAAATGTCGTTGCTATGGAAAATAAGATAATGTTTTGAAAAGTATTAATATTATAACAAATCTTGTGTTGTGTTACAAATTGTGTGTTTTGAAATGAATTTGAAATTTGCCTATCTCTACCAACTTGTGTTAGTAAGTAAAAGTAGAAGATGTAAATTTATTAATACTTGCGTATATTATTTAAGTAATCAAAAGTGTAGTTTTTATATGTTTACAAAGTTGCCTAAATTAATTAAGATTTAGATAATTAGTTGACAAGGGCATTATGGGGATTGACCAAAAGTTAAGGATTTTACATTTTACTTTGACTATTTTCACATTATAAGTAGTATAGATACATAAATGTTGATGATTTTATTATCATCAATTATTTTGAGTATGGACGCAACTAGCATCAATCACACCCAAATTATTTGCGTTTGATAAACAAAATTAATCACACGATTTGCGGATTCTATTTGTTTGTCTTTTTATGTCATGTTATATTTCGAAGTATCTTGTCAAACACTTCTAAACAAAACCAACAAACATATCAATCAAAGAGTAGTGCCAATATGTTCATTATTCCTGATAAATTGATGGTTCTAAAAAATTAACAGTTGAATTTTAAGTCATACCATGCTATTGTTACAACAACTTTTCATACAATTCACACCTAGAAAGTGAAGTAAGTTTAGAAGCAAAAGAAACATCTCATATAATAAATTGATTCGAAGAATATTGCAAATTGAACAGTTCAATGAGCTACATGATTGTTTCCTCTATTATCTCAAGAGAAGGTGTGTTGCAAGTTTTTTGACCATGTACATGTGTCATCTATAGGAGCACCTAGATATCAAGGTGCGACAGTTAAAGATATCCCTGTAGAGTCAAATTTCACAATTCCACCGAACGATTCATGACTATATACATTCTGACGACTTGAATAATGTTTTGCGATAACTTTAACAAAGAGAAGTGGCAGGTAGTAAATCAAGATTTACCATGGACAACATCACAACATGCATAATGTCTCTGAGTTTCAGTTGACTTTTACTTAAAAACTAAATTTTGAGTCATATAATAAAATGTGTGAACGCTAAGCATGTGGCATTATAGAATAGAACTCAGATCCATAATACAAGGAAATTTGGATGTCCTGATTACCATTTAAAAAAGTAAACTTGAGCTGCCCTGAATAGTTTATGAGTGTTAAATATATCGTTGAACACTAATATGTATATATAGGATATGATCATCTCTTATTTAGTAGACTTTTGAAAAATAATGTCTTGTTAAACAATGTAGAGTTGTTTATTAGAAAAATGTCATGATTGAATAGTTCATTTTCAATTTACTATTGTTAATAGACTTTTTCTTTTTCGTACATAAATAACAGATAACGATAGGTTGAAATAAATAATTATTACTAATATAGTTTTATTCATAGTGAAGTCGTCATAATGATTAATACAAATGTGTTGCCGACCCCCGCTGCCCTTCCACTGGCGTATTATCAAATTGAAGAGTATATAGTTCAACTATATTAAGACTTAGGGTATGTCACACAACCTCAATTATCACAGAGCTGAAAATATGATTGGATAATCGAGATAATCAAATATGCGAATTTAAAGTTTACATAATCGAGTTAATTTTTTCAAATTTAAGTAAAATCAATTTTGATTTATATGTAATAGAGATAGTCTGACTAAAAATATGAAAATCGCTAAACATTAGAAATCACATGTGCTCAAATCATTGAAAAACTTAATATTTTTAACAGCTAATTTGTGAAAGAATCGGCTATTTGCACTTTGGTTATTAGTTATTACCAAATATCATTTCTAATGGAATATTTATCTTTACTTAATTCGGTGTAATATCTTTGTCAAAATACTACAAAAATAAAAAAATGACTATTGAAACAATCAATTATTGCGTGTATTAACCTTTGTCTTAGTAAAAAAAAAAAAAATTAAGAAATTATAACATATTATAACTAATTAATTCTACGGAACTCATAATTTTTTTTTTGTCGATCAAAAGCCACACATTATATGATGATTAAAACTCAATAAATTGGCCATATTTTCCGTTTTTGATAAACCTTTCGTTAAGTAATGCCTCTTTCTTCTTATTGTCCTCTATCTTTAAATTTAGCGCTGGCTAAGTTCAAGTTTGTTGTGGAATGTTCTCAAGCTAAGGCGAGTAAGAGGCTATCAGTGTGGGCGGTTTCGGAGTGATTCTTCACAGTGAGCTTTTCCTTGATGAGTTAATTTTCATTTATGGTATGAGATTGGTTGTCACTGGAACCACTGTGACCTTTGTTAGCATCTTCGGATTATTTATTGATGGATTATATTTATGTGAAATAATGCTAGTATTTTACGCTAGGTATTGGTGATGTTGTATTTTTTGTATAATAACCCGTTCTATTTGTTGGAACGTAGTCATACGCTTGTCGTAGCTTTTATCATATACATATGATGTTGGTGATTTTATTGCCATCAACTATTTTGGGTAATTGTACTAGAGAGAATGATTTCATATTAGACTCGGATACGAGTTAGAGAAGTGTGAAGTGCACACTCATTTGAGTTAATATGCTTCCGACCATGACAAATATGTGAGGTTGTGCCGCCTTGCGTGGTCAAGGGGCGCAAGTCCAAGGGGAAATTGTGACAACTGGCAAAGTGTTGTTCCCGCCAAAACAAAACCGACATGACTCTTGGTGACAATTGTGACTGTCGGTGTTCAACCGCTTTGACCGAATTTAACTGTCAAAATGTTTGTTTTATTACATATGTATTTGTTCACATTATAACATAGGATCCTCTTTTCTTTTCTTAATTCACTTGTGCCTTGAAAATAAGTGATTAACCTTGCTTCTGCTCACCGCTGGCGCACCTCTCCTAACTATTGCCCATTTCTTAAATTATCCTAACAATGATTCCGTGATATCTAGGCATCTAAGGGTCGAAATATTTCTTCCGAAGAGTGATCTTACTTGATTCTTGTAGAATATCCAAGATTATCATTGCAACTCTTACTCATTATGTAACAGATGCTTCACTAGTTAGAATCATTCAAATCTCACATAATGCAGATTATCATCACAATTCTTACCTAAGATTATCATTCACTTTGCAACAATATAAATGTATGCCAAAAGTTCCATGTAGATCTAATATTTACCAAAGATCCCATCCATTCATCTCGTCCGTCCATTTCTATTCCTCCCAGCCGTTAGATTAACTTTTTTTTTTTTTTTTTTTTTTTTTTTTTTTTTTTTTTTTTTTAGTAATAACCAAAAGGGGCAAAAGTGACAATTCACGTATTAGTATATACGCTTCTTTTTCTCAACTCAAACCCTCCCATTTTCACAATACACAAACGGTTATATTCCTCTGTCTCTCACCCACCCCATTCAAACCCTCTAATTTCAATCTCAATCTCTCTCAATAACCATTAGCAGCCGTCGCCACCATTAACCGCCGCCGTTAAACGTCTTAGTTGTTGAAATAATGAAGTCAGTTGTTGAATCGATGGGTAAAATTGCTTATTTTGTTTATTATTTACGTTTTGTTTATTTTTTTGCTTATTTTGTTTCTTATTTTGTAGATTTTTATCTATTGTTGATGATTTTATTGTATTATTAAGCTATTTTAACCTAATTTTGAATCTGATGCTGATTAGATTAGGTTTGTATTATTTTGTAGATTTTTATCTATTGTTGCTGATTAGATTAGGGTTGTAAAGTTTTTGTTATTGTTGCTGTTGTTAATTGATCGATATGTGTGTGTGAACTGTGTTTATTGATGATTAGGTTTAAATTAGGAATTATTATAGCGTGATTTAAATGAGTTTGTTGTTAGGTATATTTGATTGATAGTAATGTAGTTTTTTAGTTTGATGAAAGGATTGCGGTTGTGCTGCAAGTGCGTTGAGTGTTGAGTGACTGTCGTGTGTTGAGTGTTGAGTGACTGTCGTGTGTTGAGTGACTGTCGTGTGCTGCAAGTGCGTTGAGTGTTGATTGACTGTCGTGCGTTGAATGTTGAGTGACTTTCTGAGATGTAATTAGATAGGGACTAGCATACACGTGAGAAGTGTGCATTTGAGTAGAAATACTTTTAATATTAGGCGTACAAGTTTCTTGAATTTATACAGCTGAGATGTATATAGCTGCAAGTATCCAGACACGTGAGAAGTTTTTAGTGTTATTTCAGATTAAGAGGTTGAAACTCGTGATATTATACTGTTATAGTGATAAATATTGCATCTCAGCTGTAACGTTTGAATTGAGATTGTGAGTTCTGATTGTTAATTGTTAGATTTTATTGTTGATTTAGCTTCTATCGCTGTTAGTGTAACTGTTTTGATCATCTGTTTGGCAGCCTGTAGTTGTTTGATTCAATTTTTAGTTTTAGTAGTTAGAATAAGGGGTGTTTGGTTTAACTAGATATTGAGTAGAATAGTTGTTTGGTTGCTGATTTGGTATTTCACATAGGTTGCATAAGAGTAGTAATAGATTTATAGTCCATAAAAACAGTAGGTTGTTTTGTTATAACTCAAAAGTAGGTGTCAATTTTATTAGCTGCTAGTGTAGGATTAAAAACAGTAAGTATAACTTTAGTGATAGTTGCAAATTAGTTTAAATTAGCTTAAATTAGTTTAATATTAGCTTATAACAACTTATAAGGATAGATTAGCTTAATTGAAATTGGTAAAAGTCAAGAAGTATAGCATTATAACAGTCAACTATTTCAGATTTCATGCAGCCCACAGGCTGCTGAACTTACATCTTTTTAGGGAAATTTATGGTTAAAACTGAGTAGGATTTTAGCTGAATTGTGTTCTCAGTAGTTTAGAGTGTGATTTTCCCCCAAAATATTGCAACTTAGAGTTTATTAGGTGCAACTTATTGGATCTGATAAGTAGTTGTTTGGACCTGTTTTCTGACTTGTACAGTTAGGGCTGCTAGATCTTGTTTGATAAGAAAAGTGAGTCTAAGGATGAGTCTGAAGAAAAAACTCAACCTCCTCCTGTAAAATCAACTAGGTTTAGGTCTGATAAGAAAAGTGAGTCTAAGGATGAGTCTGAAGAAGAGTCTGAAGAAGATGAGTTTGATGAGGTTGAAGAAGATAAGAAAAGGGAGTCTAAGGACGAGTCTGAAGAAGATGAGTCTGATGAGGTTGAAGACGATAAGGAAAGTGAGTCTAAGGATGAGTCTGGTGAGGGTGAAGATGTTAAGGATAGTAGTGAAGATGTTAAGGACGAGTCTGATCAGGGTGAAGAAGGTGAAGATGTTAAGGATGAGGACGAGTCTGATGAGGGTGAAGATGTTAAGGACGAGGACGAGTCTGATGAGGGTGAAGAAGGTGATGATGAAAGTAGTGAAGGTGAAGGAAGTGAAGAGGAGGCAATTACAAATTATAAATCAAAGGTTGTAGTGAAGAAAACAAATGTTAAGAAAGTTGTTTCTGAGTCTGACAGCGATTCAAAAGAAAAGAGGGCTAAAAAACAGAAGCGTGTTGCAACAAGTAATAAACGAAAGCGTGTTTTTGACTCAGATTCTTTGGTTGAAGAAGAAAAGGTCTCAAAGCCTAAGAAGAAATCTTTGAAAAAGGCTATTGTTGAAGTGAAGTCTGAGAATGTTTTGAAGCCGAAGGAGCGTGCAGTAAAGGCACAAGAGAAGGTCTTGAAGCCTAAGAAAGTGATGAGGCGAAAAATGAACCACTTTTAGGGGGTCATTTAAGCCCGGAATTGAATTTATTTGATCAAATATTTCCCTAAATCGTTCCTTTTGTGATTTTAGGTACTTTGGGAGAGAAATCTGGAAAAGGAAGCAATTCGGATGTTTTTGGAGCAAAAAAGTGAAGAAAACGCCAAAGACTTAATTTTCCAAGCTGGGAACAGTAGGTGACAGCGTCAAGAGCAATTTCCTGACGGCGTCAAGAGTAAATTTCATGACGGCCCAGTACAGAATTGAAGGCGTCACAAGGAAGAGCGTCAAGAGTAAAATACGTGACGGCCTAGAAAAAGTTAATACATGACGGCGTCAGATGTAGATCAAGGCAGTCCGAGAATTCTTTTGGCGGCGAGATGACGGCGTCACCCATTTGGTCTTGACGCCGTCAGCCTCAATTTCCTATATATAGTTTTCTAATTTTCATTCATAAAGAGGAACAAGTTTGGAAAAACCCTAAGGCCGAACCATATACGATTTTTACAGGTTTTTCAAGGGTTTTCAGCCCTTGAACCCTTACATGTGTAATTGAGATAAGTGTTCTTCTAATTCAATCAATATGTCTATGTGTTGGTTGTCTATATCTTGTGCTTGTCTTAATTCCACCATGCTAGGCTAGATTTATCTTGTATTTGCTTAGATCTAATGAAACCTAGATGTTGATTATGTGTTGATTACTTGTTTATGGTTGTATTGGATGAATGATTTCGATGTTAGGCTTAAAAAACTGGCAGATCTCCAAATGGTAACATGCTTGAATGTCTTAGGAAACATGAACCGATGTGCACTAGGTTTTATTGGTTGTATTTAATGCATGAGTAAATTCTAATGATCCCATGTTAGGAGCTTCTTAGCCGGCTCGACATAGGAGTGAAGTAGGCACTCATAGGATTGGGGAGTTAAGTGCGCCACCCCATGAATGGTATTAAGGAATACAATCCGTCATCCACGCAACTATAACAAGTAATTAACGTGTAAAAGATATCTAGGGAGTAGTGAAATCTAAGTAAACACATTTCTCCACTTATTGCTCACAACCTTAGTTTAATTTAGTTTAATTTTCATTTCTAGTATTTTATTTTGATTGCATCTTAGTATTGGGTTAGTTGACTAGCGACTAATTCCGCCCATATCCTTCAAAACCCGAGATATTTACTTGCTTTCTAAAAAATATAAAAATACAAAAATAATCATCCTTCACCTCTAGAACTAGTATTTAGGTTTTCTAATCCTAGCGACACTATTCCTAGCTAAACGATCAATCCCCCGGTACTTGTCACTATACTATACTACAACGATCAGGTACACTGCTTGGTGGGGGTTGTAAGCTTCTCAAGATCCCTTGAGAGGTAAAGCCTGGTGCAATCCCTACGCATCAAGTTTTTGGCGCCGTTGCCGGGGAATAGTTATTGTCTAGGTTAGAATCTCTTTTTATTAGGTCTACTTGCTAGATTCCTTTCTAGTAAGATTTTATTTTTATTTTTTAGGTTCTCTTTAGTCTATCTTATTTCTTTGTGTTTTTGTTCGTGACTTTTCACCACCCGACATCATGGACGATGGGAACATCTTTGAACTCGTCATCCCACCACAACAAAACCTACCACTAGAACCTCTTAGGCCCCGAACCTTAGGAGAGTATTCCCGACCCAGCCACCAAGGCTACCGAAACACCATTGAGCTCACCGGAGCCAATGTGACCCCCTTGCGATCCGACACCATCTGGTTGGTGCAAAGCGGATATGCATTCCATGGACTTCGTTCCGAAGATCCAAACCAACATCTTAAGGACTTCCTTAAAATCGTAGACTCCATAGACCTAGATGTTGAAACTAGAGAGACAACCCGATTACGCCTATTCCAATTCTCTCTACGGGATCAAGCTAGTCAATGGCTTGAGCGTTTACCCGCGGGATCCATCACCACATGGGATGATCTCACCACTCGTTTCCTTGCTCAATTTTTCCCACCAAGGAGAACTACTAAGCTTAGAAATGACATCTTGATGTTCCAACAACGTCAAAATGAATCTCTTTATGAAGCATGGACTCGTTTCAAGGACTTACTCCAAAAAGTCTCTCATCATGGCATAGATCTTTGGCTCCAAGTCCAAATATTTTATGACCATATCGATCTCTCCACGAGGCGAGCCATTGACCAATCGGCTGGTGGTAAGCTACGTGATCTAAGTGCGGAACAATCATGGGAACTCATAGAAGATCTTGCTCTCTATGACAATGAAAGTTGGAATGATCCCCGTGATTTGAACAAAACGGTCAAGGCAATATCTTTGCCTTCGAACAACTCTAGCACTCCCGACCGTAGGATCATGGAACTTGAGGACCAAGTCAAGTTTCTCATGAAATCTTACGAAGCTCCTAAGCCTTCAAGCCAAGTGAACAAAATCACTTCTTCATGCGAATTATGTAGTGGTCCCCATGACACTCGTGATTGTGTGGAACTCCCCAGAACAGCTTTTGCGGACTACGCATCCACGCGTACCGACGAAGCGGGAGATAAGTGGTACACTTTCAAGCCCGAGCCAAACCCTTACGGTTATTCATACAACCCCTCTTGGAAAAATCACCCAAACCTTAGGTGGAAACAAAATCAACCCAATTCTTCCAATCCGCCTAATCGTTACCAACCAAATGGTCCACCCTCCAACCGTGCTTTCAACAACAATCCTTCTAACAACTATGGTAGTACCAACAATCTTGAAGGATTGATGTCTAAATTCATGGCATCTCAAGAAGCTCGCATAGCTAGGTTTGAAACCGAATTCAACCAACAACAAACGGAGATGACCAACAAGATAGACAACTTGTTGAAAGCCCTCAACAACCAAGCGTTAAGTACACCTAGGAAGGACACTAGGGACACCAATAACGGAATCCAAATTAAGGACCCCTCATCATCTAAACATGTCCACTTTGTCAATGTTGTCACCATTAGGCCAATAGATAAGGAGATAGAAGAAAGTGACAAGGATGAAGTTGGAATAGAAACCAAAACTAGGGATGAAAGTAGGGAAGTTGAGGTTAATAAGGAAAAGGAGTTAGAGGAAGTAGAAACTATAGAGAAGTACTTTGATAAGTTGCCCACCAAGGAAGAACGGGAATACCATAAGGATTTATTCGATAGTCCCGAGAGACCATATATCCTTGGCACACCCGTTATCAAAATGGGAGACCCCTCTAACATTAACATACCATGCAATATCGGGCACATGCATATATGGAAAGCTTACATCGATCATAGATCTCCCGTAAACATCATGACTAGGACTTATTACAATTGGGTAATGAAGAAACAACTTGATTTTAGGATGATGCCCAATAGGAATTTGATAAGTAATTTTGTCGGAAGAGTGAAGGGATTGCATGTGATTATAGGTAATCTCACTTATGAGATCGATTTTATGATAGTAGAAGACACTCGTCCGGTGATAGATGATTGCCTAAGCCAAATAATATTCGGAAAACCATTTGTTAAGACCACTAGGATGAGTTATGATCCGACTTTAGGGATAGTTAGATTCAAGGAAGAGAATGATGAGATTGCCTACCAAATACCCTACAAGATTGAGCAATACCTCCTCCTCTCTAATTTAGAAAAGGAACACAAGCAAGTGGCTTATTATAGGAATGATGAGGATAGACGTAGAGGAGTAGAGTATGTGAAGAATAGGATGCTTGGTTTCTACAAAGAATGCTTGCAACTAGGTCCGGAATACAAAACTGGCTTAGAAGACGACCTAGAGAGTGAAACCAATGATGAGGTCACGTAGTAACCCATGACCTTGAGTCTAGCTACAAGACTCGTAAATAAAGAAAAGTGCTTCTTGGGAGGCAACCCATGCTTTGTGTGATTTTATTTTGTTTGTTTGTTATTTGCTTTCGTATGCATGCTTTATTTTTATTGTTGGTAGATCATGTTTCTAAACTAAATAGTGGAAATACTTTACTTTGTTCTTTTGGCCTAGTCTTAACTCCACCTAAAAGTATTTTTGCAAAAGATAAGTGTAAGGGGAAACCCCAAATATGTTTTTAAGAAACAACCCGATCATGATTCTCCACAATATTAAATGGACATGTATATTCGTATTTGTTAGAGTCAAATGCTTGTATCGAGTCATAATGAAGTTTTGCAGGATTTTCCAGGAAGTAGGACCAAGTTTTTCCAGAAATTTTCCGGAAACTTAACATAAGAATTTCTGCAGGTCACTTCTGACGGCGTCACGAGATTACTCTTGACGGCGTCACGTGTAAAAACCTGGAAATTTTACCAGTTTTGTTTTTCTAACGGAGTCTTAAGGTTTTTGTTGAATTATTAAGTTTTATAATCTCCAGGAAATCTGCAAACTTCATTCCACAAGCATTATATCTTACTTTGTTTTCTAGGATTTAGTAACTTATATAGATTGCCGCCGATTTTATGCGAGGTTGCTTTGTTTGTTTTCTCAGGATTTACAGGTTATGTATGACAAGAAGATGATTTATATTCTGGAAGGGAAGCTTTGATTGTTCATTTTCTTGGAGGAAGATCTAACCTGGCCACCTTATTATCCATACCGAGCGAATCAGGGGAGTATTTGATTTCATTCTTTTTACTTATTTCACTTTTACATTCTTTACTTGAACATTGGGGACAATGTTCATCTTAAGTGTAAGGGGAGGGTAAAATGATGATACCTTACAAATACACTTTCGCTTGAGTTTGTTTGTTTAATGGTAGATGTGTAATAAAACTATGAGAAATACTTGTTAGTGCAATTTTAGCGCCAAATTTAAAATTTTTTACAACATTTAGGAGTGAAACTTTAGCCATAGCAAGCGTCTCATGGATAGGAGATTGTATGACTAGCACATAACCGTATCATTCAGAAAAATTTTCCACCTAAATATGTGAGGTTCGCCTTTAGATTTGATAGGAAAAGCATTTACTATTAGTGCTTATGAGTGTACCGGTAGCATTTAGATTCTAGAACTTGCGTTAGTGATGCATCCCGAGACCGCTAGTGAGACTACATTCGTGTAGTAGGATTTACTACATGATAAGAGGCATTAGGATCACCCTTGTGTTAAACCCGTATCATAATTACTTGACCATTTAAGTCATATTACTTGGCTAGTTAAGTCAACTAATTTTTCCCACACCTTAGCGTTGTACTCATTTTTAGTACACGAAACCCCTAGTACACCCCTCCGAGCCTATCTTTTCGTTTCTAACTTTAAGCATTTTACTTAAAGGAAGAATTTGTTACACCCCACTTAAATGTACAACCAAATCGCCTTAGCCTTCCGTGTATGCACTCATTTTTAGTGCATTATTGTTATTTGTTAAACCCTAAGTTAACTATCTAATTGATTACATGGTTGCTAAGTCGAGTCATATCCTTGTACATATTGTTTTGGGACGATTGGGACTCATGGGTAAAGTACTTATTTTATGGAGTAATGGGGAAGAACACCATTTATTACCCCCGTATGTGCGTTAATCTTAAAAGTACTCCAAGTGTTTTGATTTTCTTAATTCGAGTCATTAGATTAGTTTATTGTAAAGTATGTAAAGATTCAAGTGTAAGGGGAATGTTCATTCCCTATGATATATTATTTTGGATGGTAGGGTAAGAGTGTATGCAAAAAAAAAAAAAAAAAAAAAAAAAAAAAAAAAAAAAAAAAATCAAGAAAAAGAAAAAAAATAGAAAAAGAAAAGACAAAAAACATACGGACTACCATCCCTTTTCATTCTATGTTTGTTTTATGTTTTTGTTATTTTCCATTTATTAGCTTAAGTCGAGTCTAGTCTTGGCTTAGCAACGCTACATTGTACATGTAATTGACCAAGATTGTTAACTCGCCACCAGTAAAGACTGCCTTTATCCAACAAAACCGTGTATTTCATATCCTTACACCTAACGTTACAACCCTTTAAAAGACCTCTTTGATAGTTTATCCTAGGTTCTTACGCCATGTGGTGGAGGTTTGATCCTTTCCCAAGCCTATGGCAATCTATTTTGCTATGACAGGTAGTGAGAGATATCTTCCGTTTCCATATTGTAATTCATACTTTATTACACCCGAGAGATGTGAGTATCTAAACACTATTTGTGAGGTGCTAGTGTATGACCTCCGTGCTTGTCTTTGGTCTTTAGTGGAACGATTATTTATTGTAATTACTTTTATATTAGTGTTAAATGACCCCTAACTTGTATTTTGACTAGAATAAAAGCGCATTTGCTTGAGGACAAGCAAATCTCAAGTGTAAGGGTATATGATGAGGCAAAAAATGAACCACTTTTAGGGGGTCATTTAAGCCCAGAATTGAATTTATTTGATCAAATATTGCCCTAAATCGTTCCTTTTGTGATTTTAGATACTTTGGGAGAGAAATCTGGAAAAGGAAGCAATTCGGATGTTTTTGGAGCATAAAAGTGAAGAAAACGCCAAAGACTTAATTTTCCAAGCTGGGAACAGTAGGTGACGGCGTCAAGAGCAATTTCCTGACGGCGTCAAGAGTAAATTTCATGACGGCCCAGTACAGAAATGAAGGCGTCACAAGGAAGAGCGTCAAGAGTAAAATACGTGACGGCCTGAAAAAAGTTAATACATGACGGCGTCAAATGTAGATCAAGGCAGTCCGAGAATTCTTTTGGCGGCGAGATGACGGCGTCACCCATTTGGTCTTGACGCTGTCAGCCTCAATTTCCTATATATAGTTTTCTAATTTTCATTCATAAAGAGGAACAAGTTTGGAGAAACCCTAAGGCCGAACCATATACGATTTTTACAGGTTTTTCAAGGGTTTACAGCCCTTGAACCCTTACATGTGTAATTGAGATAAGTGTTCTTCTAATTTAATCAATATGTCTATGTGTTGGTTGTCTATATCTTGTGCTTGTCTTAATTCCACCATGCTAGGCTAGATTTATCTTGTATTTGCTTAGATCTAATGAAACCTAGATGTTGATTATGTGTTGATTACTTGTTTATGGTTGTATTGGATGAATGATTTCGATGTTAGGCTTAAAAAACTGGCAGATCTCCAAATGGTAACATGCTTGAATGTCTTAGGAAACATGAACCGATGTGCACTAGGTTTTATTGGTTGTATTTAATGCATGAGTAAATTCTAATGATCCCATGTTAGGAGCTTCTTAGCCGGCTCGACATAGGAGTGAAGTAGGCACTCATAGGATTGGGGAGTTAAGTGCGCCACCCCATGAATGGTATTAAGGAATACAATCCGTCATCCACGCAACTATAACAAGTAATTAACGTGTAAAAGATATCTAGGGAGTAGTGAAATCTAAGTAAACACATTTCTCCACTTATTGCTCACAACCTTAGTTTAATTTAGTTTAATTTTCATTTCTAGTATTTTATTTTGATTGCATCTTAGTATTGGGTTAGTTGACTAGCGACTAATTCCGCCCATATCCTTCAAAACCCGAGATATTTACTTGCTTTCTAAAAAATATAAAAATACAAAAATAATCATCCTTCACCTCTAGAACTAGTATTTAGGTTTTCTAATCCTAGCGACACTATTCCTAGCTGAACGATCAATCCCCCGGTACTTGTCACTATACTATACTACAACGATCAGGTACACTGCCTGGTGGGGGTTGTAAGCTTCTCAAGATCCCTTGAGAGGTAAAGCCTGGTGCAATCCCTACGCATCAGAAAGTTTTGAAGCCGAAGAAGCTTAAGTCAGAACCAAAGGAGCTTAAGTTAGAACCAATTGAAAAAAAGAAGAAACCAGTTTCCGACGCACAAATTAAGAAGGAAGAGTATCTGAGAAAATTTCCGGCTCTCCTTTCTTGGACAGTACCTGCGAGCTTGTTTTCTACTATTCGTGATGCAAGAGTTGATATGAAATCTTTCTTGGAGGATATCGGGTTTTCTTCACTACACGGGGTTAATATAGAGTCAGTGCCTTCTCGTATGGCAGGGTTTGTGGTGGCAAATTTTAATAAACAAACTTACGAGCTTGTGTTGGAGAAGGGGAAGATTCTCGTGACTCCTGAGAAAATCCATGAGATTTTAGGAGTCCCTCTTGGTGGAATAAAGTTTTTTAAGTTACCCGAGAGATCTTTGGATGATCCTTTTGTGAAGCTGTGGCTTAACCAATTTCATCCAAAGAAGTATAAAGAAATCAGAGCTAGTGATGTTGCTGGAAAGTTGATCACTGCAACGGAAGTTGACTTTATGTTTAAAGTCAACTTCCTTACTCTATTTGCCAATGTTATGGCCAAAGCTCATACAATGAAGGCGCTTATAGATTTGACGGTTGTTAGGCATATTACTGAAGAAATTATCATTCCAAACATTGATTGGTGTGATTATATTTACCACTGTCTTAAATACAGTGAAATACCTAAAATGTCTTCAGGCTTCTACAATCGCGCATTGTGCTTCTTGATTGTAAGTTTTTCCTTTTTTGTTTATAGATTTTGTGATTACTTTTTATGATCTCATTGTGTGTTATTTACTATTAACAGCTCCTGTACTTTGATTCCACAAAATTTGAGGGTTTGCCCATTATTCGTTACCGTCTTGCTATCCGAAACTGAAGCTCAAGTTTGATGAATCAACGTCAGAAGCTTGAGATTGAACGAGAGGAAATAGGTACAATGGAATTGCATGGGGAGTGGAGTGAATCTGAAGTACAAGGTACCGAAGGTTTTTTTGGTGGTAGTGTCAAAGTGAGCCAGGCTCGTAGTTCCCGTGTGCCTCCTACCGACAAACAGGTTCGACTATTTTCTGTATACTATCTTTTGAATTTTTTGTTTGTACTGAATTAATTAAAATCATGTATGATTCTGAGTGAATCATATATGATTATGAGTGAATCATGTATGATTCTGAGTGAATAATGTATGATTCTGAGTGAATCATATATGATTCTGAGTGAATCATGTATGATTCTGAGTGAATCAGCTAGGCTAGTCACTTTCCTAAGGAAACTTTTGAACCGTGTACCTATGAAGTTAAGTGCCTTAAAACTAGGCCGTTTGTGATGGTTTTTTTCCTATATATACTTAGTTATATGCAGTTAAGTTAGGCGTTCGTGTCATTTAACGGATAAGCACATACAAATGAACGAGATGTTTTGTAGATGAAGAAATTATGTGATATTGTATAACTTGCAGTTTGGTTGCGTCTTTGTGTTAGGTATCGAATGTGTACATACTAATTAATGAGATGTTTTTAGAGCTGCTGTAGTTTCAAGCTGTTTAGAAATAGTATATGTTGCACACTGATATATGATATGTTCTAAATTGTATGCAATTAGCTTATCGTTTGTGTGGCATATCGATTTGCATATACAAGTAAACGAGATGTTCTGACACTGCTGCTATTATGAGTTGTTTTGATATAGTATAAGTTGCTCAGATTAGTAAATTATATATTGATATGTGTACTATCGTTATTTAAGGCAGTTTATTCTGAGTGAATCATGTATGATTCTGAGTGAATCATGTATGATTCTGAGTGAATCATGTATGATTCTGAGTGAATCATGTATGATTCTGTGTGAATCATATATGATTCTGTGTGAATCATATATGATTCTGTGAGAATCATATATGATTCTATATATTTATTTATTATTATTATTTATTTTTATTATTTTTTTTTTTTGCAGAATGATTAATGAGAAGCTTTCAAGCATATCTCGTCAGAAGGTTGAACTTGAAAATCTTCTGAAAAATGCTAATACTGAGTTCCCAAACGACAAAGATGTGCTTGAATTATACAACAAATATGGAGCTCTTTTCAAGGAAACTGTAGCTCTTGAAGATCTTCATATTGATCATTTTGAGCCACAAGATCGACAAGATGATGATAGCAATGATCGTGGCAAGAAAGATGTTGATGCTGCTAAGAAAGATGTCGGGGTAGACAAGGTGGTTTCTGAGAATGTTGGGGTAGATAAGTTGGTTTCTGAGAATGTTGCTGCCAAGAAAGATGATGGTGCCACGAAAGATGCTGAAATTGAGCGAGAGTTGAGTGACGAAGAAGAACCAATATTGAGTCAAGACAGTTTTACGGAGTGGCTCCAAGATAACATTGACTGGATTGGAGAGGTGATTGACTGCATTTACGATGCATACTATGATGTATGTATCGGCCAGTTTTTTTAAATACTTTTCTTTTTGTTAATCTATTTAACTATAAATTTGTTTTGATTCAGGAGGAATTCCTAAACTGGCCTCGGGTTGTACAGCCGCTTAACACTGATTGTCCTCGGACTCCAGAACAAGTGGTTACTCGTTCATCTCCAAAGAAAAGAATTGTTAAGCCATCCTCTTACCTGTCATCTCCATATGAGAATAAGCCGACGAAAGTTATTGCTATGGTTCAGAGGATTGAATTTGAGTTGGGCAATAGTTTGTTTGCAATGCAGGGCGATAAGATGTAAGTTTACTTTTATTTTGTTTGTCTATAGGTCAATTTAAGGAAGTAGATATGTGATATTTGTGAGAGAGATAAGTTGATTGGGATTGATATAATGATTGTCTGATGTATAATGAATGATATAATGAGTGAGATAAGTGGTTTACTGTTTTTCTGATGTATAGGATTTTGTTAGAATTATATATGATTCACACAGAATCATATATGATTCACACAGAATCATACATGATTCACACAGAATCATACATGATTCACACAGAATCATACATGATTCACTCAGAATCATATATGACTCACTCAGAATCATATATGATTTACTCAGAATCATATATGATACACATATAATCATATAATATGTAATTTAAAATTGCTCTAAGAAAGTTTGCTATAATGATATGTACTCATTCTAATTCACTTTTTTGTTTTTCTAATTTTATTTAGGGAAACAGTTTTTCAAACTCGTTTTGGTGATCATGAGGTATCAGCTGTACGAGTGAATATGGAGACATTGGCACCAGGTTTGTGGATAGATAACAATGTCGTTGACTGTTGGGGAGCTATATTGAATTATGAAGAATCTGTTAAAAATGATCCAGCACCCAAAAGGCATTTTTTTTCCAACTGGTTGTATTGTAAGTGTTTTAATTTTTATTGATAATATGTTTACTTTTATTATTAAGTGTATTTATTTTTACACTTCTTGTTTAATACAGACAGATGCTATGGTGGAAGGTACTATTTGTAAAAATGAGCAGTGGGATGTATTTTCAACGGAGATTACGGCTCATTTTAAAAATGTCAATGTCTCTAAGTTTCTTGCAGAAATTGAATTGGTAATTTCTCATTTCATTTACATATATAATTTTTGGAAGTCTTAATTGGTTTTTTAAGTTTCCTTTTTTTTTTTTTTTTTTTTTTATAGGCGTTCTTCCCAATTCAAGTCTCCAATCATTTTTACGTTGTTGTTTTTAACATTAAGAAGCCTGTGTTATCAATGATCATCATTGATAATTCTCCACAGACGTATATCTCAAAGTACAAGGGTGCGTGTGATATTCTGGTAAGTATTTTATTAGACAGAGCTCATGAATAATGTTCTTATGATTATGCTTATGATTTTCTAAAATGATATATTATTTTCTGATTATTTTTTGTTTCTACTACAATCATGAATCATATATGATTCTGTGTGAATCATATATGATTCTGTGTGAATCATATATGATTCTGAGTGAATCATATATGATTCTGAGTGAATCATATATGATTCTGAGTTAATCATATATGATTTTGCTAAAATCATATATGATTTTGGTAGAATCATAGTATATGATTTTACAAAATTCAGACGGATACTACGTTTATTAACGTATTTTTTGTTTTTCTTTTTTATAGAAGGACTTTTTTTCCAGGTTTCTGCTACAATATCAACATCCAAAAACTGATGACGTTGTAAATGTTAGACCACGGGTTCTTCAGCTGAAATGGAAGACTAAAAACAACCATGCTGACTGTGGACTTTTTGCAATGATCCATATGGAGTCCTATGTTGGTGAAACTGCCTTAAAATGGGATGTTAGTTTGTGTAAAGAATCGGAGAAGCAGGTGTCGTTGTTGAGGCGAATGAGGTTCAAAATTGCCACCAAGATTCTCTTGCATAAGTTGAATTTGCATTCGCAAAAGATGTATGATTTGGCTTTCAAGTTCCAGCCAGAGATAGATGAACAAACAAGGATCTCGATTATTGTGAAGGCAATCAGGAACAGGGCTGCTCGTGATCCAGGAAAAGATGTTCATAAAGAAAATGTTCTTAAGATTGATGTTGATAAATAGATGTCATTAAGTGATTGAAAACTGATGTCATTAACTGATGCTATTTGTATATTTTGAAAACTGATGGTAGTATTGAAAACTGATTGTATGATGTCGTTAACTGATGCTATTTGTATATTTTGAAAGCTGATGGTAGTATTGAAAACTGATTGTAGTATATGAAATGGTAAATTGATGCTATATTGATGTTTTAAATTTTCTAATGGTATTTAGGTGCATCTCTTATTTTTAATAACATATATATTTTCCAGAATCATATATGATTCTGGAGACTTTTTCTTAATATATATGGCACAAGCAAAGACTTTTTCTTAATGACATGTAAAACAAGTAGACGAAACCAACCACAAGAGTTTGGTTGATGCAATTAAATTAACATTGAATCCACTTCATGACACAAGAATGAAAAATAAGAATAAGTCCAAAACCAACATGTCTAAATCTAGTTCATTTTGGATTTTGTAGAAAAAACAAATCTGCTTTATTGTTTAGATTAAGCGTTTTCATACATACTAAGCGCGGAAAAGGATAATGTTGGATTATATGAAATTTTGCAAGTTCTAAAGTTCTAAAAATAGAGTATTAACAGAATCATGTGAAAGTGAGTTCGAAATATGACTTTTATGATTGCAAAGGTGAATGCTGATGGAACAAAAGATCCAAATATGCATGCCTTACTCATAAAAATACTACATGATGAAACAAAAGAATCATATATGTGTTTAAAGTGAGGAATCATATATGATTCTGGAGAATCATATATAATCATATATAATCATATATGATTCTCCAGAATCATATATGATTCTGGACCAAAGTTGTCCTTGTCTCAAATTCTCAAAACCTGAACCAAATTTAAAGTGTTTCATATAAGATTTAAAGTGCAATAAACAAATTTTTCCAACAGTGCAATAATAATAAACAAATTTAAAGAATTTTTTTTCAAGAAGCGTTAGTCGCTTTTTCAGTTGCGACATTTCTTGTTTGTTGTACACCTGCATCAGTTGCACCAATTTGTGCAGAAGCAACTCTCGCAAGTTTTGCAATATACTTTGGATTTTGTGGACATGTCGACTTTGTGTGCTTGTTAGTATTCTCACCACAGTATCCATATTTCCTTTTTCGCTTAGATGTTTCTTCAAGTGCTATTTCTCTTGCACTCTTTCTACGTTCTTCTTTAGACCAACCTTTGGTTTTAGCTCTGGATGGATTGTTGACCACTTGTTTCTCAGGTTTCTTAACTGCATATACATCCTCAAGCACATTCTCAATTTCTTTTTTCCGTGAAGGAGGTTTAGGCGCTTCATCCTCAATTCCTTTCTTGATTGATTTCAATTGTTCCACAAACTTTCCTAACTTTCCTTCATATTTACCTAACAAATATAGACACTCGTCTACCACGAAAGTAGCCTCATTTGTTAATTTCTCAACTGGTATATTCTTTTCACCATACCTATTTGTCATTCTTCTCAATGCAGGTGGTATTATGTCCCTCCTCTAATGCCTCAAAATGTACTTTTCCGGGATCATTTGAACATCACGGTTCTTCAAAGCACATAATGCATGTCTACATAAAAATCCAAATCGAAGAAAATGCGTACAAGTACATTCCACTGACCCGTCTTCAAGAGAACGTATAACCTTATTACAGAAAAGAAAGGGAAGAAAATTAGAACCTATATTATTCGTTAACTAATGTTCAGAATCATATATGATTCTGTAGAATCATATATGATTCTGTAGAATCATATATGATTCTGTAGAATCATATATGATTCTAGTGTGAATCATATATGATTCTGTAGAATCATATATGCAAGTAAATTTACCTTGTATTCTACTACTTTTTCACATTCGTGCACTTGTTCTTCTCCTTTTTCTTTATAAAGTGTCCTATAAGTAGCCGCATTTCTATCTCTAATCCTAAGCATCTCACAGCCCTCTTCCGTTCTAAACTCTTCTATTGTGAAATTCCAACAAGCTTCCTTTAATTCCTTTTGAACAAGCAGAAACATTGTTTTTGTGTATACTTTAGATGCATGGCGTTCCATACTCAATTGTGTAGAAATTTTTGGAGCTGAGTCATATGTGTTAAAGTCCATTTGTTCTTGCCGATACCTTTGCCTCTCCATTGCAGATTCGAAGCACATCATGAAATGAACCAATGTTGATCCGTGATTTGTGAAATTCTTGAAGAATGCGTTTTCACTCTCAGACCTTGAAGTAGTTCTCATTAATCCAAACAGTGGTGAGTCAATAAAATACGCTGGTATCCACATTGCTCGAAGTCCAAACATCTTCTTCATCCATTTGTGGTCTTGCAATTCAAAATCTTCAATCAATTTTTCCCATTTTTCTTCAAACTTCAATGGTTCAATGAACATATTCCACATAATCTTGTTCAAACGCTTTTTGAAATCAGTTTCATCATATATTTCTTTACAAATCTATAAAAAAAAATATGTTATTCAGTTGATTCTTCATATATGATTCTATGAGAATCATATATGATTCTATGCATAGTCTGTGTTTGGATTCAGTAAAATACCTTTCCTGGAATTTTTTGTGAGATATGCCACATGCATAGTCTGTGTTTGGATTCAGTAAGTACAGCTTCAATTGCTAACTTCATGGCTCCATCTTGATCCGTTACAATCATTTTTGGTTGTTTCCCATGTGCATTCATGAATGATTTCAGTAGCCATGTGTAAGCTTCTGTATCTTCTCTTAGAAGCATTCCCGCACCAAAAGTCACACACTTTTTATGATTATCTACCCCGATGAATGGAACAAACACCATTTCGTACCTGAATATCAACAGTTTCACAAAATAATTTCAAGAATAGAATCAAGAGTTTCAAATCTCACATAATCATATATGAAAAGTTACTTACTTGTTAGTTCTGTATGTTTCATCAAATGACACTACATCTCCAAATTCCTTATAGTTTCATTTGGCAACTTCATCCGCCCAAAAAAGTGCAACCAACTCACTTTTTTCAACCATATAATGAAATGTAAAGTTCGGCACATAATTCTGTCGATTTTCCATTTTGTTTATCTGCATTTGCGCGTCACTTTCACCTATACATACATTTATATCCCTTTGATGATTCTTGAAATCACTGCTTGTGCCATGAACATATTGATAACCGCCTTTAATACCACATAACAAACGGTGTGCCTTTGTCGCACCAAGTTTCATATTTGAAGATTTTACAACGAACACCTTTTCCACTTGAGTCATCTTCCATTGTTTTTTTGTTAGATGCTGATACTCTTTTGGAATCATTAAATGATTGTGCTTAGAATGGAATTTATGAACTACATATTTTCCAGAAACCTCATCCAAAGTTATTAATACTCGCGCCATACAACCTGTTACCCGTTGTCTTGTATTTCTTACTTTCTTGTCACTGTTTTCAGGATCCAATGTGTTTATATTTATCTCTTTTGGAATCCCTTGCCTATTACACATAAGGTACTTAAAGTAAAGTAAAGTAACTCCCAATACCGTCTTCCACGGGTTATGGGTCCCAATACCGTCTTCCACGGTGTATGGGGGAGGTTGAGACGTAGACAACCATACCCCTACCTAAGGTAGAGAGGTTGCTTCCGGTTCTACTAAAAGTATTTTTTACTTTTTACCAAACCACTTCTTGTATTTTTTTGCGCCGATTTTTTAACTTCAAATCCTGCTACTTCAGCATATTTGTTATACATTTCAACGCATTCCTCTATCGTATTATACTTTTTCCCCTCAACAGGTATATAAATATCATCAACAACTGGTTCCCAAGTAACAGATCCCCCGGGAGTTTCTTCATGTGCGTATAAAGTTGGCCTTGGTATTGTCACAGATGCTGAAATATAGTATTTTCATTTGAATTAGATATGATTTATGAAGAATCATATATGATTCTTGAAGAATCATATATGATTCTACAAGAATCATGTATGATTCTACAAGAATCATGTATGATTGTTTTTTTTTTAATTTACATAAAGTATAAAACAGATTCCCAAATAGAATCATATATGATTAAACAATAATTATATATGATTCAACAATAATCTATTAATAAGATTAAAAAGCAAAAAAAAAAAAAAAAAGCTAAATCACATATGATTTACCTTGAATAACAGCAATATTTTCTTCTTCCACATCAGCATCTACCAATATTTCATCAACATTTTCTTCTTCCACATCAGCAATATTTTCTTGTTCCACATCAGCATCCACCAATATTTCAGCTTCATTCATAACCTCATCATCCACCATAACGATCTGAGATTCTGTTTTTTAAGAAAATCGCATGTGATTTTGTTAATATATATATATATATATATATATATATATATATATATATATATATATATATATATATATATATATATATATATATATATATATATATATATTATTTACATTACAACGATCAAATACTCTTTATTTTCTGAATAGAATCATATATGATTCTCCAGAATCATATATGATTCTGTTACAGATAAAACAGAATTTATTCATACCTTCATATCTGATCTACATTTCATATAAGCTTAAAAAGCAAAAAAAATAAGCTGATTTACAATTCATATCTGATCTACTATAAAAAAAAAAAAAAACAGAAACACAGAAGCTACCATATCTGATTCTACTATATATATATATATATATATATATATATATATATATATATATATATAACAGGAGGCGTTACACGTAGATAAATCAAGAAAACGCCACCTCATTGCCATGTAATTGTCATTAGCAGCCATGTCATCAGTTGTGTCCACCTTGGCAATTTAATTAAACAATTTTTTTAAATTTGTTCCACGTAGGCACGTTTGTTGATTAATTTTATGCCACATAAGCAAACAAAATCCGGATTTATTAAAAAAATGTTGGGCATCAGAATTGAACCTACGACCTATAGGTTTATCAATGGTCAAGTTTACCATTGGACTAAGTTTATTTTTGAGTTATGTTTTGCAAAACCAAATCTATATCCATAATTAGGATACAAAAGCTATTATTTATTATTAAAAAAACACCCGTATATTGTTTCACAAAAAGAAAAACCCTAATCACATATACTCTCTCGGTTTTGACTGCTCCAAGAGACATGTTTTATCTTTGTAACGAATTCTTATGCTAAAACGTGATTTTTATGGTTTTCAGTTGCTAATGATCTTATGTTGTTTATTTTATTTGCAGAACTATTGTGGATGCTTTAGGTGTGCGTTTGCTGGACAAAAAACAAAAGTATGTATCCCTTTCACAAAACTCTAATGATCTTATGTTGGTTTATTTTGTTTGCAGGTTCATCATCTACATGTTTATCTCAAAACCCTAATTCTTCTGCATGCATATACTACACATATTGTCATGAACTATTCTGGATCATGAAAAAAATGCATTGGATATACACCTCTAAGCCAATAAGCCGAAGGATTAATGTTTTGATACAACAATTAATTTTAGTTAAAAAACGATGTATTATTGGGTGATTTTTGGATTAATGTTTTGATACACTTATGAAGGGTCTTTTATTTGGAGAATTCTTCATGTGGCGATTGATTGTGAGATGCAAATCAAGGATTCTAACAGTGACGGCCTAAAGGTATGTTCTTGATTGGCATGTAAATATAACCCTAATTAGGTCTCATTTACATTTGCAGGTATAGCTCTTTAATTTTTAGCATTGTAATTTTTATTCATGTGGTTGTAATCGAGTGAATATGCTTAAAATAAGGTTGAAAAGTTTATGCAAGAATCATAGGATTATTATTCTGGTCATTATCATGAATTTTTCTGTCCACTAAAAATGTTTCTGTGGCAAGAGGTTACGCGAAATTGAACATCGATAACATAGGTATGTATCCTATTTGAATCTTTAGAATATCCTTTATACCCAACACATTTTGCCCACTTACTCTCTTATTTGAATCTATAGAAACTAAGCTCACCTTTTTCCTGTTACAAGTATGGATTTTTTCATTTGCAACCTCTTTCTTTATAGGCATGCCATGGAGACGTACGGGGATTATAGTTACCATTGCAAGAATGCTTAATCAAGTATGAGAAATCTGGTGATGGGATGACACCTCATGTTGCAAATCCAGTTTTCAAATATGCATTTAAGAATACACTATGTGATTATTCTTTTCCTTAACTATTTATTAGAGGCAACTATTACGTAGTTGCTAATATGTTTAAAAATCTTATCTGGTCTAATTGCTCATCTGAGAATCAAGATAGGCATAAATTGTCTTATATATGTGTAAAGTTGCGCTCCTCTACAGGTCACTCTGGCTCATCTATTAGCTGCCCGTGACAAGTAACAACGAACCCTTTCAGTTGAGGTAATACTCATATTGCTCAGTTATGTAAGATAGTGTCATCTTGCTCAATTAGTGAAGTATACTAATACACATGTTTGTATGGCCACATCAAATAAAGGAACATCTAATGGACCTGACTCAAGCTATAGTGAAAGTGTGAAAACTGAAAAATATATATGCGTTAGAGTGTTGATTTTTAGAAATTTGTCATATATTTGGGGAGTTGAAAGACTTCATGGTACCTTTTGAAAATAATAGTGTCGCAACTTTTTAGATATGAACTGAAGTAGTTTTAGTAGTTGTATTAATTAACAACCCTCATGCTCTATGAACTACTGAGTTACCTGTATTTGTTTTTTCATCTGATTAATGTAGTTGATGGCTTGATAGTGTGATGTCTTTATAGGAAATTCCTGAATATTATAGAGCAGATGCTGTTAGTAGCATGGGGTACGAAGCAAATGCAAGGCTAGAGACAACAACAAAACATTTATGAGAAAGACTTTACTTTTTTTTCAACTGTTGTGTTTATAATAGTTGCCATTATTCGTTCATTCGCTGTTGGTTTCTTTTCTGGTTCTGGTCACGGTTTGTGTTGGTTTGAGTGTCGAATCATCTGGGTAGGATCATGCAGCTGGGAACGAGATAGAGGAATAGAAAAAGGTGGGCCACTGGAATACGACTTAGATCTAAAATCAGTGCGTATGTGGACGGAATAACAGTCGCAGTTGACGGGCTAGCTCCCTGTTCGATTTCTGACAAAAAATTACTCTTGCTTAAATGTGGCTACTCCTGGTAATGAATATAGTTCTGTTTCTTCTAATAATAAAACTATCAATTCTGTTGGTGATGGTCTAAATATGGGTGGGAACAACCCTAAGGTGAGTGCTCTAAAACACACTTATGACCGCGAGATTTTGGTTGATAAGTATCCCGTGGCTGGGATCAAAATGTTCAATATTTATTTGCCTAAGGTGCGTAAATAGTGATCACGATTTGTTGTTAACTCGCCCATTTTACTTATTTTACAGGTTGCTCTGACTCATGGACCAGACAATGTTAAGCCACAAATGAAACAAATCGACGAGAATGGCTATTTATGCTTTGAGGTACTTCTCATAATCTTTGCTTAAATATCTATTAATATATTGAGAGAAAATATGGATAGGTACATCAATTTGGTATACACTTTGAGGAGCAGAAGCAACCATTAAAATGGATAGGTGCACACATATTAACGTTAAGAATCGAGGTCAGTTCAGATATTAGTATAACAGTAATAACTCTAGGAATGGTTGAGACAAGAGGTACTTAATTATTATTTGTTTTTTATTTTCTTTGACTTATGTACAGGTTAATAGTACATTTGGTTTATTTTAAGAGTAAACTTGTGTCACTAGACATGCTTCAGTCATGGTATTCATTTTTCATAACCATTTTCTCAATTGTTAGTGTATGCTTCGGTCATGGTATTCATAGCGGATTATTTGTTGATGTTTCAATATTTTCCAGGATGTCAACTACTTATGATAAAGATTATGTGTACTTTTCCTGTTGTGGATGGTATGAGACACATTGAACCTATAGGAGGAACCGCATAAAAGCCAAAGAAAATTGAAAGTGTCGTGCTTCTTTAACTTCTTATTTATCTTTAATCTCCTATTGTTTTTGAACCATCACAGAGCTAAATATACAATGGTTTGAAGTACGATGTCTATGCACTGGTGGAAACTTGTCATCCTGTTTTTAATGAAAATATGAGTCATTATTGGTATTTTTGTTGCTGGATATTAACAATTGGTTATGTGTTAATGTTTTTCCTGCGAGAAACAAATAATCAGCATACGTAAAAGTAAAGTGTTTTAACACGATACTCAGTTATTGGATATATAAAGTCTAGGTGTATTTTGTTTGTTCAATGTTTTCTTTAGTATTTGGCTCCTGAAAAGTAAGCTGACTTTTTAGTAAATTATGTTTTATGATGCTGTTAAATAATTATGTTCTCTTAATGGTTTGAAGTACGATGGCTATGCACTGGTGAAAACTTGTCATCCTCATTATTGGTATTTTTGTTGCTGGATATTAACAATTGGTTCTGTGTTAATGTTTTTCCTACGAGGAACAAATAATCAACATACGTAAAAGTAAAGGGTTTTAACACGATAGTCAGTTATTGGCTATATAAAGTCTAGCTGTATTCTGTTTGTTCTATATTTTCTTTAGTATCTGGCTCCTGAATAGTAAGTTGCCTTTTT
The DNA here is from genome assembly GCA_030686995.1 of Artemisia argyi. Lineage (NCBI taxonomy): Eukaryota > Viridiplantae > Streptophyta > Magnoliopsida > Asterales > Asteraceae > Artemisia > Artemisia argyi. The sequence continues at coordinate 11,404,504 of CM060686.1, forward strand.
AGTAAATTATGCTTATGTTCTCTTTATTTGGTTATTTCTAGGTGCCTAACTTGATATGCATCGAAAAGTTTACGGATTTTTAACTGCTTGGGAGGTTCACACTTCATACCAAAGGTTAGATGCGGTCAAAATTTCTTTAACTAATCTATTGATAACATCTATCTCTAAACCTTCCCCATAAGGGGAAACAAACAATCAGTTAAAATAATGATTTTGTTCTTCTGATGTAGGAAAAACAGTTGCAATTTGAAAAGTTACTGAACTTGCATAATCAATTTTGTCTGAGAAGGTAAACTCACTTCATCTATTGAATAATTCATCAAGGACAATAGTAAGTAAAGTGTTTATGCATTGCATGCTAATCGATCTGTAGGTTAGAGCTGTCAATTTTAACCCAATTATACTTAAACGGGGTAAAGCAAAATGCGATCATGAAAGTCTGATATTCATTGTATGCCTGTTTAGATGATTGTTGAGTCATCGTTAATAAAAGAGGTTGTGGAGTATATGCTCGACGTGCGTTCTCACATGTAGAGTATGAGAAGAAGTAAAGCCAATTTCTTCAGAATCATGGGGGTTTTAAGCGGGTTGATTGCAACTGGAAAATGGTTTGATCAAATATGTAATTGGAAGAATTCAATAACCACTTTTCTCATGCACATTCTATTTTTGATATTACTTTAAATCCCTGAACTTTTTATTGTAAGGATTAGATATGATCTTTTGATATGATCTTTTTATCTGTAATTTTATTTTACTACTGATACATATCAATGGCAGGCGCAAAAGTGCAAGAATTCGAGGCCTTTACCCCAAAGGGGAAGACTTTACTCGGTTTATGTCTTTGTGGTGGTCGGGTCAAATCCCGTGGATTGGTCGGCCAAAAGATCGGAAACCATGGTACCCAAAAAATATGCCGGACTAAAGAGTACTGATATTTTATTGTTGAAACTTAGCTTCACAAGGAAACTATTGGAGGCAGTAGTAGAAAAGTGGGATAGTCATGTTCTGGTCATTCACAAAGTGGCTCCACAAAATTGGAAGGTTTGAACTACTTTCTAACTTACTTATGTTATGTTTATGGTGTTCAAAACCATAGTTGCATGTTGACTTAAAGTTGGCAATTTCAACCAAATTAATTTTAGATGGGTTAATTTGGGCGGGTGTGTTTTTCTTAAATAGTTTGAAAGTCTCCCACAAGTTTGTTTTTAAGCATACAACCTTTTAAATTGTTATGTTCAAAGATATTTGTTCTTTTAATGACCGTTTATTTATAGTCCTAGATAACATGAAAATGTTTATAGCCAATTACTGTAAATGGACAAGAAGTGTTTGCAATCAACCTAATCGGCCCATTTTCCAGCTCTATCTGAGTCAGTTAGATCTCGCCACTTGCAGCTAATTATTGTATTATGTATCATATCATTCACGTGTGGTTTAAGATTTTTTTTTCCAGAATGAACCAGCAGGTCGGATCTTGGAGTTTTCAATTCTTCACTTAGCCATGTCTGAAATTGATGTATTAGGAACGCGATACCGAATTGTGATTAACGAGGTTCATATCCTTATACTCTTTTGAAGTAATTTGTTTTAATAGATCTGTCTACTAATAACCACATCATTCAACTTATTTCAACATTCATGGTGTTTCTTTAGGCAGTAGATCTTGCAGAACGGTTTTGTGATGGATCAGCACCCCGAATAGTCAATGGGTGCCTAAGGACATTCATTAAGGACCTTAAAGAAAATACTGTGGCCACGACACCACATCCTTGCACAATACTGTTTTAAAAATGGGTCTTAATTTTTACTTATTACCACCACTTAGATTTATTAAATATGGACCATCGTGTATGCAATATACTAATTAGTTTTGAGTTAAAGGATTGAAGGCTTGCAGTCCAAAGGAAGTTGCCAATAAAGGTAAGAGAAAACGTTATGAGATTCATTTACAATCTTTGACACCCATAAACAAAGGAGGCGAAAACGACGCGACTACTAATGCCAAAGAACATGGTTAGTTTTCATCCTTTTTCCCTCCTTTTAGTTGTTTGATGTTTCTGTTTTGTATCACCCAGTTATCACTAATCAATTTTATGCCAATTCTTCACCTATAAATACCTTCTTATGCACATCCATCCGCTCATTTATCACTAAACAGTACCGACTTACACTCCCATAGTTTAGAAACAGCTGTTCTATCAACTAACTAATTGACTTTAAAAGTCAACAATTTGCTTATAATATTCTCAGCAATGACATTAAGTACAAAATCAACTGATATTTCCTTTCCTTTGACATAACTACCAGTTTGTTCAAATTTGCTTAGAACACTCGCGATTAAAGAGCAGATGGTTGTGACTTGTGAGAATCATGTTCTTTTTTGCACATTAGACGAACCATTTACTTATTAGGATACCACTGACAAGCTTATCTATGTGACCGACAGCAACAAGTCTTTTTTAGGAATTTTAAAATTAGGAAACTTTAAAACTTCATTCTTTGTAGTTACACCAATGTTTCTATTGTACATGTTTGGTCACTTGCAAATACTTTATCCCTATATCTTTGAAATCTGATTTGTGTATCTCATTCAATGATCGTCATCTCTGGTGCTTTCGTTATATCTCATATACATTCAAACTCTTGTGCCATTCTTTGTTTTCTTATATCACATCTTACTGCATTATTGTAGGCCCGCCAATCGAATACAAATACCTTAATATTGGATTATAGAAATTAACGGGTTACTTCATGATAAGAGGTTGCCTCCATATGATTAAAGAAAGAGTCTGTAAACTGCTGGTCCTCTTCCATTTGTTTCCAAAGAGTTTAAAATGACGCTTTTAGACGAAGATGATGGTTTGGACACTATGTTACATTGACACGGGTACGGGTATCCGATATTGGTACGGATCCGAGTGTCGGATACGTCATTCAAAAAAATTTAGGACATGGGGACACCGTCCTAACTTTGGACTCGGGTACGGATACGGCAATAATTTTTCCTAAAAAAATATACATATAGATAAATACCCTTAAAAAATACCCTTAAAAAATAATTTATTAATCTTTCTAATAGTACAAAATTTACATTATATATGCATTTAGTTATATATTTGAGTAAGGCTTACTCTTAATTAACATTGGCCCATTTGTAAGTAGGCCTACTAAAAAAAAACAAAAGCCAAGCCAGGCCTTTTAGGGTACTGACTATTAAATTACTGAGTATAGCACTTCATCTCTTTCCTTGCAGCCACTTTCACCTTCTTCCCTATTCTAAACACAGATCTACCTGGAAAACACCATCATCACGAAAATCACAACAACATAAACGGATTCAAGGTACAAAATCATGACACTAAGAAACGGAACGTGGAAACTAGCGATCCAGGTCGCGTTCCCGAGCGATCCAGGTCGCGATTGTACCGCATTTCGGTACGAACGATCCGGAATGAGGAACGCGGCATAATCAGCGTTCCATGTGACTACTCTCTGCAAGCAGCCAACCACCGATGAAAAGGGGTGTAGCCGGATCCGATGATCCGATGGCGCATCCGGACCGGATTCCGTACCAGGATCCGTGTCGCGTCGTATCGACACCGGTATGCCGGCCATTCCGCCGTGTCCGGGTAACATAGTTTGGACAACACCAGGTCTCAGCATGAAGCGAACTTTAGAGTAAAAGTGTAATGGACAGAAGTTCAGCGTGTTGGGGTGACAGTTTAGGAGAGGGCCCGATCCTCAAATGCTTCTGCATGTTTTTGTGAATGGGTAACTAATGCATTTACAAATTAACAAAAGGAAGTCGGACAATTTCCAGCTTGGGTACTCTTTTTTACCATATTCTTTTTTTTATAATTGCTTATTGTGTTTCTGATATGGGTCATGATTTGGTAGCTTTAAATCTAAGAGTTCATAAATAATACACTTTCAACGATTTTTTACCGTTTTTCTTTCTCTAATTTTTTTAACCTTTTTTACCAGGACCCTAATAGCACAATGTAGTCGGGAACCGGATAATGGGCTGCAAATTTGCATCAAGTACTTAGACAACATACTTCCGTATGCAAACACCCCGCCAATTATGTAAAATTAAGCATTTGGCACTCTATTGAGAATGATTTATCTCAGAAACGATGTGAAGTCGGAAAGTGTATGATGTGGCAGCCTGATACTAGAGTCGAATGCATATATAAGCTACGTGTGTTAAATAATGATTAAGTTTAAATGCATTGTTACTCTTATTGCCTGCTATTTCAGTAAGTAGACATGTTTTATTTGAGGTGGGCTAATATTTTACGATGTTCGTAATTTATTAACGGTTACTTAATTTATTCATTGGATACTTTTCCAACCATCTTTTGCCCGTCTTCTTTCGCTATAGTAAAATATGTCAACAATAATTATAAGTCATGCCCGCCCATCGGGCGGGCTTCGAAACTAGTATATATATATATATATATATATATATATATATATATATATATATATATATATATATAATCTGGATCGATTGAGAAGGTTTTTATTTTAAGAAGATTGAGAAGGTTTTCAAAAACGATAGATTTTTAACTTTGATTCATGTTTTTCAAGCATAAAACTCAATTTAATGTGATTAAAATTCAAAATGTGTAAAAAAAAATTTTTGAATCAATGTTAAAAATCTCTCGATTTTGCCATATATGTAGAATACTGAATCATCTGTACAAATTTAATGAATCATCATCATAACTTGATTTTAACAATGATTTGTGAATCAAATTTGTAATTTATAGATTCGATTCACCATAAAATGTTGCTTACTTGTGAATCAAATAAAAAACATGAATCAGTTTGTTGAAACGAAGATTTCTCAATCTTCTCAAAATAAAAACCTTCTCAATAGAACCGGATATATATATATATATATATATATATATATATATATATATATATATATATATATATATATATATATATATATATATATATATATATTCATACCTTCATCCACATCACCATCCACCATACCTTCTTCCACATCAGCATCCACCGTACCTTCTTCAATATCTGATTCGACGGTTGTGAATGACGACTGTTGGGGATGACGAAATATATATATATATATATATATATATATATATATATATATATATATATATATATATATATATATATATATATATATATATATATATATATATATATATATTCATACCTTCATCCACATCACCATCCACCATACCTTCTTCCACATCAGCATCCACCGTACCTTCTTCCATATCTGATTCGACGGTTGTGAATGACGACTGTTGGGGATGACGAAGGTTGTGGATGACGACGGTTGTGGATGGCGACGGTTGGGGATGTAGATTGGGGAGGTTTTGGACTGGGGATGACGATTGGGGAGGTGGTGAACTGTTGGAGATGACGTTTGGAGGTAGTGAACGGTTAGAGATGACGGTGGAGGTGGTGGACAGTTGAAGGTGGACGGTGGAGGTGGAGGTGGAGGTGGGGAACGCATCAGGTTGGAGAAGAGGAGGTTGGGAACACCGGTGTGTGTTTTTTTTTTTGGAAGAATGAGGTTAATGATTTTTTTTTTATTATGTAATTGCCTTTTTTGCCCCTCTAGTATAAATATTAGATCTAATCTAAGCCATTGGATCAAATTAGATTGTATGATTATGATTTGTTGATTGGATCTATGGCAAGGAGGGGTTCTTCATGGATCTCAACTCGTATATGTCTTTTTTTAGAAGGTTTCTCTGGTAAAATATATTACTCCTAAAAATAGTTAATTATATAGGATGAGAGTGAATCCTACATTTCAGCCTGTTGTAGACAAACAAATGCACCTATTGTGATTCAAACAGAATCTATCATATGAGAGACAGACCAATCCTATGAACATATCGTAATAAATTGACAATTAAGTCCTATATGCTTATTGTTTAATTGACTACGATAGTAAAAGTTTATAGTCCTATATAAATTGACAATTAAGGCAACGGCATACATAGATGTGATTTATTAATTGCTATGATGTAAGTGATCGACAATGACTTAACTAAAGAGAGGGGCGGCAGATATGATAACTCACGTTAGGGTAAAGAAAGTGAGGTTAAAAACTATATAAGGGCATAGTAGTCAACACATAATAATATATTGTGTGATAAGCTTAGATCTAAGGACCTACAGATTTATATAAAAAACTGAAGTCAAGTTTTGGCGTTCCTTTTATGTTAAAATATCAGCCAACAACTTCTATCATTTTTAACAAATAAATTTGAGATTGATACATATATGTATTATTATTATTATTATTATTATTATTATTATTTTCAGGTAAGGTTGTTACACCTAAAAAAAATTATTTAATTATATATTTCATACTAGTTATAATTTCCGCGCACGCGCGGGTTTTTAAAAAAATTTTAAATCATATATTTTTATTTATTAAAAAACAAATAATTTAATCTTTGTTTTGTTTGATTTATGTGTTTAATTATAGTTATTTATTATCAAAGATAAATATTTTTTGTATTTATCTTCTACTTGTGTTATTTATTATTAAAGTGTGGCTTCAACTTTAAATGTGCCTTCAACTTAACTTGTGTGGAGGCGGTACGGTTTCCTCGCGACACCGTCTGAGCCTCACTTTGCGCCAGCGTGGACCCGGTTAAGACAACATAGTCTGGGCAAAGTGGCGGTTAGGGCCCCTGTCTCGGGGGTGGTAAAACCTAAGTTGGAAGTTTACCTGTCAAAAAAAAAAAACTTCTAATGTACTTTATTGAATAGTTAATTTAACTATTCATCTTTTAATTAGCATCTAATTTTGTACTTGTATGATTTTCATGCAAAATTGTAAGTTCTAAAGAGAATATTGAAAGTCAAGGAGACTTTGTCAAATTTTAGTGTTTTTTGATGTTGTTTGTAGCTTAACTACTTTAATTCTCTAACACTGATACCGCATCAGAGAGGTAAAGTGTTTCTTCAGTTAGTCTTCGACGTCTTTGAAGCTAATTCTATTTTATGTTTAAATATTGCCAGAGATAATTGGGCAAACTCTTTGCCCAACATATTTTCATTAAAAAAACATTACACATTTTGTATTGGTTTTACCTTTTTTACATGTTAATTGTTAAAAAAATTGAAAAATAAACGTAACAACAGGCATTATTTTTATCACATGCAGAACCAGAACCATGGAGTAGATGCTACTTCAACCACTACAATACGAAGCTACCAAAATCAAAAGCTATCAGATCTTCTAATTCCATTAAAAGAGATCAACTTTGCCACAAAAAACTTCAGTAAAACTTCTGAGATAGGTAAAGGTGGATTTGGTGTGGTATACAAAGGACGACTCTCTGAACACTGGAAAAACCATAAAGTTGCCATCAAACGCCTTGATAAGACTGTTCACCAAGGAAAGAAGGAGTTCCCTAACGAGCTTAAGTTGATTTTCAAGTTCCATCATCAAAACATCATCCCTTTCATTGGTTACTGTGATGAAGGAAATGAGATGATATTAGTATATGAGTATGCTAACAATGGTAGCCTTGATTATCATCTAGAAGACAAAAATAGGAGACGTTGCCTAACATGGGTGAAACGCCTCAAGATTTGCTTAGGGGCAGCCAAAGGACTTGATTACCTTCACACGGGTCTTGGAGAGGACAACAGAGTTATACACAGAGATGTCAAGATTGGTAACATATTGTTGGATGAAAATATGGAGGCTAAGATTTGTGATTTTGGATTGTCAAAATGAGACTCCGCAAAACAGCCACAAACCAAACTCTATACAAGTGCCGCGGGTACAAACTAGGGCAAATAATAAAAAAGAAGGTAATATACTTGCCACAATTTCATCGAATGGGTAGTGAACTAAAAAATTTCATTTTCAGCACCATTAACTTGTTTTTTTTTTCATCGTATGGGTAATATGTGACCTGTTCAACATGTACCAAATTCCACCACCACCCAGAAGATGAATATTTAGCAAGTATAATACTTTTTTTAACAATTTGCCCTACTCATCACCACCCACTCCGACGACGACTGCCGCTCCGGCCACCTCAACCCACAACCCACCTTCTCTTTCCTCTATCTTCCTCTTTCCTCATCACACAAACCATAATTAAAATAAAAAACCCAAACATCTCCACCATTCGCCGCTGTTATTTCTACCGGAAACCACCACCACCATCACAACAGACGTCGTTATTTCTACCCGAAACCACCACCACCGCCACAACAGCCGCCATTATTTACTTCCTATCATGTAAATAACACGAAATAACCGTATTCCAACACCCCACATCACTCTCAGGCATTTCATCAAACACTTTAATTGCAACCCAAAACATCCCACATTCCTTGATACGTTGGATGTTGGGTATCAACAAGAGAGAGAGAGAGAGAGAGAGAGAGAGAGAGAGAGAGATGTTTTCAGTGGTGGGTGTGTGGCTGTGGTTGAGTTACGAGTGGTGATAGAGATGTTTCTCGGCCCGTGAAGGGTACCAGAGTAATGGAAATAATGTAGAGATCAAGAAAATGGTGGTAGTGTGTTTATTAAAAAAAAAGTATTATACTTGCCAAATATTCATCTTCTGGGTGGTGGTGGAACTTGGTACCTGTTGAACAGGTCACATATTACCCATACGATAAAAAAAAAAAGACAAGTTAATGGTGCTGAAAATGAAAATTTTTAGTTCACTACCCATTCAATGAAATTGTGGCAAGTATATTACCTTTTTTTATTATTTTCCCTACAAACTACTATACGGATCCTATTTACCATGAAGGCGGCATCCTCCACCCAGAATCGGATGTCTATTCATTTGGTGTTGTAATGTTTGAAATGTTGAGTGGGATGTTGGCTTGGTATCGAAGAAAAATTGGAGATGGTAAACCACGGCCGCTGATAAATCTGGTGAGACGGTACTATGATTATGGAAAGGAATTGTTAATCGATCCCCAAATTAAAGATCAAATCGATAAAAGTTCTTTTCAAACATTTATAGAAACCGCATATCAATACATTAGCTTTAACTCAAAAGAACGCCCTACAATGGAAATGATCACTGATAAGATTGAGGAAGCACTAGATTTTCAAGTAAGTCTTGATCATAATTTTTTTAAGGTTCTAGTTTCTTCATAAATACATATCACAAGGAACATGGAATTTATAACAAAATAAATGCCATTTTTTTTTTCATGATGCTTATTCTTAGCTTGTATTACAAATAAAACCCTCGTATCAAGAATTTTCTGGAAGAATTTTTGTCCGCTGCTTCTTATATATAACAAGATCCATCAGGTCTCTGTGTTATAAACATGCTTACTAAAATAGAACTAATTAATTCTAGTGAACTCATAATTTTTTTTATCGATCAATAGCCACACATTATATGATGATTAAAACTCAATAACTTGGCAATATTTTCTGATTCTGATAAACCTTTCGTTAAGCAATGCCTCTTTCCTCTTATTGTACACTATCTTCAAATTTAGCGTTGGCTAAGTTCCGGTTTCTTGTGGTAGGTGAAAATGGAGATCTCAAGCTAAGGCGAGTAAGAGGCTATCAGTGTGGGCGGTTTCGGAGTGATTCTTCACAGTAAGCTTTTCCTTGATGGGTTAATTTCATTTATGGTATGAGATTAGTTGTCACTCGAACCATTTTCACCTTTGCGTTGTTGGCACATGTTCGTATTATTTATTGATGGTTTCTAGTATGTGAAAGAATGCTAGCATTTTACGCTGGGTATTGGCTATGTTGTATTTTTTGTATAATATCCCGTTCTATTTATGGGAACGTAGTCATATGCTTGTCGTAGCTTTTATTGTCATCAACTATTTTGGGTGATTGTACTAAAGACCAATGAATTCATATTAAACTCGGATACGAGTTAAGGAAGCGTGAAGTGCACACTCATTTGAGCTAATATGCTTCTGACCATGACAAATATGCGGGGTCGCGCGGCCTTGCGTGGTCGAGGGCCAACGCCCCTTGCAGGTCAAGGGAAGTTGTGACTATTGGTGAACAATTGGTGAAGTGTTTTTCCCGCCAAAACAAAACCAACATGACTCTTGGTGACAATTGTTACTGTTGGTGTTCAATCGCTTTTGACTGAATTTAACTATCAAAATGTTTGTTTTATAACAGATATATTTGTTCTCAATATAACATAGGAAAACTAACAATTTCTTCTTTGTTTTTTTTTATTCTCTTGTGCCTAGAAAGTAAGTGATTATCTTAAATCATCCTAATAATGATTATGTGATACCTAGGCATCTAAAGGGTCAAAATATTTCATCCGAAGAGTGATCTTACACGATTCTTGTAGAATATCCAAGATTATCATCACAAGTCTTATCCATGCTTCTCTAGTTAGAATCATTCAAAGCTCACATAATGAAGACTATCATCACAATTCTTACCCAAGATTATCATTCACTTTGCAACAATATAACTGTGTATATGTCAGTTACTCATAATGATAAACACATTATGTGCTTGTATGTGGCAGAAAATTACCTTCAATTTCATTTCCATCAATTCCCCCCCCCCCCCCCCCCCCAAAAAAAAAAAAAAAAAAACAATTTTACAATGTGATTAATTATGTAACTACTACAATAAAAACTAAAAATAGATTTTAAGAAGGCTAACATTAAACACTAAATATAGTTTTGTTTGTGACAATTTGTCATAACACTTGGTGAGAAATTTATTTTACATAACCCTAGAGACAAATTATGTACATTTTGCTAGTCAACCGCATCATAAAAATGAACAAATTAGAAGAATGAAAGAATTAGAAAACTAAAGTGTGAAAGCATCTCCGATGTTGGCACTAAATATGTGTTTTGCACTAATTTAGTATCAAAAGGTAAAAAAACCATCTCCAATGTTGGCACTATCTTTAACACTAGTTTAGTAATATGAATTGTAAAACACTAAATATAGTGCATCACTATATTTGTTATTAATACTATTCATCTTATTTAAACTCGACATATTTGTTAAACATTGACACTTAACTGTAAACACAACCACATATTCTAGATGCACCTATAAAAATGGATGCTTCTTCATTCAAATTTTCCATCCCAAATTAAAATGTGTGGTTAGAATTACTTCTTACCCTTCTTAACATAGAGAAGTGGCAGCCACCCTAAATCCGTAGAATCGCATGTACTACGGAGTATATATTACTCTTAATAGAGAAATGGAAACCATTAACAAATTATAACATGATAAGTTACTGGAAAATACTTTTTATCGCAAACTTATTAAACTTAAGGGTCTAATATGAAATTTTTTTTACCTTGTTTACTAATACTTGACTTTTGGTGTTAGTTTTGTTAGTTTATGATGTGCAGGGGTTAATGTGTAATATTGGGCTATATAAGGATTGAGATGGAGCTAGGGTTTCACACATTAATTCAATATACTTCTCTGGTTTCTCACGCAGTCTTTCTCTCTCAAGTTTGTTCATCATCTGGGTTTTGTTATTAGTTTGGTTTGGTGGTTTAAGTCAAGATCTTCTTGATTATAGTCTTAAGTTTCTGATATTGTTTAGTTTACTGGGTTTGGTTTAGAGTGTGAGTATTGTAGGTAGTACCTGATAGAGGGACTACTATATTTCAGTTGTATTGTACTTGGCTTGAATCCGTGTTAGGGACAAGTCTACTGTGTATATTGTTATAATAAAGATAAGTCACCAAGGGGTGGTTGGTTGGGTGATTACACCTTGTGTTTAGTAGTTTTGATACCATTTTTACATGGTATCAGAGCTTTAGGTTCTGATTAGTTGGTTACATTGGTTTCTTGGGGTTCTTGATCAATTCTTGGCTTGGTGGTGGTTGATTCAACGATTTGGTGGTTGAATCATATTCGATTGAGGTTTAATTGGAATTTTAGGGTTTGATATGGAATTAGGGTTTTTTCTTGAAACCCTAATTTTTTGGGTTTTTGTTCCTGGTTCAATTGAGAGCAATTGGTGGTGGTTTCTTGAAGAATTGACAACTATTTGTTGATTCTTGGGTTGATTCTTGGAAAACCCTAATTTGACATTTTGGGGTTTTTTGTGGAATCTTGTGGATCTGTGTTTTTTGGGCTGAATCTTGGTTTAGTTACTCTAGACTTAGTGAATCTAGAGTAGCTGTTGTGGTATTTTCCGCTGCAATTGGTATTAAGTACTGTAAGTGTTTTTTTCTTCTCTTAAGAAACCATTATCTCAGTAATAGTGGGTGGAAATGGACAGATTAATATCTTGACCTGCCAACTCTGATTGGTACGGATACCTGCTCTGGTCTGTCCTAGTCTGCTTTGCTGAATTCTTGGTTTTTCTTGGGTGTGAGTTTATTTTTTGTTTAGTTGGTTTAGGTGCTTATTGCTGTTCTTGTTGGTTTATCTGTTTCTTGTTTGGTTTCTGGTTGTTTTCTTGTTTTTCTCTATGGCTATAATGGTCAATAGTTTAGATCAGAGTAATCCTCTGCATCTTCATCCTAATGACTCTAATTGTGCTTCTATAGTTACTATTAAATTGACTGGGGTTGAGAATTATAGGATTAGGGCTAGTGCTATTAAGTTGGCTATACAAATTAAGAATAAAATGGGATTTCTTGATGGTACTTGTCTTAAATCTGATTATGTTGCTAGTCCTCTGTTAGAAGCTCAATGGGATAGGTGTAATGCTGTTGTGTTGAATTGGATATTAACTTCTTTATCTCAAGATGTGTATCTTGGTCATGTGTTTTCTGATAATGCTTCTGTTGTGTGGAAAGATTTAAAAGATACTTATGATAGAATTGATGGGTTTGTGGTGTTTAATTTGCTTCAAAAGATTAACAACTTTAAACAAGGTGGTTTACCTGTTTCAGAGTAATATCACAAGTTAAATTCTCTATGGAGAGAGTTTGATATTCTCACCAAATTACCTGATTGTGTATGTGAGGCTAGAATTGAATTGGTTGACCATGGAAAACTGTTAAAACTAATGCAATTCCTTATGGGTCTGGATGACATTTATCAACCCATAAGGAGCAGTCTTTTAACTAGGGAAGTCCTTCCTAAAGTTAAAGATGCTTTTGTCATTATTTCTAGGGAAGAATCTCATACAGGGATTCCTAATACCTCTGTGAAATCTGAGAAGGCTTAGGTTTCTGCTTTTGTGACTAGACCAAATGGGAACAATAAAAGAAATTTTAATAACAATTGGCCTAGTAACAATGTGAATAGTAACAGAGGAAACTATGATAATTTGCTTTGTAAGCATTGTGGTTTAAAAGGTCACACTATTGACAGATGTTTTGAACTAATAGGTTATCCACCTGGGTTCAAAAAGAACCCTAACTTGAAACCTGTTAGTGGGTTTAATAAAAGCAATAATGTTGATTTTAATAGTGATGGTAAAAATGGTAGTACTCTATCTTTCACTAATGAACAGGTGTTAAAGTTGATGAGTCTTTTGAATGACAAAACCAGTACCTCTGCACATGCCAATATGGCAGGTAGTGCTTCTTGTTCCTTTTTTAATTGCAATGTGTTTTTTAATCAGAATTTCTATAGGTTCTTTTGCGCCAATTTAAAAGTTAATGGTGTGAGTTATCACTTGGGTTGGATTATTGATTCAGGTGCTAATCAGCACATGACTAATAATACTGATAAGATGTTTGGGGTTATTGATATATCTGATTTAAAAATGACTGTTGGACACCCTAATGGTACTTTGGCCAAAATTACTCATGTGGGAAATTTGAGATTAAATAACAATGTGGTTTTGTTTGATGTTTTGGTGGTTCCTGAATATTCTGTTAGTTTGTTATCTGTTCATAAAATGATTAAAGATAGTAAACTGTGTGTTGGTTTTGATGAAACTAAATGTTACATTCAAGATTTGAAAAAGGAGAAAGTTCTGGGGACTGGTAGTGAATTTGGTGGTCTTTACATGTTTGACAATGAATGTGTTAGTTCTGCTGTTTTGAATAAGAGTGAGTTTTTTATATGGTTTATAAAAGAGAACCTAATTTTTCCCATCTTAGAAGTTTTGGGTGTTTGTGTTTTGTTACTATTTTAAAAACCTCTGATAAGTTTTCTTCTAGGTCTGAAAAATGTGTTTTAATTGGATATGCTAGTGGTAAAAAGGCATATAAACTTTTGAGTCTTGAAAACAGAAATGTTTTATATTCCAGGGATGTTAAGTTTTATGAGACTGTATTTCCTTATAAAGTAAGTAAAAATGTTGTTTCTGAGTGTGAATCTGAGGTTTCTAGTTTAAACTTTTTTGATAATGTTGAGTCTGAAACTACACCTAAAACTTCTACTCCCGATCCTCCCAATGATGATATTAATAGAGAAGGAAATACATCTGTTGGTAGAGAAGGTGGGGATCATCAACCAGAGGAGGCTGTGATTACTCAGTTATCTGAAATGGAAGAACATATACATTTTCCAGGATCTGGGAGTGACTCACAGTCATCTGGATATGATGAGATACACCCTGCAACTCCCTTAAGTGATAATATAAGATCTGAGGGAAATGTTGGTTCTGAAAATATTTTTGAAAATAATGAGGAAGTTAGCCAAAGGAGGTCTAAAAGAACTTCAAATTTGCTTGCTAAATTGAATGATTATGTGCTTGATACTAAGATTAGATATGTTTTAAATAAGTATGCTAATCATACTTTATTAAGTGCTGAGAATTGTTGTTTTGTGTCTAATCCGAATAAATCTGTTGAACCAAGTAGTTATAATGAGGCTAGCAAAAGTCCTTGTTGGATCAATGCTATGAATGAGGAAGTTCATGCTTTACTTGAAAATGATACTTGGGAAGAAACAGAGTTACCAGCTGGTAGAAAACCAATTGGTAGCAAGTGGGTGTGGAAAATCAAGTTAAAATCAAATGGTGAAATTGAGAGATATAAAGCTAGAGTTGTAGCTAAAGGGTTTGGGCAAAAAGAAGGTGTAGATTGTGAGGAAACCTTTAGTCCTGTGGTTAAAATGGTAACAGTTAGGTGTTTGATTAGCTTAGCTGTTCAAAAGTGTCTTGGAAACTTTTTCAAATGGATGTGAATAATGTTTTTTTATATGGTGACCTGAAAGAGGAAGTATATATGCTTCCTCCACCAGGATATTTTAAAGAAGAAAGCAATAAGGTTTTTAGGTTGAAAAAGTCTTTATATGGGCTTAAACAAGCTCCTAGACAATGGAATCATAAGTTGTCTGAAGCTTTGTTTGAAGCTGGGTTTATACAGTCTAAGAATGATCATTCCTTGTTTATTAAAAGGAATGACAAGACTGTTGTTTTTCTGCTTGTTTATGTGGATGATTTGGTTATCACTAGTGATTGTGATATTGAAATTGAAAATGTTAAACAGTTTTTAAAAACCAAGTTCAAAATTAAAGATCTGGGAGAGCTTAAATATTTTCTTGGAATTGAAGTTTTAAGTACTAAAACTGGATTGTGCTTAAACCAAAGAAAGTATTGTCTTGAGTTGTTGAATGAGTTTGGATTGTTAGCTTGCAGGCCTGTTTTGACTCATTTGCCTGAAAATATTGTTTTTGAACATAAATAGTCTAGTAATGATAAGTTGTTGAAGAATATTACTAGTTATCAAAAACTGGCAGGAAAACTTATTTATCTTACTTTAACCAGGCCTGATATATCTTATGTTGTTCATTGTTTGAGTCAATATATGCATGCTCCTTTGCAATCTCATCTTAATCTTGGTTTAAGAGTTCTTAAGTACTTAAAACTTGCTCCTGGAAGTGGAATTAATTTTGATAAATATAATCATGGGTTCAAAGTTGTTGCTTATTCTGATTCAGATTGGGCTAAATGTCCTACAACAAGGAAATCTGTTTCAGGATATTGTGTGTTTGTTAATGATAACTTGGTTTCTTGGAAAAGCAAGAAGCAAGCCACACTTTCTAAATCTTTTGCTGAAGCAGAATATAGAAGTATGGCGTCTGTTACTTGTGAGGTTATGTGGGTCTTGAAGGTTTTAGAAGATCTGGGGGTTACTGAGTTACTTCCAGTTGAGTTGTTGTGTGATAATAAATCTGCTATTCAAATTGCTGCTAATCCAGTGATGCATGAAAAAACTAAACATTTTGATATTGATGTTCACTTGGTGAGAGAAAAGGTTGCTTCTGGTCTTATTAAAAATGTGCATGTTGACTCCAAAAGTCAAATTGCTGACATTTTCACTAAGGCTCTTGGTTCTGCACAACATTCTGTTTTGGTTAAAAAACTTGGCATGTTAAACTTATTTGTTTAATAAGTTTGAGGGAGGGTATTGGAAAATACTTTTTATCACAAACTTATTAAACTTAAGGGTCTAATATGAAAGTTTTTTTACCTTGTTTACTAATACTTGACTTTTGGTGTTACTTTTGTTAGTTTATGATGTGCAGGGGTTAATGTGTAATATTGGGCTATATAAGGATTGAGATGGAGCTAGGGTTTCACACATTGATTCAATATACTTCTCTGGTTTCTCACGCAGTCTTTCTCTCTCAAGTTTGTTCATCATCTTGGTTTTGTTAGTAGTTTGGTTTACTGGTTTAAGTCAAGATCTTCTTGATTATAGTCTTAAGTCTCTGATATTGTTTAGTTTACTGAGTTTGGTTTAGAGTGTGAGTATTGTAGGTAGCACCTGATAGAGGGACTACCATATTTTAGTTATATTGTACTTGGCTTGAATCTGTGTTGGGGACAAGTCTACTGTGCATATTGTTATAATAAAGATAAGTCACCAAGGGGTGGTTGGTTAGGTGATTACACCTTGTGTTTAGTAGTTTTGATACCATTTTTACATAAGTAATGATAATTTTTTTAATCACTGTTCATTTAAGTATAGACGTGGGGGGTGAGGAAGGGCGCTTTTTAGTTTATTAAATGAACTAAAAAACTGCACATTTCTAGATTATTTTTAATAGAATTTAAAAAACAACATGTTAATCTTATTAAACATTTCATAATCATAATTTATGACAATATTTTGATGCAACATTCATATAATTTTGTTTTTATAATATGTAATAATTTGTAAATTTGTATAATATTACAAAAACTATTAAGAAAATAACATTATAGTAGGATCTTACGATCCCGATCCGATCTTACGATCACGATCTTGCAAAGACGAAAACGATACTGGGTAGGATCCCGATCTTGCAAACCTTGATTGGGACAATCAATTATTGAGTATATTATCTTTGTTATAAATGAAAGAAAAACATTAACAAATGACAACTTGCATGTGAGATAATGTACTAAATTAATGATTACTCACCGACTAGATGCAAGTAAATTGTTTATGATATTTTATAATTTTAGGGGTGAGTTATATTTACGGGGGCTATATTTTTATATTGACCTTTTTTTCTTTTTTTTTTCTTTTTTTATAATTTTGTTTATATCAAAAAGCTATAAACCTGAAAGTGCAAAACATAAAATATAAAATTTAATAAGTCAAACGCTTAAAACTGTCAGAAATACGAAACAGAAACTAGCAAAAAACTGTGTTGTACTGAAATAAAATGGGACAAATGACTGCATATATATGGCAGCCTAGGGGGTAGACCCGGTTTCCCTAACACAACCCTAATTTTATTCATGAGTCTACTGTCAATATAAGTATGGCGCAAAGAGCTAGGAATTAATCCTCTATATAAACATTAGCAAACTTGATCGGTATTGTCTATAATATCACAAAACAACCCCATAAAAAGTCACCAATATTAAAGAAGGGAAAAAAAAAAAAAAGAAAAAAAAAAAAGAAAAAGACAATGTCGTTTCCCGATGCAGACCTTAAAAAGTTTCTAATTCCACTGGAGGAGATCATGTCGGCCACTTATAATTTCGCCAGAGTCGATGATATGGCAGGTGGTAAATATTGTGCGTTTTACAGAGGATATCTCTCTGAAAATTGGGAAAATCGCACTGCTACATTCAAGCGCTTTATTGGATATCCTTGTGACGGAAAGAAGGAGTTCCTTAATGAGCTCAAACTCATTTCCATCTTGAATCATGAAAACATCCTTCCTTTCATTGGTTATTGTGATGAAGACGAAGAACTGACTATAGTTTACGAGTATCCTGTCAATGGCGGCCTTGTTAATTATTTCCAAGGCCAGAACAAGAGGAATTGCTTAACGTGGCAACATCGTCTGGAGATTGGCTTGGATGCAGCAAGAGTACTCAGTTATCTCCACTCTGGTCTTGGGCAGCACGGCACAGTAATACATGGATCTTTCACGCTAAACAACATGTTGGTGATTCAAACGAACGAAACAAACAAACAAATTCGAACAAACAAAGCGGAAGCTTTATTCAAATTATCAAACCAAATACAAAACTAAATTCAAAGATAAATTCTAATTCAAACGGTACCAAACCCTAATTCAAAAGGTACAAATAATTCTAATGCCAATGACCCCTATTTATAGGGCAAAACTAACCGTCATAGATTGGTTACCAAATTCTAACCAAACTTGTAGGACAAGTCACCCAATTTACCAAAGTTACCAAACAACCCTTAGAGTTTAAGTCACTTTCTAACAATCTCCACCGTGACTTCAACTCCACTTGAAACTTCAAACCAAACGAATCTTTCATCTTCAAATTCAAATTTCCAAATTTCCAAATTCCAAACGCCAGAGATGCTAGCCAAATCCAAATCAAATGACCGATTCCAAAAACGATCCAAAACAAACCGAACAAATATAAACGCCGATAATCTTCAACACAAACAATCAAACGTTAACCGACAATTTCAAATTCGGTTAACCAAACAAACAAATCGGCTCAAACGATCTTCAACAAAGATAATCAAATTCGGACAACCAATCTTCAAAAGCTCGACAAACGAAGATCTCAAATTTTCAAACGACAAACTTCCAATGATCGAACAAAATTCAAACGACTTGAACCAAGTCTTCAAACACCAGATCAATCTTCAAATTTCAAATACCAAATTCAAATTCAAATGACCCACTTATCAATAAGTATTACAGTCCAACTTCAAATTTATTATCCGAGTATCAACCAAATTCAAGTTAATAAATAACTTGACGAACGAGCTCCAATTCAAACGCCCCAAATATAATACTTGACAATAATTCTAATGACCCACTTATATAATAAGGATTACGGTCCCAATTCAAATTCAAATAGCCGAACAAAATACCCAAACCTCATATGAACCAAAGAGGTCGAACAATAAAACCTAATATTCTAACTTCTAACAAATAACCAACGAATGCTTCAATCCTTAAAATCTCAAACACTAATTCGAACAATACAAACAAGTTTGACCCCACTTGTGAATTTCAAAGTTATGTCAAACAATCAATCTGACCAAATTCCAAAAACTAGCCCAATTCCGATCTAAGCCCAAAAAACAAATCTATATCCAAATTTCAAATGTCGGCCCAAACCAAACATGAATCCCAACTCTATCTAATACTAAACAGAATACCAAAATCGATTCTTCAATAGTCAATACCAACACCAATCGAATTTCAATCCAAACAAATTCTGAACGAATCCTTTTATTTTTTTTTTATTTTTTTTATTTTTTTATTTTTTTTCATGGCTAAACGAATCAACCTAGCTCTTGATATCACTTGTTGGTGATTCAAACGAACGAAACAAACAAACAAATTCGAACAAACAAAGCGGAAGCTTTACTCAAATTATCAAACCAAATACAAAACTAAATTCAAAGATAAATTCTAACTCAAACGGTACCAAACCCTAATTCAAAAGGTACAAATAATTCTAATGCCAATGACCCCTATTTATAGGGCAAAACTAACCGTCATAGATTAGTTACCAAATTCTAACCAAACTTGTAGGACAAGTCACCCAATTTACCAAAGTTACCAAACAACCCTTAGAGTTTAAGTCACTTTCTAACACAACATATTCTTAGATGACAATTTGAAAGCCAAAATATGTGGTTTTGAAATTTCAGCATTTATCCCCGGTAATAAGCCATGTAAGCAGGTCTATAAACCTTGTATAATCGAGGACATGGATATGCGTCGACATAAAGATCCCATTTACCTAGAAACTGGCTTCCTCAAGGTAGAATCGGATATCTACTCCTTCGGTGTGCTATTATACATGCTGTTGACTGACGCGGAGGCTTATGATAGAGAGGCAGATAAAGATGGAGTACCAAATTATAGTCTCACTATGATGGTCCAACACTACTATCATAATAAGCTACACTCAATAATTGATCCTGCTATTAGAGACCAAATCGGCAGTCCGTCTTACCGTATGATTGAAGAAATTACATGTAAATGCCTTAGTTACAACATAAAGGAGCGCCCTACAATGGATACGCTCGTCAAGACAATTAAAGATGCATTGGACATTCATGTAAGTCTTTTTCTCTTTTGACCATGCTCTTAAAGATTTTCAATTTCATACACAACAAATGCAGAGAAGTACTATAACTACTCCGTCCTATATATGCATCATTAAATATGACGTCAATATGTCAATATACAACAAAATGCGAAAAAGTACAATATATACATCATTCAATATATGCATTTTAGGTTTATTAGTATTATTTATTAGACGATTTATTGCTTATAACAATGACGGTATATAATAAACTTAATTTGTGTGTGCATTCTTTATATATATATATATATATATATATATATATATATATATATATATATATATATATATATATATATATATATATATATATATGGGTGTGAAGAAAGTGAGAATAAAGAAATTTATTGGTTTATATATATTAAAATTAAGTATTTAAATTTCTAAAAGATTTTATTTTTTTATTGGTAGTGTTATTTGAGTCTAACAATCTTATTCCTTTTTTAGGTTTTAATTAAATGTGCTTTCTTTTTTTATGCAGTATATATTTATTTTTTCTCAAAAAAACTTATAGTTAATTTCTGTACAAGTGTTTAATTATTAAACTAAAAAAATGCAGATTGAAAAAAGTTACGGGGTTATAAAACCACACCATGTGACGAGATCAAAACTCAAGATTATGATCTCGTAAATAGTACTATTTAATTATCTTTTGACCTTTGATTCATATAAACTAATAACCAATGTCTTAACATACTCATCTAGTAAACCATCGTGATCTTGATTCATATTACTTCAAAAATCATTTCAAACTACTTCACACTTAGATATTTATATTTTTACTGTTTGGAGTATTAATGTAGACATATTATTTTTCAAAATTATCGATAAACACTATCAAACGATCTTTGGGATTTTTGTACGAGTGGATTTCTCAGTGTCACGGATTGGCAAGACAGAAATGCCTGCCAAGAATTTAGTATACTCCCTCCGTCCCATAAAAACTGTCCAGTTTGACTTTTCAAAGTCAAACTGGTTCAACTTTGACTTTAAATATTTTTTATGTTTTATATAATACTTGATGAAAAATTATATCAATGAAAAACACACTTAAAACTCAATCCATTCATATATTTTTCATAAAGTATTATATAATACTCACAAAAATAGATAAGGTCAAAGTTGAACCAGTTTGACTCTGAAAAGTCAAACTCGACAGTTTTTATGGGACGGAGGTAGTATATCCCACCACCCTTCCAAGAGTACAATTTGTAATCAGTGGTGCGAGAAGGTAAAAGTGTTGTTACACCCAATCATTAATTGGTGGTAGCCACAGACACTAAGATTTTCAAAGCTCATTTATCCATATTGTTTACATATAATATGTAAATCAGCATTAAGAGTGGATTTGGAATTTGGGATGATCGTGTTGTTTGGCTTCTCGTGTTGAACGGTAAGGACTCGAAGAGATGATAAATATCAAGAAGCTTGGATAACACTTAAACAACCCATGTGTGTGTTGCTGTGTGAGAAAACAATATTTTCCCAAGTGTGTGAACTTGTGAAAGTTGTGTGTGATGCCTTCAATATATTGAGAGACATGTACGGTTAGAGATAAACCTTTGATGGATAATCAACAGTTGTGAGGAGGCCACACGTTGATTGATCATCTGATAAGAAGGCAAGGAGGACAGGTAGCCCTTCCTCCTTGGCTCGTACAAAATAGTGCTTGTCGTGTGTCCCCACTATCATATTTCAGATTGTACATCTTAACCGTTATTAACAGTTTGGGAATAGTCGTCCTATGCGTACTTTATAACCTGATGAGCTTTTCTAGACTAGCTGTGGCCTGGTTAGATCTAGTCAGGCCATTTGTCAAGTGTTGATTGATGGGCTTTGGTAATGAGCTTGATTCGTGCGTGTAGTTTGTGGGCTAGGAACACTAAAAAAAAAAGTTAGCACCCTTTATGTGCAAGAAAAAAAGTGAAGTACCTTAATTGGAAACCGACCGTTAGTTGAATACTTTTTTATGCCATTTGCAATAATAATAATAATAATAATAATAATAATAATAATAATTATAATAATAATTATTATTATTATTATTATTATTATTATTATTATTATTATTATTATTATTATTTTTTAATTATAAAACATCACTTCATTAGAAAATCATAGGATTTACAAGAAATTAGAGGGGAGCCGAGAAATAAGCTGGGCCCCCACTCTTTTAGCAATAGCAAAGTCAATCCTACTAAAAATATGATCAGCGGCACGTGCTCCAATGCCCTGTGTCAACGAGAATCTACGGAAGCGTTTAAGTAATGTCACCGCATCCTTCTCAAATTCTCTCAAGGAAGAGAATGAGAAGGGGAGAAACCCATAACCAATGTCCGCGCATTTAGTTTCATACTTGGCCCGTTTTCGTTGTGCAGCTTCAACAACCGCGCGCCCCAGTGCAAAATCAGCCATATTGGTCTGTGTCAGGGGAGAAGCCCCTGTCAAATCAACACATGTGTCCCGCCCATCATCCCAAAAATTATTATTATTATTATTATTATTGTTATAACAACAACAATAATAATAATAATAATAATAATAATAATAATAATATGTTTTTTTAACTTGTGCCTTGGTGGTACATGTTTAAAACATTAAATAAACACATTTGCTTATTTAAATAATTTTATTTTTATATAAATAATGATAAGTTTGGTAAACCTCATAAGGAAAATATTAATATCAACTCTTATGTAAGTAATTTTGATTTGTTGAATGATTAAAAGTTTGTGCCATCATGACACAATTTAGAAAACAACAACAACAACAATGTAGAATTTAATATCAGGTTTTTATCGATAGAGTTTAAAGAGATAAAATAACGCCAAACGTAGTAGCTTTTGTATTCAATATTCCAAATAAAAATTGTTACAATCGCATTGAATTCTTTTGGCATAAAGCTGTATTTATACTTAGTGTGATAAGGACATTACTGGTAGTAGGAGTAAGGGTACTTCTACATAAGTAATCCCACTCCTAAACATACTAAAGGTTTCTTCCAAGTAACTCTACTTCAAGCAAAAGTAACCCTACTGGTGTTTCCTACTGGTTTTTGTTTTTTTCGTAACTTTTATTTTGTTTCCATATTTTTGTTTGTTCTAGAATAATTAAGCTATCTTATCTTACAAGATTAGTTTTTCTATAACTATAGGGTTTAGGTTTCATTGGAATGCACCTTCATTAATAAAATTATCTTTTAGGAGTTTATCTCTTGTTTGGGTTTATTCTCTCAAGGTGCGCCTTGTATATCACCCTTTTATTAGGGTTTATCTAAATTCGCTTCCACGCGTCCTGCGTCAGTTGGCATCAGAGACACGTTGTATCCTGGTGGTAATTGGTGTAGAAGGTTCTACGTCAATTAAACATCTAGAGCTTGTTAGTATCCAAGATGGTGAACGGTGTAGAAGATTTAAAAACCCATACTGTTGGTGCGATATGGTCTGGAGAGTACATGGATCATGGTTTTACCAAATCCATGAAAGAACTTGATAGGTGTTACACTATGCTAAAAGAACTACGTTCCGTGATCGTAGGTGGGGCATTGATCCTCAAGAATCGCGAGGGTAGCAATTATGGTTGTTTAATAATTTGTCCAACCATAGGCGGATATATTGACAACCATAGGAGCAACCAATCCCCGTTCAACAATAGGAGGATTGATGTATGGGAGGAAGAAGTGAGGGTGGAGGATCGATTGCCTACAACCAAGATTTTTCATTCGAAAATTCTAATCAATAATTCGGTATGTTCTTTAATTATTGATAGTTGTAGTATAAATAATTTGGTTTCAAGAAAATTAGTAGAATTCTTAAAATTACCAATGGAGATTTGTCAAATTGAAGGTTACCAAGTTTGTAGGGTTTCGGTAACCATTGGGAAATTCTATGAAATAGAAGTACTTTGTATTGTGGATGATTTTGATGATTGTGATATTTTGTTGAGAAAACCTTACGTATAGTACATGAGGTTAAGGGCATGTATGATTTTCAAAAAAATCTTTATCTTTTCTCATGGGAAGGAAAAAGGATTGCTATGGTTCCACCCAAAGTCAAACCAAATTTTTCAAAACCCGAGATTATGGAAGAAGAAAAGATGGTGAAAGTTGAAGTTGTTGAAAAGCATGTTGAGAAAATGCAAGACCTTCAAATTTGTGATACACATGTTAATAAAATCTCAACTTTGATGTTGGAAACAACAAAGGAAGATGGTGTTTTGAAGACTTGTGATGATGAAGTTGCGAGTTCTAACATTGATCAAGAGGTAAAGGATTTTGATTATGAGCCTAAAGGGAATTTGGAATGCGTCAATGACTTAAAGGTTTGTGAATTTAACAGTGGATTTATTTTAAATGTGATGATAAGTGACCCAATAAAGCTTTCAATGGCAAACAAAGAAACTATTTTTATTGCAATTGAAGACTTGGTGATCGTTGATAAGGAGTACACCAACCGATGTTTAGGGTCATGGGTTGATCATTGGGAGTGTGGTAGACGTGTAAAGAAACATAAAGAGAGTACTCGAGTTAATGGGAAGCGCAAATCTACCCAATATAAGGTTCGTCGTGAGAGGTTGTTCGAGGTAGAAGAAGCCTTTGACAGTGAGAACTCGAGGGCGAGTTCTTTCTAAAGTGAGGGAGAATGATGAGGACATTACTGGTAGTCGGAGTAAGGGTACTTCTACATAAGTAATCCTACTCCTAAACATACTGAGGTTACTTGTGTTTGTGTCGTTCCTTCCAAGTAACCCTACTTCTAAACAAGTAGCCTTTGTTGAAGTAACCTTACTTCTCAACAAGTAGCCTTACTTCTTTTTGGATTGTGAGTTTACTGGTTTTTCTTTTAGGTCGTGTTTTTTTTTTAGTTTCTTTATTTTTATTTATTCTAGAATATTAAGTTATCTTGTTTTACAAGATTAGTTTTCCTATAAATTAAGGACTCTTATCATTGTAACTGATATCTTTTGATCATTAATAATTAATAAACTTCGTGTTTTAGAGTCTTTACTCTTGTTTGTGTTTTATTCCCTTGAGATGCGCCTCGTATATCACCATTGAATTAGGGTTTATCTAAATACGCTTCCGCGTGTCCTGCGTCATAGTGGAACATTAAGTACCAAAAATTTTACATAATAATCCCAAGACTATTTCCTACGTATACAAGTAGATCCTACTCATTAAGGTTTGGGATCGCTGCATATGCTCGCTGTCACAATTGAGACCCAAATAACTTCATGTAATACATAGATTTGATTATTTACTATCTATCTAAATCTTTAGATACGTTATCAAAACATTAAAATGAAAAAAAGGGAGGTAATAAATACTTCAAAACATCTATAGCTTTAAAACAACTCCTTTACACAAAATAAAGGACGTTGTAAAAAATTGGATCGATACTCAATCAGTTTATATTCGCAGAACCGGGAAGCTACTTCTGTCAAAGGAAGCCACGGTGAATATCGACCAAGAGATTATTTTTTTCCATATGAGGAGATTAGATTGGCCATGCGTAATGAGAGTGATCTTCTAACTGAACGATGGCTAAACCGTACAGTTCTCTTTAAAGAATTTAATGAACAGTCTTGGCTAATGTTCTATAATGAGCTTAATATACTATCCAGATTCCACCACGAAAATATCAGACCTTTGATTGGTTATTGTGATGAAAAATATGACAAGGTTATAGTTTACGAGCATGCTATCAATGGTAGCCTTCGTGGTCATCTCCAAGACCAAGATAAACTACGCTGCTTACCGTGGGAACAACGCCTTAAGATTTGCCTTGGGGCTGCAAGAGGACTCAAGTGCCTACACTCTGGTCTTTGGGATGAAAACAGATTAGCAGTACACAGATACGTCAGGAGTGAATACATATTGCTGGATGAGAATATGGAAGCCAAAATTAGTGGATTTGGTTTGTCAATATTAGTCCCGAGAAATAAGCCTCAAGTGTCTGATAATATATGGGAGCATAAAGAATTCAGTGAAATAATCAGCGATTTTACGGAATATATGGATCCCATTTACCAGCAAACTTATATAGTCAATACCGAAATAGATGTGTACTCTTTTGGGTTGGTGATGTTTGAAATCTTGTGTGGGTTAGTTATGGAGTCAGAGAGCACACTCAAAGGAGATGTCCATCGTCACTATGGTGACAACAAAATGGATAGATTAATTGATCCCAATATAAGAGATCAAATTGATGGTCGTTCCTTCCAAACATTTGCAGAAACTGCATACAGATGCCTTAGTTACGACATCAAGGAACGACCGTCGATGAATAGGATCATCAAAAAGATTGAGGAAGCATTGTACTTTCAAGTAAGTATTTTCATTTAAATAGCAAGCAATCATGAAATTTAGAACATTGAACTCAAAAGGGCTAATTATGGCAAAACGTATCATACTTACCCAAAATGAGTAGTTTTGAGTAGTGAACAAAAAAATAATCTTATCTAAGCACTAATGTTGACACTTTTGTCTTTCTTTAAGTATTATGACAGTTTTACCCTTCAAAATTACATAAATGGTCTCTATTGGTTTGCGAAAATTGCATCCACCGTCCTTAGTCTAAATTACATAAATGGTCCATGTTGGTTTGCGAAAATTGCGTCCATCATCCTTATTCTCTTTCCAATTCTTTTTTCCGAAATTCTTAATTTTATTTAAATAATTTCAAAAAAAAATTCGTGAAATTTTCGAAAAAAATTCAGAAAACAATATATTTTCGAAAAAAATATATTTTTGGAAAATAAATAAATTTTTGGAAAGTAAATATTTTCAAAAAAAATGAGTTTTTTTTGAAAAATATTTATTTTCGAAAAAAAAATTGGGGAAAATATTATTTTCGAAAAAAAAAATTGAAAAAGAAATACTTTCGAAAATATATATTTTTTTGGAAAAATATGTATTCTTGAAAAAAAAAATTATTTTTGAAAAATGAAATATTTTCCAAAAAAAAAATTTGGAAAAAAAAATATTTTCGAAAAATTTGAAAAAAAAAATATTTTTGAAAAAAAAATATTTTCGAAATAAAAATATTTTTGAAAAACAATATTTTTGAAAAAAAATATTTTCGAAAAAAAATATTTTTGAAAAAAAAAATATTTTCGAAAAAAAAACATTTTCTAAAAATAAAAAAATATTTTCGAAAAAAAAAATATTTTTGAAAAAAAAATATTTTCGAAATAAAATATTTTTGAAAAAAAAATATTTTCAAAAAAAGATATTTTTGAAAAAAAAAATATTTTCGAAAAAAAACATTTTCTAAAAATAAAAAAATATTTTCGAAAAAAAAAATTGGGAAAAAATAGGGACGTTTGATGCAAATTACAAAAACTTAAGGGTAAAATGGTCTTTACAAAAAAATTATTTGTCTTTATTACTCAAATAAAAACAAAAATGTCAACATTATTGCTCAGATAAGTTTTTTTTTTTGTTTGCTGCGCAAAACTGATTTTTTTGACAAGTATAGTACGTTTTGAAAGAATTAACCCAACTCAAAACATTATACCTTTGTTCTTATCCAAATAGTTAAATCTTTTTCTAAACAAAATGGTTGTGTTTATATTGACAGAATCACAAAGCTGCTATTTCTACCACTGCAATACCAAGCCAGCAGTATCAAAGGCTAGAAGATCTTTTCATTTCGTTGAAGGAGATCAACTTGGCCACTTGTGAATTCAGTAAAACTTCTCAGATCGGTGATGGTGGATTTGGTGTAGTCTACAAAGGACGACTCTCTGAACATTGGAAGAACCTTGAAGTTGCCATCAAACGCCTTGATAAGACAGGTCACCAAGGAAAGAAGGAGTTCCTTAACGAGTTTAAGTTGATTTTCAAGTTCCATCATCAACACATCATCCCTTTTGTTGGTTACTGTGATGAAGGCGATGAGATGATATTAGTTTATGAGTATGCTAGTAATGGTAGCCTTGATCATCATCTCCAAGACAAGAATAGGAGACATTGCTTAACATGGGTGAAACGCCTCTAGATTTGCTTAGGAGCAGCCAAAGGACTTGACTACCTTCACACGGGTCTTGGGGAGGACGGTAGAGTCATACACAGAGATGTCAAGAGTGGTAACATATTGTTGGATGAAAATATGGAAGCTAAGATTTGTGATTTTGGATTGTCAAAATCAGACTCCGCAAACCAGCAACAAACCAAAGTCTATACAAATGCTGCGGGTACAAACTACTACACGGATCCTATTTACCATGAAAGTGGCATCCTCCGTCCAGAGTCAGATGTCTATTCTTTTGGTGTTGTAATGTTTGAAATGTTGAGTGGGATGTTGGCTTGGTATCGAAGAAAACTTGGAGATGATAAACCACGGCCTTTGATAAATCTAGTCAGACGGTACTATGATTACGGAAAGGAATTGTTGATAGATCCCCAAATAAAAGATGAAATCGATAGCAGTTCATTTCATACATTCATAGAGGCCGCATATCAGTGCATCAGTTTTAACTCAAAGGAACGCCCTTCAATGGAAACGATCACCGATAAGATCGAGGAAGCGCTGGATTTTCAAGTAAGTCTTGACCAGATTATTTTAAAGTAATTCTAGTTTCAACATACAGGATTATCAAAAGTATATATTTTTTTTATTGGTGTTTATTGTTTGTTTGGACCACAAATAAAATCTCATATCAAGAATAAATTTTTGAAAAAATTCTTGTCCACAAATTTTATTTTACTTAAAAAAAAAAAAATAAAAAAAAAAAAAAAAATAATAAAAAAAATAAAAAAAATCTGAGTTACTTATGTGTATTATCAAAGAATCTCATCAACAAGCATATTAGTACTTGATTAAAGTGACTTCATAGTATTTTTTATTGATTAGAGGCCACAAGTTATATGATGATTAAAACTCGATAAATTGGTGAGATATTCTGATTTGGTAAGCCTTTCACTCTTTCAGTTATTAATGTACTAATTTGTACTTTCTTTTCGTAGGTAAAAAAGGAGGTCTCAAGCAAAGGTGATTGAGACTGGGCGGTTTTGGAGTGATTCTTCATGGTATGTGATTAGTAGTCATTAGTACCTTTGTAACTTTGCATTATTGGTTTGTTCTAAATACAAGCTGGTGTATAGTAGTTTGCCTGCATTGCTGCTGTATATGAAGATATGGAAGAATTGATGTTAGACCCAGATTTAATAGCATGTATGTTAGTCTTATAGTGTTTCATATTGTTGTATTAGAATAAGAGATTAGGTATGTCTAATCTCTTGATATCATGGATGTAATGATTTTGTGTTAATAAAATATATTCACTTTTTGTACCAAAAAAAAAATATATATATATATATATATATATATATATATATATATATATATATATATATATATATATATATATATATATATATATTGTAACTTTGCATTGTTGGCATGTTCAGAATATTTACTTGGGGATTCTAGTGATTAATGTGATATAGTGGCGAGAATGACGATCAATTAAAAAGATTATACTAACTTCTAAAGTGTTCAGTGAATAACACGTGTCTTTCTTTCCCGTCTCTTTTCCCTCCTTTTTCCAAGAGTTTTATTTCTCATCTCATATATATTAGGTAGAGTATCACAGTTCGTATATCAGCTCAGTGAGGTTCTCAGTTCTTGATATCGATATCAGTTGAAGGTTCATGTTCAATATATCGGGTATAAAAACATGCAATTATTGTTCAAAAAGAATAAATAAAAAAAAATAAAAAGATGCAATTGCTTACTAGGTCTTTGATGAAATGTCTTAATGAGGTGTCTTCTTCTTCTTCTTCTTCTTCTTCTTCTTCTTCAAATTTAATTTATCAAAGACAATCATATTTTAGTAATCATATTAATTCGTACTATTTGATAAAATAAAAATTCGAAATCATTTGATGAAATGGTGTATGAACAAAGGTTGAAATTTTTTAAATTCGATATTAATTCTTGTGTTCATCAATTCTTAAATTTTTAGTAACAGATGATGAGATAGATGGGTACAACATACAGAATATATTTAGAAACAACTCAATGGATCATCGGATTAAAACTGGTTGGACAACACCAAGTGTGAGTTCAAATTAATGCATGTGGTCAGTGTATATAGAACAAACATACATGCATGGTCTTCGATTAGGTAATAAGGTGATACGGACATGGAATATACGCATCTGTATTATTGGGTCAAAGTCATCGCAAAAACAAAACAAAATTAAGGATATGTGTCATGGTCGATCTGTTAAGATAATGGGCATGGGTTTATTAAGTCTTTTTTGTTCAATAATGTTTACGGGTTGGTGTCTTTGTCTTTAAACTTTCCCACAATTCAAAAGCATACTTTTATTTTGGTGCATACCAATGGATAAATCTTCATCATCCATCTAGTTTGATCTAATGGTGGGAATTAACCTAAGATTTAAATGGGTAAAAATAAGTCCATGTTTTTCCCCCCTTTTCTTTGTCTTTTTGTCTTTTTATTATTCTTTTTTTTCTTTCTTTATTTCCTTTTTTTTTCTTTCTTTTTTTTTTGCCTTTTTCTTACGCTACATAGGTTGTTTTTTTTTTTTTTTTTTTTTTTTTTTTTTTTTTTTTTTTTTTCGTTCGTTCTAATTCACTTTTTTTCCTAATAAACGTTTTTTTTTGCTTTCATATATTTTCGTCTGTTTTCATACGTTTTGTTTGTTTTCGTACGATTTCGCCCGTTTTCTTACGTTTTCGTCCGTTTTCATACGTTATTGTCTGTTTTCATACGTTTTCGTCCGCTTTCTTACGTTTTCGCCCGTTAACGTCTGTTTTCATACGTTTTCCTATGTTTTCTTACATTTTCGTTCGTTTTCATACGTTTTCGTCAGTTTTCGTTCGTCTTAATACATTTTCGTCCGTTTTCTTTCGTTTTCGTCCATTTTTCATACGTCTTCGTCCGTTTTCAGACGTGTTTTTACGCTTTCATACGTTTTTGTTCGTTTTCATACAGATTAGTCCGTTTTCTTACGTTTTTGTTCGTTTTCATACGTTTTCGTTCGTTTTCATCCATTTTCTTTCGTTTTAGTTCATTTTTCAAACGTTTTTGTCCTTTTCATACATGTTTTTACTCTTTCATACATTTTCTTCCATTTTTATACATTTTTGTTCGTTTCTTATGATTTTGTCCATTTTTCATTCGTTTTCGTTCGTTTTTAAATGTTTTTGGCAATTTTCAGACGTTTATATGTTTCTGTCATATTCTAAATATCACAAGTTATATTCTGAATATCACAAGTGATATTCTGTGATATTCAGAATATCACAAGTGATATTTTGAATATCACAAGTGATATTCTGAATATCACAAGTGATTTTATGTGATATGGAGAATGTCACAAGTGATACTATAAGTACCACAAATGATATTCTAGATATTATAAGTAATATTATGTGATATTCAAAGTATCACAAGTGACATTCTGAATATTATAACTGATTTTCTGAATTTGACAAGTGATTTTCAACAAATGTTTTTTAACATGAAAATCACAAGTGATAGATATTTAGAAAATCACAAGTGATATTCTGAATATCATTTGTGATATTCAAAAACGTATAAAAACGGACGAAAATATAAGAAAACACAGAAAATCACTTGTGAATATCATAAGTGATATTCTGTGATATTATAAATATCACAAATTATATTCTGAATTTCACAAGTGATATTCTGTGATATTTTGAATACACAAGTGATATTCTGAATATTACAAGTGATTTTCTGTGATATGGAGAATATCACAACTGATACTATGAGTACCACAAATGATATTCTGGATATTATAAGTAATATTCTGTGATATACAAAGTATCACAAGTGATATTCTAAATATCATAAGTAATTTTCTGAATTTTTTCAACAAATGTTTTGTAACATGAAAATCACAAGTGATATTCAGAAAATCACAAGTGATAGATATTCAAAAAATCACAAGTGATATTTAGAATATCACCATTGATATTCATAAAAATACAAGTGATATTCTGAATATCATTTGTGATATTTGGAAATGTATAAAAACGGACGAAAACGTAAAAAAAATGGACTAATACGTATGAAAATGGACGAAGTATGAAAACAGACGAAAACATAAGAAAATCATAAGTGTTATTCATAATATCACAAGTGATATTTAGAAAATCACAAGTGATATTATAGAACCACTGAATATCACTTGTGATATTAAGAAACGTAAGAAAATGGGCGAAAATGAAAGAAAATGGACGAATACCTATGAAAACAGACAAAAATGTATAAAAGCGTAAAAACACGTATGAAAACGAACAAAAACGTATGAAAAATGGACGAAAATGAAAGATTACGGATGAAAACTGACGAAAACGTTTCTGAATATCACAATTGATATTCAGAATTTCACTTGTGTTTTTCTGAATATCAATGGTGATATTCTAAATATCAATTGTGATTTTCTGAATATCTATCATTTGTGGTTTTCTGAATATCACATGTGATTTTCATGTTACAAAACATTTGTTGAATATCACTTGTCAAATTCAGAAAATCAATTATGATATTCAGAATATCACTTGTGATACTCTGAATATCACAAAATATTACTTATGATATCCAGAATATCATTGTGGTACTCATAGTATCACTTGTGATATTCTGCATATCACAGAAAATCGCTTGTGATATTCAGAATATCACTTGTGATATTCTCAATATCAAAGAATATAAATTGTGATATTCTGAATATCACTTGTGATATTCAGAATATAATTTGTGATATTCAGAATATCACTTGTGATATTTAGAAACATATGAAAACGTATGAAAATTGCCAACAAACATTTAAAGACGGACGAAAACGAATGAAAAAATGAACGAAAACGTAAGAAAACAAACGAAAATGTATGAAAATAGAAGAAAACGTATGAAAGTGTAACAACATGTATGAAAATGACAAAAACGTTTGAAAAATAGATGAAAATGAAAGAAAATGGACGAAAACGAAAGAAAATGAATGAAAATGGACGAAAACGTATGAAAACGAACGAAAACATAAGAAAATGGGCGAATATGTATGAAAACGGACGAAAACGTATGAAAGCGTAAAAACACATCCGAAAACGGACGAAGACGTATTAGAAATGGATGAAAACGAAAGAAAATGGTCGAAAATGTATTAAAACGAACGAAAACGTATGAAAACGGACGAAAACGTATGAAAACGAACGAAAATGTAAGAAAACATATGAAAACAGACGTTAACGGGCGAAAACGTAAGAAAGTGGATGAAAACGTATGAAAACGGACAAAAACGTAAGAAAACGGGCGACAATATATGAAAACGAGCGAGAACAGACAAAAACGTATGAAAACGGACGAAAAAAGTATTAAAACAGACGAAAATGTATGAAAGCGAAAAAAAACGTTTATTAGGAAAAAAAACGTGAATTATAACAAAAAAAGAAAAAAGAAATGAAAAAACAAAAAAGAAGCGTGTAAAAGAAAAAAGAAACAAAAAAAAGAACAAAACAAAAACAAAACAAAAAAAAGAAAGAAAAAAATAAACTATAAAAGCGTGAAATTAGAGATCGTCAACAGCATAGTGTGAAGACTCCTTCTAATCCTTACCAAGGCCGTTCCCATGTCAGATACCCCCGAGGGAGCTTACAAGACCTACTTAGTAGCTCAATGACTGGGTGAGTCGCTGGGGATCACTCCACGACTGTAGACCATTTGAAACCACCGCGAACACTAAGCGTAACCCATAAAGAATTACCGAAGTGACCTGCTGTCAGGGCTGCTTGATGTTGACCCTAGCAGGAGTTTCCATTCAATCATTGAGAATCACAAATGTGAATCCTCTCATAAATGTTCTGGCAGATTGCTAAGATCTGCGTAGGATACTAAAGTTTACATCTGACGTCCTTAATGATGAACAACCAGTGTAGAAATATCATGTGTTCCTATGAGATCTTTTGATGAATCTCGGGGCTCTAGACTCGATAAGTGCACATTTGGTTTCCTATGCGGAGATTAGGGAGAGGTCTCCTGCTTCGATATCAACCATCTCTAAGAGACAGGTCGATAGATTACACCGGTTCCCCGTGAGAATGAAACAAGCTCTTTTAAGAGAACTTGAGTGGTTAAGAAGGTTTAGTGCAGTGCGTCACTGGGTCCATGACGTCTTTGTCTTCAATACCGGTGTCACCTTAGTAACAACCAGTAGCATACGAATTGTACCCGGTGTCTGCCCTAAGGTTGAACATTTGGAGGGCTATTTCTTTTCACCCTTTTTCATAACTTTTCTTTTTAATTCTTCAACCCCTTCTTTCTCCTTTCTCATTTTCTCCTTTTTTCAATCATACCTAAGGACTTCTAATTCTAATCTATTGGATTTGTCCTTGGGTAGATCCCTCCGGCTCTGGCGGATCATAGGACGGTTTTTCCTAACCTTAGTCACCTTATAACTCCATGACTATCCTATAATTGATCACATACCAAAAAAACCTTTTTGTGTAAAATCTCTCAAAGTGTTTATGATAATAAAACACATTGTTGTTGCCACTTTGAGAGTTTTGCATTTCATTTGAAGGACTCCCCCTTCACATGTGCTCATGAATTATTTAAGAAATTTGCACATGCGTGAGGAGTTTGCACTTTTTGAATTGATCCACTTTCAGTGAACATGACCGATTCGAGACACGCTTACATCACTAGTTAGACTAGCTTGAAATTATTACCCGTCCTGGTCAAGTCCAAAGAAAGTCTCTCGATATGGTACATTCTACTCAGACAAGTCTTATTCGAGACACGCTTACATCACTAGTTAGACTAGCTTGAAATTATTACCCGTCAAGGACAAGTCTTTTCGATTACTGACATTTTAAGCTTCGTCAATTCATTGGTACTTTCTGAGTCGAGCTCTTTCGAGATTCAGTCACTAACTTTAAACATCTTAGATCACATTTTAATCATGTCTTCCCCCCCTCAAAAATAGCATATCGTGATATTTTTGATATCAACTGATTAAGAAAAAGCTTTTTGGAGAGAAAGACAGATTCGATTTAGCATGAATTTGGAACATGTTGTTTTTGAACTCCCCCTTAATGATAGCACATTTTAAAATCAATTAAGGGTTTAGAGAGAGTTATCTTGAGCACTCATTTTGAGATTTTGAGAAATCTTTTGAACAATCTTGAAAAAGTGCTCAAGAATTCTGTTTGAAAACGAGTTTATGCTTGAAATCTTTTTCTTTTGTTTAGACTCGAACTTATTGAAAAAGATTTTGTCATTGAACGTACGAGTCCTTGATTTGAAAATAATCAGAAGTCATCATTTTAAGTCCGGGTTTCGTACTGAAGTATACGAAAGCCATAGTGAAGAAACATTTGAGAAACGACATGTTTTAGAAAAACATTTAAAAGAACTCCCGCTCAAGCATCTGTACATGTCCGTATCATTGTTGAATGACATTTCTAGAAACGTACAGAATATTGATTTATACGAGAGACATGTCGTGAGAAGAATATTTTTGTATTTTTTGATTTTATATTGTTTTTATGTTTTTTGAAATTTTATATTTTTGTATTTTTTTTTGTTGGTTTTTCAAATTTTGTATTTTGTTTTTTCAAAGATATTTACAGCGAAGCGATTTTGAAAACATTTTTCAAGAAGACGTTCTAGCTCCTCAGGAGTTAGGCTTCGCATGCCAATTCGTCAAACTAAATAGTCAAACCGTTCTTTTGGAAGGGCTTTAGTAAATAGATCGGCGAGTTGGTAATCAGTCTTAACGAAAAATAATTCAACAGTACCCTCTTCCACGTGTTCTTTGATGAAATGGTAGCGGACTTTGATATGCTTCGTCTTAGAGTGATGTACGGGATTGTACGAGAGGGCTATGGCACTTTTTGAGTCACAATACATAGGTATTCTGTCAAAAGTAAAGCCATAATCTGTGAGCTCTGTCCGCATCCAAAGAACTTAGGTACAACACGCAGATAGAGACACATACTCGGCTTCGGCGGTTGATAGCGCAGTACAATCATGTTTCTTTGACGACCAACTTACTAGCTTTTCACCCAAAAATTGTGCTCCACCTGATGTACTCTTTGCTGTAACTTGATCACCAGCATGGTCTGCATCTGAAAATGCTGTTAGATTAAACCCCGAATCATTCGGATACCAAAGTCCCATGTTAATGGTGCTTCGTAGGTACCGAAAGATCCGTTTAACCTCTTTGAGGTGAAGTTCGGTAGGCTTTGCCTGAAACTGTGCTAACAAACAAACAGTAAATTGAATATCGGGTCGACTAGCAGTTAGGTACATGAGAGAACCAATCATGCTCCGATATTTCTTCGGATCAATGGGTTTCCCAAACAAATCAGCACCTATTTTTGGTGAAGTGACCATTGGTGTACCAACAGAATCACAATTTTCCATTCCATGTTTTTTCAAAATCTCTATTGTATATTTAGCTTTATTGATAAAAATACCACGAGGGGATTGATGTATTTGTAAACCAAAAAAGAATTTTAGTTCCCCCATCATGGACATTTCAAATTTGCTTTTCATGAGATTTTCAAAATGTTTTGAATGGTTAGGATTGGTTGATCCAAAAATAATGTCGTCCACGTAAATTTGAACGATCAAAATGTCATTTTTGAATTTTTTGATAAACAAGGTGTCATCAACCGTTCCTTTTGTGAAATTGTTTTTAAGCAAGAAAGATGATAGTTCGTCATACCATGCTCTTGGAGCTTGTTTTAAACCATAAATTGCTTTCTTAAGCTTGTAGACGTAGTCTGGATGATCTTTGTCGATGAATCCCTCTGGCTGACTCACATACACTTCTTCTTTTAGAGTTCCATTCAAGAAAGCAGTCTTAATATCCATCTGATAGACTGTGATGTTTTTGTGAGCGGCATAGGCTAAGAAGATCCGGACTGCTTCAAGTCTAGCTACAGGCACGAATGATTCCTCAAAATCTATCCCTTCTTCTTGTGGATAACCTTTAGCCAGGAGACGAGCTTTGTTGCGAATAACAGTCATTTCCTCATCCAGTTTGTTCTTCCACAACCACTTGAGATCAAGAACATGTATATCAAGTGGTCGTTCAACAAGTTCCCAACTGTCATGTAAATCGTATTGAAGAATTTCATCCTGCATCGCTTCTATCCAAGGGTATTCTGCCATTGCTTTCTGAATGTTCTTTGGTTTTTTGAGGCTGATTGAGCAAATATAAATGTACAATTCGAGATCAGTGGCAAGTTGTCTCCTTGTCTGAACTGGCTTTGAAGGTTCACCAATAACATGTTCTATTGGATGGTCTTTTGTCCATTGAAACGTAGAAGGGTACCTTGGGTGTAACGAATGTGTGTTAGATGGTTCTTGTAACCTTGAAGAAGATTCAGCAGAGTCTGTTGCAAACGGGTTTTCAAATATTTCTTCTTCTTCTAACGCATCATTGTTTGAATTTTTTGTTGGTTCTTCTTGAAAATTTGTGTTTCGGTTTTGCTCATCAACGCTTGGTAGAACAGTTTCAAGTACTGGAGTTGCTTGAGTAGATGTAGATGATGTTGATGTAGTTGGTGCTTCAGCTTCGATTGTTGTGGATGCATCTTGTGGTGGTGGTGGTGGTTGATGGTTTTGAGCGGGTGCAGCGGAATGTTGATTTGATGCATTTGTCGAAGTTCTACCATAGTATTCATCAAACATTAACTCGAAGAAATTTTCCAGTTCTTGTTCTGAAGGTTTATCCGTGTTTGTTGACTGAGCTCCTTGAGGCACGAGTCCTGAACTGATGTGTCTAGAAGTCTGCTGGTTTGGTGCGGGTCCTAATCCATTTTGATTAGAAGCCATTGGATTAAGCGCGGGTTCTAGAGCGTATCTCTCATAAGCCATTTGTGAAATCTCGTCAAACTTCACATTCATCGTCTCCATTATCTTTTTCGTTCTTCTATTATACACCCTGAATGCCCTCGAGTTTTCTGAATATCCAATGAAGATTCCAATATCACCCTTAGCTTTTAACTTTCCTAGATCTTCTCTATCATTCGTCGGATAGCACAAAGAGCCAAATACATGAAGGTAAGAGATGTCAGGTTTACGGTTGTTCACTAGCTCATATGGGGTTTTATTGAATCTTGGATGTACTAAGGATCGGTTTTGAGTAAAACAAGCAGTGGCAACAGCATCAGCCCATAAGAAAAGTGGTGCACTAGAATAAATCAGCATTGTGCGAGCAGCTTCCGCAAGAGTTCGATTTCTTCTTTCAACTACCCCATTTTGCTGTGGAGTTCTAACAACTGATGTTTGGTGAGTGATTCCCACATCTTCAAAGTAGGTTCTTAACTCCTGATTAGTGAATTCTGTGCCATTATCTGTTCTTACAATCCTTACTGGAGCTTGAAGTAGAACTTGGATACGCTTCAGAAAGGTGATGATGGTACCTGGTGCTTCGTCTTTTGACCTCAAAAACTTTACCCAAGTATATCTTGAATAATCATCAACAATAACAAGAATATACTTCTTCCCATTAATGCTTTCAACTCTCATTGGGCCACATAAGTCCATGTGCAACATATGTAACCTTGCTTCCGAACTAGGTACGGTTTTGGGTTTATATGATGCTCTTTTGCTTTTTCCTTGTTCGCATGATGGACATAGGTGTTTCTTGGTGTATTTGAACTTAGGAAGTCCGGTGACGATGTTGTCGTTGGCTAACTTGTTGATCGTGTCGAAATTGAGATGGGATAATCTTCTATGCCATAGCCAGGACTTAGTTTCGGTTGCCCTTGTCATAAGACAAATTGGTGATGTAGAAGCCATTTGGTTGATGTCAATAGCATACAAGTTTGTACCACGATTACCAGTTAAGAGATCATCACCAACCAAATTTCTTATAAAAACCGCGTTTCTCCTGAATGCAACTTCTAAATCTGCATCACAAAACTGCCCAACTGAAAACAAATTGTGTCCCAACCCTTCGACGTAGTAAACTCGAGTGATTAAAAAATTCCCAAACTGAAGATCTCCATAACCCTGAATAGCTGCTACATGATCATTTCCAAAGCGTACAGTTCCCATGAATTTCCAAATGAAATTGATCAGCAGCTTTAAATTCCCGGTCATGTACTTGGAGCAACCCGAGTCGACGATCCAAAGACATATTTCGATAACCTGCCAAGAACAGAAGAGTTTGTATTTGGAAACCGTTTTAAATTTGGTTCCATGGGGTTAGGAGTAAATTCCGAATCACACACATCAAAGGTTGCTACATGTTTATTTTGAACAACTTCCAATTTGCCATTCTGAAGAATGAACTCTCTACCCGTTGGTATCCACATACAAAACTTAAGGT
This sequence comes from Artemisia argyi, assembly GCA_030686995.1. Classification (NCBI taxonomy): domain Eukaryota; kingdom Viridiplantae; phylum Streptophyta; class Magnoliopsida; order Asterales; family Asteraceae; genus Artemisia; species Artemisia argyi. The sequence continues at coordinate 11,444,272 of CM060686.1, forward strand.
AGTTCCTAGGCATTCGACTAATAGTGGTAGACCTAAAGCGTACAACTAATCTTTCTATAGATCTAGATCTAGCACTAGGTCTTTTTGGAACATTCTTCTGTTCAGGCGTAACATTCACATTCTTAGAAACACATTCATCATGAACATCATTAATTAAACATTTCTTGCATATTAAACAAACAGAGTCATTACATGCATTAGAACCAGTACTTTCGACATTACATTCAGATGAATCATGTTTCTTATTACAAAGCGATAAATTCCTAGGGTGTTCTTCTACTTCTTCAACTTTATTCTTGCTACTACTCGTAGAGGCAGACGAGACTCTATTGTTCCTTGTATTGCTCCTAGGCTTTAGTCTGCTACTCCTAGAGGTGCTTTCTAATCCTGTAGAAGGTAAGGCACACGCATTAGGATTTATATTGTTGTCCTTTTTAGCATCACTAGACTCTTTAGAATTATCCTTTTTGCACGCATTTGTCATAGAAGTGGAGGCAGACGCATTAGTGGGACTAATCCTAAAAAGGCCAGGTGCTAACACTTTAGGAGTTTCGACAACCGCTTTTCCTTTATCACCAATCTTTTCATTTTCACTTTTCTTGGGCAAGGGTGTTGGAGTGACTGGTTTTGTCAAATTCTTTTTCTCATCGACTTTTGGAGCAAACCTTGAAATTGACATCTTTGGTTTTTGAACCGTGTTTGAAACATTAGGTTTCTCCAAAGTCGACGGTTTTGCAAACTTAGTTTCCTCACCCTTCCCTTTTTGACTTTCAAGCTGAGTCCTCAAAAGATCATTATGTTCTTTCATATTCTTTAAGGCACACTCATACGACAATTTGTCATACTTGCATTCTTCCTTTTTTCGGTCAAGTTGTTTAAAATATGAGACATTTTCTTTTTCAAGCTTTATAAGAGCATTTTCATATTTTGAAACAATGTCGGAGGTCTCAGCTCTTAGTCTTTCATCGTCTTGAACAGAATAAGTTTGTAAAATGATGGACATAATATCAGTAGTCATAACATCTTCGAAGAGAGAATCATTTAGGTTTTCCAAAACATTCATGTTTTCACGAGTTTCATTAGCGTCGTTTACCAGGGATTTGTGGTCCTTGACAAAGTCGGCCGTTTCTTTTAAGAAAGCTTGTTCAAAATGGATTACCCTCGCACTGATGTTATTTAGTGGGATAGTAATTTCGTTTTCAAAAACCTTTTTCTGCTCAATATGAAAACTGGAATGCCAGTTGTTAATACTGATTGTAGTTTTAGAATTAACAATAATTTGAAGTTCTTGAATTCTCTTTTTAACGTCATCCAGAATGTCTCTAGCCTCACTTGTATTAAAAGTGTTGTTAGAAGACAGTTGTTCCATTTTTGAAAGAGATTTGGAAACAATTACTTTCTTAGAAAACATTTTTGAGAATGGTCATTTTATGGAAAACACAGATGGTTCTTTTTGTGGAACAAAAGTAATTCCCAAAAGTTTTTTCAATTTTTTGTAATCAATGGGTTTCAAATCCTTTTGTTTCATTTTATTTATGCTCTCTTCGACATGTTCTATCATTTGCACAGAATCCCGAACGACGGGAGGATCATGTTTAGTGTAAATCACATTACCATTATACAAAACATTCTGTTCTTGTTGAGCTTTCTTGAGATTACTGGGGGTGTTGTTACCAAGAGCCACTTTATGTTTCGTATGGTAAATCGGATTAGTTTGATTTGAAATCATTTTCATTGTTTGACTTGACTGACCCGACTTAACCACTAATTCTTCTAAATGTGCAATCATGTGTTCTGACTCTACGATTTCGGCCAAAAGTTTGTCTTCTTTCATTGCAAAGTCCTTTTTCAGCTCGTCCCTTTCTTTTTCAAGATTGGTATAAGCTGATTTTTGTTTAGAAAGTTGGTTTTGTAAATCAGAAATTTCCGCGCTTAAAGATTTTATCTTTTTGAAAGAATTAACATCAAGTGTATCAAACTTGAGTTGCAATTGTTTTTCCCTTGAAACGGAATTTTGATAACCAGTTTCTAATTCAGACAATCTTTTGTTATGAAATTCAAAAGCTTTAACGTTTTCTTTGTAACTCTCAAGCTCATCGGTCAATTTAACATTCGCGGCCTTAACATCGCGATTGACCTTTTTCACATTCTCAATTTCAATACGACAATTATTCAATAATGATTCAAACAAAGCACGTGTTTCCTCATCATTCTCAGCATGCTGTGAAACGAAGCCTCCATTATGATTCACATCTGGAGTCGCTGAAGGAGTATTGCTACTACTTGGTGTGTCCAGGAATGTATCTTAAGTGGATGCTTGCTTCTCAAAATGTTGTTCCTCATGAGGAGACATATCAAATATATCATTATTGTGACATGTGTTGAAATTTGATACCTCAGATGGTGCATTAGTGTCATAAACAGGAAGTGTATCAGAATCCGTGTCAGACTTAGCTTCCTGAAGATTTGCCATGAATATGCAGTTCGCATCGATATCCTCTCTGTCTTCCATGTCATCCATAAGAGCCATAAAATCATTCTCCTCTGCGTTCAACTGAAACCCTGCCTGAACTTTTTGTGCCAACATCACTGCTTTCTGCAAGTACTCTAGATCTTTCTTGTTCGGCTTAGTAGGACAGTTCCTTGCCATATGACCTACACCCTGACAGTTGAAACACTTTACCGGATTACCCTGATTCACATTTCCCAAATTCCCAACTACTGGAGCTGCAACATTTCTATTCTGATTACCCATTGCCTGATTACCAACATTCTGACCCCTCTGATTTCCAACAAACTGACCCATCTGATTCCCTGCATACTGACCATACTGATTTCCTGCATTCTAATTCCCTGCATTCAGCATATTCTGATTACCCATGTTAATTCCAGTAGCATATCCTTGCTGATTCCCATAAACTCTAACCATTTGGCCTCTGTTGCCCATATTGAAACTCGGCTGAGCGATCTGCCTGTTGCGAGTATTCGATGAAATCCTTTGGTTGTTGTTTGTTGGTGTAGAATAGCGTCCTCGGAATGCCTTTGACAGAAAAGCAAACGCTTGGGTCAATGCTGCAGAAGCTTCATCATTTTCAGTGAATTCTGGTTCTTGGAATTGTGGGTATTGCTGTTGTGGAATAACATGTTGTTGTAGCTGTGGGTAGAACTGTTGTTGGTAGACCGGTGTTGGTTGTTGAATACATGATGGTTGCATGTAGTTGTGAGTGGAAGATGATGATTGTTGTTGTGTGTTCACTGGTAGCGGTGTTGGTGTAGTAGCAATTAATGCAAGAGGATCATGATTCTTTGCCAATCTTTCTTTCCTTACTTCATTAGCCTCAGCTTGGTTTTGCTTCAAAAAGTCATAGAATTGATCATAATTCACCTTATGTAAGTCCTTTGTTTGATTGACAATTGTAACATAACGACCCCATTCTTCTGGAAGGTTATTGACGAATTTGATGTTTGTTGCAATTGTTCGTGGTGTAAACTTGTTTCTGATTAACCCATTCATCAAAGTGCAAAACCTTGTGTAGTATTATTCAAACTGTTCACCTTTAGTGGATGTAAAGTTCTCCCATTCAGTAAGAAGTATGTTCTCAATGTCTTGTTGTCCAATCTCTGTTCCATGACATATCCTTCTAACACGTTCCCACATAGCATAAGCAATTTCACAGCTGTCGACCGCAACAAAGATCTCCCGTGGTAATCCAAGTTGGATTAAATGCATTGCCATATCATCTGCGACGATCTGCTTCTTGTCTTCCTCTGTGTAATCTGCTTCTGTTTGTTCACGCACGAATGGTTGAGTAGGAGGTGTTGTATTTGGATTGCCTTCAATTTGAACTTGTCTTGGCATAAATGGACCATTTTAATGGAGTTGATCATTAATTTACCATTAGGCTTTGTTTTGATGTAACGAAGCATGTGGCTTGTCCATGGGAGATATCCACCTTTTTCAAGCATTGGAGGTCGGTTTTCCGCACCGGCTGCATGAATATCTTGCTGAGTTGCCATTGATGAAGTGTAGATTGATAAAGTTGATTCTTGGATCGATTCAACGAAGTAGGAGTTGTGTTTAGTGTAAGTTGATGCAAGTTTTTATGGTGAAAATTTTGATCTAAAACCTTAAAACGTCAATAACTTCTTCCCGGAGCGTTTTTAGGCCTCGAAACTTGGGTTGACAGCTGATTCGTCGAAAACGGAGTTACGGTTCAAAAGTTATGGCCGTTTGAAGTTTGGTTGTCAAAAGTCAAAAATTTACGCGTAAACCTGAACTTATGCGTAAACAGTGAATAATCTTACGCGTAAGATGTTATGCGTAACCTTTAAGTTATGCGTAAGATCTAAGGTTATGCGTAAACAATATTGTTTATGCGTAGACTTTGATTTTACGCGTAAACTTAGAGTTTATGCGTAAGAATGTTACGCGTAAGGGTTTTTCAACCAAATTGATCTCTCAAACTTATCCAAGCTTGAAAGATATCCTGTGTCGAAGTATTCCACAAACTTATCTAAGTCAGGGAAGTACTGAATCTCTGATCGTTGAAGAAAACTTATGCGTAGAATCTTTTGCGTAGAAAACTTATGCGTAGGATCTTAAGCGTAGATCTTATGCGTAGGAACTTTTGCGTAGAACTTCTGCGTAGAAACTTAAGCGTAGGATTTTCACTTATGCGTAGGAAATCAGACTTAGGCGTAGGAACAGGTTTTTCTGCTTAAACTCACGCGTAGAAAGTGATCTTCTACGTAGAAATTGGGTTTTATGCCTAAACTTACGCGTAAACTTGCCAAAAAGTACTGTAGACAGCTGTGGACTTGTACTATGCTCAAAACTTACGCGTAAGATGACCCAACAGCTAAAAAAATACGATTTTTTTCAACCAAAAAACACTTTTTCACTTGTTTCTTTTGCTCAAATCTTTCCCAAAACACTTAGAAACACTAAAACTTCAATAAAGACTACAACTTTAGCACTAAAAACACGTAAAAATCAAAACTTTTAAAGAAAAAGCCCACGTTTTTAAAGAAAAAACGTAAACTTTAAATAGAAAGCTTGATGAAAACGATTTCCACACACTCCTAAATCATTGTTAGGCGATTGATACCACTTGTAGGACCTTAGATATATCAACTTTAATAGCAATATAGCATGTAAATGAAGTAAAGATGGTGACTTGATGTTATGAATGTGGCGTTAGATATGAGAGAATAAGAGATGAAATAAGAGAGCTTTTATTAAGAGAAACACACACAATACACACACATGCACACCCTCAAATGAGCCTTTGAGGTGTTTATATAGTTCTTAACATGATGCCTTAAAAGGCTTTCCATGGGCTTGGTCTTGGGCTTGGTTTCCTTTTACATATAAAGGCTTACATTACTTAACTCATAACATATTAGCTTACCAAGACCAAGGCCCATTGACTATTCTAATAACAAAAACTACGACACATTACAACGTTACAATATATGAGAATGACCATCACTTTCTAATATAATTTTTAATGCTAACATGTCTACCACCTCAACGTCATCTCATCACCCTTAGAACTGGAAAGAAACATACAAACCTCAAAAATATAAACCTAAAATCCGCATTGATGAGTACAAATGATAATAATAATAATAATAATAATAATAATAATAATAATAATAATAATATGGGAGCACAACTTGTGTATAGACTTCTATCCAACTTTATGTAAATCATTATGTTTCAATAAAAATAAATTATTGTTAAAATATATATATATATATATATATATATATATATATATATATATATATATATATATATATATATATATATATATATATATATATATATATATATATATATATATATATAATAATAATAATAATAATAATAATAATAATAATAATAATAAAAGACTCTTACGTAATCGCACCCGCAACCGGGGCCATATCTATTCTGATCTATGACAAACAAGGAGTATCTAAAGAACAAACCACAACATCCCAACCATCCATCCTGTTTTCATCCAACGGCAGAGATAAAAGCAGAATATAACAAACAAGGGCAAATCAGTAATTCCACATCTATCACTAAAAATATCTCATTCTTCTCGTTTAATACCTCACTTTCTCTCTAGCACACACAGATTCACTTTCTCTCTTTCAAAATAAACACCCTTGGACCTTTCTCTCTCATCACCGCCGGAAAATCACCGTTGATCACACAAAATCAGACGAATCACCGTCGTCGTTCACACACAATCACCGGTTTAGATGAAGGTGAAGATGTGACGTTCCAGATGTCGAATTCAGTGATTCGAAGTTGAAGTCGGTGACGGTGGTTTTGTCGCCGGAAAGTGATTGGATAATCTTGACGTATCAACCTTGCGGGAAAAGGTCAAACTTTTAGAAGAAAAAGTGAATGCATCCGAAACTAACTTGATGACTTGAGGAAAGCGAATGCTGCAAACGACTAGAACGTGTAACAGAAATGGGAATATAATAGAATCATTAAAAGGGAAGGTAGCCCAGTTGACTGAGTCAAACATTGAGTTAAGTGAAGAATTATGATTTATTAAAGGAAGCCAAAAAAATAAAGGCAGAAAATGCCAAGGAACAATGTTTGTTGTTGACTAATACTAACTTGGAGTTGACTAAAGAAATTGACTTTTTGAGAAGTGAAGTTGAATCATTTTAAACTTCATTGAGCCGTGCTAATCTATACACTAAGATTTGTGCTTTTACTCTTTGAGGTTGAGTAGTAGTTGTCATTAGACTTTTTAACATGAACCAAATTTGATTGTATTTTGATATGGAAAGGAGAGTAAATCACATGTGATTATGTTGTTGTTTGGCATAATATTACATGTGCTTCTGCATCGAAACAATTAATATTAAAAATACACTATTTATTAGTTTTGAGATTCTTCTAAAACAACCACATGTGATTTGTACAAAATCTCATGTAATTCTTTGATGGATTACGTGTGATTCTCTTATAAAATATTAAACTATACACTTTTTATTAGTTCTAAGATTCTTTTACAACAATCACATATAATTTGTACAAAAATCGCATGTGATTCTTTTGTAAATCACGTGTGATTCTCTCATAAAGATTTCAAATATACACTCTTTATTAGTTACGAAATTCTTATGCGGCAATCACATGTGATTTATAAAAAATCACGTGTGATTCATAAAAATCACATGTGATTCTTTGGTGAATCACATGTGATTCTATTAACCACTTGTCATCAAAACAATTGATGATTCCCAATTATACACACCGACTCCAAAATCCAAATAATTAACCTTTCCCACATGACTTTAATATTATCACATTAAAATCACATGTGATTTTAGCCGGCTCGCAATGTCGAGTCAAAAACCCAGGTTACAAAAAATAAATCACAAGTGATTTCACAAGTGACATGTGATCTTTAAAGAAATAAATCACATGTAATCTTCATAAAGTATACACTTTTTATTAGTTCTGAGATTTGTAAATATTACATATGATTTGTACAAAATCCCTTGTAATTCTTTGGTGGATAATGTGTGATTCTCTCATAAAATATTAAAGTGTACACTTTTTATTAGTTCTAAGATACTTTTACAACAATCACGTGTAATTTGTACAAAAATTCCATGTGATTCTTTGGTGGATCACGTGTGATTCTCTCATAAAATTACATTCTTTATTTGTTTTGAGATTTTTTTACGGCAATCAGATGTGATTTATACAAAATCTCATGTGATTCTTTTGTTGATCACGTGTGATTCTTTCATCAACATAATATTTAGAAATTCTAAACAAAGTACCAAAAAAGTTGAAGTGGTCATTTGTATCGATATCAATAATGAAGTAGATACGAAGTATTAGGTACAATTGCATTGTTATCTCTAAGGCACGTCATTGTCTTGTTCACTAGGCTATAGTTGGACTCTTTGGTGCAAAAAAGGTAAAGTGTTTAATGCTACAACATATTTTAACTAAAATAACAATAACAATAATGATAATAATAAATTATTTGTCATCTTTATTCATCTATTCAAAACAAGTTTTTTTTAAGGCAACAAGACTTTATTACCAATACGAGCAAACTATTACAATATGATTGCATCCCAACTCCTCAATCAAGCGGATTAACGGAGAAGAGACCCGAACAAAAAAACAAAGACCCCACAATTTGGGTATTACAAACTAAAATACAATACAAAACGCCAGGGCCAAACACAAACAAGAAGTAAATCACACATGATTTTATTTTATTTTATTTATTATTTTTTTTAACATCGCTTAAGTGCTGCAACTTTGGTTGTTGTCTTGCTGATATGCTTCTAAACATCAGATGGGCTTTCAAACTATTTGTTACCTGAATTTTTTTTTATCAAGCTGGACTGTTCTCATTCAAGCTTGAGTTGTGATGTTCTGCTTCTTGTTCATTGTAAGTTTGAACCTGGTTGTCAGTTTGAGAAGATGGAACTTTACCCAAAAAGAGAAGATAGCCCTCATTGGGATACACCAGAAAGAATATTGTAGTTTCTATCTTCGGGTAGGGAGAGTATGATATACATGGTTACCATAACTGCATTAAATAGAATTTCAAAAATCATACTTAGTTTGCAAAAAAACCAAGACTCATGATATTACTTATAAGAACGGTCATCAAAAAGTTAACTGCATAGTATTAACGTAATGTGAACATCAAAAAGTTGATCGTGTAGCTAAGTTGATTTCCAAAGTTTCTTGAATATCAAAAATTATATTCTAAATCCCGTGAAACAAAAGTGGATTAAATTATTTTCCAAAGTTTTTTAGATTTAGTATAATTAATATGGCTCACCATCACACATTAACTTTTTGATGTTCACATAATAAGAATACAAATGCTAAAACACTTGTATTAGATCACATGTGATTGTTTTACAAATCACATGTGATTGTTTTACAAATCACATGTGATTGTAATAAAATCACATGTTTCACATGAATCACATGTGATTAGACATGAATCACATGTGATCTAATACAAATGTTGTAAAAATGCTAAAGATTCATTAACAAGTTAGAACGGGCATATATGGGGCAGATATGTGATAAGAAATAAGCAGGCAAGACTGATATGGGGGTCGTTCCCCACCACATCTCCACCCTCATACCAAATCTATGCATTTACCATAGTTGGTGTCCGAAATTGATTGGAAACAAGAATAATACATGCGCTATGGATGTAACGCACTCCAAAAGTGGGAAAAGATCTTTGTTAGAATTTGAAGGTTGTTGTCACTTTGCAATTAGTGGGGCCATCAAGATTTCAAGGTATTTAGGCTGCAAATAACGATAGTGTAAGAAAAAAACCAATGAAGTACGAGAAATATTTAGTCAGGCACGAGCGTAAGAAATAAATAAAACTATAATGACATAGGGAACTACAGAGATTAATAGGGTAATCTGAGCTTATGAGATACTCTCACGTTGGGTGGTACAATAAAACTCGAATATATTTGTTAAGTAATTAAAAAAACAATTATAAAGCATCACCTTTTGCCTATATGATATGAATGTGAAATGTGAGTTAGACTGCAAATCCAGATCATCCTTTAAGTTGTCTAGAAACCACATCCAGGAGTCTTTAGTTACAACTTCCACCACAGCATATGCAACTGGATTATTTCCATTGTTACAGTCAACACCCACTGCTGTTAAGATTTGACCAGGCCAAGGTCCAGACATGAAACATCCATCTAAACCCACCAGCTCCCTATTTCCAGCCTTAAGCCCTTTCTTCAGAGCTCCTAAACAAACATATATCCTTTTGAATTGTCTATGTTAATACAAATATCACCTAAAAACGTTATTTATGTTTTACGATCTTCGCTAAGTTTTGTTAATGACAAATGTAAACTTTAGTTTCTAAGTAAAACATAATCTTAGTTTTAAAGACTTGCATAAACTAGACTTTTGCTACATAATACATTTCATAAAACACAACACTTCTTATTTTCTAAAAATAGAATTGTCACATCACATTTACGGCAAGTTTTGTCATTATACATTTATGGAAAGAAATGTGTTTGACTTACTTAGATGTTGCTTGCAAGTTTAGTGTTTGACTTGATATTATGTGATGTGACATTGTTTGGTTTGCAAGAGTAATGAGATGTGACTTGGTTTGGTTTGCAAGATTTATTGCAAAACCAACTGCAAGCCCGGCGGTACCCTGGAGGTACACGGGCGGAACCCTTTTGAGGGGTCCGCCTGATCCGCCAGACCTGCAGAAGGTTTGGCTATAAATATTGAGCCACAAGTTGAATTTTGGCTCATCACTTGACATTATATTTTACACACACATTCATTCTTTCATCTAACCTCTTAACATTTCATATGTGAAGTTTCTTTTTGTAGCAAAGAGATTCACGAGCTTACTAAAAGTAACAAGTATTCAACACAACATTGCAAGACTTGTTAGCTTTGCATTGTGTAGACTTGAGTAGTTTACACTTCATTTGATTGTGTATTTTCAGTAGTGATCGGTTAGTATTTTAGTCCTCAAAATACAAAGTGTATAGGGAGTAGTTGTACCCTTGTAAAGAACTAACGGGAGTGGTTGTACCCTTGGTAAAGAACTCGACATCTAGCTTTGTGTCGGTAAAAGTATAAGCGACGTGTAAGGTTTTCTCCGCCGGTGAAAGGAGCTTGTTGACTAGTGAAAGTAACTCTCGAGTTGGGTACTTGGGGCGTGGACGTAGGGCAAGGAAAAAGAGTCCTTGTAGCCGAACCACGATAAATACTCGTGTTGTAGTTTGATCGTTTCTTTCATTTACTTACATGTTATATATTGTGCTTATGTATATATCTTTGATCAAACGGAAAGTTTCAAAGCTAACTTAACAAGTTAAAAAGATTTTAATCGGTAAACTATTCAACCCCCTTCTAGTTTTCCACAATTGGCATCAAGAGCTACGTTACTCAAGCTTTTAAAATATATTGTGTTTTAAAACTTGAAACGATCCATGGATTTTGAAAATTACAAAGAAGGGCAATCTATGCAAAGACCACCACTCTTTGAAGCAAATGGTTTTATATATTGGAAAAACCGTTTTGAAACTTACGTGAAATCTAAAGATATAGATTTGTGGTATATAATTATTGATGGTGATAACGTAGTTACTAACATCAAAGATGATGATCAAAAGAAATTAATTGGTAAAAATAATGAAGCTAAAATGATGCTTTACAACACTTTGCCTAAGAAAGAATATGAAAGAGTCTTTTTGTGAAAAACCGCCAAAGATATTTGGCAATCTTTAATTGTCACTCATCAAGGAAACTCACAAGTTAAAGATAACAAAATTGATCTTCTTGTTCAACAATATGAACAATTTGTTATTTCTGAAGATGAGATTATTGATAATGCTTTTGCTAGGTTTAATACTATTATTACTTCACTTAAAGCACTTGACGAATCTTTTTGTAGGAAGAACTTTGTCAGGAAATTTCTTAGAGCACTCCATCCGAAGTGGAGAGCAAAAGTGACGGCAATTGAAGAATCCAAAGATCTTTCAAGCATGTCACTTGATGAGCTAATTGGAAACCTCAAAGTTCACGAAATGGTAATGGAAAAAGATTCGGAACTAGTTAGAGGCAAGAAAGAAAAAGTTAAGTCCATTGCCTTGAAAGCTAGAGTCCAATCAAGTGATGATGAAGAATCTACTTCGGATAGTGATGATGAGGAATATGCTATGGCTGTTAGAGACTTCAAGAAGTTCTTTCGTAGAAGAGGAAAGTTTGTAAGGCAACCTGAAGATGACAAGAAAACTTTCCGAAAAGATCGTGATGATAGGAAAGGAAAGGTTGAAAGAAAATGCTATAGGTGTGGAGACACAAGTCATCTTGTAGGAGAATGTCCAAAACCACCCAAGAGCAAACCTCAACAAGCTTTTGTGGGAGGTGCTTGGAGTGACTATGAAGGAGATGACGATGAGCCAAAGAATGACGATATTGCTCTCATGGCTCACAACTCAAATGAGGTATTATCCGACTCATCTTACTCCTCTATTGATGATGACACTTTACAAAAAGAATATAAAAAACTTTGTGAATTGAGCTTAAAATCATAAACATAAATAAATTTTTGAAAACTAAAAAGGAGTTTTTAGAAAATGAAGTTTATGAGTTAAAAGAAAAAGCTAAGAGATTAGAAAAGAGTAAAGGTATTGACACATCTTGCAAATCATGCGAAGAGCTTAAACTAGAAGTTGAGAATCTCAAAATTACTCAAAATGATCTAATAAAACAAACCACAAAGTTTAAGAAGTTCGATAAGAGCATTTCTTGTGCGGATGAAATTATGAAACTTCAAAAGTCACCCTTTGATAAAACAGGACTAGGATTCACGAAAATAGAAACTTCAAAGGGTCAAATGAAACAAGAAAAGATTGCTCAAGAAACAAATAAAATTGCTACAGCAGCCTGCGGATTGGGTTCCGCCCGTTGGTCCCGAAGGTTCCTCCAGGTCTGCTGCAGCAGTAACTCCATCCACTTCGGATCGTTCAAAATTTGTTAAAGTTACATACAAAAATGGAACAAAACCTGTGTTTAAAACTGGAGTATGATTTAGTAAAAATGAATTTAGAGCTAAAACTACTAAACCAAGACCTAAGACTCCAGTTCCCAAACGCCCCTTTCCAAAGTGCAACTTCAACGCTCGACCAAACTACCAACATGTTTGGAACCAAAACACTCCTAGACATTACCAAACTCCAAACCACATGCCATGGAACCCTTATGCTCTATTTTCATACTTGGAACAAATTAATGGCATGCTTAACCAAAATGGACCCATGAGAAATTGGGGACCAAATGTTTGAGTGTTTTTCATAAAATAGGTGTGCCTCAAAGTTTGTTTGGAACCGGATGAATGGATTAAAGATAGCGGTTGTTCAAGGCACATGACGGGTAACAAAAGCCTCTTCACTTCTTATCACAAATGTGACGGAGGTAATGTTACGTTTGGTAGTAATGCTAAGAGCAAAATCATCGGAAAAGGTACAATCTCTCATGACTCCCTTTTTATTGATGATGTAGCTCATGTTGATAACTTAGGTTTTAATCTCCTTAGTATTAGTCAACTTTGTCGTAATAAGTATAATTTTCTTTTTAGTGAAAACGAAAGTAAAATACTTAAAGATGGTATAACCATAGCCAAAGGTGTCCTTAAGAACAACGTATATGTCATGAAGATGGATCCAACATCTAGAGACAAACTTTGTCTTACCTCATTAGATGAATCTTCAACTTTATGGCATAGACGTTTAGGACATGCTAACATGAGACTAATCCAAAACCTCTCCTCCAAAGACTTAGTTCGAAACCTACCTAAGTTGAAATATGACCAACACTTTTGTGATGCTTGCAAAGTCGGTAAACAAGTCCATAATAGCCATAAGGCTAAAAACTTGGTTTCTACATCTAGGTGTCTAGAACTTTTGCATATGGATTTATTTGGTCCATCCGCTATACAAAGTTATGGAGGCAACTTCTACACTTTGGTCATAGTTGATGATTACTCAAGATATACTTGGACAAAATTTTTGAAAAGTAAAAATGAAGCTTTTGATAAATTTGAGATTCTAAGTAAGAAAATTCAAAATCAAGTAGGGTCTAATATTGTGTCTATTAGAACGGATCACGGTCGTGAATTTGATAATGAATTTCAATTTGGAAACTTTTGTGATAATAATGGTATAACTCATAACTTTTCGGCTCCACGTACTCCTCAATCTAATGGTGTAGTAGAACGTAAAAACCGGACATTGCAAGAGATGAGTAGAACAATGCTTAATGAACAAAACATTCCACAATAGTTTTGGTGTAATGCCGTTGACACATCAACATACATTATAAATCGAGTCTTAATTAGACCATTTTTGAATAAAACTCCTTATGAACTATATAAAGGTAAAAAGCCTACATTAGGATACTTTAGAGTGTTTGGGAGTAAATGTTTCATTCTTAACACCAAGGATTATCTCACCAAATTTGACCCAAAGTCTTATGAAGGTGTATTTCTTGGATATTCACAAAATAGTAAAGCATACATTGTTTTGAACAAAGAAACCTTAAGAGTCGAGGAATCGTTGAACGTAACATTTGACGAGAGTCCACCTCCCTCTAAGACATCACCTTTGGTAGATGATGACTTAGTTGAAAGCCAAGCAATAGAAAATCAAGAAATTTTAAGTGATGACAAAGAAGATGAACTATTTAACAAAGAACTTGTCAATATCAAAGAATCTAAAAGTCATCCATTAGATGGTGTCATTGGCAACACTAACGAAAGAACACTAAGGTCAAAAGTTCAAAATGAAAGCAACTACTTTTGTTTCGTATCAACCATTGAACCTAAAAATATTAATGAAGCCATTAAAGATGAGTCTTGGGTAATTGCAATGCAAGAAGAGTTGAACCAATTTGTTAGGAATGATTTATGGACATTAGTTCCTCAACCAAAGAGTCAAACTATAATTGGAACAAAATGGGTATTTCGTAATAAAATGGATGAAAATGGAATTGTGTCTAGAAACAAAGCTAGGCTAGTTGCACAAGGATATAACCAACAAGAAGGCATTGACTACGATGAAACTTTTGCTCCGGTTGCTAGGCTCGAGTCAATTAGAATCTTACTTGCATATACATGTGCACACAATTTTAAACTTTTTCAAATGGACGTCAAAAGTGCATTTCTAAACGGAGTCATTAATGAAGAAGTGTATGTTGCTCAACCACCGGGCTTCATCGATTTTGAAAAACCAAATCATGTTTACAAACTTAAAAAGGCTCTTTACGGACTTAAGCAAGCTCCAAAAGCATGGTATGATCGACTTAAAATGTTGACATAAATTAATAATGCCTAAAACATTGTTAACATATTAACAATGTCTCTATGTTTTGATAATTACAAAGCATAAACTCATTAATCTAAAACTTATGACGTAAACAAGTTTTTAGTGCTTAACATTTGTCTTTACATCCAAATCACTTAAGGTATGAATAAACAAAGTGTTTATTGCATTCTATGATCAAAGGAACAATTTTCTTAAACACTAGATTTCTTATAAAATGTCACAAAACATTTTATATCTTTTACAAAACATTTTTGGAATTAAAGGAATATGTTTAATTCATTATAAATATATGAATTCAAATTTCCAACCAAAAATGGCAAATCTAATCCAGAAAAACCTTCCCCACAAAAAGACAAATAAACCCAACGTTCAGGAGGGCGGCCCCCTTAATTTTACTAGGCGGCCTCCTTAATCATTAAGGGGACCGGCCTACAATTAAGGGGACCGGCCATGCTCCAGAACAGTATTTTCCCCCCCTTTAAATACTGATTCATCCCTCAGATTTTTCTCACCTTTTGCACTTCTAAACTTTCTGATCCAGATCTAATTCTCTATTCTCTCATCCTTTGATCATAAGTGTATATATATTCTTTGTTTCAAAGTGATCCAATTTCCATCCTCTCAAGTGCAAGAGAAGAATACTTCTATCTTCCTAGACAAGAAGTATTACAACTTGTTGTGATCTCCAAATCAAAGTTGTTGGTGTAACATCAAGATTATTTACATATTCTTTGTGAAGATTGTTGTGAATACTTGCTTGTAGATAGTTGTGTTAGATATAGATTGTGTGATTAGTTGATAGCTTGGTGTGAAGAAGAAAAGCTAGGAAATCTATTGGTGTGAAGAAGCTAGGTGTGAAGTAGATTGATTTGAAGAAGGTGTGACTTAGGTGTGAAGGTGTTGTGGTGTGATTATTGGTGTGTAGATTGGTGTGTAAATTGGTGTGTAGAATGGTGTGAATATTGGTGTGTAAATTGGTGTGTAAGGTTTTCTCCGCCATAAGGGAGCTTGTTGATATAGTGAAGAAAACTCTCGAGTTAGGTGCTCGGGGAGTGGAGTAGGGCAAGGAAGGTGTCCTTGTAGCCGAACCACTATAAATCTCTTGTCTCGCGGTTCGATCTTTCCATCTCTTACTTATTATTGTTACTTATCATTATTATATATTTCGTATTGATACTTGTTTATATTGTGCAAGACTTGAGATCACATATTATCGAATCTAAGTTTTAAAACACTAAAACTATTTTTACAACTAATTAAAAAGACGTAAAACTATTCAACCCCCCCTTCTAGTTTTCCACAATTGGTATCAAAGCCACGTCTAGCAAGAATTTTAAAATATATTGTATTTTAAAACTTGTAACGATCTATGGAATCTTTAAAATATTTAGAAGGGCAATCTATGCAAAGACCACCACTATTTGAAAGTGATGGATTTTTATATTGGAAAAATAGATTCGAAACGTATGTGAAATCAAAAGATCTTGATCTTTGGCATATTATTACCTTTGGTGATTTTCCCCCTATTCAATATAATGTTGAAACTAAAATGGATGAAATTGTAGCTTTTGAAAAACAAAATGATGATATGAAAAAGAAACTAGCAAAAAATAATGAGGCTAAAATGGTTATTTATAATGCGTTACCACGCAAAGAATATGAAAAAAAATTTATGTGTAAAACCGCAAAAGAAATTTGGGATTCTTTACTAATCACTCACCAAGGTAATAGTCAAGTTAAAGATAACAAAATAGATCTTCTTGTACAACAATATGAACAATTTACGATTTCGGAAGAGGAATCAATTGATAATGCTTTTGCTAAATTTAACACCATTATCACAAGTTTAAAAGCACTTGATGAGACATTTTCTAGTAAAAATTATGTTAGGAAATTTCTTAGGGCATTGCATCCGAAATGGCGAGCTAAAGTCACGGCTATTGAAGAATCAAAGAATTTGATGACATTGTCACTAGATGAGCTTATTGGCAACTTGAAGGTCCATGAAGAAATTATAAGAAAAGATTTGGAAACGGTTAAAGTCAACAAAGAACAAGTCAAATCCGTTGCTCTAAAAGCCAAAAAGGAACTTTGTAATGATAGTGACTCAAGTGACGAGAGTGAAGATGAAGAATATGCAATGGCCGTAAGAGAATTCAAGAAATTCTTCAAGAGACGAGGAAGATTCACTAGATCATCACATGACGATAGAAAATCGTTCCAAAGAAATAGAAGTGACAATTACGTGAAAAGAAAATGCTTTAGATGTGGAAGTCCAAATCATCTCGTTGGTGAATGTCTAAAGCCGCCGAGTTATGACAATCAAGGTGCATTTGTTAGTAGAACATGGAGTGATAGTGACAAAGAAGAAGTGGAAAAACCAAGAGAAGAAAGGTGTTTCATGGCAAAAGCAACCGACGAAATATGCCTTGGATTTGACTTGGAGCCTGACGAATGGATCAAGGATAGTGGATGCTCAAGGCACATGACAGGGAACCGAAAGCTATTCTCTACATATAAGGCATACAACGGAGGTAACGTTATTTTTGGTAGTGACTTGCGTGGAAAAATTATTGGCAAAGGTACGATTTCTCAAGACTCACTTACTATTGAAAATGTTGAACATGTTAATAATTTAACATATAACTTACTTAGTGTAGGCCAAATATGCGATAATAAATGTAAAGTTATCTTTTCCGAAGAAGATAGCGAAATAGTTAAGAATGGAAAAATTATAGGTAGAGGTATTAGGAAAGGAGGTGTATATGTTATGAAACTAGGAAACAAACCTGAAGATAGGATATGCCTAACGACCCTAGATGAAAACTCCACATTGTGGCATAGGAGATTAGGACATGCTAACATGCAACAAATACAATCTTTGGCCTCTCTAGGAATTAGTTAGAAACTTGCCTAATCTAAAATATGACAAACATTTTTGTGATGCATGTAAAGTTGGAAAATAAGCTCATGCTAGCCACAAAGCTAAGAATATAGTATCCACTACTAGGTGCCTAGAATTATTACATATGGATCTTTTTGGTCCATCCGCTGTGCGGAGCTATGGAGGAAACAAGTATACCTTAGTAATAGTAGATGACTACTCACGATACACGTGGACTAGGTTTTTAAGTGACAAAACCCAAGCCTTTGAAAAATTCGAAATATTTAGTAAAATGATTCAAAATAAGTTAGGATGCTCAATAGTTGCCATTAGGACGGACCATGGAAGGGAATTTGATAACGAAGTACAATTTGGAAAATATTGTGAGTTAAATGGAATATCTCATAATTTCTCCGCTCCACGTACTCCTCAATCAAATGGGGTAGTAGAAAGAAAAAATAGGTCACTACAAGAAATGAGTAGAACTATGTTAAATGAACAATCCATTCCACAAAAATTTTGGTGTCACGCCGTAGATACATCGACTTATATTCTAAATAGGGTATCAATTAGAAGAATTCTAGGAAAAACTCCTTATGAGTTATTAAGAAATAGAAAACCTAACTTAAGCTACTTTAGAGTATTTGGAAGTAAATGCTATATCTTAAACACTAAGGACTACCTCACTAAGTTTGATCCAAAATCATATGAAGGAATATTTTTAGGATACTCACAAAATATTAAAGCATATATAATACTTAACAAACACTCAATGAAAGTAGAGGAATCACTAAATGTAACATTTGATGAAACACCACCACCTCCTAAAACGCTACCTTTAGAAGATGATGATTTAGTCGAAGATGAAGCCATTGAGGTTAGTAAAACAAAACCCATAGGAAATGATAATGAAGAAACTCACTTAGAAAATAACTAAACCGTTAATATTAAAGAATCTAGATCACATCCTTTGGATAATATAATAGGACATCTTAACCAAAGAACCCTTAGGTCACAAGCCCAAGATAAAAACAACTTCTTTTGTTTCCTCTCGGCAATAGAACCTAAGAATATTAGCGAAGCTTTAAAGGATGCAAGTTGGATTATAGCTATGCAAGAAGAATTAAATCAATTTAAGGCAAATGATGTTTGGGAACTAGTCCCAAATCCAAAGGATATGACTATCATAGGAACCAAATGGGTATATAGGAACAAGTTAGACGAGAATGGAATAGTTACTAGAAATAAAGCTAGGTTAGTTGCCCAAGGTTATAATCAACAAGAAGGAATTGATTATGATGAAACTTATGCCCCCGTAGCTAGACTAGAATCAATTAGGATATTACTTGCCTATGCTTGCTCCCTAGATTTTAAGTTATTCCAAATGGATGTGAAAAGTGCATTCCTTAACGGTTTTATCAATGAGGAGGTATATGTGGCACAACCTCCAGGATTCATTGACTTCGCAAAACCTGATTATGTTTATAAGTTAAAGAAAGCTTTGTATGGACTCAAACAAGCTCCCAAAGCTTGGTATGATCGATTAAAAGCTTTTCTTATTAAACATGATTATTCCATGGGAATGGTAGATAACACTCTTTTCACTAAAAGGAAAGACCCTAATCTCATCATTGTTCAAATATATGTTGATGACATTATATTTGGATCGACTTGTCAAGACATGTGTGATGAATTTGCCAAAATCATGCATGATGAGTTTGAGATGAGTATGATGGGTGAACTTAACTTCTTCCTAGGATTACAAATAAAACAATTAGAAGATGGAATATTCTTTAACCAATCTAAGTACATTAAGGAAATGCTTAAGAAATTTGGCCTAGAAGACTCAAAACCCATAAAAACACCCATGTCTACGGAGGTAAAGCTCACAAAGGACGATGAAGGTGAGTCCGTAGATAACTCCAAGTATAGAGGAATGATAGGTAGTTTACTATACTTGACGGCAAGTAGACCCGATATCATGTTTAGTGTCTGCCTTTGTGCCCGTTTTCAAGAGGATCCCAAAACCTCTCACCTAGAAGCGGTTAAGCGTATCTTCCGATACATTTAAGGCACTATACACTTAGAATTATGGTATCCTAAGGAATCCGGCATAGAAACCATTGTATATGCGGATTCGGATCATGCGGGAGACTACGTAGATAGAAAGAGCACTAGCGGTATTTGCACGTTTATGGGATGTTGTCTAACGTCTTGGTTTTCGAAGAAGCAAACCGCTCTTGCTATTTCTACCACCGAAGCCGAATATGAAAGCGCCGGAAAGGCATGTCAACAAGCACTATGGATGAAACAAGCTCTCGTAGACTATGGCATTAGGTTAGAAAATGTCCCCATTATGTGCGATAACAAAGGTGCGATAGATTTAAGTAAAAATCCGGTGCAACACTCTAGGACTAAACACATAGAAATACGTCACCATTTTCTTAGGGATAATGTACAAAAAGGAAATATATCTATAGAAAAGGTTGCATCAGAAGATAACATTGCGGATATATTCACAAAACCCCTTAAGCGTGAATTATTCAACCACTTGCGTTTAGGATTAGGAATGATGGAACAAGTTGACTAAATTATATTGAATTATTTCAAATTAATACTTGCATGAAATTTATTCATTTCACCTTTTCTGAGTCTAGGAATCTATTTCGCACAAATCTAAAGATTGGGAAAATTTATTTTCTTTGCATAAATTTTTTTTAAAACTCAATCAATTTTCTCTAAAAATTATTCTCACAATCTAGGAACCCCATGAAGACCATTTTCCTTGCATTGTTGACTAATTCTAAAAACATTATATTTCAAAATCATGCATAAACTCTCACATAAATTGTCAAGGTATATAATCTAATATATGTCTTTGACATTCATGATCGAGCAAAAATTGAATCAAGGAGATTATTTGGATTGTTTCTTAGGATCGCTATTTCTTTTTGCTTCTAGGAGTCGAAACAATCACAACTCCACATTTGTTGCATATAGACACTCACTAGGACAAATTCACTAATAATGGTGTCATCTTGATCCATCACTAGTTTTTCACTCACTAAGATAGGTGCCTTAGGAAGCTTAAGTGTGCTTGCCTTTGTTTACCTCCTATTGCTTATTATGTGTTGATTATTTGCTCCTTTGCTTGTGTGATTTTGCATGTATGCTATATCTTGATTAGATTAGACTCTATATTGCCTAAGAGAATTGAACTTGCTTGAATTCTAATCCAAACACATAACCTTTCTGCAAATTTTCTGCCAAAAACCCAATTCTGGCATCCTGGAAATCACCAGATGGGCGGCCCCCTTAATTTTGTAAGGCGGCCCCCTTAATCATTAAGGGGACCGCCCCCTAATTAAGGGGACCGGCCATCTGATGGTCGGGTTTACAGAATCTTTTCTGCTTTTTAGCCCATTTCAACCTACATTTCCCAATTTTAACCAACACACTTTGTCCCAATCTTCCAACAAACCTTATCCATCCTTAAACACACAAATCTTACACTATAAATATCCCCAATCCTCAAAACTATCCATTCATCCCATCATGAACTCTCCAAACAAACCAAGATCAAAAGCCTCAAGGCTAGCAAGGATGACGGAAAAACCTGTTTGGCAAAGAAAAAGCCCTCGAAACAAATCCATTATAACCAATGAGATTGGAAGTCATTCAACACCTCCAACTTCTTACTTCCCAAACTTTACCTCAAACCCACAAGGTCATTCATTTGATCCTCTTTACAAACCATACAACATTGGCCAACCATCAAACTACAATTCCAACTACACAAATCCAACTCATCCATACCAAACCTATGATCCTCTCCACATTGCCACGGAAAAGCAAAAGTTCCGTGATGAAATAAACCAAATCCATGATCTTAGTGATCTCCTTGCTATGCATCTTGCACAACGCAACAAAGGGCAACCTCCATCATCACCCTATGCAAATTGCCTTCCCCACTCTCTCAATTTGGATCAAGTTTCCAACCACACTCACTTTTGCCCTTGTTGCATATTCCTTCAAAAACAAATCCTCTACTTGAGTGAAGATATTTCTTGGATTGAATATCTTCTCACTCGTAATCATCCAATACCACCCTTAACACGATACAACATCGTGAGATCCACCTCTTCCGCTCCATACTCCACCCCATATCCCTCTCCATCTAACAACTAAGCTTCATGCTTATGTTATCCTTCAAGCAAATAAAACAATCAACCATGAGTTGCAAGCAAGTCCAAGTGTTCTTTCTAGGCAATATAGGACTATGTCTTTTCATTTGTTTTACTATGATTAATATGCCTTAAGCATATTAAATGTTGTAATGCTTTCTATGATGCTTGAATGATTTTTTTTTTTTTTTTTTTTTTTTTGTTATCTATTGCTTTGCATGTAGATTTGCCTTGCTCTCTTCTAATATTTTGTGTAGCCAAGATTTCCATAGCTCATCTCCTTGGTGCTCTCAAATGAGGGGGACTACACATCAAGGGGGAGCTTTAACCTTTTTGATTTTACAAAAAGGGGGAGAAGAGAATGTTAAACTCTAAATCCTTGTCTAAAAATTAATTTTTAGACCTAATGAGTTTAAGGTTTTGTAATCATCAAAAAGGGGGAGATTGTTGACATAAATTAATAATGCCTAAAAACATTGTTAACATATTAACAATGTCTCTATGTTTTAATAATTACAAAGCATAAACTCATTAATCTAAAACTTATGACGTAAACAAGTTTTTAGTGCTTAAAATTTGTCTTTACATCCAAATCACTTAAGGTATGAATAAACAAAGTGTTTATTGCATTCTATGATCAAAGGAACAATTTTCTTAAACACTAGATTTCTTATAAAATGTCACAAAACATTTTATATCTTTTACAAAACATTTTTGGAATTAAAGGAATATGTTTAATTCATTATAAATATATGAATTCAAATTTCCAACCAAAAATGGCAAATCTAATCCAGAAAAACCTTCCCCACAAAAAGACAAATAAACCCAACATTCAGGAGGGCGGCCCCCTTAATTTTACTAGGCGGCCCCCTTAATCATTAAGGGGACCGGCCTACAATTAAGGGGACCGGCCACGCTCCAGAACAGTATTTTCCTCCCTTTAAATACTGATTCATCCCTCAGATTTTTCTCACCTTTTGCACTTCTAAACTTTCTGATCCAGATCTAATTCTCTATTCTCTCATCCTTTGATCATAAGTGTATATATATTCTTTGTTTCAAAGTGATCCAATTTCCATCCTCTCAAGTGCAAGAGAAGAATACTTCTATCTTCCTAGACAAGAAGTATTACAACTTGTTGTGATCTCCAAATCAAAGTTGTTGGTGTAACATCAAGATTATTTACATATTCTTTGTGAAGATTGTTGTGAATACTTGCTTGTAGATAGTTGTGTTAGATATAGATTGTGTGATTAGTTGATAGCTTGGTGTGAAGAAGAAAAGCTAGGAAATCTATTGGTGTGAAGAAGCTAGGTGTGAAGTAGATTGATTTGAAGAAGGTGTGACTTAGGTGTGAAGGTGTTGTGGTGTGATTATTGGTGTGTAGATTGGTGTGTAAATTGGTGTGTAGAATGGTGTGAATATTGGTGTGTAAGGTTTTCTCCGCCATAAGGGAGCTTGTTGATATAGTGAAGAAAACTCTCGAGTTAGGTGCTCGGGGAGTGGAGTAGGGCAAGGAAGGTGTCCTTGTAGCCGAACCACTATAAATCTCTTGTCTCGCGGTTCGATCTTTCCATCTCTTACTTATTATTGTTACTTATCATTATTATATATTTCGTATTGATACTTGTTTATATTGTGCAAGACTTGAGATCACATATTATCGAATCTAAGTTTTAAAACACTAAAACTATTTTTACAACTAATTAAAAAGACGTAAAACTATTCAACCCCCCCTTCTAGTTTTCCACATAAAACATTCCTAGTTGACCATAAGTATACCATGGGCTTAGTTGATAATACTCTCTTCACTAAGAAGAAAGATTCACATATTATCATAGTCCAAATCTATGTTGATGACATTATATTCGGATCAACTTGTCAAGAATTATGTGTGGATTTCTCAAAAATCATGCATGATGAGTTTGAAATGAGTATGATGGGAGAACTCAACTTTTTCCTAGGACTCCAAATCAAACAACTAGAAGATGGCATCTTCTTTAACCAATCTAAATATATTAAGGACATGCTTAAGAAATTTGGACTAGAAGATTCGAAACCTATCAAAACTCCCATGTCCACGGAAACTAAACTTACCAAGGATGAGGAAAGTGAATCCGTAGATAGCACTAAATATACAGGTATGATTGGTAGTCTACTTTACCTAACGGCCAGTAGACCCGACATTATGTTTAGTGTTTGTCTATGTGCTCGTTTTCAAGAAGATCCTAAAACTACCCATCTCGAAGCCGTTAAAATGATTTTTAGGTATATTAAGGGCACTACACATTTAGGTTTATGGTATCCCAAAGGAACGGGAATAGACACCATAGTGTATGCCGACTCGGATCATGCCGGTGACTATGTCGATAGAAAAAGCATAAGTGGTATTTGTACTTTTGTTGGACATTGTCTCACCTCATGGTTCTCTAAGAAACAAACGGCTCTTGCTATCTCAACAACGGAAGCCGAGTACGTTTCGGCCGGAAAGGCATGTCTACAAGCTCTTTGGATGAAGCAAGCTCTTGTCCACTACGGAATTCAACTCAACGACATCACAATTCTTTGTGACAACAAAGGTGCCATTGATCTTAGCAAAAACCCGGTTCAACATGCTCGTACCAAACATATTGAAATCCGTCATCATTTCCTTCGTGACAACGTTCAAAAAGGAAATATCTCAATTAAGAAAGTTTCTTCCGAAGACAACATAGCCGACATTCTCACAAAACCTCTTAAACGTGAACCTTTTAACCTTCTTAGGCTAGGATTAGGACTCATGGAACCTACATTGTAGTTCTGGACATTAGACAAAAATCACTAAAATCAAAACAAATCCATAACTCTTTCTCTCAGCAGGGTTGGCGGAACCCTCAGACACAACGGGCGGAACCCATTTTAGGGGTCCGCCGTATCCGTCGACCTGCAAAATCATTTTTTTTTGTTTATATTAAACCAAACACCCATTATCTCATACCACCACTTCCAAACTGCTACTATTCACTTTACCATCCATCCACACCTACGAATTCTTGGTCCTCCAATCATTTACATTGCATATCAATCATCATTGTAAGTATTCTAAACATGATTACAATCCTGATCTGAGTCTAGGAATTCTATTTCTTGCACAAAAACAAAAACTTGGGGTTATGCATTAACTTGAAAAACTCATGCATAAGAATTAGGTGTTTAATAAAACTAATCATGTTTCCCATAGTTAGGAATTGCATCTTTAATTAGTATAAACATGTTTGCTAAAACACCCCATGTCAAATCCTTCTAAAAATTTCTCACAAGTAGGACAAATATTTTTTCGTCTCACATTGAGAATACAAAATCAAAACGTTATGTTTAAAACATCACTTGCATAATGTCTCTTGAATGCTAAAGGGAATACATAACCAATATGTATTTTCGGGTACATTCAAATGAAGCTACATTGAACTAGGAGCGTTTGGGTTATCTTTTGTTTTATAACAAAACTTGCATAAAACGATTTTGAAGCATCAAAATGAGTCAAGATAACCGCACCTCCACATTGTTTTCATATAGGCACACACTAGAACATCCATATTATAATAGTGGTTTACGTAAACTAAAATGTAAAATTTTGTTGTTCTAGGAATCATCATGCCTCCTCTAACCCACTACGACCACAAGGACACCATTAAGTACCTACCAAAACACCACAAAACCAAAGGCCTTACCCCAAACCAAGTAAACGTTTTCAAAGCCCTAGAAAAACACTATGTCCATGAGGGTAGAACCATTGACCCGTCTTTCCTAGAAGGCACAAACCTTTACGCCAATTTTGCCACAATCAACTTTGAGTGTCTTTTGAATATCGACGAGCCTATTTGTCCTAGGTTCATTCTAGAGTTCTATGCATCCTCCATCCTCTCCACGGATGACTATGGTCATATGTCTATCAACTTTAGGGTTAGCGGTCATCAATACTCCTTCACCCTTGAGGAGTTTGCTCAAATCCTAGGTATCCCAAACCGTGGTACTTGCATCTATTCCGACTTGCACTCCCTCTCAACTCTTGACAACCTCCAAGACCGTATCCACCCTTATGACACACCCCTTGTCTCAAAAGACGTACTCCGCGACCACCTCTTTGTTAGGACCACCACCACTAGGAGAACCCGTTCGGGGAATGAGGTCGATAAGGACCCATATGGAATGGAAATGAACGAACTCAAGCCCCAATTCAAGAAATGGGAGGAAGTCCTTAGAGCCAATGTCATTAGCACAATAGGGAACCGTGACCATATCAACCTTTGCCTTTGCTACATGCTCTACTTCTTGTCCGTTAGGCAACCCTTCAACCTTGCCTACTACATGGCCAAGAGAATGGCCGACATTCTCATGCATGGCACAACGGCTATGCCATATGGAATGCTCTTGACCCGTCTCTTTAGGTTCATCTCACCCATTCCACCAACTTCAAATGGTCTTCGTCTTGACTACACTCTCATTCCACACACCTTTGTTCCACTTAGTGATAAGAGAGTGTACAAAGCCCAAGGAAAACGTCCTCATCCTCCTACCTCATCATCATCTTCCTCAATGAGTGAAGATGACAATTTGCCAAACTCTAGGCTTCTACCTCTCGAATACCTATCCCAACTTCCGGATATTCCAAACGAGTCGGCGGAGTTCAAGCAAACAAAGGGGATGTTTAAGAATCTTGGAAGATTCCTTGGAAAGCTCAAGAACAAGATTGACCGGCAATGAGAGCGGGTGTGTAGGAGTGTTTGGCACTAGGTGCTATTTGAACTAATTTGGTTGTTTAAACAATGCTTATGATGTATTTGTAGTTTGGTACAATGTTTGATACTATTTGGAACATGTTCCATCTAACTTTGATGCAGGAAGACAACTTTTAGCAAGTTGTTAAATTTTCAAACTTATAATATTTTCACTAAGTTTAGTGAATATCGCTAGCCCCCGGTCAAAGTCATATGATATGAGTATTTACATGTTCATTTTTTGCATTTCCTAACCTGTTATGCATTATATTTTTGATTTAGGAGTTTTCGAAAATTTTGAAAATCGTCTCGCAGGTCAAAAACGTGGACTGCTACTTTCTGAAGCTCTGGCGGATCTGGCGGTACCCAAAATTGGGTTCCGCCAGTGCAATTTCTGGGAATTCCATAAATGGCCCAACGGACCAGGCGGCACCCTCATATGGGTTCCGCCTGTGTATTCTGAGGGTGCCGCCAGAAACCTGCAGAATTTTTGTTTTCATTTTCACAATTCAACATCCAAACACCAAAATCCAATCCTTTTAGGTAGAAACCCAATTCTTGCAATGTATTTAGCATAATAGGGTACTCCTTCTTCCATAAACTTAACCCATTCCAATTCCCGCCAAAATTCAAAATTTGCCATAACAACCTCAAGGACCCCTCACACATAAAGGAAGGAACCCTTTTAAGGGATCCTTGAAATCCCTGAGATTTATACTACCACAAATCCACCAAAACCACTAAGCATTTAGTGCAAAACTTGTCTTCTCACTTCACTATTTTCATTGGATTGACTTCCATGATTTGACAACCCACAATTAGTTTTCCAAATCATTAGAAACCTCCATTTTTGTATGGACTAACATCAAATCCAAACACTCCTTTCCATAATCCTTTAACACTATAAATTAAGCCATCCTAAACACTATTAAATCACACCTTCTTCACCACAATTTCTGAAACTTCTAAACCATTTTTACCATGACTAAGTCAACAATCACCTCTCAACCATCAAGACCCATCCGGAAAACCGCCCGGATAAGTGTTAAACCGCTATGGTCTAATCAACCCATCAACCTAAGCTCCTCATCTTCGGATGAATTCACATCACCTATAAAAAATGAACACTTTTTGAACCTTGCATCTCCATCACCATCAACAAATGAACCCAATGAGCTCACTCCACCACCTACTAAATCACCAATTGACCCAAGTCCACCAAGTGCTCCAACCCAACCATCCAAAACTTCATCACCATCACCATTACCCAAAATGGAACCTATGGAGTTATTTGGGTCTCCTCCCACATCACCACACCCTTTTGTCCAAGATCTTAATGATCTCCCACCAAGACCTTCACAACCACCACCTTTTTTACCAAAGTCAATTCTTGACCAAAATGAGCATTTTAACCACACCCAACCACCACAACAAGTATACCATCAACCCAAACCATTGTTGTTTCACCCCATCTACAATGACATCCATGGTCCTCTTTATGGAGAACCAAACTTTGAAAACCATGATCACCCAACTCCACTACATTCTCAAGCTCAAAACTTTGAGTCTTTCTTTCCCTCATATGAGGATATACAAAACATGGTTGAAAACCACCTCCATCAAGCAATGGAATTTCAAACCACCTTGCTTGATTCAATACCAAACCCATCATCCACCCAAGATCCACAAACCAACAAACCCTCAAACCAAGAAACCAAAACCGACCCATTTCCACCCACTCATCCCCATGTTTGCTCAAATTGTGAGCAAATGGGTGCAAGCATCAAAACGTTGCTTCACCAACTCCAAGATGAAACCCGGTTTGCATTCCAACACGTCATAGAACGTTTGGATGCTCTTTCTCACCCAAACAAATCCTAGACAACCGTTTGGAGGCCGTTTGCCCCAATATAGGAAACTAGGCTTTTATTTTTCTTTCTTGGTTAATTTTTAAGCTTTTAGAAGTAGAAGAATATTACTATTTCATGTCCTTTGACTTTTATAACTCAAAATTTTACTTGGAATGATATTTCTTTCTACTTACTTTCGTGCATTGTTGGTTGATCATTTGAATTGTGGTTGCAATGTGTGTGGTAACTACAAACTTGGCTTTATATATATATCACCAACTAACCATTTTTTTGTAGGATCCAAAATCCATGTTTCCCACCTTGGCACTCCTTTTAGAGGGAGTAACAAGCAAGGGGGAGCAAGTGCATTTTTCCGCTTCGCTACTCTACTTTTTGTTTCGACAAAAAGGGGGAGAAATATATAAAACTTTCAAAACTTAATATGATTTTCATAACTTAAGTAAAACAAGTTTAATATTAATTTTTTTTAAGTCTTAAAAACCAAGATTTTGTGAGTTACTTATAAACAAAGTTTATGTTTTGTCATCAACAAAAAGGGGGAGATTGTTAATACAAATATCGCCTAAAAACGTTATTTATATTTTACGATCTTCGCTAAGTTTTGTTAATGACAAATGTAAACTTTAGTTTCTAAGTAAAACATAATCTTAGTTTTAAAGACTTGCATAAACTAGACTTTTGCTACATAATACATTTCATAAAACACAACACTTCTTATTTTCTAAAAATAGAATTGTCACATCACATTTATGGCAAGTTTTGTCATTATACATTTATAGAAAGAAATATGTTTGACTTACTTAGATGTTGCTTGCAAGTTTAGTGTTTGACTTGATATTATGTGATGTGACATTGTTTGGTTTGCAAGAGTAATGAGATGTGACTTGGTTTGGTTTGCAAGATTTATTGCAAAACCAACTGCAAGCCCGGCGGTACCCTGGAGGTACACGGGCGGAACCCTTTTGAGGGGTCCGCCTGATCCGCCAGACCTGCAGAAGGTTTGGCTATAAATATTGAGCCACAAGTTGAATTTTGGCTCATCACTTGACATTATATTTTACACACACATTCATTCTTTCATCTAACCTCTTAACATTTCATATGTGAAGTTTCTTTTTGTAGCAAAGAGATTCACGAGCTTACTAAAAGTAACAAGTATTCAACACAACGTTGCAAGACTTGTTAGCCTTGCATTGTGTAGACTTGAGTAGTTTACACTTCATTTGATTGTGTATTTTCAGTAGTGATCGGTTAGTATTTTAGTCCTCAAAATACAAAGTGTATAGAGAGTAGTTGTACCCTTGTAAAGAACTAACGGGAGTGGTTGTACCCTTGGTAAAGAACTCGACATCTAGCTTTGTATCGGTAAAAGTATAAGCGACGTGTAAGGTTTTCTCCGCCGGTGAAAGGAGCTTGTTGACTAGTGAAAGTAACTCTCGAGTTGGATACTCGGGGCGTGGACGTAGGGCAAGGAAAAAGAGTCCTTGTAGCCGAACCATGATAAATACTCGTGTTGTGGTTTGATCGTTTCTTTCATTTACTTACATGTTACATATTGTGTTTATGTATATATCTTTGATCAAACGGAAATTTTCAATGCTAACTTAACAAGTTAAAAAGATTTTAATCGGTAAACTATTCAACCCCCCTTCTAGTTTTCCATAGTCTATATTTTTTCTGTGGATCAGTGGCTCTTTCCAACTCTAATTTAACTGTTGTGCCTGGTTTTGTTTTTTGCAGCTTTATAACATAATCCTTTAACTGTGCATACTGATTACCATAATCACCAATTACCTTATTACTTGCAATCCTTTTTGCTATATAAGTTTTCATTTTGGAAAAGCCCATCTGATATTTCTTCATTAGTTGATCTCTAAGTGCATTGGTGGGAATATCAGGGTTAGGAACAATGGTATCTTCCACATCTTTTGATAAGAAGGTGGCTGTGGCTTTTTTGACAGCCCTAGATTGAAGACAAGTGTGGTTATCCACTAAATTCTTAACCCTCCATGTCTCATCTTGGGTTCCCTTGGACACAAGTAAAGTCCATGGACAAGATTGTACATCTTGGACTGTTGGCCCATCATCAGGCCCACTTGCATTTGTCCCAACCTCAGGCCCACTTACACTTGCACTTGTCCCAACCTCAGGCCCTATTGACTGTGCACTATCTGTAAGGACAGGTGTTTGACCCCTGCATATAACTCTCACCCTTAACTTGTCATTTTTTTTAACATGCAATTGTCTTCTTTGCTCCACAACTAATTTTGCAACCATGTCTAATACAACCCACTTGTCACTAAATTTCCTTCTAACATAGAAACCATCCTTTGAAATCTCAGATAATGACTGTTGTTTTGCTAACTTTCTCAATGCACTATTTCTAGCTCCTTTAACATCACCATCATCATGGTCTGATTCACTTTCAAAGTCATCTAAGTCAAAATGGTTATCATGTTGGTCTGTTTCTTTGTCTGATTCATTAGAAAGGTTCCTCTTAAAAGGTTCCATATCAACCCAACATCATCTATCAAGTGTTCCTCATCCTCTAATACCTGATGAACAACTTCATTATTTGGGATATCCTTTTTCTTAAACTTAGTAGGCTCAACAGTTGTTGGTTCAACTATAGTCTCATCATCACCTATATTCAACCCACTAGATTGACCCTCCTTATTATTCACATTGTTAGAAAAAAAGGATCAAAATCCTCCATATCAATCTCATTTGGCACAACATTATCCTGACCATGTTCTTTCTCAGTTGGCTCAAGATTACACTGAACATGTTCATCATCAATGGGATCACTACTAGGCCATTCTTCAAAGTCTATCATTTTCTGTGCAAGTGCTTTCTTAGAAAGTTTCTTAACAAACTTCTTCTTAGGTTTTTGTTTAGGTTTTTTCTTATCATGCAAAGGATTTGACATAGGAACTTGTACTTCCACGTCAGACATATTGGTCTTAGTTTCAGGTTGTGAAAGGGGATTATCTATAACTGACAACCAAAGTTCAATGAAAACCTCAATTACTTTCAAAGAACCTATATGCTTAACCATCTCTATAATATCACTGTCTGATACTAAGGGTTTAAGCCCTTCATCTAAACTAGTGTTAGGAATTTTATAATGATAAAACTTAATTTCATTCTTATATCCTAACAAGCCTAGCATATCACTAAGTTCAATGATAGACCATTCATCAGCATCAACCCAATCAAACCAGCTAACCTTACCATTCAAATACCTTCTTCTAGCTCCCATTGTAAAAAACCCTTTGTGGTTTACCTTCAATGTGAAATACTAGGGTTCTTGGTTCCTGTTAAAATGTGCAAACATATAACCTTAAATCAATAATCCCTTCTATAAATGACAGCAAACACAAAAAAATAAATAAAATCATAAAAACCATACTAACACATACCATATTCTTTAGCTAGATCAAAAGCTTTTCCTGGTGGTCGCAGACCACATTTGTTTGAATCCACCATTAGATTACTTGTTATTTGTGTGTTAATTTTGGATCATGAAATGGTTTTTTTAATTAGATATAGATTAGATTAGGGTAAATTATTTGTGATAGAAAAACAGGGTGTGGGGGGTTTAGGTGGTATGGGTAATCGAGATGTATTTAAGAGGGAAAAAAGAGAAATTACATTTTAAGTCCTCACTTTTCCATCCATGTCAATTTACGTCCTTTTTTAACACTAGTTAGGACTTGGGTCGTAAATTGGATAGGATTCGTAACTTTCAAAAAGTACGAGGACCAAACCCGCTTAAAAAAAACACAGGGACAAGATCCGCAAAAAATACCAAACTACAAGGACCATTTATGTAATTAACTCTTAGAATAAATAGATCAAGAATTATGTAAACAATTCATTCCAAATTAGATACAATTCATTTCAATATATATTCGATTATTCATAGTTTCTGTCCCAAGTTGCTGTTCCAAACGCACCATACATAAGGCTAAACAAGTTTTGATCGAAGGCATTAGAACAACAGGTTCATGTTCAATATATCGGGTATAAAAAGATGCAATTGATGACATGCTTACCAGGTGTTTGATGATCTTTTTTAGTAATTGTATACTTAAAAAGTTATCAAAGACAACCATATTTTAGTTATCATATCTTCGTAGTATTTGATAAAATAAAAATTCGAAATCATTTGATGAAATGGTGTATGAACAAAGGTTGAAAATTTTGAAATTCAATATTAATTCTTGTGTTCATCAATTCTTGAATTTTTAGTAATAGATGATGAGATAGACAGGTACAATATATGTATTTAGAAACAACTAAATGGATCATCGGATTAAAACCTGTTTCAAAACATGTTTCTACTACTAGTAATGATTCTTGCTTAACTTTTCCTATGGCCAAATTTGCTAAACTGCCTTATTCTACTAGCATATCTCATTCTAAAGTTCCATTTGAGCTTGTTCATATTGATATTTGGGGGCCTTACAAGGTGGCAACTCATAGTCACAATAAGTACTTCTTGACTATAGTGGATGATTGTAGTAGAGCTGTTTGGACATATCTATTAGTCAAGAAATCTGATGCTTATACTGTCTTTAAGTCCTTCATTGTGTTTGTTAAGAGGCATTTTCAAAAGGACATTAAAGTTGTGAGGTCAGATAATGCACTTAATTTCTCAAAGGTTCTCTTGGTCCCTATATGAAGTCTCTTGGTATAAAACATCAAACCTCTTGTGTGGATAGGCCTCAACAAAATGGAAGGGTTGAAAGAAAGCATAGGAATTTCTTGGAAGTTGCTAGAGCATTGAGATTACATACACATCTTCCTGTGCATTATTGGGGTGATTGTGTCATTACTGCAACCTACCTCATTAATAGATTTCCTACATCTGTTCTAAACTTTAAGACTCCATATGAAGTTTTGTTAGAATCTAAACCTGAGTATCAACATATGAGGGTGTTTGGATGTTTGGTTGTTACAAGTAATCCTTCCAGAGAAACTGACAAGTTTGCGTAAAAGGGAGCTTCCACCCTAGTAAAATATATTAACCAATAAAATGTTGAAAGTACAATAGAATGTGGCTGAAGTACCACATTAACCTCAAGCAACCGCTTAAACTACCCTATATCATTTATGACAGGCCATAAATGAACCACTAGCTACCAACAACTAGAACAACCAAAAACCAACATAAGATGACATGCCAATCTTATGATAAAACAAAACAAAATAAAATACTACTTCCTAGCACGTCCTTGAAGCTTGAACTCCTTGAATTGTTCCGGTAAGTCGTTTACTTGAGCCGCATACTCATCTGAAAAATAATCATCTCCTAAATAATCATTAGGCTCAGACACCTCATCTTCATCACTGTCAGAAACAACTACTTCACCCACCTTAGAAAATGGGTTACCCCTCTTCGATGCAGAAGTACTTGGAGATGGGATAGTAGTCTGCTCCAACGCCTTTTTAGTTGCGTACGTACTAGAAGATGGGACAGTAGACGACTTAGAAGCCTCACCCGGCACCTGTGATTTCATGATACTAATAGGCTGATCTTGTGACCCCTTACCATTGTTAACAAAACCAAGAACATCTTCATCCACCAATGACTCCAAGATACCAAAAGAGTTAGAAGACTGTGGGTCCTTACCAGATTTAACATTTGAAGTAGAAGCCTGCTTTAGACCCTTAGGATCAGAATCTTTCTTGGTATCAACCTGATTAGAAGTTGTCGTGACTTTAGGTCTCCAAAAATTAGCCTTAGGCTTGGAGAGTTTAACGTCTCCAATTGGCTTAGGTTGAGACATAGAAACCACACTCTTACCTTTATTCTTACGATTCCTTACCTCTGTGAACCCCTCATCGTTATTAACCACCTGAATTTATGCATTAGTCACCACATTAGAAACCTTATGAACCACCTCTTTCACTTGTTTTGGACACTCACTAAGTGTGTGACCAAATATCTTACAAACGCTGCAATGAGGAGGTGTCCATTCATATTCGACACGAATGATTTCCGTCGAATAGCCACTATCATCATCCAATGGAATAGCCATACTAACTTCCTTTTTCAATTCTGAATTTGAACATACTTCAACCAATGCACGAGCATAACTAATCCGACCCCACGAGTCAACACATATAGAAGATGTAAATGAATCCAACATAACCGGTTTCCCCACTTGAGTAGCAATCAAGCTTAAGTCAACACACATAGAAACTGACAAGTTTGACACCAGATGAATTCCTTGTGTATTTTTGGGGTATCCTCAACATCAAAAGGGCTACAGGCTTCTCAATCTTCTAACTCACTCTAGATTTGTGTCCAGAGATGTGGTTTTTTATGAGAATATCTTCCCTTATTCTAAGTCAAGCATGTCACAAGTACTAAAACATATACCTGCACCTGTCTCATCTCCTATTTGGTATGTGGATCTCATCACACCTACCCCACCAATGGATCAACAAACAACAGAGCCTGCACCATCTACAACTGCACCTATTCCTAATGAAGCAGAACCAGTAGTTAAGCAAACTATTCCAGCTTTTGAGCCAGTGTTTGGCACAACTAGCAATACTCAAAGTGCAGTCATTAGAAGGTCTTCCAGAGCTTCAATGCAACCTAGTTGGCTAAAAGACTATGTTACACCTACTCTTCTTAGACTATATCAAGTTTGAGTCACACCAATGGAATCTCAGTTTCATGCTTTCTTATGTGCTTTGGTAGCTCAATCTACACCAACAAATTTCAAAGAAGCAATCAAGCAGTCTGAATGGTGTGATGCAATGAATGTTGAATTGAGAGCTTTGGAAGAAAATGGTACTTAGGAAGTAACAATGTCGCCCAAAGACAAAAAGGCAATAAACTGTCATTGGATATTCAAAACAAAGCTCAAAGCAGATGGTTCTCTTGACAAAAGGAAAGCTAGACTGGTGATTAATGGTAATAGATAGAGAAAGGGGGTTCATTATGAGGAAAATTTTGCTCCTGTGGCAAAATGGTGACTGTAAGGGCTCTCTTAGCAATAGCAGCCATGAAAGGTTGGGACATTTGTCAAATGGATGTTTCTAATGCCTATCTTCATGGTGATCTGTTTAAAGAAGTCTATATGCAATTACCACAAGGTTATGTTGGTCAGGGGGAAAGTGTGAAAGATGATGTTCCCAAACAAAACCTTGTCTGCAAACTAAAAAAATCCTTATATGGCCTCAAGCAAGCACCAAGGCAATGGTTTACTAAATTGTCATCTGCTTTGTTGACTTTTGGATACACTCAGTCAAAGGATGATTATTCTCTATTTGTTAAGTCCAACAAGGAGTCCTTCACAGCTATTCTAGTTTATGTTGATGATTTGCTGATTACTAGATCTAGTGAAGAAGAAATTAAGAAGTTGAAGTCTCAGTTAAGTTCTTAATTTCACATGAAGGATTTAGGAGAATTGAACTATTTCTTGGGATTAGAAGTGTGAAGAAGTGAACAAGGCATATTCATATCTCAGAAAAAGTATACTCTGGA
Organism: Artemisia argyi; assembly: GCA_030686995.1. NCBI lineage: Eukaryota > Viridiplantae > Streptophyta > Magnoliopsida > Asterales > Asteraceae > Artemisia > Artemisia argyi. The sequence continues at coordinate 11,480,370 of CM060686.1, forward strand.
TTTATTAAAAGAAAATGGATTGTCTAATGCAAAATCTTACAAACTTCCTATGGATCCTCATGTCAAGTTGCAGGCAGATATTGGCACTCCTTTGCTTGATCCATAAGTTTATAGAAGGCTCATTGGGAAACTAATCTACTCAACCATTACCAGGCCAGGCATATGTTTCACAGTCCAACTTTTGATCCAATTTATGCAAAATCCAACATCTGTACATATGCAAGACGTGAAGCATTTGCTAAGATACTAGTTAACCTCACCAGGACAAGGAATACTATTGGCTAATGATTCTGCAGTTCATTTGACACCCTATTGTGACAGTGATTGGGCTAGTTGTCCTATGACGAGGAGGTCTACCACCGGCTATTGCATTCCACTTGGTCATTCACCTATTTCCTGGAAGTCAAATAAGAAAGGAGTGGTCTCAAGGTCCTCAGCAGAAGCTGAGCATAGGGCTATGGCTCTTACATGTTGTGAGGTTATATGGCTAGTAGCTTTACTTAAGGATTTGGGAATCAGTGACCTTGGACCTGTTGACTTAAATTGTGATAATCAAGCTGCATTATACATTGCTGCCAACCCAGTGTTTCATGCCAGAACAAAACATATAGAGGTGGACTGCCATTATGTTAGAGATCAAGTTCACCCATCCCATGTGTCTACAAAAGCATAGTTGGCAGATGTGTTTACTAAAGTGTTAAATGTGGATTAGCATTCAAAACTGTTATCCAAGTTGGGAGTTTCCAGTTCTTGCAACTCTCCACTTGAGGGGGAGTGTGGAAGTAAAAAGGACTAACTAAAAGGACTGAAGAGTAACAAAGTAGATAGTTAAAGGACCAATATTATAAATATTTTAATTCTCTGTTGCTAGTTATTTAGCTTTCCCCTGTATATATACTTTGTACTCTTCCACATTTCATCTTAATGAGAATCATTTCCACCCAAGTGTCTATGTGTAAATGTGTATTCTCTCACACTCATCATTGTCCACACATACTTTCTCACTAATAAGCCTTTTAGTGCTTAATTCAAGACATTTAATAGGTATGTAGGTCAAATATATGATGATTAGCACTCTATAATTTGGTAAAATAATATGATTTGATAAACTTTTTGGTTATACATGAATCCTCCCATATACTCCGAAGTATATTTATGGACTTGGCATTTGGCCAATTTCCATTTTTTTGTTTAAGGCACAAAAGGAGGTCTTGATCAAAGGTAATTGATGGGTTATTAATGCGGGTATATTTGGAGTGATTTTTCAAGGTAACCATAGTTTCTTGTGCTGTTTGGAACGAGAATAGTAGTAAGCGGAACGACCGTAACTTTGTGTTAGCACGTCGAGGAACATTTTGGGATTGCTTTATTGATGTATTCTAGTTAAGACCGGTCATAACAAGATGTGAATGGTAAACCACTCACTCTATTAGGGGTGGCAATCATGATTTCATGTCTCCCTCATGCCTAAACACCCACCAATAATATCCTGCCACCTTATTCCATGCATCTCTCATGTCTCATCATACTTTTTCAGTGTCAACCATAATTCCATGCCTCATCTAATTTATTATCAAAATTCTTCCCCTCTCTCACCAATAATATCCTTCCCCTCTCCCATGATTAATTCAACGGCATACATTGCCGAGCTCCTCCATGCCGAAGCCATGCCGCATAGGTGGCAGCGCTGTTGATTAGCGGCATGAAGCATGCCGAAGCCATGCCGTGCCCCACTGCCATCCCCCTTACTAGCTACTTACTAAGCAAGTGGTCCTTTTTCCTCTGCACAGCTAGCTACTGAATTATTTTGGTTTTTGCCGACATATACCAGGTGGGGTTTGGGATTATTTTGTTTTGGTTGTAGTGGTTTTGTGGTCCCTTTTTCTCGTCCACAACTATGGAAAAGTCTTCTTGCTATTTGCTTTTGGTTATTACCAAATCTCAATTTGATACAATATGTTTTTTATGCAAGTGGATAGATGTTGTTTTATAAGCGGAGCCGAAGTTGGTAAGGTGACTAGTGGTGCTAGGCCAACTCTAATTAACTCATATTATTCATTAGTTGTTCCAAATAATAGTTAGTTTCTTAATAATTTTTGCAATGAGTCTCCTTTAATCATATAGATATGCTGATTAAAGTTTAAAAATGAACAACTTGAACAATCGAATACAATAATAAAATGAATTTGCTTAACAAACTATGCTTTTCTAAATTTAATTTATTTTTATTTATTATGGTGTTAGGTTGAATCATGGTTTGAAAAAAAATAAATAAATAATTATTGAGCGATATTTTTCACTATAGTTTTTATGTCAAGTTCGACCCTTTAACTTAAAATTTTGGCTCCGCCCTTGTTTCCATGTACTTTCTTTATAGAAAAAGAAAATAAAGACGACTAAAAATAATGGAACAATCAATTATTGAGTATATTATCGTCTATACATTAGCAAACTTGATCGGTGTTGTCTATAATCAGAAAACATAAACATAGATAGTCACCAATATTTAAGAAGGAAAAAAAACAATGTCTTATCCCGTGGCAAACCTTGAAAACTTTCGAATTCCACTCGAAGAGATCGAGTCAGCCACCGAAGAATTCCACAAAAAAAATTGGATCCCAGGTGGTGAATATAGTAGGCTTTACAGAGGACAGCTCTCTGAAAGTTGGGGAAATCGCAGTGCTACCTTCAAGCGCTTTATCATCGCAAAGGAGGAGTTCCTTAAAGAGCTCAAAGTCATTTCCAACTTGAACCATGAAAACATCATTCCTTTCCTTGGTTATTGTGAGGAAAGAGAAGAAATGATTATCGTTTACGGGTATCCTATCAATGGTTGCCTTGCTGATCATCTCAAAGACGATGACAAGAGGAGTTGCTTAACGTGGCAACATCGTCTGGAGATTTGCTTGGATGCAGCAAAAGGACTTAATTATCTCCACTCTGGTGTTGGACAGCACGGCATAGTAGTACATGGATCTTTCACGGACTGGAACATATTTTTAGATGACAATCTGAAAGCAAAAATATGTGGTTTTGAAATCTCAGAATTAATCCCCGGTGATCGGCAATGTAAGCAGGTCTATAAACCTGCTACAAACGTGGACACGGATATTGATAGCCACCAGGATCCCATTTACTTAGAAACTGGCTTCCTCAAGACAGAATCGGATATCTACTCATTCGGTGTGCTATTATTCCGTATATTCACTTGGCCTGAGGCTTTTGATAGAGTGAGAAAAGATGGAGACTGTATACCAAATAGTCTCACGATGTTGGTCCAACACCACTATCATAATAGGCTAGACTCGGTAATTGATCCTGCTATAAGAGACCAAATCGGTGGTCAATCTTTCCGTATGATTGAAGAAATTACATGTAAATGCCTTAGTTTCAACATAAAGGATCGCCCTACAATGGATAGGATCGTCAAGGCAATTAAAGATGCATTGGATATTCATGTAAGTCTTTTTTTCCCCTTTTATATTCTCTGAAAGATTTCTTGTTTCACACAAAACAAAATGCTTTCACGGTTACCCAAAAAAAAATGCGAAAGTGTACAACAACATGCGAAAGAGTACGGACAAGTTATACCCGCCCTCTTTTTTAACAATTCGCACCCCCTCTATTTTTTCCATTATTTTTATTTATTTATTTATTTATTATTTTGTTTATTTGAAAAAACTATAAACCTGAAAGTACGGAAAAGAAAATAGTAATTTAACAAGTCAAACGCTTAAAACTGATAGAAATACAAAACTAAAACTGATAAAAAAAACTATGTTGTACTTTAAACAAAGGAGGAGGGAGGGTGGGAAGGTACAAAACATGTGGGCCAGGAGGGGTGGGTATAACATAACCCATGTGAAATAGTCTATGCGTCATTCGAAATTTAAAGAAGGAAAATGATTGAGTTTAAAGAATTGGTTATTGGTACACTTTAGTATGGAGGGTGTGTTTAAGGTTTTCCTCGCCACATCAGCTCCACGTCACAAAAAAGCAATTTCTTTATATTTTCTCTTAACTTTCTCTTAATTATTGCAACACCTTCTTTTTCGTTTATTTAACTTTTTTTATTTTTTATCATTTAAAAGTACCACAAATACACATACACTTACTTACAAAAACTAATAAAATACTCCTTCCGTCCCATAATAATTGTCCACTTTTACGTTTTTAAGTCTTTCTTGTTCAACTTTTTTTTTTTTTTTTTGGGTAACATGGGTTTCCGACTCGACATTGCGAGCCGACTAATCCCACGGCGACTACCCTTTTGGATAGCCCGGAGTCGGCGCATGTGAACCTCCGTGGCCACAAAGGGATTAATTTTCTCCCCGTTGGATTCGAACCCTTGACCTCCTCATTGGAAGGCTGGTATTCTTACCGCTGGGTCACCCCTTGTGGTTTTTCTTGTTCAACTTTGATCATTAATATTTTTATTTGTGTTATATAATACTTGATGAAAATTATACTAATAGAAAATGCATTTAAAACCCAAACCATTCATATATTTTTCATCAAGTATTATGTAACACAAAAATATGTATGGTTAAAGTTGAATAAGAAAGACCAAAAAAAGTCATACTGGACAATTATTATGGTACGGAGGTAGTATATTATTTTTTACAAATTCATTTTTCTCTCTCCTCAAACATAGCGGTACTAAAGTTTCGCAAGGGAAAAAAATTGTTTTGATGCCATCTCTTGCGAGGTATGAATTGGATTTACTAGAAGGGAATAGAGGTCCCACTGGGTTCAAAGTCCACCTCCTGATAAGTACAGTCACTGGAATAGGTGCTCATTGCCTGGGGCCGGGTCCTTGGGGGAGGGTCCGATTGGCATCTTTTGGATGCATGAGACCAGGGTGATCTCACCATTCTTCACCTTTTGGAGAAAGGGATGCTAATAGCTCCCTAATATTTTTTAGGGTAAACTGCAAATTTTGTCCCTAACGTTTGTCATTTTTGGGAAAAATGTCCTTGAAAAAATATTATGTGAGTTGTGTACATAATGTTTGCACTTTTTCCGAACAATGCTCCAGAGCATGATAGTTTTTTGCAATTCGTGTATTTTCGCTAATGACCATTACAAAATCCTGTTGGTGAGTCCTCGCGTGCGTTCCACGTGAGGGTATTTTCGTCATTTCAGTTTTCCCAACATAAAATTCACTTGACACCAAACTTGCACACCTACCTTTGTGTTGAGGGACATTTTTTGCAACCAAGTATTGACTCTTATTTTTTGCCACTCGAATACACATTCTCAACATATACACACAACCACTCGATCACACCGCTTGCTTCCAACTTCCCCATACTTTGCAAATTACCAAATTTAACAGTAGATCCAACATGGGTGGCTGGAAAATTAGAGCTCGCATTTCACCGATTCCGGATATTGCTGCAATATATGGTAAGGTTTTTTCATTATACTTTTGTTTCGAATGAACATGCACGTATATCTGGAAATTAAAGCAGGTTACCCTGATATATGAAAATGTTATGGTTGTTTTTTTTATTTTTGATTTTTTTTATTCTTTTTTTTATCTTCCCGGATTCATACCCAAACCTCTTCATTATTCAAATCCACCACACTAGTGAGTTTTCTAATCTACCTAACATGGTTTACAAGTTTGCTATCGTTGATCATTTAGACCTAATTGATTATGACAACGTGTTGGACAAAATGTTAACTGAACTGAGTTTGGGTGACAATAATGAGTTGTTGTTTAGCCATTTTAACTTCTCTAGGACTGCCTTTAGATGATTGGTTAGTTCCCTTAATGTCTGATCAGGACGTGCAGAGATTGTTAAAATTTGTGCCTAGGTATAAGGAAATATGTGTTTATGTAGAGTCTGATATATCTTTGGTAGAAAAACATATGATAGTGGTTAGGGGTTATCAGTCCTTAGAGGGTATAGTGATTGAAGAGATTGTTGAGGATAATGTGGTCACTGAACCTGTTAAGAAAATAAAGGAAAAGTGTTTTTATTAGAGTATAATAATGAAATGGAACCAACTCAAGCTTCAACCAGTAATGTTTGTCCATTGGCTGAAAGTAATGGTAACGCTGATAATGTAGGATTCCCGCATTGTGAAAATTTGGTACCACGATCCTCATCCAATACATTTAGTTACTTAAATCTATTGGAAGAGAGTGATTGTGACCCTATGGGTGGTTTTATGCCTTCAAAGGGTAAACAAGTTGAGACATTTTTTGAAGATCATTTGTTCCAACAAGATAGTGCAGTGCATTGCGATAAGGATACATGCCTTGATAGCAGGCCAGAAGATATTGCAAAAATGATTGATGAGTTATGTCCAGGAAATGAGGGTGTGATTTTTCAAAATATTGTCCCAGAGGTTGATGAGGAAGTTGTAGAAAGGGAAGAACCTGATACTAAAGACGAAGGTGTATAAAGGAAAGAACCAGGAGGGGGTATTAGTGATTTTGAGCATGATGCCAATGACGTGCCAAGAACAGAACAAGAAGTTGACATGCATGGTTTCTCATTTGAGTTGGATTTAAACATTCAACAGAGTATGAGAGAAGCTAGTAGAATTCCGAATGAGTCTAGTAAACCTGTAATCGACTTTGATGAGCTTGGTAGTTGTGAAGAGGCTGATGATGAACGGAGTATAACTAAAAGAAAGAAAAGGTTGAAAGAATTGAGAAGGGCTTATAAGGGTAGGTCTAAAATCAAATAAGGTACATTTAACGTGGGAGAGGAGTTTTTTTACAAGAAAAAAGTGACTGTTAAGGTGAAGATGCATGCATTGCAGTCAAGGAGAGCTATTTCCGTTCTAATATGTGATAACCAGAGGGTGAGAGCTAAGTGCTATGACATTGTGCTTGGTTCAACAAAATTCACTCCAACACTTAGCAGAGAAGAGGATATGCCATCCACCTCAACCACTCAGGGCGAATTTGCAAAAACCAAATATCATAAGGACATGAAATGCTAGGGTGTTAATACTAAAGGTCATAAACTCAAGAATTATAAACCCCCTTGCCAATGGGACCTACTCATCTAAAAGTGGAGGGATGAGCATTGTTAGTCAGTTAAAACATTGATTGATGATAATAAATGTCTTCAAACAAGAGATGTTAATTCTGCAACATCTTAGTTTCTTTCAACTTATGTCAGCCAAAGACTTTCTACCAATTCTAGAATCCCAATTAAGGCATTACAGCTTGAATTGCAACAGAAGTTAGAAATGAACGTATCAATCCACAAAGCTTATTGGGCAAAGGAAATTGAAGAATAGAATATGATAGGTGATCATAAACAACAATATGCCCTCCTTAGAGATTAGGCTATGGAGCTCAAAGGAAAAAACCTAGACATAATAGTCAAGATCGAGGTGGAAACCAACACTGATCTCACTCTTAATTCAAGGGTATTCAAAAGAATTTATGTGTGTATTGGTGCAGTTAAGTTGGGTATAGAGCTACAAGAAGAGAGATGTTGAGGTTGGATGGTGCTTTCATAAAAGGACCATATACAGGGCAAATTTTGACGGCTGTTGGTATTGATGGTGACAATGGTATTTACCCTCTTAAATATATTGTTGCTGAGGCCAAGTTTACGAGTTCTTGGTTATGGTTCCTACAAAATCTAGGTGATGACCTTGATTTACAAGCAAACTATAACTACACTTTCATTTCAGATAGACAAAAGGTAGAATCAATTCCATAACACCGGTTATATCAAATTCATTACACATAAGCAATGTTTTAATCCACTGTGTGTTTGTTTTAATCCACTTGTATTACTTGTAACACGGTATTCTACCAACTATCCAACAACTTTTTCCTTCTACTATGTTAGACACATCTATAACAACATGAAGCAGATTTTAAAAGGAAGGATTTACAAGGATCTTCTGTGGAAGTATGCAACAACAACCACTATGCCTCAGTTTCAAAAGTATCTATGGAGGATGTTTAAGACTTCAAGTGGTTACAAAAGATACCAGCACACTTATGGTCAAGGTCTTTTTTTCAGTTATCACATTTTTCATATTTGTGCTTTAAGTGTATATATAGTGGACATATACTTATCCTTAATAATTAATCAATAAACATGCAGAGTTCGGTGTGAAATTATGGTCAACAACCTTTGTGAGGTACTCAACAGTAAGTTGGTAGATGGTAGAGATAAACCAATAATTGGGTGTTTGAAATACATTATGGAGTATTTGATGAAGAGGATAGTCAATGTGCAAAAGGTCATAGACAATCTGATGGCCCCTTAACCCCAACTGCAAAAGCCATTTTTAAGGTTATTAAGAGAGATGCTAATGACTATTCGGTTATTTGGACTGGGGCTAACAGTTACTAGTGTAAGGGAGCATGGAATGACCAATGTGTAGTGAATATGAGGTTAAGGACATGTACATGTAGGACATAGGAGCTAACCGGTATTCCATGTAAACATGTTGTGGCAGCAATGTATAGCATCGCAAGTGATGGTAGGGAGGTAGGTATACCCGAGGATTGGGTCCATCAAGCATATTGGCTATAAACATGGAAGGAGACATACATCTATAAGATTGAATGTGTTAGTAACAATCAATATTGGCCCAAGTGCAACATCCCTAGTATCTTATTGCCCCCACACCATCATGTTCCCGTTGGCAGACCAAGTAAGAAGAAAATAGTGAACAAAGATAAGATGGCTGAGAATGCGTTGAAGGAAATGGTTAAGGATGGGAAGTTTCAAAAACGGAAAAGACTGTCACTTGTAGTCAGTGTGTTACAGACGGTCACAACAAAAGAGCATGTACATGTTCAGGAAAGAAGGGGCAAAGGGGAAAGGAAAGAACCGAGGGTGTTGCAAATGCTGAACCAACTTAAGCTGATGCATGACCAAGTCAAACAATGGAGTCACAATCAACTCAAGAGGTTGGTAGTCGGAGGAGAAAGAGTACCAGAAGGGCTGCCAAAGAAGCTACAGTTTGAATTGTTTATTGAATGACAGAGACAAACAATTATTTTTATGTTATGGTTTGTGATTTGCTTTAAAGATATTTAGTAAGTTTGAATGCATTGTGATTTGCTTTTAAGACATTTAATAAGTTTGGATACATTTTGAGTTGCTTTTATGTTATTGTTTTGAGTTGTTTTTATG